>CM040428.1:146231128-147440809 GCA_022702705.1 Papilionanthe hookeriana x Papilionanthe teres
TAATCAACAATGGGGGAACAACCAAGTAAACCCATTGGGGAACTAGAATAACTAAGGAAATAATAATTATAGACCAACCTATCCTCTAAGTTTTAATAATGCTTCACAATTTAAGGAGAAGAAGTTGTCTATAGAAGAATTGGTATTACAAATGAGAAATCAATTGCAAAGTCAACGAGCAACAATCAGAAATATTGAGAATCAATTGTGACATATTGTTAATTCATTAAGTAATAGATCCCAAGGAACACTTCCTAGTAATAAAAAAGTAAATCCAAGAGATAAGAATAAAAAACAAGTAAAAGCTATTCAATTGATAAGTGGAAGAGAGGTGGAAGGTAGAGTTCAAAAAAAGATTGAAGAAGAAAAAGAAGAGATTGGAGAACCAAAAGTAGACGCTCAGAAAGGTTTGGAAAGACCTATTTCTCCACCGAAGATTGATTCAAAGAAACCACCACCTCCATTTCCTTAAAAACTTCAGCAATAGAAGATGGATAAGAAATTTTCATTGTTCTTGGAATTTGTTAAGAAGCTTACAATCAATATTCCATTTGCTGAAGCCTTAGAACAAAGGCCAAGCTTGTGAATTTTATGAAGGATATTATCAACAGAAAAAGTAAGTTTGAAGATAATAAAATTGTTGCACTTAGTGAGGAGTACAGTGCAATAATTCTGAAAAAGCTTCCTGAAAAAGCTTAAAGATTCTGGTAGTTTCAAAATTCCATGTGCGATCAGAGACAGATTTTAGGGGAAAGCTTTATGTAATTTAGAAGCAAGCATTAACCTTATGCCATTATCTATATTTAAAAGACTGGGATTAGGAGAAATAACTCTGACTACTGTAACTCTACAATTAGCGGATCGTTCGATCACATATCCTAAAGGAGTTATTAAAGATGTTTTAGTTAATGTGGATCAAATTATCTTTCATGTTTATTTTATTATGCTAGATATTGAGAAAGATAAAGAGATACCATAATTTCAGGGAGACCTTTCCTAGACACAGGCAGAACAATGATAAATGTGCAAATGGGGGAATTAACTATGAGAGTCAGTGATCAGACTGTTATATTCAATATATCAAAATTAATGGAATATTCTACAAGAGGTAAGGATGATGAATGCTACAAGATAGATGTTATCAGATATCTAAGTAAATGTCATTTCAAATCAACTTATGAAAAGAAATCTGAAAGTGAAAATTGGAACATGAGCAAGAAGAGGAATTACAACATTATGAAGATTTTTATGAGGAAGATTTAAATTATATTCATAAAAATTTTGAATTGTTGGAAATGACTGAAAATGATGAATCTTTTAGTCCATTAATTGAAAAACCTCCCGTACTTGGTTTAAAGATGCTTCCTACTCATTTAAAGTATGTCTTTTTAGGTGATTCCTCAATTTTGCCAGTTTTAATTTCCTCTCAATTAACTGAAAAAGAAGAAGAGAGTCTGATTGAAATACAGAAGAAATATAAGAAAGCCTTTGAATTGATAATAGCTGATATTAAAGGACTCAATCCTTCAATTTGTATGCATAGAATGCTTTTGGAAGAGAATTACAAACTGTCGGCATTCCTAGCCATGTTGAAGATTTTCTTGGTGTCGATGTCGATGTTGTTTGGGAGTCTCCATTATGTTTATCTATAATATTGCCCTGATCTTCAATAATTCTCATTTCTTCAGATTCCATAAAAGGATACTCATATAGTAAAAAATTTGAAGAAAATAAGGGCTAATAAGATAAAAAATAGTAGAAAAAAGATGTTGGTGATAATCCTTATAAAAGAAAAATCTAGAATGTCTAGAAGTTCTTTATAAGGTTAACGAGATTTTGGTAACAAGAGATTTCTAGATAAAATATCTATCCTGAGCTCTTTAAATATCCTATAGTTAATTACATCTTAGACAATTATAATTGTCTAAGAAAATTCTGATTAATGTTAATCACTTCTTTTCTAAGAAGTTTTATGGAAAGAAACATCAACTTTAAACCCTAAGGGTAATATGTCATACTACCCTAAAAGTTTGATTTGGTCAATTTTCATTTTTGTTTTGTTAATTTCATTTATTATGTCATTTTTTTTTTGATTTATTTTGATGTTTCTCGTTTTCTTGTTGTTTTTGTCATTTGTTTGGTGGCTATCCTAAAAGTATTAGGTTTTGTAACTATCCTAAAAGTTCTTAAGTTTATTTTGCCTTAGTTTTGTCATTTGATGTTTTTTGTTTTGTTTTGTTTTGTCAATGTCATTATTTTAATGTCGTGATGATTTTGTTTTGTTTTGTTGTCCTTTGTCTCGTCTTTGGAATGTCATCATGCCAATAGAGTTAGTACACCCTATAACATGTAAAGTAAATCTAAAACAAATTTTAATGTCATCGTTTCGTCTTGATTGTCCTGCAAAATAGAGTTAGCACACCTTATAAAATGCAAAGAAAATCTAACACTTATTCTTAACTTGCAAGAAAAAGTGTGTTAGTTAAATGTAGATTAAACATAAGTTATATTCCAATTATGTTTCATGTTGATTAGAGTTAAAATCTAACAAAAAGTTAGATTTTAATATTTTTGATTCATTGTCATTTGAATCTAAATATACTAAGTCTAATTTTGACTATACTTAGACTCTGACAAAAAGTTCTAATATTTTTGATTTAATGTTATTTGAATCTAAAAATATTAAGTCAATTAGAAGTCTGATAATTAGATTCCATGTCATTTGGATCTAATATTTTTGTTTTCATCATGTTGGTTAACTCAGTTTTAATTTAGACCAAACCTATGTTAACTTAAGTTCAATAAAGGTTGAACCTAAAATTTATATTTAGTTTCACTTTTATGTTATGTTAAACCCAAGTTTAGATTTGATTCAAGTCCAATATGGGTTAGACTTAATTTGAGGTTGACTTAGACTTATGTTGAATCTAAGTTAAATTTAAGTCTAATATGAGTTAGACTTAAGTTGAGGTTGACTTAGAATCATGTCATGTTGAATCTAAGTTAAATTTAAGTCTAATATGAGTTAGACTTAAGTTGAGGTTGACTTAGATTCATGAATCATGTTGAATCTAAGTTAAATTTAAGTCTAATATGAGTGAGACTTAAGTTGAGGTTGACTTAGATTTTTGTAGAATCTAAGTTAAATTTAAGTCTTATATGGGTTAGACATAAGTTGAGGTTGAATTAGATTTTGTTGAATATAAGTTAAATTTAAGTCTAATATTGGTTAGACTTAAATTGAGGTTGACTTAAATTAAAGTCATGTTGAATCTAAGTTAAGTATTACTTAAATCTAAGATGGGTTGGACTTAAGTTAGGTTTGGATTGACTTACATTCATGTCATGTTGAATCTAAGTTAGGTTTGACTTGAGTCCAATATGAGTTGGACTTGAGTTAAGTTTAGGTTAACTTAGATTTATGTCATGTTGAATCTAAGTTAGGTTTGATTTAATTTCAATGTGGATTGGACTTAAGTTTAGTTTTGTTTAACTTTGATTCATGACATATTGAATCTATGTCAGATTTTGTTTAACTTAGATTCATGCCATGTTGAATCTAAGTTTTGTTTTGTTTAACTTAGATTCATATTATATTGAATCTAAGTTAGTTTTTGTTTAACTTATATTCATGTCATGTTGAACCTAAGTTAAGTTTTTGACTTAAGTCCAATATGGGTTGGACTTAAGTTAAGTTTTGGTCTATGATTAAGGATTAGTAGTTTAATTAAGTCTAATGTATAGTTTAGGTTTCATTAAACCTTAGTTTAATTATGTCTAATTTGATAGACTAACTAGAGTTTAGGTTTGACTAAACCTTAGTTGGTTAAGGTTTAAAAGTTTAATTAAGTCTAATGTGATAGACTTAATTAAAGTTTAGATTTGATTAAAACTTAGTTGGTTAGGGTTTAATAGTTTAATTAAGTATAATGTGATAGATTTAATTATAGTTTAGGTTTGATTAAACCTTAGTTGGTTAAGGTTTAATAATCTAATTAAGTCTAATGAGATAGACTTTATTATAGTTTACATTTGATTAAACCTTAGTTGGTTAAGGTTTAATAGTTTAATTAAGTCAAATATTGTAGACTTAACTAGAGTTTAGTTTTGATTAAACCTTATTTGGCTAAGGTTTAAAAGTTTAATTATGTCTAATATGTTAGACTTAATCAGGCTTTAGAATTCATTAAACCTTAGTTTATTATGGTTTAATAGTTTAGTTAATTCTAATCTGTTAGACTTAATTAGGGTTTAGGTTCGATTAAACCTTAGTTGATCAAGGTTTAATAGTTTAATTAAGTCTAATGTGAGACTTAATTAGGGTTTTGTTTTGCTTAAACCGTAGTTGGTTAAGGTTTAATAATTTAATTAAGTCTAATGTGTTAGGCTTAATTAGGGTTTAGGTTTAATTGTTTTGAGCTTAATTAAACCTAATTTGGGTGAGGTTTAAATTGATTAATTAGACTTAGATAGGGTTAAGTCTAATTTGTATAAGGATAATTAAACCTAATTTAGGTAAGGTTTAATTGATTAATTAGACTTAATTAGGGTTAAGTCTAATTGGTTTTAGGTTAATTAACCTAATTTAGGTAAGGTTTAATTAATTAATTTGAGTTAATTAGGGTTAAGTCTAATTGGTATAAAGTATGATAAAGCCTAATTTAGGTAAGGTTTATATAACTAATTAGACTTAATTAGGGTTAAGTCTAATTGGTTTAAGGTTAATTAAACCTAATTTGGGTAAGGTTTAATTGATAAATTAGACTTAATTAGGGTTAAGTTTAATTGGTTTAAGCTTAATTAAACCTAATTTAGGTAACTTTTAATTGATTAATTAGACTTAATTAGGGTTAAGTCTAATTGGTTTAACATTTGTTAAACCTAATTTGGGTCAGGTTTAATTGATTAATTAGACTTAATTAGTGTTAAGTCTAATTTGTACTGGTTTAAGGTCAATTAAACCTAACTTGGGTAAGGTTTGATTGATTAATTAGAATTAATTAGGGTTAAGTCTAATTGGTTTCAGGTAAATTAATTCTAATTTGGGTAAGCTTTAATTGATTAATTAGACTTAATTAAGTTTAAGTCTAATTAGTTTAAAGTTTGATTGAGTCTAATTTAGTTAAGACATAAAAGTTTAATTAGGTCTATTGGGTTAGACCTAATTTGGGTTTGATTTTGTATTAAACCTGATTTAGTTAAGGTTTAATAGGTTTGATTAAGCCTAGTGATGTCTTATGCTTAATTAAATTTTGATTAGTTAAACATAATGTGATTAAGATTTAACTTTGTTTAATTAAGTTTAATTTGAGGTCTTAGACCTATTTATGGTTTATCTTGAGTCTACTTGGGGTTAGACTCAACATTGATCTAGCCCTTTGTAAAATAGACTAAGTTGGGTGAGGGGAAAGACTTTAGGGTTTTCAAATTATTAATTTTGTAATTAATAAATTTAAACCTAACATAAAATGTCATTTTAAAATTTTAAAAGGCTAAGTTTTTATCATTTTAGGTTTTATTTTTATCCTAAGCCTAATATAATGAAGTCTAGAAAGAATTAACTAGGTTTAATGTGTGGTTAAACCTAATTAGATTTTAATTTTTTTAACCCTAATTTAATTAAGGATTAATAGGGTTAATTAGGGTTAATGTAGGATTAATCCTTTTTAAGTTCTGATTTGAGTCCATTTAATCGTTGAACTCAATTTTGACCTAACTCATGGTGGCATGAGTTAGATGCAATGAGTTTTAAATTTTAAAGGCATTTTTTAGGGTTTATTTTTTTATTTATTTTAAAATTTTAACTCTTATAAGAAAAATGTCATTTTAAATTTTTAAAAGGTTAGAATCCGTTATTTTAGGGTTTAGATTTGTCCCCCTAATTTTCTAACCAATTTCCATTCTAATTTTCCTATTTTCTAATTTTTAAAATTATTCTTAAAAATAATTGTCAAATCTCATGATAATTAGGAAATGTTGTCTTAAAGAATTTTTCTAGCATTGGAAAAATCTGAGATTGTTCCTGAGGTCCTAAACATTATTCCCTCAAACTTTCACATTTTTCTGACTTATTAATAATTTTTAATAATTAAAATCCTCCAGAAAGTATTTACTTAAATAAAAATCAAATATAAATAAAAAATTCAAAATTTTAATTCCGCATTGTTCTCCTCACTGTCCTGAGCTCAGAGGTATTTTTGTCATATTTTTTGGATTTTTTATGTAAAGATATGAATTTTTTATTAGATTAAGGATAATATGTATTTATTAAATCCTTAAACTAATCCAAAATAACCCCGTGACTCCGCGTGTCCTCGGAGAGATCGAAACGTTGTTGATCTGCTGCTTGGATTCAAACATCAGATTTGAGGAGAGTTAATAGGGCCATCTGTTCTTTAAAGACGAGATCAGACGGCTCTCATTCATCTCCCTCCTCCTTTCTCAACCCGAACACCGTCTATGTTCTAGACACAAGATCTCACTCAATCCTTGATGGATTTGAGTGATTCTTGCTTCTATAGCTTCATCTGAAGGAGACGAAGACATCCAAATGGTTATGTTAGGTTTTTGAAGTGGTTTGTTTCACAATTTATCAAAACTGAATTCCATTAGAGTGAAAAATCCATACCTTGGCCTCAGTCGATGCAAGCTCAAATTTGATGACTTTGAAGCTTCGTCTCTACCTTAAATAGCTGTCCCCTAACTCAATTTGGAGTTAAATCAGGTCTAGGTATGAGATTCACCTCAAGGTGGCTCTGGTTAAGGGAAGAAAGTTAATAGCTAGGTTAAAGCTTGTGGGAATGACCAATTTCGATCGGGTTCATCATCATAGGTGTCTGTGATGTTGTAGGAGCAATCAATTTAAGTTTTAGAGGAGTTTGGTTTCACACATGGATTTTGTCCTAGTTTTGGGTAGCAAAATTTGAGCAAATCAGTGGACTTCATGAGCTGATTCCATAGGGGTTCAATTGCTCATGTTATGGGGATAGCTCCAAGGATGGGGTAGTGTATATACCTCTCCAAAATTCTCTTCATCTTCATAGCCTTCTCGGATTTGGCTTATTTATAGCCATGGTTGAGCATGGTTAAGCTTAGACTTGCTTGGGGGAGTTGGTATCAGGCTCATAATGATCTTTGGATGAGATCTTAAGTCTGTGCATAAGAGGGATTGAAGTTCCCAAGGGTATGATTTCATTTAACCATGGTATGGGATGGTTTTAAGCCTTATTTCTCCTTCATTGGATGGTCTCGGACTTGGGCAAGGTCATCCTTGGACTGGCCAGCTACATCATCTTAAGCGAGAAGGTGAGTCATGCTTTGAAATAAGGGTATTTTGCCACCTCAAATCTCTCACCATGATGAGGATTAATCATGGTTAATAGGATGTGACAAGGGTTGGATTCATTTGTAATGGGTCATATGGGTTGTGTTTAAACCATATGAGGTCACCCATGATGTCATTAATGGGTTTGGAATTTAGGAAACTCATTATATGTTATAAGGGGTGTCACATGACATAATTTCTTTTTCATGGCTTTTTAATTATATTTTCATTTTTAATTAATTATGTAATTAACTAAAAATATTGAAAATTATATTTTTATCCCATAAATTTATCAAAATAATTTTGGGATTAATTATTTGATTAATTTCATCATTTTTGGTTCAAAATTGGGTATTTTGACCAAATTTAATACACATTGACTAAGTTGACCAATGTTTACCAAGGTTGACCTAAGTTGACCAATTCTAGTCCAAGGGTGTCCAATGCAACCCACCCAATCTTGTCATGGTTGGTTTGGTCATCAAGTCCATGGTTTTTGTTATCAAATGTTTGATTTGTTCATGTTGAAAAATTTTAGGGTTTAAGTTAATCCAAGGGTATGGTGACTTTTGGATTAATTTTGGTCACTTTGATTAGTATCAAGTTAAACTTGTCAATGTTTGTCTTTGAAGTCAATTTTGTGGTGAAGGGACATGGGTTAGCCATTTTGACCAATTTTAACCCTATTAGGACAAGAGTTGACAAGCAGGCTAAGGTGGTTGTCTTTGTGTCATGTGTGGATTGTTTTGAACAGATTTCAATTACTTATTTCAAAGAATGACCAATAAGGCCAATGCAATAATCTTTGGGTCATGGTTTGACCATTTTGAACTAATTTGTCCTTTTAGGTCATGAGGTGACCAATGAGTTGAATGTAGTGGTCTTTAACTCTGGGGTTGATGATTTTTGGTTAAATTTGACTTTTTGGGTCAAAAGTTCACCATTTGGGTCAATAGGGTTATCATTGAATTAGAAATTGAATATTTTGACCAAGATTAACTTTTGGTCAAAGGTTGACCTATTGGTTTAATGAGTAGTCATTATGTCAGAAATTGACTATTTTGACCAAAATTGACTTTTGGTCAAAGGTTGACCTATAGGGTCAATGAGTGATCAATGGGTCATAAATTAACTTTTTTGACCAAGATTGATTTTTTGATCAAAGGTTGACCTATTTGGCCAATGGGTTGTCATTGGGTTAGAAATTGACTATTTTCACTAAAATTGACTTTTTGGTCAAAGGTTGACTTATTGGGTCAATGAGTTGTCATTGGGTCGGAAAATTGATTATTTTGACCAAAATTGCCTTTTGTATTAAAGGTTAACCTATTGGGTCAATGGGTTGTCATTGGGTCAGAAATTGACTCTTTTGACCAAAATTGAGTTTTTCGTCAAAGGTTGACCTATTGGGTTAATGGGTTGGTCATTGGGTTAGAAATTGACCATTTTGACCAAAATTGACTTTTTAGGTAAAAGTTTGACCATTTAGGTCAATAATTAATCAGATCAAGTTTTATCATTGACCCGATTTTTTTATTTCCAAATACAATGATTTGTTACCACTGCTACAAAATTTAATTTCGCATCAAAGGCGCGAAACACTTGACCTGGAATAACTTGCTATATAGATGTGTACCAAATTTAAATTACGACAATAACATTAAATAAAAGATGATTGCTACTTAATGCTAGGCCGTTAATGTTTAATACTTTTTTAAATAGATGTTTATATAGAAAAATATAATTTAAAAAGGAAATATTTTATATACTTTTTGGGTACTACGCAAGTATACGTATCGTTTCAAGTAATATAGGGCTTTGAAACAAAGACCTCAGTATCGATCCCACGGGGAAAAATATGGTAATAAATTTTTAAATATTTTATTTTAAAAATCTTTTTGTATTTTAATCTAACTATAAATTGCTTTTAATTTACTAGATGCAGATAAAGAAAACAATAATAAGAAAATGATTTTGTGAAAACTATATAAATCAAACAACTTTCTTCCCTTCAATTAATCTAAGATTTTTAAGATAATTTAATATTCATTAGAGAATTTGATTTATGGTATTATGCCAAATAGAAGCATTCCTATTCTTTACCATTTGATCCAGGCGCAAAGAACATTGGCTAATTTACATATCAGGTCCGGATGTATTGTTAGTAGAATGGGTTAATCTAGGTTCACACTACTAGATGTCCAAGGGTGGCTATGGTCGGCCCTACTAGTGACCCTTTCCTAATCTATAAATCAAATTATAAGAATTTAGTCTGTCATTCTAAAAACTCATTAACTCTATGCCCTTTAAATCTTATATTCCTATTTATTTGCACTTCACCTTGAATAGCCGCACATGGCCTTCGACTACCCAAGGATTCATGTGACATTTACAGGTTAAGAGTTCTTCTCCTTCTAGGTCTCAAAACTATTCAACAGGTTTAACAATTTAAATGGCCAATTTAAAAAGTAAATTATGATCAGGTATTAATATCATCACAATGTTTTGAAAATATTTTTAATTTTAATTCTCCATTAAATCTTATATTATCTCATTTATCTTTTCATAATTGAAGGAAGAAAGTAAACTAACTACTCAGAACACATTGAATATAAACAACAAAACATAATAAATAAACTTTGAATCAAAAATAAAATACTTATCTCAAATATTCCTTCTACAGATCTTTTGATTCCTACTCACTCCACAGTGTAATGAACTCCGGATGCAACAACTTGAAAATAAACTCTCTAAACTAAAACTAAAGTGGCCCTAGATTTCTCTCTTTATTTCTCTCTCTGAGGATGAGAAATCCTACAGTGGATAAGAGAAAGGGGTTACAATGGCGGCACATTTTTCTAGAGAAATGGACTCATATTTATAGGCTTCAAGGGTTGCCTTGAGGCACCTCTTCAAAACATTTCCACATTCAATGAAACTTCTAGAAGTTCTGTCTGGCGCCTAGGCGCCAGCCACCGCGTCTAGTTCTTCGAACCTCTTCACTTTAGTTCGCACCTCTTCAAGATTAAAACCATTTTGGAGCGTCCAAATGCAATGTATCACATGTCCTATTATCAAGAAACAACTGGCAGTCTTCTAGAATGTCCAATAACCACTCACTCTGTCAAAATAACCATTTAAACGTTGTCAAAAATTTGACAGTTCTTGTATCGAATCTGGCACTTAGGCGCCAATTTTTGGTGCCTAGGCGCCAGGCCATATTTTTTATAATTTTTGGATTTTGCTCCATTTTTGCTCTTTTTTTCTCCTTTTTGCTCCTTTTTCCTTTTTTTGGACCTTTTTACATCACCTACATCCAAAAACACAAAAATACCTTTCATTAAAGCATAATATCCTTAGAAATTGATAAGATTTAAGACATAAAAAATAGGTATTTTTTATGGATTAATATCCCCCAAACTTAAATGTTACTTTTCCTCAAGTAACTATTTATACTATATTAAATGTATAACCTTTGGAATAAAAGATAAATATTTATGATTCCTTATAATTTTTTATTTTATAAAGTTTTTAGTAAATTATTAATCCAATTTCACTAACTAGGTTTAATTTTAAGAATTTAAAGAATATTCAACTACCAAATCATAAGATTTCAAACTTTTCATCCATTTTGAAAATAATAGAAGTCTATTATATTAAGATCTCATTGATTATTTACAAGAAAAAGACCTTCTTGAAAAATCTTTCCTAAATAAATATTCATGCATAAAAATTAAGTAAAATATGTAACTAGTTTTCTTCCTATAAGATAATTCAAGTGAAGCCAATTTTTGATTTAGGCATTTCCTCAAGTTCTCCTCTCTTCTTCATTATATATATATATATATATATATATATATATATATATATATATATATATTACTCGAAAGGATCAAATTTTATTGATTCTTGAAACTTCTATTACATCGATATGAGGAATAGAAAGCAAATCCTCATGTAAAAGAACATAGAAATCCTTAACATAAGAGGAAGCATTGAAAGAAGAGTAGACATTAAAATTAATATCCATAACTGAAGTAGCCCTCTTAGCAAGCCAATTAGCAGGTTGGTTCCCTTCTCTATAAATGTGAGACCAAGTAATGACATGAGAGGAAGCCAAATCAAGAATCTTATTAATCCAAATCTGTAGGAACAAAGAAACTTTGGCTTTGTGAAGCAAAATTTGAATTAAGGAAAGGGAATCCATTTCCATATGAATAAAATGCTGTCTATTCAGAATAACAGCTTTTAGACCCCAGTAAGCTGCTATGGTTTCCACTTCTAAAGCATTCATGGCTGTTACAAGAGCTGATAAAGACCATAAACAATTACCTAAATGATTCCTGCAAAGTACCCCAATTCCAGCAGAAGTAGAAGTGAAGCTACCATCAGAATTTATTTTAATCCTTGGAATAGTAGGAACTCTCCACATAACAAGTTGAAATTTAAATGTTGTAGCTGAATTTGGATTTTGGAAAATTTTTCTGATTTTGATAAGATGAGAAATGCAGTTCCTACTAACCATATGAGAAGAAAAGGTTTTATTATGAAAGATTACATCATTTCTGCACATCCATAAATACCAAAAGATAACCAATGGAATAAAAATTCAGAAGTTGATTTCCAATCCTGCCAACAAGATTCCAGATTAGACCAATTCTGGAATTTATAGAGAGATCCATGGAAAGCCAACACCTTCTTCCAGATATCTTGAACAGCTTCACAATTCAAAAAAAGATGAGAAAAAGACTCTTCATTTTAATGACAAATATGGCACATAGAAGGGCCATGTAAGCCTTTCAGTTTTAGGAAGTTATCAATGGGTAAGAGCTTTCTGAATAGTCTCCAACAGAAGAAAGACATTGAAGGAGTGATGAATTTATTCCATATTAACTCCCCCCAATCATTAAAAGGCCAAGTATGATTAGAATTCAAAATGAATTTAGATAGACTTAGATTAGGAGGGTTCTTAGTAATCAGCCTATCTTTCTTGGAAGGTTGAAGAGGTATAGACAAAATCTTTTTCTGAGTCTGAATATCAACAAAACTTTGAAGTTTAGAGACATCCCAAGAAAATAAATTCCAGCAATCAGTCACTTTGAGATTAGGAGATGAACTATTAAATTGATCCTTTAAAGAATCTTGATAAACCCAATTATCAAACAAAAAATTAATTTGGCCATTTCCAAGCTCCCAAAAAACAGCATTTTCAAGCATAGTCTCTTACTCTTAATAATTCCTTCCAGTTTTTAGAATCACCATTCTTCATTTCCACTTGAGAGGGATGGATGTTATGACAATACTTGCCATGCATAAATTTAGACCAAAGAGAATTCTGCTCCCCGAATTTAATCCATTGTTTGCAATAAAAGGAGAAACACTTAAATGCTGAAAACTTTTAAAGCCCAAGCCACCACTAGCAATAGGTTTACAAAGCTTCTCCCAATTAGTCCAATGCATTTGTTTGTGTTGACCTTCCCAAAGAAATTTATTAAAAGTAACAGAAAGTAATTTCTGTGTACTCTTTTTCATTTTAATCATTTGAAGAATATATAAAGGAAATGTTGTCAAAACACTTTTAAGAAGGGTAACTGTACCTCCATTAGAGAGAAAAGAGTTTGTCCAACATTGAATTTGAGAGGTAATTTTCTCTATCACAGCATGAAAATGAGAGAGTTTAATTCTTCCTTTAGCAAGAGGAAACCCTAAATAGAGAAGAGGTGCTTTTGTTTCCTTGAATCCAGTAAAATTAGAAATCCAATTCCTAGTCTGAGCAGAAGCAAGAGAGCTGGATAAAAATTGACATTTGGCCTTGTTAAATGACATACCAGAGACTCCCTCAAAATGATGCAAAACCTTTATCATGCATTTAATAGAATTCTTACTTCCATTACAGAAAAGAATTACATCATCTGCATAGGCAAGATGACTGACCAACAATTTAGACCTATGTTGAAACTTGGTGTAAGGATATTGCTGCTGAGCTTGATTAAGAAGCTTGGAGAGATAATCAAATGCCAAGATAAAAATATAAGGAGACAATGGATCCCCTTGTTTTATACCTCTACCAGCTCTAAAAAAGCCATGGCTGCCGGCATTAATCATCACACTATAATAATTGTTGTGTAGCCACCTAGAGATTAAGTTGCAAAAATCCATACTAAATCCTTTAGAAGAAAGCACCTTTAAAATGAAAGACCAACTGATTGTATCAAAATCTTTAGAAAGATCTAATTTGAAAATAAAATTATTCCCCCTGCAAGGCTTGTCAAGATCTGTTAATAATTCTTGAGCTAATAAAACATTCTCACATATATTCCTGTTTGTGATAAAGGCTGATTGATTTTCAGAAATCAGATTATGCATAAGGGGTTTGATTCTCTCCACAATAATTTTGCTCAGGATTTTGGAAAAAGTAGAAGTAATACTAATGGGCCTGAAATCATGCCAACTATTCTTATTTCTATTTTTAGGAATAAGAAAGATAAATGAAGACACAAAGTATTTAGGAAGATCCTTGCCATGGAAGAAGCTTTGGACAACAACAATCACATCATTCTTGATGATATGCCAGAATTTTTTGTAGAAATATGAAGAGTAACCATCAGGACCTGCTGTTTTGTTTTCATTCAGTGAATTAACAGCAGAAAAAATTTCAGTTTCATCAGGAGAATGAGATAACTTAAGATCATGCACCAAATTAAGAGTGTTATGCATAGGATTATCCACAAATAGCTCAAAGTTAGTAGCCTGGAAGGAGAAAATATTTAGAAAATAATCCATTTCATCCTTAGCTATTTCATGAGGATTAGTTAACCAAACATTTGAAGCAGATTTGATTTTTCAGAATGGAGTTAAGTGCCCTTCTATATTTGATTATAGCATGAAAAAATTTAGAATTCCTATCACCATATAAAAAATGAGTAGCGAAGCTTTTCGTCGTAGAAACATTTCCTCCTGTAAAATGGCATTATGTAACTTCTCATGATCTTCCATAAGAATATGTTCGAAACAGATCCCCTCGCCATGCTCTTTTCTATAGCTGCTAAATCATTTTCAGCATTAATGATATTGGCTTTCAAATTCCCAAAAACATGCCAATTCCAATGAGTCAAGGCTTTAGAAAGTTTTTTCTGCAAATACCAAAGTTTTATCATAGGGTTCTCAAAGTATTGATTAGAATCAATAATCCAATTATCAACAACCACCTGATTACAAAGTGGATGAGAAATCAAGACATTTAAAAATCTGAAGCTACCTGGACTAACAGCAGAAGTATGAGAGAATTTTATAAGAAGAGGTGAGTGATCAGAACCCAATCTAGCCAAGTGATGGACTTTAAAATGATTAAATCTATCAAGCCAGGTTTGATTAGAAAAGACCCTATCCAGTCTTTCATAGAAAAAGCCTCTTCTCCATGTATAGGGGCAACCTTCATACCCAAGATCAAAAAGCTTAGAAGCTTTAATATGATTAGAAAAGGTTAGCATACCATGGAGATTAGGATTCCTGCCACCCTTCTTTTCACTAGGATGAAGAATGCAATTAAAATCTCCCCCAACAATCCAGCCTTCAGACATTGAATGACTAATATTAATTAGATTAGACCATAACTCATTTCTGCCAGGCAAAGAAGAAGAAGCATAGACAAATGTAGCAAATCCATTAAAATGCTCAAATTCAAAATGGAAATGTAAAAACTGAGGATGATTTTGAATAATATTGATTTGAAGCTCCTTTCTACAGAAAAACCATATCTTATTGGAGGAGTTAACAAAAAAGTTAAAACCAATGAACTTCTTAGTGAATCTATCAAAATCTGTCCTTACTAAAGGTTCAAGAAGAACTATAACCCAGAATTTATGAATCCTGTTAAGACTTAAGACTCAATTAATGGAGCCAAGATTGGCTACTCCCGTAATATTCCAGCATGATAGGTTAATCATGATCAAAGGTTCTTCCACCTCTAGTAAGGCTAGAGAAGGAAGAAACTGAAGTGCTAGATGGAACAATATTAGCTTCAGACAGATTTTTCAATTCATTCTTCTTTTTAGATTTCTGAACCACCCAGTCATCTTTAAGCTCCTTATTAACAACATCCACTTGATCAGAATGAAAAGCCAAATTTTCAGGGGGATTAGACTGAAAAACTGGATAATTGGTCACTGGAGGCAACACTTCTTTAGATTGATAAGTAGATGATTGTAAGTTGTGCATAGATCTTTCAGCAGGAGTATTATCTTCAGCAACAAAAGCTGTAACAATATCTTCAAGAACAGATAGTGATTTACCAGGAATTTCAGTGACTTCAGGAAACAAAGAAACTGAGGTAGGAGGATTATCAGAAATGATAACTTCCTCATTGATAACGAGAACTTCTAAATTCCGAATGGCGGGAGCGAGAATGCAACATTTGTACTGCAGTAGTATTCAAATCAGGACTTAACCCAGACTCCATGATATCAGCAGTAACCTTTAGGATAGGCTTGCCATCAGATACAGCAGAAACTTTATGAGCAGCAACTGTCATGGAATTGTTCATAATAGGTTTAAGATTAGGATGAATTCTGTAACAGCCCTCCATGTTATGACCAAACATTTTACAATGATTGCAATATGAGGGTCTTTGCTCCATCACAATGGGCTGCCAATAGCCATTATGAGGAGATCCAAGCCAGATTTCCTCCACATCAGGAAGGGTAATATCTATTTCTATGAGAATTCTGGCCATGGATGGTCCGGACAAATTGAAAGTGGACATATCCGGCTTTAAAGGTCGGCCAAGAGCGAGTTCAATGGCATAAATGACTTGGTGATTGAAGAATTGTAATTTTAAGTTGGGCAGTTTAAACCAAACTGGAATAATTGGAGCTTCTTGAGTAGAATCAAAATCTGGGGACCACTTCAAGATTTAACAACAAAAAGTTCTTTGAAAATAAATTGGCATAGTCTTCCTCTTTAGAAAGCTTGATCATTATGTGTCGACCATCAAAAAGCCCTACCTTCCAAAATCCAACCAGCTTTAGATCTTCAAACCCTGTATATATATGTAGAGAGGATTACTATATTTGGATATCCTGTTAATGGTTTTAAACTTCACTATCCTTAACTTATATTTTCAAAACTTATACATTTTCACTTAATTATTATAACATGAATAAGAATTCAAAAAGATTTCCGATCTTTTCTTTTTTAAGTGATAATTTTTTATTACTTAATATTTCTAAAATTCAATTATTTCATTCATGAATAGAAAAATTTCTTAATCTTATTCTTCTTTCAGTTAAATAATTCTATTCTTAAAATCAATCAAAGTCATTAAAATTTTGGTTAATTTCACTAAATTGTTTATAATTTCAAAAATAAAAGTGATCTCAAATAAATTCTTCATTCCTTAAGTTATGTTAAAAAGTTTTTATTTTTAAGAAAATATTAGCTCTTTAAGGACAAATAAAATTTAAATTTGAATATATTTTCCCTTCTCCCAAACATAAGTTTTGGTATACTATGACAATTTGAAAGTATGAGAGAAAAAAAAACATAATTTTAAAAAGGAATTTTTTTTTATAAGTATGTAGAAACGATCTTAAAAAGAAAAATTAACTTCTACTCATGCTTTTATGAATAATTAAGATAAAATTGAAGCAGGTACAAAAAGTAAGCAGGCTAATTTTTATGATTATACTAAATTTGAAACAAAATAAAAGCATAGCAAAATTACTAATTACTAAACAGTAGACTAAAACAAATATATCATAAATTAACTCTAAACTCAGTCTCAAACACAATATACTAAGAATATTCTAACAATAGAATTTTAACATTAATCAATCCACACAGATACTTAAAAAAATCAACATACATCAAACATAAAACTAAACAAACAAACCAAACAAATCAAACCAACAAAGTAGCACAACATAGACATCTATAAACTACTAGTCACTGGTTGTAGCCTCATCATCATCATCGTCACCAAAGGAAAATTCTACATCCTTAGGATCAAGAAATGGTGTGAAATTAGGAAAAGTAGGGAAACTAACATCATGTTCACCCTTAAGAAATTTGACTAGGGCTTCGTCATACTCAGCATCATAGCTACTCTTCCTCTAGGTATAGTCAGATAAATGATCAAGTTTTCTATCAATAGTATCAATCCTGTAGTGAGTTTGAAATAACTCCTGTTGTTGCTCTATAAACTGATCATGCATTGATTCCCAGAAACTTGATGGTGGCTCAGCAGAAGTGGAGGGTCAAGAAGTAGAAGGTCAACCTGGAGTAGGTACATGAGAAGAAGGAGCTGTCGATTTCTTCCCTCGAAGACGATCATAAATGCTAATGCTCTCCTTACCAATCGGCTTAGTAGTCTTCAAACTTTCCTCTGAAATATCTGCAGTGACTCCATTGCTAAGGCATAATGAATAAATCAGAGATGGAAATTGCAGTCTAACAGAAGTGCTTGATCTTGCAGTAGAATCCACAGAATCATAAATAATACTGCCGACATCAACAGGCTTCCTTTCCTGAATGCAGTAGTTTAAGATCGCTCGATCTCTAGTCACTTCACTCATGTGGTTGGAAGGTAACAATCTTGTAGAAATAAAATATTGCCATGCTTTAGAAATACCATTTAATTTGAAGGATTTGATGTTTACCCTTTTTATGTTCCTGATCTTCCAAGATCCAGTACCGTCAGTCAAATAAGCAATGATCATATCCAAATCTCCATCAGATGGTGATAATCCAGAATAGTGGCACTCAATAGT
The DNA here is from genome assembly GCA_022702705.1 of Papilionanthe hookeriana x Papilionanthe teres. Lineage (NCBI taxonomy): Eukaryota > Viridiplantae > Streptophyta > Magnoliopsida > Asparagales > Orchidaceae > Papilionanthe > Papilionanthe hookeriana x Papilionanthe teres. The sequence goes on from CM040428.1 coordinate 146,249,219, forward strand.
CGGTGGCAGACCATAAAATACATTGATTCTTTCAGAATTAAATCGTACTCCGATACCTCTGACAAAAACTTCATAATCTTTGGCATCCAGAAAATTTGCATATAACTCTCGAACTATAGGGATAACAGCAACAACAGTGAAATAACAGAATCATTGCCAATTGTGCGCAACGATAGTGTTTTCAATCATTTCTCCCGGATGATAGAAACTTTGTTCTGAAATGAACTTCCTCGACGTAGCAAATCCGTGGTATCGAAAATGCGCAGCCGGAGTAGAAAATTTGCTGCTATCAAAGTTATCTCGTGCCTTCCTGCGTTTAGATTTTGGAGCCATCTAAACGTGAAAGAAAATAAGAACAAATTTAGGAATCAAAAGTTTAAACTCTTTTTAAGTTTATAAAACTTAAAATAAGTTTAAAAATCCAAAGAAATCACTAAAAATAAATTTTTTTTTTCAAAATTTCGGTTCTTAGGAAAACTTAGGGAAATCTATGGGTAAAATCGAAAATAAATGGTTTAAAGTGTAGATCTGACCTTGAGATGAAGAAATCAAGTGGTTTCGCGCTCAAATCCTTGATGTTTTGAACTCAAAATGGATCTAAAAGGTGTATTTTAGTGAAAATGGGGAAGAACATAAAGCTTAGGCGTCAAAAATGGCTTTTGGGGGTATTTAAGGAAATTTTCGGGTACAGGCCGAACCGGCACTTAGGCGCCGAATTCTGGCGCCTAGGCGCCAGACTCGCCTTTCACAAAAAAAATTATTTTTAAATTAAATTTTGCACCAAGATTCATAAACTCAACTTCAAATTACTCAAATTAGAGTAGGGCTTTAGTTTCTAACTTCCAAAACATTTTTGAAAAATTTTAAAAATTAAAAATTTAATCCACCAATCAAACATAAAGTTTTAGTCAAACTCACTAAATTCCATTTATAATCTTCAATATTGGCTCAATACATTCCAGATAAGTATTATACTTGATTCAAATTCCTAATACACACTCAAACACAATAGTTTCTAAGCAAAAACAACACACATTGAACATGAAAGCAAATACACAAACAAACACAATCGATTCAATAAATCGATACAACGACTCAACAAACCAGATAATAACTATATCATTACCAGAATATTCTAATCTTCACAAGGGAAATTGTGTATTCCACTTGGAAAGAACACTAACGCTCTCGGGAAATCCGTAGCCATCTTTTCGTCAATCCACTTTTTCTTAGGATACATTTCAACTTGAGCATCTTAATAAGCCGCAAAATGATCAAATTGAAGTTTCATCTGCCATTCTAGATGTTCAATTTGATGAAACATCTCATGAAGGCGATCTCCAATTCTTTTAAAGTCTGCTTCAAACTTATCCAAACGACTAGAAATTTTCTCTAAACTTACCGCGATGAAACCATTGAAGTAGGGTTGAGGATCCTTTGAGAACTTGTCCCTAGCTTCTTCTCCATGATTTCTTCTTTCCATTTCTTCAAAAATTTCTCAAATCTCTCAAGAATGAAGTGTAATGGATGTAACTTTGATTGATTGATGGTTAGGGAAGAAGATGGGTTGAGTTAAAGGTGAAAATTGTGTGAAAAACTTAAAATTTTTTGTTTTTGTACGACCTAGTAACCGTGGCGCTTAGGCGCCGAATCTGGCACCTAGGCGCTGGACCTATTGATACATAGTTTGACTCTGGTGCTTAGGCACCGAATCTTGGTTCCTAGGCACCGGAACTATGTTCAACTCCGTTTTGCCTAATCGTCAAATTTCAAAATTTCGGTCTCAAAGAAAGGTAAATTTTACTGGTAAGATTAATCTTGACTCAACAACTCACATTGTAAACAATCATAATGAAGGTTAACTTGCTCTCCTTTTTACTCATATTTAAAATAGAGTGATCCAATTTCTAAATCTTACATACTTCAAAATAATCTTTAGCCTAAGTCAACAAAGACTTATGAGCATAAAAAAAAATTAATGTAAAATAAAATTAGTCAAGATCGAGGCATAACCTTACATTAAAACATAAAAACACTCAAAACAAAAGATAATTGTGGGTTGCCTCCCACAAAGCGCTTAGTTTAATGTCGTCAGCCTGACTTAAGTAAATCTTTAATCAGGTTGACGCAATTCATAAGCCTCTTTATAAATCTTTTTAATATCTCCCAAATAAGGCTTCAATCTTAATCAATTTACTTTAAAAATTATTCCTGTTTTAGGATCATTAATATCCACAACTCCATAATGGTATACTTTCTCATCTATATAGGGTCCAATCCATTTAGATCTTAATTTTCCAGGAAAAAGTTTTAAACGTGAGTTAAACAGTAATACTTCTTGTCCAGGCTCAAAAATTTTTCCTGAAATTTTCTTATCATGCAACATGTTCATTTTCCCATTATAAATCCTTGCATTTTCATATGATTCATTTCTTATTTCTTCCATCTCATTCAATTGCAATAATCATTTTTCTCCTGTTTTATTCAAATTAAAATTAAACTCCTTTTATCGCCCACTAAGCTTTATGTTCATGTTCTACAGGTAAGTGACAGTGTTTACTATAAATTAACCGGTAAGGTGACATTCTGATTGGTGTCTTATAAGTTGTTCTATAAGCCCATAATGCAGAATCAAGTCTATCAACCCAATCAGTTCTTTTAGGATTAACAATCTTCTCTAAAATTCTTTTAATTTCTCTGTTTGATACTTTAGCCGTTCCACTTGTTTGTGGATGATAAGCAGTTTCAATTCTATGTTTGATTCCAGATTTTTGTAGTAATGATTGAATTCTTATATTCCTGAAATGACTTCCACCATCAGTGATAATTACCTTAGGCATTCCAAATTTTGAAAATATCATTTTCTTTAAGAATTTAGAAACACTTTTGGAATCACAGTTTGGTAAAGCAATAGCTTCAATCCACTTTGAAACATAATCAACTGCTAATAAAATATAAATTTTTTCAGATGATGGAACAAATGGTCCCATAAAGTCTAAACCCCATACATAAAAAATTTCAACTTCCAATATATAGTTTAAAGGCATTTCATTCTTCCTAAATATATTTCTCATCCTTTGACATCGATCACATGTTTTCACATAATGTCTCACATCTTTAAATAAGGTAGGCCAATAAAATCCAGAATTTAAAATTTTAAATGCATTTTGATCTTATGCCAAAGTGTCCTCCAAAATCGGAATCAAGACATTTTTGAATAATAGCAAAAGTTTCCTCATAAGGTACACATCTTCGAATCATAGAATCTTTTCCAATTTTAAATAAATGAGGTTCTTCCCAAATATAAGATTTAGCATAATATTTAAATTTCTTAATAAATTTGTTATCTAATTCATAAGGCAAAATATTGCTAACTAAATAATTAACAATATCAGCATACCAAGGTGTTTTGCATCCTTGAATAACATATAAAGATTCATCAAGAAATTTCTCATTTATATTTTCTTCTGAAATAATATCATTTTTAATTCTAGACAAATGATCAGCAATTTGGTTTTGAGTTCCTTTTCTTACTACTATTTAAAAATCAAATTCTTGTAGAAGTAAAACCCATCTTATAAGTCTAGGTATAGAACCCTTCTTAGATAATAGATATTTAATGGCAGAATGATCAGTATGAACTATGCATTTAGTACCAAGAAGATAAGGTCTAAATTTATAAAAGGCATATACTATAGCTAGAAGCTCTTTCTCAGTGGTAGTGTAATTTCATTGTGTTTCAGTGAGAGTTTTACTAGCATAACATACAACTTTAAAAATCTTCTCATATTTTTGTCCTAATACACCTCCAATTGCAAAATCACTTGCATCACACATTGATTCAAAAGATTTATTCCAATTAGGTGCAACAATGATAGGTGCAGTTATTAATTTTTCTTTTAGAATATTAAAAGCATTAATACATTCTTTGTTAAATTCAAATTTCTTATCTTTTTCTAATAAATGACAAAGAAGTTTAGCAATTTTAGAAAAATCCTTTATGTATCTTCTATAAAATCCAGGATGAACTAGAAAATTTCTCACATCAGTAACAGTAGTAGGTGGTTGCAATTCAACAATAATTTTCACTTTGGCTTGATCTACTTCTATCCCTTTTTATGTCACTTTGTGACCAAGTACAATGCCTTCTGTGACCATGAATTGACATTTTTCCCAGTTAAGAACTAAATTTGTTTCTTCACATCTTTTCAGAACTTTGGCTATGTTTTCCAAACAAGATTCAAAAGAAGTTCCAAAAACTAAAAAATCGTCCATGAATATTTCAATTCCTTTGTCAATCAAATCACAAAATATTGACATCATACATCTTTGAAAAGTTGCAGGTGCATTACATAAACCAAAAGACATTCTTCTAAAAGCAAATGTTCCATAAGGACTTGTAAATGTTATTTTTGCTTGGTCCTCAGGAGCAATAAGTAACTGATGCTAACCAGAATATCCATCCAGAAAATACAAATATGGGTGTCCAGCTAATTTATCGAGCATTTAATCCAAGAAAGGTAAAGGAATAGATCCTTTCTAGCGGCTTTATTTAATTTCCTATAGTCAATACAAATTCGCCATCCAGTAACTTGTCTTGTAGGAATTAGTTCATTTTTATCATTAACAATGACAGTCACACCTCCTTTATTTGGAACGCAATGAATAGGACTTACCCATTGACTATCCGAAATAGGATAAATAATACCAGCATCTAACTACTTAATAATTTCTTTTTTAACAACCTCTTTCATGATATGATTTAATCTTCTTTGCAATTCAATAGTAGGTTTAAAATTTTCTTCCATTAAAATTCTATGCATACAAATGGAAGGGCTTATTCCTCTTATATCAGCAATGGTCCAACCAAAAGCTTTCTTATAATTCTTTAACACACCTAGTAGCTTTTCTTCTTGATCTTTACTCAGTTCAAAAGAAATAATAACTAGTAAAGTTAACGAATTTCCAAGAAACACATATTTTAAAGGTGAAGGTAACATTTTTAATTCCAGTTCAGGGGCTTTTTTAATTGATGGTAAAAATATATCATTTTGAGTTATGTCTAAAGTTTCCCAGTTATCTTTAATAAAATGAGTCTCTTCTTCTTCTACTTCTTCATTTTCATCAGTTAAAAATTCAAATTTTTCTTTAGAAATGACTTTACATTTTTCTTGATAATGTTTTTCAATTAAATAATCAATTATATCCATTCGATAACATTTCTCTTTATCAGGGTACATCATTGATTTAAGAACATTGAATTTAATTTCTTGATCATTAACTCCCATGGTTAGTTCTCCCTTTTGCACATCAATCATAGCTCGTTCGGTAGCTAGAAAAGGTCTCCCTAAAATAATAGGTATCTCTTTATCTTCTTCCATATCAAGTACGATGAAATCTACAGGGAAGATAAATTTATCCACTTTAACAAGGACATCCTCTATTACTCCTTTAGGATAAGTGATAGATCTTCGAAAGATAGAAAATGACATGAGATTAATACTTGCTTCTAAATCACATAAAGCCTTTCCATAAAATTTTTCTACAATAGCACAGTGTATAGTGAAACTTCCAGGATCCTTAAGCTTTTCAGGTAATTTCTTTTGAATTATTGCACTGCATTCTTCACTTAATGCAACAGTTTCAAAAGCTTCAAATTTACATTTCTTGCTTAAAATATCCTTCATAAATTTTGCATTAGTTGGCATTTGTTCCAAAGCTTCAGCAAAAGGTATGTTAATAGTAAGTTTCTTAAAAATTTCAAAGAACCTAGAAAATTGATGATCAAGTTCCTGCTGTTTAAGTCTTTGAGGGAAAGGTGGTGGTGGTTTTTCAACTTCCACATTAACAAGTATAACATTCTGATCTTGACTAAGAGAGAGAGTTTCTTTAGGTTTTTCAATCTCTTCAACGTCAATCTTTTTTTCAATTTCATTTTGCATTCTTTCTTTTAATTCCTTTCCACTTCTAAGTTGCACAACCTTAACATGTTCATATTCTTTTCCAGTTTCTTTTGGATTAATTTCAACATTACTCGAAAGTTTTCCTACAGGTCTGTTTTTAATTCAAGTAGCAATTTGCCCCATTTGATTTTCAATAATACGAATAGCAGTATTTTGATTTTGTAATTCATTATTCATTTGTAAAATTAATTCTTCTATTTATAACTTTTTCTATTTATTATTAAATCCAGGAGGTTTATAATTTGGATTAACTTGATTATTCCAATTTCCAGTGGGATGAGATTGATTATTATCCCATTGTTGTTGTGAATTATTCCAGTTAAAATTAGGATGATTTTTCCACCCAGGATTATAATAATTTGAATAAGGATTATTTTTACTTGATTATTTTTACTTGCAATAGCTTGTAAAGTTTCAATAGTCTGAGAATCTTCAATATTAGCAGAGTTATTATGTGAAATATTAATTGCAAAATTATCTAATTTCTTAGACAATGCTGCTACTTGTGAAGCTAAGATAGAAAAGGCTTCATTATCGTGAATACTTGCCATCTTTTTAGGATTAATCCTTTTGGAAGGCCATTGAAAATTGTTATTAGTCATTTCTTCAATTAAAGTATAAGCTTCTTCAAATTATTTAGACATTAAAGAACCTCCAGCAGCAGCATCAATAATTTATTTTAAAGATCCAATTAATCCATTACAAAATCTTTGAATAATCAACCAATCAGGTAAAACATGCTGAGGACAATTTCTTAATAGTTCTTTTAATCTTTCCCAAGTTTCATATATTGTCTCCCCGTCAAATTGACTAAAAAAAGTAATATCATTTCTTAATTTAGCAGTTTTAGAAGGAGGAAAATATTTAGCATGGAATTTTTGTGCCATTTCAGCCCATGTTTTAATGGAACCTGTTGCTATTGAGTTTAACCACATCTTTGTTTTATCTCTTAAAGAAAAAGGAAAGAGTCAAAGTCTAATAGCATCATCAAAAACATTGTTATATTTAAAGGTAGCACAAAGTTCTAAAAAACTAACAAGTTGTAAATTTGGATCCTCATTTGGTGTTCCACCAAATTAATTGTTTTACACCATTTGAATAATAGACGGTTTAAGTTCAAATGAAATAGCATCTACAGTGGGTATTTGAATACTACTATGAAGTTCATCAACTGTAGGGTTAGCGTAATCCCTTAATGGTTTATAAACATTTTGATCATTAAGTTCAATTGGATTTTGTAAAGTAGCCATTTCTTGAAGTTTTTGAATTTGTTTCCCCTTTTTAATTTTTCTAATTGTTCTTCCAAGTTGAGAATCTAAAGGTATTAATCCTTCAGAACCAAAACTTTGTATAAAAAAATAAAACATGGAATAAAATATTTATATAAATATTTTTATTTTTTTTATTTTTTTATATTATATATTTTTTTATGTTTTTGGAAATATAATATTTAAAAATCTATAACTTTTTTTATTCCTTCCCCGGCAACGACACCAAAAACTCGACCCGATTTTTGTATTTCCAAATACAAGGATTTGTTACCACTTCTAGAAAATTTAATTTCTGGCAAAGGCGCGAAACACTTGACCTGGAATAACTTGCTATATAGATGTGTACCAAATTTAAATTAGGGCAATAACATTAAATAAAACTTGATTGCTACTTAATGCTAGGCCGTTAATGTTTAATACTTTTTTAAATAGATGTTTATATAGCAAAATATAATTTAAAAAGGAAATATTTTAAATACTTTTTGGGTACTATGCATGTATACGTATCGTTCAAGTAATATAGGGCTTTGAAACAAAGACCCAGTATCAATCTCACGGGGAAAAAATATGGTAATAAATTTTTAAATATTTTATTTCAAAATTCTTTTTGTATTTTAATCTAACTATAAATTATTTTTAATTTACTATATGCAGATAAAGAAAACAATAATAAGAAAATGATTTTGTGAAAACTATATAAATCAAACAACTTTTTTCCATTCAATTAATCTAAGATTTTTAAGATAATTTAATATTCGTTGGAGAATTTGATTTATGGTATTGTGCCAAATAGAAGCATTCTTATTCTTTACCCTTTGATCCAGGCACAATGAACATTGGCTAATTTACTGAATCGGGTCTCGATTTATTGTTAGTAGAATGGGTTAATCTAGACTCACACTACTAGATGTCCAAGGGTGGCTATGGTCGGCCCTACTAGTGACCCTTTCCTAATCTATAAATCAAATTATAAGAATTTAGTCTGTCACTCTAAAAACTCAAAAATTCTACGCCCTTTAAATCTTATCTTCCTATTTATTTAAACTTCACCTTGAATAGCTCGCACATGGCCTTCGACAACCCAAGGATTCATGTGACATTTTACAAGTTAAGAGTTCTTCTCCTTCTAGGTCTCAAAACTCTTCAACAGGTTTTAACAATTTAAAAGGCCAATTTAAAAAGTAAAGTAAGATCAGGTATTAATATCATCACAATGTTTTGAAAATATTTTTTAATTTTAATTCTCCATCGAATGTTATATTATCTCATTTATATTTTTATAATTGAAGGAAGGAAGTAAACTAACTACTCAGAACACATTGAATATAAACAAAAAAACATAATTTAGAAACTTTGAATCAAAAATAAAATACTTATCTCAAATATTTCTTGTACAGATCTTCTGATTCCTACTGACTCCATAGTGTAATTAACTCCAAATGCAACAACTTGAAAATAAACTCTCTAAACTAAAACAAAAGTGGCCCTAAATTTCTCTCTCTACTTCTCTCTCTAAGGATGAGAGATCCTAAAGTGGATAAGAGAAAGGGGTTATAGTAGGGTGATCTATAAAAAAATACCTATTTCTTTATGTCTTAATTATTATTAATTTCTAAGGATATTATGCTTTAATGAAAGGTATTTTGTGTGTTTTTGGATGTAGGTGATGTAAAAAGGTCTAAAAAGGAAAAAGGAGCAAAAAGGAGCAAAAAGGAGTGAAAATGGAGCAAAATACAAAAAGTATAAAAAAATATGGTCTGGCGCCAAGGCGCCAGAAGTTGGTGCTTAAGCGCCAGACTCGATATAAAAACTGTCAAGTTTTTGACAACGTTTGATCATTTATTTTGACGAAGTGAGCGGTTATTGGACATTCTAAAAGACTGGCAGTTGTTCCTTGATAATAGGACATGTGATACATTGCATTTGGACGCTCCAAAAAAGTTTTAATCGCGAGGAGGTGCGAGCCAAAGTGAAGAGGTGCGAAGAACTGAACGCGGTGTTCGGCGCCTAGGCGCCATATGACAGTGCCTATGCGCCAGACCGAACTTCTAGAAGATTCATTGAATGTGGACATGTTTTGAAGAGGTGCTTCAAGGCAACCCTTGAAGCCTATAAATAGGGGTCCATTTTTTCAGAAAACGTGTCCCCCCCATTGTAACCCTTTCTCTTATCCACTTTAAGATCTCTCATCCTTAGAGAGAGAAATAGAGAGAGAAATTTAGGGCCACTTTTGTTTAGATTAGTGAGTTTATTTTCATGTTGTTGCATCTGGAGTTCATTACACTATGGAGTCAGTAGGAATCAGAAGATCTGTAGAAGAAATATTTGAGATAAGTATTTTTATATTTGATTCAATGTTTATTTATCATGTTTTGCTGTTTATTTTCAATGTGTTCTGAGTAGTTAGTTTACTTTCTTCCTTAAATTATGAAGAGATAGATAAAATAATATAAAGATTCGATGGAGAATTGAAATTCAAATATTTTCAAAACATTGTGATGACATTAATACCTAATCTTACTTTACTTTTTAAATTGGCCATTTAAATTGTTAAAACCTGTTGAAGAGTTTTGAGACCTTGAAGGAGAAGAACTCTTAACTTGTAAATGTCACATGAATCCTTGGGTAGTCGAAGGCCATGTGTGGGCTATTCAAGGTGAAGTGCAAATAAATAGGAAGATAAGATTAATGGGCGTAGAATTGATAAGTTTTTAGAGTAACAGACTAAATTCTTATAATTTGATTTATAGATTAGGAAAGGGTCACTAGTAGGGCCGACCATAGCCACCCTTGGACATCTAGAAGTGTGAGCCTAGATTAACCCATTCTACTAACAATACATTCGGACCTGATCTGTAAATTAGCGAATGTTCTTTGCGCCTGGATCCAAGGTTAAAGAATAGGAATGTTTCTATCCGGCACAATAACATAAATCAAATTCTCCAATGAATATTAAATTATCTTAAAAATATTATATTAATTGAAGGGAAGAAAGTTGTTTATTTAATAGTTTTCATAAATCATTTTCTTATTTTTGTTTTCTTATTGAATCTAGTAAATTAATAGTAATTTATAGTTAAATTAAAAGATAAAATAATATTTTTTTTATTTTATTTAGAAAATTTATCACTATAATTCTTCCCTGTGGGATCGATACTGGGGTCTTTGTTTCAAAGCCCTATATTGCTTGAAACAATACGTATACTTGCGTAGTACCCCTAGTATGTAAAAATAATTTCTAAATTTACAATATTTTGATTTTATACACTAACTGCTATTTATAAATTGAGTCTAGTTTTTGGCTATCTTTTGGAAGCGAATATTACTGCGTTATTGCGGGTCTGGTTAAGTTTTTGGTGTCGTTGCCGGGGAAGAAATAAATAGAATAGTATAAATTTTTTTTATAAAATAAATATAAATATATTATTATAAAAAAAGATATATATTTTATTCCTTGTTTTATGCAAAGATTTGGTTCTGAAGGATTGATAACTTTAGATTCTGAATTAGAAAGAACAATTAGAAAAATTAAAAAGGGAAAACAAATTCAAAAATTTTAAGAAATGACTACTTTACAAAATCCAATTGAACTTAATGATCAAAATGTTTATAAACCATTAAGGGATTATGCTAACCCTACAGTTGATGAACTTCATAGTAGTATTCAAATACCTACTGTAGATGCTAATTCCTTTGAACTTAAATCGTCTATTATTCAAATGGTGCAAAATAATCAATTTGGTGGATCACCAAATGAGGATCCAAATTTACATCTTGTTAGTTTTTTAGAACTTTGTGCTACCTTTAAATATAAAAATGTTTCTGATGATGTTGTTAGACTTAGACTCTTTCCTTTTTCTTTAAGAGATAAAGCAAAGATGTGGTTAAACTCATTAGCGACTGCTTCTATTAAAACATGGGCTGAAATGACACAAAAATTCCTTGATAAATATTTTCCTCCTTCTAAAACTGCTAAATTAAGAAATGATATTACTTCGTTTAGTCAATTTGATGGGGAGATAATATATGAAACTTGGGAAAGATTTAAAGAAATATTAAGAAAATGTCCTCATCGTGCTTTACCTGATTCGTTGATTATTCAAACATTTTATAATTGATTAATTGGATCATTAAAATCAATTATTGATGCTGCTGCTGGAGGTTCTTTAATGTCTAAATCATTTGAAGAAGCTTGCACTTTAATTGAAGAAATGACTAATAACAATTTTCAATGGCCTTCCGAAAGGATTAATCCTAAAAAGATGACAAGTATTCACGATAATGAAGCCTTTTCTATCTTAGCTTCACAAGTTGCGGCAATATCTAAGAAATTAGATAATTTTGCAATTAATATTTCACATAATAACTTTGCTAATATTGAAGATTCTCAAACTATTGAAACTTTACAAGCTATTGCAAGTAAAAATAATCCTTATTCAAATTATTATAATCTTGGGTGGAAAAATCATCCTAATTTTAACTGGAATAATTCACAACAACAATGGGGTAATAATCAATCTCATCCCACTGGAAATTGGAATAATCAAGTTAATTGAAATTATAAACCTCCTGGATTTAATAATCAACAGAAAAAGTTATCAATAGAAGAATTAATTTTACAAATGAATAATCAATTAAAAAATCAAAATATTGTTATTCATAATCTTGAAAATCAAATGGGGCAAATTACTACTTTAATTAATAACAGACCTGCAGGAACACTTCCTAGTAATGTTGAAATTAAGCTAAAGGAAACTGGAAAAGAACATAAACATGTTAAAGCGCATGCAACTTAGAAGTTGAAAGGAATTAAAAGAAAAAATGTAGAATGAAATTTAAAAAGAGATTGAGGTTGAAGAGATTGAAAAAACCTAAAGAAACTCTCTCTCCTAAGCAAGATCAGACTGTTATACCTGTTAAAGTGGAAGTTGAAAAACCACCACCACCTTTCCCTCAAAGACTTAAACAGCAGAAATTATTACATCAATTTTCTATGTTCTTTGAAATTTTTAAGAAACTTACTATTAACATACCTTTTGCTGAAGCATTGGAACAAATGCCAATTTACGCAAAATTTACGAAGGATATTTTAAGCAAAAAATGAAATTTGAAGCTTTTAAAACTGTTGCATTAAGTGAAGAATGCAGTGCAATAATTCAAAAGAAATTACCTGAAATGCTTAAGTATCCTAGAAGTTTCACTATACTCTGTGCTATTGAAGAGAAATTTTGTGGAAAAGCTTTATGTGATTTAGGAGTATGTTTTAATCTAATGTCATTTTCTATCTTTTGAAGATTGGATTTAGGAGATATTACTCCCACCACTGTAACCCTTCAGTTAGCTGATAGATCTATCACTTATCCTAAAGGAGTTATAGAGGATGTCCTTGTTAAAGTGGATAAATTTATCTTCCCTATAGATTTCATCGTACTTGATATGGAAGAAGATAAAGAGATACCTATTATTTTAGGGAGACCTTTCTAGCTATCGTATGAACTATGATTGATGTGCAAAAAGGAGAACTAACCATGAGAGTTAATGATCAAGAAATTAAATTCAATGTTCTTAAATCAATGAAGTACCCTGATAAAGAGAAATGTTATCGAATGGATATAATTGATTATTTAATTGAAAAACATTATCAAGAAAAATGTAAATTCATTTCTGAAGAAAAATTTGAATTTTTAACTGATGAAGATGAAGTAGTAGAAGAAGAAGAGGCTCATTTTAATAAAGATAATTGGGAAACTTTAAACATAGCTCAAAATGATATACTTTTACAATCAATTTAAAAAGCCCCTGAACTGGAATTAAAAATGTTACCTTCCCATTTAAAATAAGTGTTTCTTGGAAATTCGTTAACTTTACCTGTTATTATTTCTTCTGAACTGAGTAAAGATCAAGAAGAAAAACTACTAGGTGTGTTAAAGAATTATAAAAAAGCTTTTGGTTAGACTATTGATGATATAAGAGGAATAAGCCCTTCCATTTGCATGCATAGAATCTTAAAGGAAGAAAATTTTAAACCTACTATAGAATCGCAAAGAAGATTAAATCCTATCATGAAAGAGGTTGTTAAAAAAGAAATTATTAAGTGGTTAGATGCTGGTATTATTTATCCTATTTCGGATAGTCAATGGGTAAGTCCTATTAATTGTGTTCCGAAGAAAGGAGGTGTAACTGTCATTGTTAATGATAAAAATGAACTTATTCCTATAAGACAAGTTACTGGATGACGAATTTGTATTAACTATAGGAAATTAAATAAAGCCACTAGAAAGGATCATTTTTCTTTACCTTTCTTGGCTCAAATGCTCGATAAATTAGCTAGACACTTATATTTCTATTTTCTGGATGGATACTCTGGTTATCATCAATTACTTATTGCTCCTGAGGACCAAGAAAAGACAAAATTTACAAGTCCTTATGGAAATTTGCGTTTAGAAGAATGCCTTTTGGTTTATGTAATGCACCTGCAACTTTTCAAAGATGTATGATGTCAATATTTTGTGATTTAATTGATAAATGAATTGAAATATTCATGGATGATTTTTCAGTCTTTGGAACTTCTTTTGAATCTTGTTTGGAAAATATAGCCAAAGTTCTGAAAAGATGTGAAGAAACAAATTTAGTTCTTAACTGGGAAAAATATCAATTCATGGTCACAGAAGGCATTGTACTTGGTCACAAAGTATCACAAAAAGGGATGGAAGTAGATCAAGCAAAAGTGAAAATTATTGTTTGAATTGCAACCACCTACTATCATTATCGATGTGAGAAGTTTTTTAGGTCATGCTGTATTTTATAGAAGATACATAAAGGATTTTTCTAAAATTGCTAAACCTCTTTGTCATTTATTAGAAAAAGATGCAAAATTTGAATTCAATAAAGAATGTATTAATGCTTTTAATATTCTAAAAGAAAAATTAATAACTGCACCTATCATTGTTGCACCTAATTAGAATAAATCTTTTTAATTAATGTGTGATGTAAGTGATTTTGCAATTGGAGCTGTATTAGGACAAAAATATGAGAAAATTTTCAAAGTTGTATACTATGCTAGTAAAACTTTCACTGAAACACAAAGAAATTACACTACCACTGAGAAAGAGCTTCTAGCTATAGTATATGCCTTTGATAAATTTTGACCTTATCTTCTTGGTACTAAATGCATAGTTCATATTGATATTTTTGCTATTAAATATCTATTATCTAAGAAAGATTCTAAACCTAGACTTATAAGATGGGTTTTACTTCAACAAGAATTTGATTTTCAAATAGTAGATAGAAAAGGAACTGAAAACCAAATTGTTGATCATTTGTCTAGAATTAAAAATGATATTATTTCGGAAGAAAATATAAATGAGAAATTCCCTGATGAATCTTTATATGTTATTCAAGGATGCAAAACACCTTGGTATGCTGATATTGTTAATTATTTAGTTAGCAATATTTTGCCTTATGACTTGGATAACAATTTTATTAAGAAACTTAAATATGATGCTAAATCTTATATTTGGGAAGAACCTCATTTATTTAAAATTGGTAAAGATTCTATGATTCGATGATGTGTACCTTATGAGGAAACTTTTTCTATTATTCAAAAATGTCATGACTTTGATTTTGGAGGATACTTTGGCATAGATAAAACTGCATTTAAAATTTTAAATTCTGGATTTTATTGGCCTACCTTATTTAAAGATGTGAGACAATATGTGAAAACATGTGATCGATGTCAAAAGATGGGAAATATATCTAGGATGGTTGAAATGCCTTCAAACTATATATTGGAAGTTGAAATTTTTGATATATGGGGTTTAGACTTTTTGGGACCATTTGTTCCATCATCTGGAAAAATTTATATTTTATTAGCAGTTGATTATCTTTCAAAGTGGATTGAAGCTGTTGGTTTACCAAACTGTGATTCCGAAAGTGTTTCTAAATTTTTAAAGAAAATGATATTTTCAAGATTTGGAATGACTAAGGTAATTATCACTGATGGTGGAAGTCATTTCAGGAATATAAGAATTCAATCATTACTACAAAAATTTGGAATCAAACATAGAATTGCAACTGCTTATCACCCACAAACTAGTGGAATGGCTGAAGTATCAAACAAATAAATTAAAAGAATTTTAGAGAAGACTGTTTATCCTAAAAAAACTGATTGGGTTGATAGACTTGATTCTGCTTTATGGGCTTATAAAACAGCTTATAAGACACCAATTGGAATGTCACCTTACTGGTTAATTTATGGTAAACATTGTCACTTACCTGTAGAACATGACCATAAAGCTTATTGGGCGATAAAGGAGTTTAATTTTAATTTGAATAAAGCAGAAGAAAAATGATTATTGCAACTAAATGAGATGGAAGAAATAAGAAACGAATCGTATAAAAATGCGAGAATTTATAAAGAGAAAATGAAGATATTGCATGATAAGAAAATTTCAGGAAAAATTTTTGAGCCTGGACAAAAAGTATTACTGTTTAACTCTCATTTAAGACTTTTTCTTGGAAAATTAAGATCTAAATGGATTGAACCCTATTTAATTGAGAAAGCATACCATTATGGAGCTGTGGATATTAAAGATTCCAAAACAGGAAAAATTTTTTAAATAAATGGAGTAAGATTGAAGCCTTATTTGGGAGATATTAAAAAGATTTATAAAGAGGCTTATGAATTGAGTCAACCTGAATAAAGATTTACTTAAGTCGGGTTGACGACGTTAAACCAAGCGCTTTGTGGGAGGCAACCCATAATTATCTTTGTTTATGAGTGTTTTTGTGTTTTAATGTAAGGTTATGCCTCGATATTGATTAATTTTATATTACTTTAGAAAAATTTGATGCTCATAAGTCTTTGTTGACTTAGGCTGAAAATTATTTTGAGGTATGTAAGATTTAAAAATAGGATCACTCTATTTTGAATATGCGTAAAAAGGAGATCAAGTTAACCTTCATTATGATTGTTTACAATGTGAGTTATTGAGTCTAAATTACTCTTACTAGTATAATTTACCTATCTTGGAGAACAAAATTTTGAAATTTGATGATTAGGCGAAACAGAGTTGAACATAGTTCCAGGGCCTAGGCACCAGAATTTGGCTCTTAAGCGCCAGAATCAACTATGTATCAATAGGTCCGGCGCCTAGGCACCAGATTCGGCGCCTAAGCGCCATGGTTACTGGGTCGTGCAAAAACTAAAAATTTTTAGTTTTTCACACAATTTTCCCCTTTAAATCAACCTATCTTCTTCCCTAACCATTAAGCAATCCAAATTACGTCCCATGCACTTCATTCTTAAGAGATTTGAGAAATTTTTGAAGAAATGGAAGGAAGAAATCATGGAGAAGAAGCTAGGGACAAGGTTTCAAAGGATCCTCAGCCCTACTTCAATGGTTTCATCTCTGTAAGTTTAGAGAAAATTTCTAGTCTTTTGGATAAGTTTGAAGCGGAGTTTAAAAGCATTGGAGATCTCCTTCATGAGATGTTTCATCAAGTTGAACATCTAGCAGAGTAGGGCTTCAGTTTCGGCGAGTCTGGAGCCTAGAAATAATTTTTTGTGAAAGGCGAGTCTGGAGCCTAGAAGCCAGAATTCGGCGCGCCAGAATTCGACACCTAAGCGCCAATTCAGCCTGTACCTGAAAATTTACTTAAATAACCCCCAAAAGCCATTTTTGACACCTAAGCTTCATCTTCTTCCACATTTTTGCGAAAATACATCCTCTAGATCCATTTTGAGGTCAAAACATCAAGGATTTGAGCGTGAAACCACTCAATTTCTTCTTCTTAAGATCAAATCTACACTTTAAACCGTTTATTTTAGATTTTCACCATAGATTTCCCTAGGTTTTGTTAAGAACCGAAAATTTTAAAAAAAATTTCGATTTTTAGTGATTTCTTTGGATTTCTAAACTTATTTTAAGTTTTATAAACTTAAAAAGAGTTTAAATCTTTGATTCCTAAATTTGTTCTTGTTTTCTTTCACGTTTAGATGACTCCAAAATCTAAACGTGGCAAGACAAGAGATAACTTTAATAGCAGCAAATTTTCTACTGCGGCTGCTCATTTTCACTTCCATGAATTTGCGATGTCCAGAAAGTTCATTTCTGAACGAAGTTTCTATCATCCTGGAGAAATGATAAAAAACACTATTGTTGCACACAATTGGCAACGATTTTGTTATTTTACTGTTGTTGCTGTTATCCCGATTGTTCGAGAATTTTATGCAAATTTTCTGGATTCTGAAGATTATAAAATCTTTGTCAGAGGAATCGGAGTAGGATTTAGTCCAGAAAAAATCAACATATTTTATGGTCTGCCACCGACTATTGAGTGTTATTATTCTGGATTATCACCATCTGAGAGAGATTTGGATATGATCATTGCTTATCTGACTGACAGTACTGGATCTTGGAAGATCAGGAACGGAAAAAGGGTAAACTTCAAATCCTCCGAATTAAATGGTATTTCTAAAGCATGACACTATTTTATTTATGCAAGATTGTTACCTTCCACCCACCTGAGTGAAGTGACTAGAGATCGAGCGATCTTAAACTACTGCTTTCAGGAGAGGAAGATTATTGATGTCAGGAGTATTATTTATGATTCTGTGGATTCTACTGCGAGGTCCAGCACTTCTTTTGGATTGAGATTTCCATCTCTGATCTATTCACTATGTGTTAGTAATGGAGTCACTGCTGATATTTCATAGGAGAAGTTAAAGTCTACCAAGCCAATTGGGCAAGAGAGTGTTAGTATCTATGATCATCTTCGAGGGAAAAGATCGACCGCTCCTTCTACTTCTGCACATACTCCAGGTAGACCTTCTACTTCTCGACCCTCTACTTCTGCTGAGCCACCATCAGATTTCTTGGAATCAATGCATGATCAGTTTTTATAGCAGCAGCAGGAGTTATTTCAATCTCACTGCAGGATTGATACTATTGATAGGAAACTAGATCATTTATCTGATTATACCCAGCGAAAGAGTAGTTATAATGCTGAGTATGATGAAGCCCTAGTCAGATTTCTGAAGGGTGAACATGATGTTAGTTTCCCTAGTTTTCCTAGATTCACACCATTTGTTGATCCTAAGGACGTAGAATTTTCCTTTGGTGATGATGATGATGATGAGGCTACACCTAGTGACTAGTAGTTGTAGATCTTTATGATGAGCTACTCTGTTAGTTTGTTTTGTTTATTTAGTTTCGTGTTTGATGTATGTTGATTGATTAGTGTTAAGATTCTGTTGTGAAAATATTCTTAGTATATTGTGTTGAGATTGAAGTTAGAATTAATTTATATTTTGTTTTAGTCTACTGTTTAGTAATTAGTAATTTTGCTCTGTTTAAATTCTGTTTCAAATTTAGTATCATCATAAAATTAGCCTGCTTACTTTTTAAACATGCTTAAATTTTATCTTAATTATTCATAAAGCATGATAGAAGTTTATTTTTCTTTTTAAGATTGTTTTTACATAATTATTAAAAATTCTTATGATTTTCTTTCTCTCATACTTTCAAATTATCATAGTATACCAAAACTTAAGTTTGGGGGAAGGGAAAATCCATTCTAAATTAAATTTTATTTGTCCTTAAAGTGCTAATATTTTCATAAAAATAAAAACTTTTTAACATAACTTACGGAATGAAGAATTTATTTGAGAGCACTTTTATTTTTAAAATTATAAATAATTTAGTTAAAATTAACCAAAAATTTTACTAATTTTGATTGATTTTAAAAATAGAATTATTTAACTTAAAGAAGAATAAGATAAAAAATTTTTCTATTCATGATAAAAATAATAGAATTTTAGAAATATTAAGTAATAAAAAATTATCACTTGAAAAAGAAAATATTGGAAATCTTTTTGAATTCTTATTTATGTTATAATAATTAAGTGAAAATGTATAAGTTTTGAAAATATAAGTTAAGGATAGTGAAGTTCAAAACCATTAACAGGATATCCAGACATTGTAATCCTCTCTATATATATTACGAAAAAAAAAGGAAAAAAAGAGAGAAGAGAGGAGAAGCTTGAGGAAATGCCTAATCAAAAATTTGTTTCAAATGAATTATCTTATAGGAAGAAAACTAGTTAAATATTTTACTTAATTTTTATACATAAATATTTATTTAGAAAAGATTTTTCAAGAAGATCTTTTTCTTATAATTAATCTATGAAAGCTTAATATAATAGACTTCTATTATTTTCAAAATGGATGGAAAGTTTGAAATCTTATGATTTGGTAGTTAAATAATCTTTAATTTCTTAAAATTAAACCTTGTTAGTGAAATTGGGTTAATAATTAACTAAAGACTTTATAAAATCAAAAAATTTAAGCAATCTTAAATATTTATCTTTTATTCCAAAGGTTATATATTTTATATAGTAGAAAGAGTTACTTGAGGACAAGTAACATTTAAGTTTGGGGGATTTTGATCTATAAAAACATACCTATTTCTTTATGTCTTAATTATTATTAATTTCTAAGGATATTATGCTTTAATGAAAGGTATTTTGTGTGTTTTTGGATGTAGGTGATGTAAAAAGATCTAAAAAGGGAAAATGAGCAAAAAGGAGCAAAAAGGAGTGAAAATGGAGCAAAATACAAAAAGTATAAAAAAACATGGCCTGGCACCTAGGCGCCAGAAGTTGGTGCTTAAGCGCCAGACTCGATATAAAAACTGTCAAGTTTTTGACAACGTTTGATCGGTTATTTTGACGAAGTGAGCGGTTATTGGACATTCTAAAAGACTGGCAGTTGTTCCTTGATAATAAGACATGTGACACATTGCATTTGGACGCTCCAAAACAGTTATAATCGCGAGGAGGTGCTAGCCAAAGTGAAGAGGTGCGAAGAACTGAACGCGGTGTTCGGCGCCTAGGCGCCATATTCCAGTGCCTATGCGCCAGACCGACCTTCTAGAAGATTCATTGAATGTGGACATGTTTTGAAGAGGTGCCTCAAGGCAACCCTTGAAGCCTATAAATAGGGGTCCATTTCTTCAGAAAACGTGCCCCTCCCATTGTATCCCTTTCTCCTATCCACTTTAGGATCTCTCATCCTTAGAGAGAAAAATAGAGAGAGAAATTTAGGGCCACTTTTATTTAGTTTAGTGAGTTTATTTTCAAGTTGTTGCATCTGGAGTTCATTACACTGTGGAGTCAGTAAGAATCGGAAGATCTGTAGAATAAATATTTGAGATAAGTATTTTTATATTTGATTCAAATGTTATTTATCATGTTTTGCTGTTTATTTTCAATATGTTTTGAGTAGTTAGTTTACTTTCTTCCTTCAATTATGAAGAGATAGATAAGATATGATAAAGATTAGATGGAGAACTGAAATTCAAAATATTTTCAAAACATTGTTATGACATTAATTTCTGATCTTACTTTACTTTTTAAATTGGTCATTTAAATTGTTAAAACCTGTTGAAGAGTTTTGAGACCTTGAAGGAGAAGAACTCTTAACTTGTAAATGTCACATGAATCCTTGGGTAGTCGAAGGCCATGTGCGGGCTATTCAAGATGAACTGCAAATAAATAGGAAGATAAGATTAAAGGGCGTACAATTGATAAGTTTTTAAGTGACAGACTAAATTCTTAGAATTTGATTTATAAATTAGGAAAGGGTCACTAGTAGGGCCGACCATAGCCAGACATCTAAAAGTGTGAGCCTAGATTAACCCATTCTATTAACAATACATCCGGACCTGATCTGTAAATTAGACAATGTTCTTTGCGCCTGGATCAAAGGGCAAAGAATAGAAATGCTTCTATTTGGCACAATACCATAAATCAAATTCTCAAACGAATATTAAATTATCTTAAAAATCTTAGATTAATTGAAGGGAAGAAAGTTGTTTATTTTATAGTTTTCATAAATCATTTTCTTATTATTATTTTCTTATTGCATCTACTAAATTAATAGTAATTTATAGTTAAATTAAAAGATAAAATAATATTTTTTTAATTTTATTTAGAAAATTTATCACTATAATTCTTCCCTGTGGGATCGATATTGGGGTCTTTGTTTCAAAGCCCTATATTACTTGAAACGATACGTATACTTGCGTAGTACCCCTAGTGTGTAAAAATAATTTATAAATTTACAACATTTTGATTTTATACACTAGCCGTTATTTATAAATTGAGTCAAGTTTTTGGCTATCATTTGGAAGTGAATATTACTGCATTATTGCCGGTCGGGTCATGGGGTCATGTTTTTCTGAAGAAATGGACTCCTATTTATAGGCTTCAAGGGTTGCCTTGAGGCACCTCTTCAAAACATGTCCACATTTAATGAATCTTCTAGAAGGTCTGTCTGGCGCCTAGGAACCGGAATCTGGCGCCCAGGCGCCAGACACCGCGTCCAGTTCTTCTCACCTATTTACTTTGGCTTGCACCTCTTCATAATTAAAACCATTTTGGAGCGTTCAAATGCTATGTATCACATGTCCTATTATCAAGGAATAACTGCCAGTCTTCTAGAATGTCCAATAACTCCTCACTCCGTCAAAATAATCGTTCAAACGTTGTTAAAAATTTGACAGTTCTTGTTTTGAATCTGGCGCTTAGGCGCCAGACCATATTTTTTATAATTTTTGTATTTTGCTCCATTTTTGCTCCTTTTTGCTCATTTTTCCTCCTTTTTCCTTCTTTGGACCTTTTTACATCACCTACATCCAAAAACACGAAAATACCTTTCATTAAAGCATAATATCCTTAGAAATTGATAAGAATTAAGACATAAAAATAGGTATTTTTTATGGATCAATCATTACTGATTTGATCAATTTAAGAATGTTATTAAAATTGAGGTTAAGAAGGCTTTATTAGAGTTTTACTCTAGTCATTAGGATTTAGTGTCCATCAGTGAGATTTAGGAAGTCAATATTGGTATATTTCCCATCTCATGCTGATTTTGAAATGATCCTCACAAAAATGAGGTCAACACAAACCTCGGGTTGATCCTCAAAGGAGATTAGATCCTATCATGAAAGATCTTGTTAAGAAAGAAAATTTAAAGTGGTTGGATGCTAGAATTATCTACTCTTTTTCAGATAGTGCATGGGTTAGTCCTATTCACTGTGTTCCTAAGAAAGGAGGAGTTATTGTGACCACTAATGTAAAGAATTAATTAATACCAACAAGACAACTTACAGGATGGAGAATATGCATTGATTATAAAAAATGAAACCTTACCACCTGGAAAGACCATTTTGCACTAGCCTTTCTAGATCAGATGTAGGATAGCCTGACTATGCATAAATATATTTATTTTTTGGATGGATATACTGGTCACCACCAAATACAAATTGCTCCTGAGGATCAAGAGAAAACAACCTTTACCAGTCCTTTTGGTACTGTAGCTTTTAGAAGAATGCCCTTTAGTTTATGTAATGCCCCTACAACATTTTAGAGATGTATGATTACAATTCTTTATGATTTAATTGAAAAAGAAATTGAAGTTTTTTACTGATGACTTTTAAGTATTTGGAAATTCATTTGAATCATGTTTAAAACATCTATCAAGAGTTCTTAAGCGCTGTGAAGAATCTACTTTAGTCCTTAATTGGAAAAATGTCCAATTTATGGTAGCATGAAGAATTGTTTTGGGACATTGTATATCAGAAAAAAGTATGGAGGTAGATCGGTAGATCCCACAACAATTCAAGTGATCGCAAATTTATCTTTCCCGAACAATGTAAGGGGAATTAGAAGTATTCTGGGATATGTTGTATTCTATAGGCGTTATATTAAAGGCTTTTCAAAAATCTCAAAGTCTTTATGCCATTTACTGGGAAAAGAAGTGGTTTTTTAATTTGATAAAGAATGCCTACAAGCTTTAGAATCATTTAAAGAAAAAATAGTTAATGCACCTGTTATAGTTTCACCAAACGGGGAAAAACCATTTAAATTAATGTGTGAGGCTAGTGATTATCCTATTGGAGCTGTTTTAGGTTAGAAATATGATAGGATTTTCAAAGTACTCTACTATGCTAGTAGAACTGTGAATGAAGCTCAAATTAATTATACCAAAATTGAGAAAGAGTTACTAGCTATAGTATTTGCCTTTGATAAATTCGGATCATATTTAATTGGAACAAAAAGTGTGGTACATACTGACCATTCTGCTATTAAGTATCTAATGAAGAAAAGGGATACAAAACCAAGACTGATAAGATGGATTCATTTTTTGCAAGAATTTGATTTTGAAATAGTAGATAGGAGATAATCAAATTGCTGATCATCTATCCAGGCTTGATTTTGAAGAACCTCTCGTTTCTGATGATGAAATCATTGAACATTTTCCTGATGAAAACTTGTTCACTATTAATGACTGGCGTGTTCCATGGTATGCCGACATTGTAAAATTTATTTTTAGGGATATTTTACTCTATGGTTTGACATATCAAGAGAGGAAAAGATTTTTATCTGAACCTAAGACTTATTTTTGGGATGACCCATTTTTATATAAAAAGGAAAGGATCTAATCATGCAAAGATGTGTGCCTTTAGAAGAAACTTATGAAATTATTTAAAAATGTTATAATTCAGATTATGTGGACATTTTGGTGTTGATAAAACTGCATATAAGATCTTGTAATCTGGATTTTATTGGCCTACAATTTTTAAGAATGTTAATTCTTATATTAAAAATTGTGATCGATGTCAACGTGCAGGCAATAATTATAGAAGAAATGAGATGCCCCTCAGTTATATGTTGGAAGTTGAAATATTTGACGTTTGGGGATTAGATTTCATGGGATCATTTACACCATCTTTCAAAAATACTTAAATCTTGATAGCAGTAGACTATGTATCTAAATGGATAGAAGTTGTTACTTTACCTTGATGTGATACTTAAAGTGTTGTAAAATTTTTAAGTAAGAATACATTTTGCAGATTTGGAATATCAAGGGTTATCATAACTGATGGGGGAAGTAATTTTGTAAGTGCGATTATGGAAAAGTTAGTAAAGAAATATCATATTAACCATCACATTGCTACTGCTTATCATCTGCAAACTAGTGGTTTGATTGAATTATCCAATCGTGAAATTAAAAGAAATATTAGAAAAGACTGTTAATTGATGCGCCAAAAAAATATTAGGTTTTTGCTATATAATTTAACTCATTTTTAGTGATATTGTACTTTAAAGGAAGGTATTTTTCATGTTTTGTTGTAGGTACGATGAATTTAGGTGATTGGAGCAAAAGGAAGCAAAAAGGAACGATTTTGGAGCAAAAATGAGCAAAATGAAGAAAATTGACATCTGGCGCCAGCGGCATCAGAATGGTTGCCACCGACGCCCAATTTCAGAGAGTTCAAACAATTAATTGGCGGCCCAGTGCCACCGGTGCCCTATCTAACGCCGCCTAAGCCTAATGTCGGTTCAAGTCAAATTAAATGTATTTGGATGACTTTTTGAAGGGTTGCTTGAGGAAAATTTTAGAAATTCATTTCTAAATTTTTTTGAGTCAGTTATGGATGCCTTTTTTGAGAGAGAGGAGAGGGAGAGAAGTCTTTTGGAGTGAAGAGAGTGTGTTAGGGTTTGTAGTAAGTGTGAGGAAATTGTGTAGAAGTCTTGTATGGTGAGGGATTCTTCCCTAAGGAATGTAGGAGGAGTAAAGTGAGAGATTGCTTCTTCCTTACCATCTAAAGAGTGAATTGAGTGTTGAAGAGAAGAGAGAAAATGATTCAAATGAACTACAAGATATTTTCTTGGGAAGAGAAAGGGATAAGTTGTATTTACTTTGTAGTTTGTATGACTTTTCGTTTATATATAAAATTCATGTTTTATTGTATCTTCCTCATGAGTTTTGAGTAGATTTCTTTGTCTTTATTCTTGCAATGAGATGGGGTGAAGTGTTGATTAGATTTGATGTGCCATAAAAATGTTAAAGAAATTGTGATGGTTTTTCGTTTCCTACTTCAGTTACTTTTCGATCTGGCCAATTGAATTGTTAAAATCTGTTGTGAAAGATCCAATTCGAAAGGACTAGGTGTTCTACAACAATAGTGGAGAATCCATTCAATGTTCATGAATGAATTGCATAGTTCATGGGAATTGAGTGCAAATAAATAGGGAAATATAGTTTAATGGGGGTCGAATTGGAGGTTTTAGAGTGACAGACTGAAATCCCAAATTTGTTCCTAAAATTTGTTAACTAAAGCTAGGGTTAGCCTTCAGGTGAAGGGAAATGGGAGCTCTGAAGTGAGAGCCAGTATCCTCCCAGCCTAACTACAGATTTAGTGACTAAGCCTTGGATTGCTAATGTTCTTTACATAACTTGGAAGAGGGGGTACTCTTACGAGGTTAAAGAATATGAATGCTCCTATTTGACAATATAATTCTATTATCAGTCTATATCAATCACTCATCATAGAATCATTGTAAGAGGGAATAAACTTTTTGATATACAAAACCTTTCAATTACAAAACTTAGTGTGTGTGTTAGTTAATCTTGTTCAGAAAATTTAGAAGTAAATTGTAGTAAATCTAGCTGTTGTTATCTTTGCATTAGCATATTAAATAGTACTTGAACTTGCATTGTGAATTGAGTGTTGGATTTCAACATCTTTGCAATATTTTGAAGAGTTCCTTCCTTCCTCGTGGGATCAATAACCAGGACTCCACTAGAGCATTTTATTACTTGAACGATATGTATACTTGCGTATATGGGTGACTACCTAATTATTAAATTAATATATTTGTAAAACTAAACTAAAACTATCTTTTGAACATTGCTTTTGAGGTAGCTCGCACATCCGGTCATTAATCCAAACAGAAAGGATTGGTCAATTAAACTGGATTATGCTTTGTGGCCCTAAAGACTACATACAAAAATTTTATAGGAATGTCCCCATATAGGCTAATTTTTAGAAAAGCATATCATTTACCAATTGAACTTTAGCATAACGCATATTAATCTATTAAAGAGTTCAATTATAATTTGAAAGATGCTGGTGAAAAGAGATTGTTACAATTAAATGAGCTTGAAGAGATAAGGAATGAATCTTATGAAAATGCTAAGTTTTATAAAGAAAAGATGAAGTTATGACATGATCAGAAGATTCTTACTAAAAAGCTTAAGCCTGGATAACAAATTTTGTTAAATAATGCTAGATTGAAAATATTTGTTGGAAAACTTAAGTCCAGTTGGATGGGCTCATTTATTGAGATAAAAGTTTACTCCTATGGAGCTGTGGATATAAAAGATCCTAAGACTGGAAAAATATTTAAAGTTAACGGTCATAGACTTAAACATTGTTTTTCAGTCGATAAACCTAAACTTGATGATAATATATTGTTGGGTCACTCAGAATAAGCTCTGGGTATGTCAGGTTGAAGAAGTTAAACCAAACGCTTTGTGGTCAGTTAAATTTGAGAAATGTGGTAGTATTTTGAAGTTTACATGCTATAGTGGTGTTAGTTGGACCTTAATTGATGACTTGAAGGTGTTAGAATGAGGATTTGGACTTTTGACAAACATGTGCTAAATTAAGCACTAGCTCTATGAGCGTATGTTGGTGCAAAGGCGCCACAGTTAAAAATCATGATAAATGTGTTATAAAAGCCTAAATCTTGGGTAAGAAGTTCTCTCCTTGAGTTCTGATTAGATTTTTTTATCTTTTTCCTTTCAAATGAAGATGTAATTAAATTATGAAAGGAAGTTGTGTGAAGTATAGATGCTTAATGTTGGAAGAAGTTGTGATGATTCCACTACCTTGCACTTCATTAACCTCTTGATTTGGCCAATTGAGATGTTAAAATTTGTTGTGAGAACATATAAGAACCAATGCGGTATTGACACAATCAATAATTGGAGTGAATCACATGCATTTATATGGGTGAGAATTGTAGTCCATATATTTAAGTGTAAATAAATAGGGAGATATGCTTTTTAATGTGGAGTAAAATTAGAGGACTTTAGAGTGACAGGCAAAAGCCCTTAATTTAGTTTTATGTTTTAAGTTTTTTTATGAGATGTTAGCCCCAAGGTGGAGGGAGAAGAGGGAACATTAGAGTGAGCGATAGTATCTTTCTTGCCGAACCCATCTACAAGATTTCAAAACTTCAAATTAACCAATGTTCTATATAGAACCAAGTAAGGGTAAAGGATAAAAGTGCTCCTATTTGGCGCAACACATTTAGATACTTCCACAACGAAATTTCATAATTTTTACTGATTCATTGAACGAGGAAAAATATCTTTCATTCTCATTTGCTTTAATATATATAGTTTTATAGTCTTCTTAATTTTAGTTGCTTGATTTACTTTTTCTTAAAAATAAAATATAAAAAACAAATTTAAAACTTTTTATCCTAAAACATACTTTAAAAAATCATTTTGAAAAGTAAAAAGTTGTTTTTCTGCTTTCTTTACAATTTTATACATTTCCCTATGGATTTGATATCTCTGGGCTTAAATAGAAAGTCTTATATTACTTGATAAACGATACATGTACTTGCATAGAATCCCATATTATAAAACAAATAAAGTATATTTCTTATTTGTTTCTGAGTCAATTTTTTGGCATCTGTTGTAAAGGAAGAGATATTATCATTGAAAAGAAATATAAAGTGAAAAACATAAGCGTAAATATTCGGGGTTCAATATGCGGGAGGTTATATGAAAGAAGTTATTGCTTTTTTAACTGATGAAAGAGGGGAATGGAGGGTGAAGAAAATGCATATGATTAACTTACCCTGCTTCTATGTTAAATGTAGCTTCTAAAGCATGGCACTATTTCATTTCTGCGAGACTACTACCTTCTTATCACCACAATGAATTCAAAAGGCATAGAGCAATTCTCAACTATTGTATTCATACCATGAAGAAGATTAATATTGGATTTATTATCTTCAAGAACATTTAGACTATTTTTAGAGGAGAAACCACTGGTGGATTAGGACATCCTGCCCTGATTCATTCACTATGTGCACAGTTTGGAGTTTAGTATGATAGGTCTGAAGAGGTAGTCATACCACTGAGTCCTATTACCAAGACTATTATTCAGACTTATGAGTCTCATGTGGTAGGAAGAGGAGAGAGTAGGAGTACTTATATTCCTACTACCAGCCAGGACATTCCATCTACTTTTGAGCCACCTACATTATCTGATGTTATGGAGCAGTTGAGGATCCAGAGTGCTAGTAAGGATAGACTTCGTAGCAGAATGGATGTATTTGAGGATAGAAGTGATGTGAATGATGAGTTCATGAGGAGGATAGTAGAGTATGATATTGCTTATAATGATGCTCAGATCATATATATGAGGGGAGATTGGAGTGCTATTCCCTACCTGTCCCAGCTATGTTCCTTACAGGCCTGATCCTGTTGATCCTGCTGATGAAGCTGGTGATGATGATTGGTAGTTCTATGATTTATGTTTTCTGTTGTGTGTTATATTACTGATTGTATTAGTTATTTTCTTTTCTGTGTTGTCTGTAGTCTGTAATTTTATCTGTGTTGGAAAAATGATAAAAAAAAATGTGTGTGTAATGAACTTTGTGATTGTTTGTTCAGTGAAGTGATTTGTGAATTTATGTTGAATGTTTAATCTTTAAGTGTTTAATATTTTTTTACCTTGCAAATCTTTTGAACTATATATATCAATGCTAATAACTGTTTCATACTTGGTAGCTTAAAATTTTGATTAATACTAGCATAGCTTTTGAAGATTTCAAAATTACAGCACAAAAATGTTAGTTTTCTTTTACTCTCTACCTTTTTAAATTTATTAAAGAACTTAAGCATAGGGGAGGGTAAAAATAGTAACTCTATTTTTTCTCAATTAATATATTTTCAAAAAATTATTAGCATAACTTTTAGTAGTTGAACCTAACTTTAGATAACAAAATTTTTTTATTTCATTTAAATATTATGGTAGATTTGGATTAATATTTTTAGTAATAAAGGTTAGTTTTATAGGGAAACATATTTAGTATAAAAGGATTTGATTATAGTGAACTATTTAAAGTAAAGAAAAGTGTATTTTTGAATTGTTAAGAGACATAAAAAACTATGCATGAAGAAAGGATTATGACTTTATGATAAATTATAAAGCTGATATATATTTATAAAGTAAGGAGGTGTTTCAGGTTTGAACTTTAGAAAGTGGAGAGAAAAGTCCAAAACAATTAGAAGCTATCCAGATATAATAATCCTCACATAAAAAGGAAAAGGAAAGAAAAGAATGATTGAAAAACAATCTCAAAAGAAAAAGAAAAAGAGAAAAAGAAAAAGAAAGAAAATATATGTGAGGAGAAGCTTAAGGAGATACCTAATCAAAAATGTGAGGAGAAGCTTGAGGAGATGCCTAATCAAAAATTGGCTTCAATTAAATTAACCTAAATGAAAAATTTAGTTACGTTTCAGAATTTATATTTAAAATATTAGCCTACTTTCTAATGGAGTTTCCTTGAGCTTCTTTTTTATATAGTCTTTGAAGGCACCCTTAATGTGATAAATTATGTTTCATTATGAAATGAATAAGAGACTAGAAATCTTAGACTTGACTACTGAATGTTCTTATATCTGTAGTTTTAACCTGAGTTACTGGACTTCCTTCTAGGAATCATGTCATTATATTCATTTAAATCCAAAAATCATAGTCTTATATAAGTGAAAAGTTTACTACTTCGTGTTATATTTTATATAAAAAAGGATTACTCAAAGACAAGTAATAGTTAATTTTGGGGAATTTTGATACACCAAAAATATATTAGGTTTTCGCTATATAATTTTACTCATTTTTAGTGATATTGCACGTTAAAGGAATGTATTTTTCCTGTTTTGCTGCAGGTATGCTAACTTTAGGTGATTGAAGCAAAAAGAAGCAAAAAGGAATGAATTTGGAGCAAAATGGAGAAAATTGACTTCTAGCGCTGTCGACGCCAGAATGCATTGCCGATGCCAAAATACAGAGAGTTTGTCAATTAATTGATGGCCCAATGCCTCCGGCGTCCAATGTTAGTTTTAGTCAAATTCAATGTATTTGGACGAATTTTCGAAGGGTTGCTTGTGGAAAGTCTTTGGAAATTCATTTCTAACTTATTTTAGACTATTTTGGATGCCAAATGGGAGAGAAGTCCTTTGAGGTGAAGAGAGCGTGTTAGGGTTTATAGAGAGTGTGTATAAGTATTGTATTGTAAGGGATTCTTCTCTAAGGAGTGTAGGAGAAGAAGTAAAGTGAGACTTTGCTTCTTCCTTATCATTCTAATGAGAGAATTGAGTGTTGTAGAGAAGAGAGAAAAGGAATAAAAGGATATATAAGAGATTTACGTAGGGAAGAGAAAGAGATAAGTTGTATTTTCTTTTGTGGTTTTTATAACATTGCTTTTATATATAAAATTCATGTTTTGTTGTATCTTCCTCATGAATTCTGAGTAGATTTCTTTGTCTTTCTTCTTGCAATGAGATGTGGTGAATTGATGATGTAGATTTGATGCGCCATAAAAATATTAAAGAAATTATGATGATTTTTCATTTTGAACTTCATTTACTTTTTAATCTAGCCAATTGAATTGCTAAAATTTGTTAGGAAACATTAGATCCGAAAGGACTAAGTATTCTACAACAATAGTGGAGAATCCATTTAATGTCCATGAATGAATTGTGTAATACATGGGAATTGGGTGGAAATAAATAAGGAAATATGGTTTAATGGGTGTCAAGTTGGAGGTTTAGGGTGACAGGCTGAAATACCCATTTTGGTCCAAACATTTGGTAACTAAAGCTAGGGTTAGCCTTCAGGCGAAGGGAAGTGGGAGCTCGTAAGTGAGAGCTGGTATCCTCCCAGCCTATCTTTTGATTTAGTGACTAATGATGGTGATGGGAAAATCAGATGACGGTCCCGCAAAATGTCAGGATGGATATGGACGTCTTCCATTGTTGACAATTCCCCTATGTCATGTTGATTGTCAAGGAGTTGCCACTCTCTATCTCTATCTATTACCCTAATTTATATTCTCCCTAGACTTTAATGTCGAAAGTCTTGGGTGAATGTGATGGAAAAGGGGCCTTGATCCCAATAAAGAATGGGATAAAGAAGATGAAGTTCATATAAGAAACTCAAATGACAATTTTGACTTACCAGAGTTCCAAGTCCTTAGATTTCCTAGAAGGGCAAGCCCCTATAGTTAATTACATCTTAGACAATTATCTAAGAAAACTTCTGCTAATGTTAAATTACTTGTTCCGTAGAGGGGGTTTTCTTTGAATAAGGGATAAAATATCCGTATTCAATCCCGGAAGAAGTTTTGTTTTATCGATGTCAATGTCGATGTCATTTGTCGATGACGTTATTTTTAAGTTATGTCAACACCAATGTCATATCAACAGTTATCAAAGTCAGTATTTTGTTATGTTTAATGTCGGTGTTTTTGTTGATTTTGTCTTTTATTTACTGCTCATGTCACTGTTTCATTGTTATTGATGTTATATTGGTTTATTAATATCATATTAATGTTTAGCTTTCTTATCAAATTTGTTTTCTGGTTTTATGACTATCCTAATAGTCCTGTTATCTTTGTTGTCATGTCATATTTTGTTTTGTTGTTTGTTGAAAGTTCAGGTTTTGTGGCTAACCTAAAAGTTCTGGTTTTATTTTGTTGTCAATTTATGTCATGTTTTGTCCTCGATGTGGTGCAAAATAGAGTTACCACATCCAATAACATGCAAAGAAAATGTAAACTAAACTTGTCTTTGTTCTGCAAAGAAAACATTGTCAAAAATAGTTTTGCAATGATAAGGATGTCGTTTTAAAATTTGTTTAAGTGCTGATTTATCATTGATTGATTTAGGATTCAATATCAATTTGTGTTAATTTAGATTAAGATTTATGTCAACTGAAATCTTAAATTTTGATGGGACTGAATTTGAGCTTAATTTAAATTTGATTTGGTTCAGATTATGTCGAATAATGTCGAGTTAAGTTAGATTTGGGTCAAGCTTAAATTTGATGTCAAATTATGTTGAATAATGTCGAATTAAGTTCGATTAGGGTTGAATTTAAATTTGATCTCAAATTATGTCGAATTATGTTTGGAATGTCGATTAATGTTGAATTACATTTAAAATATCAATTTATGTCAGTGTATGTGAATTTTATTTGTATTATCAATTCGTGTCAAATTTTTGTTTAAAATGTCTGTTTGTATCAAATTTTGTTTAAAATGTCGGTTCATGTTTGAAAAGTTGATTTGTGTTGAATTTGTGTTAAATTTTGTCTAAAATGTTGATTTTTGCCAGTTTGTGTCAATTTATGTTTAAAATGTTGATTTATATTAATTCATGTTTAAAATGTTGGTTTATGTTAATTTATGTTAAATTATGTTTAAAATGTCAGTTTATGTTGAATTTTGTTTAAAATGTTGGTTTGTGTTAGTTTATGTCAAATTATGTTTAAAATTTCAGTTTATGTCGAATTTTATGTGAAATGTCAATTTGTGCCAATTTATCTTGAATTTTATTTGAAATGTTAGATTTATATTGATTTTTCTATTTTTTTTTGGGTTTGAAATGTAAGATTTATGTTGATTATGTCGATTTTTATTTGAAATGTCTGATTTATGTTGATTTAGGTTCAATTTGGGTTGTGATGCGGACTTTTTATATGCAAGAACTTATGAACCCAAATTTATATATTTATAATGATTTTTTAAAGTCCAAACTTCAACGCAAGTATACGTTAATACAGGGCTCTAATGGAGTACTGGTTATCGATCCTATAGGGAAGGCACGTTCCTTACAATAGATAGCGTAATACTGAAATCCAATACTCAAATTGCAATTAAAGTTTAAGTTTACTTCTACTAACAAGATGTAGAAAACAGTATCAGTGAAGCAAACCACAATTACTTCTAATATCTTTAAACAGAATTAACTAACATACACACACACACACTAACCTTTGTATTTGAAAGGTTTTGATATATATGAAAACTGTCTTTCCTCTTGCAATGAGTATATGATGTTTGAATGATGTAGAATGATTATTTATTTTATTGTGCTAAATAGGAGCATAAATGTTTCTTTACCCTCAAAAGTGTACCCCCTCTTCCAAGCATGTATAGAACGTTGACATATCCTAAGTTCAGTCACTAAATCTAAGGCTAGGAAGGGAGGATACCGGATGTCACTACGGAGCTCCCACTCACCCTTCACCTGAAGGCTAACCTTCGACTTTAGTTACCAATCATTGGACCAAATTGAGGATCTCAGCCTATCACCCTGAAACCTCCAATTTGAAGCCCATCAAAACACATTTCCCTATTTATTTACACTCAATTCTCATGAACTACGCAATTCATTCATGGACATTGAATGGATTCTTCATTATTATTGTAGGACACTCAATCATTTCGGAGTTAATGTACAACAACAGATTTTACAATTCAATTGGCCAGATCGAAAAGTAAATTAAGTTTGAAATGAAAAACCAACACAATTTCTTCAATAGTTTAAAAGCACTTCAAATCAACATCATCACATCTCTATGCAAGAAGAAAGACAAAGGAGACTACTCAGAAATCATAGAGAAGACACAATAAAACATGGATTTTATATATAAAAGAAAAGTCATACAAACCACAATAGCAAATACAACTTATCTCTTTCACTTCCTCAAGCAAATCCCTTGAGGTTCCTTTGAATCCTTTTCTCTCTTCTTTGAAACACTCAATTTCCTCTTTAGAATGGAAAGCAAAAAGCAATCTCTCACTTTACTCGTTCTCCTTCACTCCTTAAAGAAGAATCCCTCTTAAATCTTCACATCTACACTCACTCTTCAAAACCTTAACTCTAAACTCACACTCTCTCTACTTCTACACTTTTCTCTCCCTCTTAAATTTTGTCCAAAAACAGTTACATGTATGCTAGAAGTGAATTCCCAAGAGTTTCCTTAAGCATCCCTTCAAAAAGTCGCCAAAACTCTTCATTTTTGAATTGCTCCGACATAGGACGCCGACGGCGCTCGATTGGGCAATGGCGGCGCTCTATCGTCCATTTAATTCAGGAGTCTCTGGAAATTGGTGTCGATGGTACCAGAAGCTATTTTTTCCCATTTTGCTCTATTTCTCTCCAAATTCATTCTTTTTTGTTTCTTTTTGTTCCAATCATCTAAAATCATTATAACTGCAACAAATCATGAAAAATACCTTTGTACAAAGTGTAATATCACCAAAAATGGTTAAAATTATATAGCAAAAATAGTATATATTTTTGGTGCATCAAAATCCCCCAAACTTAACTATTACTTGTCCTCAAGCAATCCTTTTACTGCATAAATATATAACTCAAGGAAATGTACTTATCACTTATAGGAAACTAAAATTTTTCATTCAAAGGAATATATTGGTAAGAGTTTTAGAAAGAAATTCAATAACTCAGGTCAACACTACAAGCATAAGAATATTCAGCAATCAAGTCTAAGGGTTCTAATCTTCTATTTATTTCAACATAAACCATAATTTGTCACATTAAGAGTACCTTGAAAGATTATAAGAGAAAGGAGTTCATGCAAACTTTATCAAAATGTAGGCTAATACTTTAAATATAAATTTAGAAATGAAATTAAGTTCTCCCTTTAGGGTGACTCATATGAAGCTAATTTTTTATTAAGCATCTCCTCAAGCTTCTCCTCATAAATATTTTTCTTTTTTCTTCTTTCATTTTTTCTTTTGGGATTGTTTTTTAATCTTTCTTTTCTTTTCTTTCCTTTTTCTTTTTTTATGAGGATTACTATATCTGGATAGCCTTTTAATGATTTTAAACTTCACTCTCCTGTTTCTAAAGTTCAAACTTGAAACACATCCTTACTTTATTATTAGGTTTGAGCTTTATTATTCATCATAAAGTCACATTCTCTTCTTAACACATAATACGACCCTTAACATTTCAAAAATACAGTTTTCTTTACTTTAAATAGTTAACTATAGTCAATTCCTTTCATACTAAATATCTTAACCCTATAAAATTAACCTTTATTACTAAAAACTGTCATCCAATCCTTCCACAATATTCAACTGAAATAAGAAGTTTTAGTTATCTAAAGTGAAGTTCAACTGCTAGAAGTTTTGCTAATAATTTTTAAAAATATAATAATTGAGAACAAATAAGAGTTAATATATTTCTACCCTCCCCCAAACTTAAATTTTTCAATAAATTTGAAATAGTAGAGTAAAAGAAACTAACCTTTTTGTGCCAGGATCTTGAATTCTTCAAAAGCTATCTAGTATTAGTCAAAATTTACAGCTATTAGGTATGAAACAGTAACAGTGATATAAAATTTTTAAACATTTACAGGGTAAATAGATATCAACTTTAAACATCTAAACATCCAACAAAACACAACAAATACTAAACAAACTATCATAGCACTACACATTTCATTTAACAATTTAAACTTTTCATTACAACACTATAGTACATCAACAGGCTCACACATCACATAGAAAGTAAATAACTACTACATCACAAAAACACAAGACATAAAAAGAAAAATAGAAACAAAAACACACAAACTACCACTCTTCATCACCAGCTTCATCAGTAAGGTCAGCAGGACCAGGTCTATACGGTGTATAGCTGGGGCAAGTAGGGAATATCACATCAGTCTCTCCTTTCATGAATCTGACCTGGGCATCATGATAGGCAATATCATATTAAACTCTTCTTCTCATATAATCCTCAGTCACATCACTTCTAGCCTGAAACAAATCCATTCTACCATGGAGTCGATCTATACTATCACTCTGTAATCTCAACTGCTCTAAAATATAGGACAATGTAGGGGGCTCAGACGTAGAGGGAATGTCATAGCTCGTAGTAGGAATATCAGTACTCCCACTCTCATCTTGTGCTCCCACATGAGACTCATAAGTATGAATGATAGTCACGTTAATCGATCTCAGTGGTATAGCTACCTCTTCAAAACTATTGAATTCTACTCCAGACTGTACACACATGGCATGAATCAGGGCAGGATGTCCTAATCCTCCAGTGGTCTCTCCTCTAGCAATAGACTGAATGTTCTTGAAGACAATAGCTCCAATATAAATCTTCTTCATAGTCTGAATACAATAATTTAAAATTGCTCTATCCCTTTTAACTTCACTATGGTGATAAGAAGGTAACAGTCTTGTAGAGATGAAATAGTGCAAGACTTTATATGCAATATTTAACTTGGAAGTAGGGAAGTTAATCATCTGTTTTTGACTTACTTTCCATTCCCCTTTTCTGTCTGTCAAAAAAGCAATCACTTCCTTCAAATTTGCTTCTCAGGTATCAAAATTTTCATAATCACATACAAAAGGTTCTCAAGTCTGATAAAATGCATTGATACGCTGAGGGTGAATTCAACCATTTTTCCTCGAACTAGCACATATTTTGTCTCAGTCCAGGGCAAGTTTGCATAGAATTCTCTTACAATACCCAAAACAGCATTTGCAATAAAATAACAAAATCTTTCCCATTTCTGCTCAGTAATTAACTATTCAATAGATCCACCAGGATTGTCAAAAGCTCGATCCTGAATACACTTCTTATTGTAAAAGTGAGAATGAAAATGAAAATGTGCCTTGACATTGACAAAGTTTTCTTCAACATAATTAAAATTTTTATTCCCCATACTAATTATTGGAGCCATGTGAATTTCTAAAAATTGCAAGAAGATTCTAATAAATTCCAAATCCACAATGTAGCAAACTCCAAATACATTTCTAAATAAGTTAGAGCAAATTTCATCATAGGAAATCCCAAAATTTCTTCAAAAATCCCAAAATTCCAATCTAAGCAATGTGAGAGATTCCTATGGTGAAAATCAAAAAATTTTAACTCAAAGTGAAGCTCTTACAAAGAGAAGTGTAGATCCGGTCTCGAAAAGCCTTGAAATTGCTTCAAATCCAAGATCTAGCAAGCTCTAGTCCTTCGAAGTTGCAAAAATGGAGAAGGAAGACAAAAGCAAGGAAGAAATTTGCGGGTCCCAGGGTCAAAATCGTGAAATATAAGGTTTTTGGCCTTTTTCTGTATTTGGTGACTAGCGGCGCTCGATAGGGCGCTGACAACGCTCTATTTATTCCAATCAACCAAATTCTCTGTATTTAAGCGCTGGTGGCACCCATTCTAGCACCAGCGGTGCCAGTGCAAAAAATTTTTCTGGGTCCAAAATTTTTTTTTGTAATTTCAATCGTTTCGTCCTCCACAATGACATTCAACAATTCATTAAGAATCTATTTCATCATATAAGCAATAAAACACAATTCTTACACAAAGAACACAAAATATCACTTCTATATATAAAATCCACATTACAACATAAACACTAACATGTTCATCAAATCAGATCAACGACCCATAGATTTTTAGTGTTGCATCTACACTACGATAATCAAACACTAAAATCTAAGCACACACAATGAAATTAAGCATAGTAAATCCAAATGCAAACTATAAGGCAAAGCAAAGCAAATACTAAACATACAAAATAAAACTAAGCAAAGCAAAGCAAACACAAATCAAGCACAAGCAGAATCCAGTAGTCACTCCTAATCAGTCTCCGAACTATCTTCCTCTCTTATATCTCCAATAGATTGACGATGCACGAACAAATTGTAGAAGAGAAGAAATGGGAATTCATCAGATGAATCCTTAGCAATCACAACTATCTTCTTTAACAGATTAATCAGGCCCATTTCAATCCGACCAGAGTGATCAAATTGTTCCTTCATCCTCCAGTCTATGTGATCAAATAAATCAGAAATATTATTAATGACATTCAAAACATTATGTACCTCTTTTTCCAACTGTTTTATTTTATTCAGTATCAGTAAGGTTGAATGGGTTGTGAAGTCTATGTTGGTTGATCAGCAAGCAGATCCATATCACCTTCATCTCCTACTGCTTGGTATTCATAAAGATTAGTTCGATCAATAGGCCTCCAGGGAAGAAGAACTTTTTCCCAACTCTCATACGGAACTTGTGATTGACTACACAGCAGAAAAATGGTGGACGGGTGTCCAAGCCCATATTTAGATCCATGAACTATCAATCCTAAAAAAGATTTCACAATTATATTTCCTATATCAATCAGCCTTCCAGTTTGAATATAGAAATTTAAAATAGCAGTTTCCTTGGTTACTTTACTAATCTTAAAAGTTGGAAATAACTTAACCGAAATAAAATAATGCCACTGCTTTGACACCGGATTTAAAGATGCAGAAGGGAAACTAATATATCCATTGTCTCTTACTTCCTAATCTTCATTTTGATTCGTCAAATAACGATAAAATTCATTCATATCATTGCTTGTCGCATCAAAGTTGGAACAGTGGCAGATAGGTAAATTCTCAGTCATAAAGAGATCATCTATTCTTGTAGGAGTGAATTGCATAAACATACCTCACACATAGACGAATACTTGGTTGATCCCGTGAAGATTTGCATAGAGTTCCTTCACAACCAGAATGACTATGGCAGTGGTAGTGTAACATAGTACTTCCCAACACCTTTTCTTTATTATCTCTTCAACTCTTGTAGTAGGATTATCCAAACCTCGATTAATAAAGCCTCTCTCCTTGATAATCCTCCTCTTCATCATCACCTTGGTGATAATCACTGCGTCTCAAAACTAATAAACTTATGTCGGTGAAAATGCGAGATTGAGGGGGTTCTACGGAGTAGGAATCCATGGGATGCTAATTGGGAAAGGAAGTTTTCATTTTTCTTGTGGTTAGAGGTTTAAAATGGAGTTTTAGGGGTTACAAGGAAGAAGATCCTGCTCAAAATTACCAAAAATCGAATTTTTAAACTCCATTAACTGTCACTAGGATTTGGACGCCGGCGGCACTCAATAGGGTACCAGCGGCGCTCAAATCCTGAAGTTCAACATACAATCTGTACTTGGGCACCGACGGAGCCAGTGGTAAAAAATTTCACTGAACTTCGTTTGGCCCAAAATATTCTAATATCTCAATTCGATCCAATATTTATCAATTTTTTAAAGTATTTAGGAGTGACTAAGATTCCAAAATAACTATCTAAAAGCACAACTACAACAAACAAGCAAACACACCACAAAGATACATATGAGTTGCCTCTTATAAAGCGCTTGGTTTAATGTCATCAGCCCGACAAACCATTCAGTTAATCGAGATGACTCAGCATTAAAACCTCTTTGAAGTCAGGTTGAAACCCGTCAAAGTAACGCTTTAATCGATGCCCGTTAACCTTGAAAATCTTTCCAGTATCAGGATCCTCAATATCAACAGCTCCAAAAGAATGAACTTTTTTTACTGTAAAAGGTCCCAACCATCTAGACTTTAGCTTTCCAGGAAATAATTTTAGTCTTGTGTTATATAACAAAACTTTATGTCCACGTTCAAATTTCTTTTTCAATATCTTTTGATCATGCCACAATTTCATTCTCTCTTTATAGATTTTGTCATTGTGATCAGATGCATTTCTAATTTCTTCCAATTCATTCAATTGCATAAATTTCTTCTCTTCAGCATTTTTCAAATTAGAATTCAACTCTTTTATCGCCCAATATGTTTTATGCTCCAATTTAACTGGTAAATGGCAAGTCTTACCAAACACTAGTCTATAAGGAGACATTCCAATATCGGTCTTAAAAGCAGTCATATAAGCCCATAATGTAGTATCTAATCGAGCAGACCAATCTAATTTGTGATTATCCACAATTTTCTCCAAAATTCATTTAATTTCACGATTAAACACTTCTCCTAAACAACTAGTTTGGGGATGATAAGAAAAAGAGATCCTTTGAATAATATTATATTTATCAATTAATCTCTTAATTTGATTATTCCTGAAATGGAATCCACCATCAGTTATAATCACTCTCGGAATTTCATATCTCGCAAATATATTTTTCTTTAAAATTTTTGAAACACTCCGAGCATCACATCAAGGTAAAGCAATAGCTTCAATCCATTTTAAGACATAATCAACTGCAATTAGTATATATAAATTCTCAAATGAAAGAGTAAATGGTCCCATAAAATCTAATCCCCAAACATAAAAAATTTCAACTTCCAAATTATAGTTTAGAGGCATTTCATTTCTTCTAGAGATATTACCTACTCTCTAACATCGATCACATGATTTAATATATTTGTATACAACCTTAAAAAGAGTAGGCCAATCAAATCCAGATTCTAAAATCTTAAAAGCAGTTTTATGAACACTGAAATGACCTCCAAATTCAGAATCATGCTATTGTTGAATAATTAAATTAGTTTCTTTTTATGGCACACATCTCCTAATAATCAGATCCTTACACTGTTTATATAGATACGGCTCATCATAGAAATAAAATCTTTATCATATTTAAACTTCTTTTGTTGTTGCCTTATTAAATCAGGTGGTACAATATAACTCACAATATAATTCACAATATCAGCATACCAAGGCAAATTTCTTCCCATAATAGTATAAAGTTATTCATCAGGGAATGTTTCTGTAACTTCCTTCTAAAATTTAGATAATTTATCATACTCTAATCTCAACAAATGATCATCTATTTGGTTATCATATCCCTCTAAATTAACTATCATAAAATCAAATTCTTACAGAAGAAGTATCCCTCTAATCGATCTAGGTTTGGCATGCTTCTTTTGCATTAAATATTTGATAGTAGAATGGTCTGTATGCACAATACTTTTAGATCCAATTAAATACGTTCTAAACTTTACAAAAGAAAATAATATAGCTAATAACTCTATTTCAGTAGTGGTATAATTAATCCAAGCTTCATTAAGAGTTTTACTAGCATAGTAAATGACTTTGAAAACTTTATCATGCCTCTGCCTCAATGCTACTCCGATCACATAATCACTAGCATCACACATAAGTTCAAATAGTTTCTCCCAATCAGGTGAAATAATTATAGGTGCAGTGATTAATTTCTCTTTAAATAATTCTAAAGCACACAAACATTCATTATTAAAATCAAATTATCTATCATTTTCTAGAAGTTGGCACAAAGGTTTCGTAATTTTAGAAAAAAATTTAATATATCGCCTGTAAAATCCAGTGTGTCCTAAAAAACTCCTGACCTCTCTCACGGTAGTGGGCGGTGGCAATCTCTCAATCACTCGAATTTTAGCAGGGTCGACCTGCATACCAAATTCATAAATTTTATGCCCAAGCACACTTCCTCTTGTAACCATAAATTGACATTTCTCCCAATTCAGAACTAAATTTGTTTTCTCACAAAGCTCCAAAACTTTTGCTAAGTTTTCCAAACATATTTCAAATGAAGTCCCGAATACAGATAAATCATCCATGAAAACTTCTATTCCATTATCTATCATACTGCTGAAGATAGACATCATAAATCTCTGAAACGTTGCAGGTCCATTACACAGTCA
This sequence comes from Papilionanthe hookeriana x Papilionanthe teres, assembly GCA_022702705.1. NCBI lineage: Eukaryota > Viridiplantae > Streptophyta > Magnoliopsida > Asparagales > Orchidaceae > Papilionanthe > Papilionanthe hookeriana x Papilionanthe teres. The sequence continues at coordinate 146,290,867 of CM040428.1, forward strand.
AAAAAACATTCTTCGAAAAGCATAGGTTCTGTAAGGGCTAGTAAATGTTGTCTTTTCTTGATCCTCAGGAGCAATAGGTATTTGATGATAACCAGTATATCCATCCAGAAAGTAGTAGTACTTGTGTCCAGCAAGTTTATCCAACATTTGATTGAGAAAAGGAAGAGAAAAGTGATCTTTTCAAGTGGCGACATTTAATTTCCTATAATCAATACAAATTCGCCATCCATTAATTTGTCTTGTGGGTATAATTTCATTCCATTCATTCACTTAAACAGTCACTCCTCCCTTTTTCAGTACACAATGTATTGGACTCACCCAAGCACTATCCGAAATAGGATAAATAATTCCAGCATCCAACCATTTTAAAATCTCCTTCTTAACTACTTCTTTCATTATTGGATTCAATCTCCTCTGCGGATCAACTCTCAGTTTATATTCTTCATCTAATAAAATCATGTGCATACAAATCGAAGGACTAATTCCTTTAATATCCACTAAAGTCCATCCAAAATCCTTTTTGTATCTTTTTAAAATTTCCAACAATTTTTGTTCTTGATATTCATTTAACTCTGAAGATATAATAACTGGTAGGGTTAATGATTCTCCTAAAAACATATACTTCAAATGATTAGAATTTTCATCTCAAGTTCAGGAGATTTTATTATAGATGGAATTAAGCTTTTATCTCCACCTTCCATAGTGTCTAATACTTCAAATCTCTCCTGAACATACTCTAAATCTTCATTCTTCTTACTATCTGAATTTTCTTCATTTTCAATTCCTTCTTCAAACATATTTTCATACATCGCTTCTTTTTCAAATATATTTTCAAAATGTTCATTTCACAAGTATTCACAAACCTCCATTCTAAAACATTCATCATCTTTTGCCATTGAGTGATACTTCATAGATTTCAAAATATTAAAAGTCACCTCTTGATCATTAACTCTCATAGTTAATTCTCCTTTCTAAACATCAATCACTGCTCTCCCACTAGCAAGTAATGGTCTTCCCAGAATGATTGGAATTTCTTTATCTTCCTCCATATCAAGTTCATAAAATCCACTGGAAAGATAAATTTATCCACTTTCACTAACACGTTTTCCACCAGTCCTTTAGGGTAAGTAATGGAACGATTGGCCAACTGAAGAGTCACAGATGTAGAAGAAAATTGTCCAATTCATAACCTTTTGAAAGTTGATAAAGGCATAAAATTAATACTAGCTCCCATATCACATAAGGCTATTCCGAAAAAAATTTCACCTATAGCACACGGGATAGTGAAATTACCAGGATCTTTAAGTTTTTCCAGAAGATTCTTCTGAATAATTGCACTACACTCTCAACTAAGTGCAATAGTTTCATGATCTGTGAACATTTTTTTCTTCTTGAGAATATCCTTCATAAACTTCGCATAGTCAGGAATATGTTATAATGCTTCAACAAAAGGAATATTTATCGTTAATTTCTTAAGGATCTCCAAAAATTTTCTAAATCTGTTATCCCTATTTTTTTGCTTCAATCTTTAAGGAAATGGAGGTGGTGGTTTTTCAACAGTAATCTTCATTGGTTCAAGAGGATATTCCATGTCTGGATAAATCTTGTTTGAACCTTTTTCAATATCCACCTTCTCTTTCTCTATTTCATCTTCATTTTGTACTCTTGTCTCCAATTCCTTTCCACTCCTTAAATGAATAGCCTTAAGTTGTTCCTTATTTTAATCTTTTGGATTGTTCTCAACATTACTTGGAAGTGTTCCATAAGGTCTATTATTAAGTGCAGTGAAAATATCCCGCAATTAATTTTCAATATTTTTCATCGCGACACCTTGAGCTTGTAACTGATTTCTCATATTCAGAATCATTTCTTCAGTAAACAACTTCTTATCCTTAAATTGCAGATTACTATTGAATTCAGGAGGATAAGAGGGTCTAAAATTGGTATTTCCTTGATTGTTTGAATTTCCAACAAGATTTTTAAAACCGTTCCCCCATTATGGGTTAACATTGGCATTGTTATTATTCCAATTGAAAGTTGGGTGATTATTCTAACCAGGATTATAATAATTTGAATAAGGATTATTAGGTCTATTAATAACATTCAAAGTCTCATAAGGTATTTGAGATTATGTTATTTGTCCAAATGAATTTTCCTCTAACACTTAGGGTGGTTGAGAATAATTCATTCCTTACTGATCTATTTTCTTAAAAAGGGCTGCAATTTGGGAAACTATCATAGTCATCATATCTGAATCATGAACACTTGCTACTCTCTTATAATTTACCCGATCAAAAGGCCATTGAAAATTATTAGTAGTCATTTCTTCTATTAATAAGTATGCTTCATCAACAGGTTTTGACATTAACGATCTGCCAGCAGTAGCATCTATAATCGATCTCAATGATCCCACTAATCCATTGCAAAATGTTTGAATTATTAACCAGTTTGATAAAGCATGATGTGGGCAGTTCCTAAGAAGATCTTTAAATCTTTCTCAAGCTTCATATATTGATTCCCCTTCAAACTGACCAAAAGATGTGATATCATTTCTTATCTTAGCAATCTTTGATGAAGGGAAATATTTTCATAGAAAATTTTAAGAAAGTTCTCCCCAAGTTCTAATAGATCCAGGTGCTAACAAATTTAACCATTCCTTAGCTTTATCACTTATTAAAAAAGGAAAAAATCTAAGTCTGACAACATCACTCGACACTCCGTCATATTTAAAAGTAGCACACCGTTCTAAAAAACTAGCGAGATGTAAAGTTGGATCCTCATTATGCGTTCCTCCAAATTGATTATTTTGTTCCATTTGGATATAAACAAGTTTAAGCTCAAATGAATTAACAGCAACATCATGATTTTGAATAATCACATGAATTTCATTTGCTATTGGATTAGCATAATCTCTTAAAAGTCTTGGCAAATTTCCAATATCCTTTCTATGATTATCTTGGTTATTCGCCATTTCGCAAGGATTCTCAGTTTGTTTTTGTTGTTTTCTAAATTTTCTAGCATTACGATCTAACTATGAATCGTAAGGTACTAAACCTATAGATCCACTACTAAGCACACAAAATCACACAAATACTCAAAAAAGTAAACAAGCACATAATTATACACTACAAAGTAAAGGTTTTCAGTTACTATATTATCAATATATACCGTTTATACCTTCCCCAACAACGGTGCCAAAAACTTGATGAAGACATTTTATATGGAAGAAATTAATAACCCAAATTTATATATTTATAATGATTTTGTAAAGTCTAAACTTCAACGCAAGTATATGTATCGTATCAAGTAATACAGGGCTCTAATGGAGTCCTGGTTTTCGATCTCACATGGAAGGCACGTTCCATACAATAGATAGCATAATATTGAAATCCAATACTCAAATCGCAATTAAAGTTTAAGTTTACTTCTACTAACATGATGCAGAAAATAGTAACAGTTAAGCAAACCACAATTACTTCTAATATCTTTAAACAGAATTAACTAACACAAACACACACACACACTAAGCTTTGTATTTGAAAGGTTTTGATATTTATGAAAAGTGTCTTTCCTCTTGCAATGAGTATATGATGTGTGAATGCTATAGAATGATTATTTATTGTATTATGCCAAATAGGAGCATAAATATTTCTTTGCCCTCAAAAGAGTACCCCCTCTTCTAAGCATGTAAAGAATGTTGACATATCCTAAGTTCAGTCACTAAATCTAAGGCTAGGCTGGGAGGATACCGGCTGTCACTACGGAGCTCCCACTCACCTTTCACCTGAAGGCTAACCTTCGACTTTAGTTACCAATCTTAGGACCAAATTGGGGATCTCAGCCTGTCACCCTGAAACCTCCAAATTGAAGCCCATAAAAACACATTTTCCAATTTATTTGCGCTTAATTCCCATGAACTACACAATTCATTCATGGACATTGAATGAATTCTTCATTATTGTTATAGGACACTCAATTCTTTTAGAGTTAATGTACAAAAACAGATTTTAACAATTCAATTGGCCAGATCGAAATGTAAATTAAGTTCGAAATGAAAAACCATCACAATTTCTTCAATACTTTAAAAGCACTTCAAATCCACATCATCACATCATCACATCTCCATGCAAAAAGAAAGAAAAAGGAGACTACTCAGAATTCATAGAGAAGACACATTAAAATAAGGATTTTATATATAAAAGAAAAGTCATATAATCCATAATAACAAATACAACTTATCTCTTTCTCTTCCCCAAGAAAATTCTTTAAAGTTCCTTTGAATCCTTTTCTCTCTTCTTTCCAACACTCAATTCCCTCTTTAGAATGGAAATGAAGAAGCAATCTCTCACTTTACTCCTTCTCCTTCACTCCTTAAAGAAGAATCCCTCTCAAATCTTCACTTCTACACTCTCTCTTCCAAACCCTTACTCTAAACTCACACTCTCTCTACTTCTACACTCTTCTCCCCCTCTCAAATTTCATCCAAAAACAATTACATATATGTTAGAAAAGAATTCCCAAGAGTTTCCTTAAGCATCCCTTCAAAAAGTTGTCAAAACTCTTCATTTTTGAATTGTACCGACATAGGGCGCCAGTGGTGCTCTATTATCCATTTAATTCTGGAGTCTCTAGAAATTGGCGCCGGCGGCGCTAGAAGCCGTTTTCTCCCATTTTACTCCTTTTCGCTCCAAATTTGTTCCTTTTTGCTTCTTTTTTATCCAATCACCTAAAATCTACATACGTGCAATAATTCATGAAAAATACCTTTCTTTAAAGTGCAATATCACAAAAATGGGTAAAATTATATAACAAAAATAGTATATATTTTTCGTGCATCAGGTTGCGCCTAAGGTTTATGTTGATTTAGGTTCAATTTGGATTAAACTTAAGGTGTATGTTGATTTAGATTTAATTTGAGTTGAACCTAAGGTTTATATCTTGGTTTAGGTTCAAGTTCGGTTGAACCTGTGGTTCAGATTTGAACTTAAGTTCAATTTTGGTTGAACTTAAGTTCATGTTTTGGTTTAGGTTCAACTTAGGTTGAACCCATGGTTTAGATTTGAACTTAATTTCAATATGGATTGAACTTAAGTTTATGTTTTGGTTTAGGTTCAGGTTTAAGGTTTATGTGCTAGATTTTATTTTAAGTTAGACTTTAAGTTAGGTTTAACTTGGGTTCATGTCGGGTTGAGTCTAAGTTTAAATTTAAGTTTAATATGTGTTAGACTTATGTTTATTAAACCTTTTTTTTTAAGGTTTAATTAGATTTAATTGGACTTAATCGGGGTTAAGATTTAATTAAACATTGTTATATAAGGTTTAAAATTGATTAGACTTAATCGGGGTTAAGTCTAATTAGGGTTTATAGTTTAATTAAACCTTGTTTTGTAAGGTTTAATTAGATTAATTAAACTTGATCGGGTTATGTCTAATTAGGTTTTATGGTTTAGTTAAACCTTGTTGTGTAAGGTTTAATTAGATTAATTAGACTTGAATGGGGTTAAGTATAATTAGGGTTTACAGTTTAATTAAACCGTTGTGTAGAGTTTAATTAAACCGTTGTGTAGAGTTTAATTAAATTAATTAGACTTAATTGGGGTTAAGTCTAATTAGGGTTTATGGTTTAATTAAACCTTGTTATGTAAGGTTAAATTAGATTAATTAGACTTAATTGGGGTAAAGTCTAATTAGGGTTTATGGTTTAATTAAACTTTGTTGTGTAGGATTTAATTAGATTAATTAGACTAAATTGGGGTTAAGTCTAATTAGTGTTTTAAGTTTCATTATGTTCAATACGTTTTCATTGGAATTTGATTAAGTCAAAACCCAATGTAATTAGGATTTGAGTGGTTAATTAAGTTTAATTTGTCTTCTAAACTTAATTAAGGGTTATTTATGTCTTAAACTTAATGTGATTAGTGTTTAGATGGTTAATTAAGTCTAATTTGTCGTTTAAACTTAATTAAGGATTGTTAATGTCTTAAACCAAATGTGATTAGGGTTTAAATGGTTAATTTAGTCTAATTTTGTCTTTAGACTTAATTAACAGTTGTTTATGTCTTAATCCCAATGTGATTAAGGTTTAATTGGTTAATTAAGTCTAATATGTCTTTAAACTTAATTAAGGGTTTTTATGTCTTAAACCCAATTTGATTAGGGTTTAAATGGTTAATTAAGTCTAATTTTGTCTTTAAACTTAATTAAGAGTTGTTTATATCTTAATCCCAATGTGATTAAGTTTTAATTGGTTAATTAAATCTAAAATGTCTTTAAACTTAATTAAGGGTTATTTATGTCTTAAACCCAATGTGATTAGGGTTTAAATGGTTAATTAAGTTTAATTTTGTCTTTAAACTTAATTAAGAGTTGTTTATCTCTTAATCCCAATGTGATTTAAGGTTTAATTGGTTAATTAAGTCTAATATTTCTTTAAACTTAATTAATGGTTGTTTATGTCTTAAACCCAATGTGATTAAGGTTTAAATGGTTAATTAAGTCTAAATTTGTCTTTAAACTTTATTAAGGATTGTTTATACTTTAAACCCAATGTGATTAGGGTTTAAATGGTTACTTAAGTCTAATTTGTCTTTAAACATAATTAAGGGTTATTTAATTTTATCTTAAACCTTAAAGTATTAGGGTTTAGTTAATTAATCAAATCTAATTAAGCCTAATTTTTTGTTTTAGACTTGATCAGGATTTATTTTATGTCTATTTTGAGTTTGGTTCAATTTTGAATTGATTCATGAGAGAATAGGCCAATTTGAGCGAGGAGGATATTTTAAGGGTTTAAATTATTAATTTCTAATGAATTTTAACCCTTAATTTAAAAATGTCATTTAAAATTATTTAATGGCTTAGGAAATGTCATTTTATGGTTAATGTCAGTCACCCTAAATTCTCTAACCATTTTCAATTTTATTTTGTTTAATATTCATTTTTTATAATTATTATTTAAAATAATTACAAAATATCTTGAAAATTAAGAAAGGAGGTCTTAAAGGGGTTTTCTAACCTAGGAAAAATCAGAGAAGAACCCTAAAGGCATAAAGATAAATCCCTCAAATTTTTAGATTTTTCTATTTTGTAAATACTTTTTAATAATTAAAATACTCCATAGAGTATTTAATTATTTAAAAATTAAATACTGAAAACAAAATTATGAGATTGATTTCATAATTTTCTTCTCTTTTTACTCTTTCGAGAGGTATTTTTATTTTATTTTTAGGACCTCTGTATAAAAAGTTATGATTTATCGATTATTTTAATGTTAATCTGAATTAACCTAGGCTGAAAAATTTCTCAGCCCGCCGCGTACCCTTGTACGTGTCGAAGGCGGGAGGATCTGCTGCGGGGTTCGGACAGGGAACTCCACTCGGTTTAATCAGAGTCGCCCATTCCAGAACATGGGAATAGATGGCTAAGGTTTAATCCCGTTAATTCAAAAAAGTTTCGTACCGTCCACCTTCTAGGCTCATTATCTCACTCATTTCTCAATGAAATTACGTGATTTTTGAACCTATGGAATCATCTAAAGATGTAGATCACATCTATACGGTGATCATGGTGTTTTCGACCAGTTTAGTCCATGACTAACCAAATTTACGAATTATTTGGATATAAAAAATTCATGCCTTAACCATAATGAAAATGAGCTCGATTAGACTTGTTGGTCAGCCTCCTGTCGTCCTAGGGAATTTCTTTCCCACTCCAATTAGGACTTTCTTTGTTGAATCTATATGAGAGATTTGAACAAGGTGGCCTAATCCATGATTTAGGCTCGGTTTGATCAAATTGGCTCGGTGGGGTAGCTATTTGGGTCAAATTTTGGTTGAGGCTTGTTGTTTAGGCTCTAAGCAAGATTTTTGGTCTTGGGGACAAGAGGGTTTGGGCAGTCTATAAGCCTCTAGGAATTTTACTTCCTCTTCTTAGTTTTTTTGGGTAAGGGGCTTTTTATAGCCATGGATGACCATGGTTAGACAATGGTTAGTTTGGGACTAACCATGGGGTGGTTATCTGTAGAGGATGGTCTTGTAACAGCCTTTTCCATGTAATCCAATCACCACCTGCTCTTATTCCATGGAAAAGGTGACACTTAGGCAAATTCATGTGTCATGGCAATTATTGATTCAAAATTGTCATCATGACCTTTGGTTGTTTTGTTTCCATTCCATTGGCCAAGCAAGAGGTTAATGGTGGCTCAAAGAGCTAAGATCTCCATCATTCAACAGCTCATTTAACATTTCATGGGGAGATGACACATTAGCTTCACCCTTAACATTTTTTATGAAATGTCATGATGAGCTTAACCATTGTATAAAAATGGGTTGAAGCTTTGTCTCCTCATCATTGGGTGACTAGGGAGATGGCTAAATTCATCCTCACCATTGCTGGCCACCTCATTTTACAAGGAGGGGTGAGTCATGTTTTGATTTAGGGAGAGAGTGGCACCTCATTTTCATGTCATGATGGCTTTTATCCCATTGTTAAATGTGATATATTATGGGTTATCCATGGGTTATTTTATTTTTAATGGATCATATTGGTTGTGTCTAACCCATATGAGGTCACCCATGATGTCATAAATGGGCTTGGAATTTTTGAAAACCAATTATTATGTCATAATTGGTTTTATAGATTAAATGGCTTTTTGATTTAATTTCCTTTTTAATTAACTATGTCATTAATTAAAAATTTTGGAAATAACTTTATTAATCAAATTATTAATTCAAATAATTTTGGATTTAATTATTTGATTAATTTTATGTCATTTTGATTCAAAATAAGATTTTTATCTTATTTCATGACTTTTTATTTTAATTTTTATTTTAATTAATTATGTCATTAAGTAAAATATTAAAAATTAAATTATTAGTCAATTAGCTAATCAAAATAATTTTGAAATTAATTATTTGATTAATTTTATTATTTTTAATTCAAAATTGTGTATTTTGTCCTTTTATGGCTTTTAATTAAATTTCTATTTTTTAATTAATTACTTAATTAATTAAAATATGGGGAATTATATCATTAGCCATTTAATTAATCAAAACAATTTTAAAATTAATTATTTGATTAATTTTTTATCATTTTTGGTTCAAAATTGAGCATTTTGACCAAATTTGATGATTTTTTACTATAGTTGACCAATATTGACTCAAGTTGACGTAAGCTAACCTAAGTTGACTAAATCTGATCAACTTTAGTCCGAAGATGTCCAATGTGACTTTCTTAACCTTGTCATAGTTGCTTTGGTCACAAAATTGGTGGTTTTGTCATTTTTGGGGTCCAAATATGTCATTTTGACCCAATTTAAGGCTTGGGTCTATCCAAAAGTCAATGTGGTGACTTTTGAATTAAATTTTCATTAACTCTGATTATTGGCATGCTGATCATGTTAACATTTGTTTTTAAGGTCAAATTTGTGGTCAAGGAAGGCATAAGTTGTCTAATTTGATCATTCTTAACCTTTTTAGGTCATGAGTTGACCAATGAGGTTAATATTTTTATCTTTATGTCATTTTTAAAAAAATTTCAAAACTTTTATTCAAAAATTGTTTAATGAAGTCAATGTAACATTCTTCGGGTCAAGATTTATTCAATTTGACCTAATTTGTCATTTAGGTCATAGAAGGGCTACAAGGTCGATGTAGTGGTGTTTAGGTCATGTGATGACCATTTTGTCTTATTTATGTCAAAAATTTGTCAATATTGAATTTATTTGATTATGATTAATCAGTTTAAGTCAATGATTGACCTCATATGATTTATTTTACTTTGTCATGGTTAAATTTAATCACAGGGTCATTGATCTTAATACGAGACCTAGACTTGACTAGGGTTGATAAGATTAAGTCATTTTGATATTGTCAGGTAATCAAATGTCTTATTTTGGTCAGTTTAATGTTTGTTATGTCTTGATGATTGAACATGTAAATTCTAAGTCAGTGAAGAGGTCATTAAGTGATGAATTTGATAGTCTTGACCAAAATTTGACCTTTTAGGTTAATATTAGCCATATTAATCAAATTTGTTTATTTAGGTCAATGAAATTAATCATTTTGTCATTACTGATTTGATTAATTTAATTTATTATTAAAATTCAAGTCAATTGGGTTTTGTCAAGGTTTTATTCTAAGTATTAGGGTTTGTGGTATCTTGTTGAGTCTCTAGGAAGTCAATATGGGTAGATTTCCTTTCTCAATGTGTTTGACAAATGACCCCCATAAAAGTGAGGTCAACAAATGGGCCCCCAATATGTGTGGGATACTGTAAAAGTGTGTCGCACATATTAGTGTTGACCAAAATGGTCTAAATGCCGTATTTGTTAATTTGTTAGAAGGTGTCTTGTATTAATGTTTGTAGTCTAGAATGGATTACATAAAATGTCAAATGTTAATATGTTGATTTTAAGAGGAAATGTTATGATTTCCATTTCAGGAAAATTACTTAGAAAGAGAAATTGGATCTCATATTCAATTTCTCAAAATGTCAAATGTCAATGTCTGTGAAAGGAATGCCATAGTTTCCGTGTCCGATAATCATGGAAAGAGGAAATGGATGTCATTATCTATTCCTCAAAATGTCAAATGTCGATGTCGAGTTAAAGGAATGCCATAGTTTCCATGTCAGGAAATGACTTACATCCGATAACATGGAAAGAGAAAATGGATGTCATATTCCATTTCTCAAAATGTTAAATGTCGATGTCGAGTTAAAGGAATTCCATAGTTTCCATGTCATGAAAGGACTTACATCCAATAACATGGAAAGAGGAAATGTATGTCATATTCCATTTCTCAAAATGTCAGATGTCGATGTCGAGTTAAAGGAATGCCATAGTTTCCATGTCAGGAAAGGACTTACATCCGATAAAATGGAAAGAGGAAATGGGCGTCATATTCCATTTCTCAAAATGTCAGATGTCAATGTCGAGTTAAAGGAATGTCATAGTTTGTATTTCAGGGAAGAACTTACATCCGATAACATAGAAAGAGGAAATGTATGTCATATTCTATTTCTCAAAATATCACATGTCGATGTAGAGTTAAAGGAATGTCATAGTTTCCATGTCAGGAAAGTACTTACATCCGATAACATGAAAATAGGAAATGGATGTCATATTCCATTTCTCAAAATGTCAGATGTCGATATCAAAAGAAAATAGGAAATTCGAAAGAAAATGGCGCACACGCTGGGGATGTGATTCTTTTACAGTCAAGGAATAATTCTCATGTTAATTTCACAGAGTTTTTATTTGTAATTATTTTTTTATTTTTTTTATTTTTTTTAAGGAATTCATTTTGGCTCTATAGGACCTGCCGATTTATCATGGACAACAAGGAATATTTTTCAACACTTCATTTTGATAAAGTACACTGCAAACGAAATTCATCAGTACATATCATTGAGGAAGAAAGTCAACAGTACACATAGGTACATATCACATAGTGCACATACTACAAACTGTCAATATATATCCGAAATAAATATAAGAACATAAATTCCACATCATCGTTTATCATTAGCATAACCTCAACATTATTAGACCTACTATAAACGTCTAACACTCCAAGACACTGTCTGTCACATATTTCTTAGGTGTTTGGATGTTCATAGGGTCATGGTAATTCCATAGTTTGCAAGCCTTCAAGCTCTGGAATAGGTTGATACCCATTAGGCTGCTTCTCAGGTTACATGCGATGCAGTGTTATTGAAATACAAGGCCTGTTGACACTAGGGATGCAGTGCTTTACAAAATTTGCACAATTTCCTTTAAAAAAAAGAACTAATCCTCGAGTATGCGTCATGTCCCTTTAAATTCTCCCGGTCTCAAAAACTGTATTTCTCTTCCAAATATGATGGAACAACGATTCATTAAGGACACTGTACAAAACGACCTCTTGAAGTCATGGTTGTCAATATGGGGAGGGATACAATCACCTTCATCATAAATATTAATATTACAACTAGCTGGGACACAGTCCGAGGGCATGACTCCCCATGTGCAAGATGCCTGATAATTTGAATTATTATAGTAGGCAGTGGATCTACCTGTTCATGTCATAGAATTTCGGGAAGATTACCTTCCCTGTCACTTGCGTAATTGTAGCAACACCCATATTGAATAGTTTGTCAGCCTTTGCCGCTGATCCATTTATTCGGCTCAGAATATGTTCTCCTTTTAAGATATCCGGCCCTACCCTGATTCCGGGCTTTTATCACGTGATCGATGATAGCAGCTTGTTCATCTTCATCAAATATTCTGGTAAATAATTTGAGACCATCCAGGATATTATTGTTCTTTTGTTAATATGTTTATATTGTTCAAAAGTTCTCCACTCAATAGCGCAAATTCATCTTGCTTCTTCTATAGAGAGATCCCACCTGTTAGCTTCTTCTTCTGGTATCTTCAAATCTTGAGCAGAAATGGATAAGGGTGAGGTAATAGTGACTTTTCTGTCCTGGATTTTTCTTTCAGAGTCTGGATTTGTTACCTCTGACATGGGATAGATTTCTTTAATTGGAGTATCAATGGCTTGATGTCCCAACTGGCCAACATCCTCCATGTGTTTCCTATCCTGTAATTATTTCTGTCATTTCAGCCTTTTATTGCAGTTTCGTCACTGCGAATGGGTAAGCCCCATAGTCATATCTTTCACACCAGATGTAGAGGCTTTTGTAATCCCTTGAACCAAGGTTGTCATGAATTCCTATTCATCAGAGCTGTCACTGTCTTCAAAGTCGTACTCATACTGTTGTTGGAGTTTAAATTCTATCAAAGGTGTCTGTTTCTTAACCTCATCTTGGTTGACTAGATACAGTAATGACCCATGATATATGGATTCCATTTGCAAAAAATCAAAAATGAAATGAATTCTGACTCCCTTGTCAATGTGTCGGCAATCCGAAGCAAAATTCATACCATTCTGATATGTGAAAAGTAGTCTGTCTTCAGACATTCTTCCTATAAATAACAGGGTGATATGTCAGACTAAATTTCATTTTCAAGGATAAATTATGCTTACAAGTGTATACTTAGTAAGAAAAAATGGAATTTGAGAGACAAATTCAAATTTGCATAAAGATCAAAATAACCATTATATATATATATATATATATTATTTAAATAAGATGGTTTTATTACATCTGACATGAGGAATGGCTAATACATCCCCATATAAAAGAGCTCTAAAAACAGAAAAGGAAGAAGATAAAAATTCAAAAGAAGAGCTTGAGCTACAAATTATTTCCTTCCTAGAAGAAGCTCTCTTGGCCAACCAATTTGCAGGTTGATTCCCCTCTCTATGTACATGACTCCATATAATAGTTAACTTTGAGGATAACTTGAGGATCATATTAACCCAAATAAGAATGTTCCAAGGAGCGATAACTTCATTCAATAATATTTGCACTAAAAGCAATGAATCCATCTCCATATGAATGAAATTTTGCTTATTAAGGAAGGCAACTTTTAAGACCCCAGTAAGCAGCAATTATTTCAGCTTTCCAAGCTATTTGCGGCCATAATTGGAGCAGATAGAAACCAAGTACAATTATCCCGATGATTCTCGCAAAGAGACCCAATTCCAGCACCAATTGAAGAAAAACTTCCATCGTATTTATTTTAACCCAAGGAGCCTTAGGAGTCTCCAAATAACAAGCTTGACCTTGTTAATAACATAAGTCTCGTCGGGAATTCAATATTTGTCTAGCCTTGTGAATATAAGTTAGACACTTCACGGTAATATGCTTGAATGCGAACATTCCTTGTCGTTAAAAAGGACATCATTTCTCTCCATCCAGATAAACCAAAAAATGATAAAAGGGAAATAATAATCAATAGAACCTTTCCAATCTTGCCAACAAGATTCAATGTTAAACCATGAAAAGAATTTAGAAGATAGCCCAAGATAATCCAAAACAGATTTCCATACATCTTGAACCACAAAGCATCTTATAAAAATGTGTGAAATGGATTCTTCATCAGAATGGCAGAAATGACAAATAGAAGGCCCACGAATTCCCTTAAGTTTTAAAATATCATCTGTTGGAAGAAACTTTCTAAAAAGTCTCGAACAGAAAAAAGACATGGAAGGTGTTAAAATTTTGTTCCAAAGCTTCTTCCCCCAATCATAAGTAGGACAGGTATCTCTAAATAAAAATTTAGACAAGCTTAGATTTGGAGGAATCTTTGAGACCAATCTGTCTCTTTTGGCTGAGTGGATAGGAATATTCAGAATCTTCTTTTGAGTTGCTGAATCAACACAGCTGCTAAGCTTATTGATATCCCATTCCGAATTGGTCCAACAATCTGCAACTTTCTGGATGGAATGATGAGCATTATGTTCCATCAATGAATCATTAAAGAACCATTTATCCTTCCAAAAATGAATTTGCCCATCCCCAAGCTCCCATACAAAAAGTTGTTCGGCTTCATCTCTAACTTTCAAGCAAATGCTTCCGATTATTTGAATCTCCAATCTTCAATTGAACTTGAGAGGGATGAATATTATGGCAGTACTTTCCATGCAAAAACTTAGACCTTAAGGAATTCTTTGCTCTAAAGTTAATCCATTATTTGCAGTAAAAGGAAAAACTGATTTGTTGAAAACTTTTAAAACCCAATCCACCATTTGCAAACTTTATCCCAATGGGTCCAATGCATTTGTCTATGATGGCCTTCCCAAAGAAATTTATTAAAGATAATTGAGAGTAATTTTTGTGTACTATTCTTCATCTTGATCATTTGTAGGATATAGAGAGGATAAGTTGTAAAAATACTCTTAAGAAGAGTAATTCGACCACCATTTGACAAAAAAGAATTTGTCCAACATTGAATTTGAGCAGAAATTTTAGATACCACATCATCATAGTGGGATTGTTTAAGTCTACCTTTGATTAAAGGAAATCCCAAATACTTCAGAGGATATTTGGCTTCCTTAAAACCAGTGAAATCAGCTATCCAATTCTTAGCATTAACATTGAAGTTAGAACTGAGTAGAAAGTGACATTTGGACTTGTTAAAAGTCATACCAGAGACTTCTACAAATTCAGCCAAAGTCTTCATTAAACATCTTATAGAGTTCTTACTACCATTCCAGAACACTATGACATCATCAGCAAAAGCAAGATGGGTAATCAGTTGAGTAGATCTATGCTGAAACTGGGTATAAGAATGTATGAGCTGAACATTATTGATGAGCTTAGAGAGGTAGTCAAATGCTAATATGAAGATATAAGGAGAAAGGGGGTCTCCTTGTTTAATGCCTCTACCTGCTTGAAAAAACCCTTTGCTCTTACCATTAATGAGAATACTATAATAATTATGTCTTATCCACCTTAAAATAAGTTCTCAGCAATCATAACTGAACCCTTTGGCAGAAAGCACTTTGAGAATAAAGGACCAACTTATTGTATCAAAAGCTTTAGAAAGATCCAATTTAAAGATCAGATTAGACCCCCTACAAGGCTTATCAATATCAGTGAGCAATTCCCGAGCCAATAAAATATTTTCACTAATACTTCTACCTTTAACAAAGGCAGATTGATTATCCGAAATCAATCTATCCAAGAAAGGTCGAATTCCGGACACAAGAAGCTTGCCGATAATTTTTGAAAAAGTTGAAGTGATGCTAATAGAGCTCGAAATCATGCCAACACTCCTTCTTTTTATCCTTTGGTATGAGAATAATAGAAGAGGATACAAAATACTTAGGAAGGTCCACTCCCTGAAAAAAATACTTAACAGCCTCAATAACATCCAATCTAATAATTTACCAAAATTTCTTGTAAAAATCAGGAGTAAATCCATATGGTCCAGCTGTCTTGTTTCTATCCAAAGAATTGATAGCAGATAACATTTCATCTTCATTTGATAATTCGGATAATTGGCACTCCATAACCAATTGTAAATCAGTTTGTATAAGGTTATTAGAGAAGACATCAGAATTGATATCATGATAAGAGAAAAGAGTCTGAAAATAATTAACTGCATCATCCCCAATTTCCTGAGAAGTAGAAAGCCAGGAACCATTAATGGATTTAATTCTCGAATACCGTTAAGGGCTCTTCTATGTTTAATTATTGCATGGAAAAATTTTGAATTCCTATCTCCATGAAGTAAGTGATTAGCCGATGCTTTCGTTGAAGGAAGAGCTCTTCTTGTAATAAGGCTGAATGCAGAAACTCATTAGCTTCCATCAGATCTTTATCAGTTTTCCTTCCATTTTCCACTTCAAGTTCAACCTAGGCCACCATAGTTTCAGCGTTTTAAATATTATAAGTAAGGTTCCCAAATTCAGTCCAATTCCAACTAATTAAAGCCTTAGCAACTGATTTATGAAGCTGCCATAACTTCAATAAAGGATTAGTAGAAGAATAATGAGTAGGGATAATCCAATTATTCTTGACCACTTGATAACAAGTAGGATGAGAAGACCATACATTTAAGTATCTGAAAGAATTTTGTTTTGTATTAGAAAAATGAGAGAATTGAACTAACAAGGGAGCATGATTTGAACCAAATCTAGCTAAATGCTTAACTTTAGAAAGGTTAAAAATATATAGCCAGAGTTGATTAGTAAAAATTATGTCCAATCTTTCATAGATAGAGCCTCTTCTCCAAGTAAATGGAGAACCTTCAAAACCAACATCAAATAGATTAGCAGCGCTAACTTGATTAGTAAAATTTAGCATATCTTGAAGATTAGGGTTTCTTCCTCCTTTCTTCTCACTAGGGTGTAAAATAGAGATAAAATCTCCTCCCACTATCCAAATCTCATCCATTTCCTGTCCTATAATCTTCAGCTGAGACCAAAGTTGAGATCTTCCAGCAATAGTAGAGGAAGCATAAACAAAAGTAGCAAAGCCTTTTAAATGATCAAGCTCAAAGTGCAAATGTAAGAATTGAGGATGATCAATAAGAATATCAATTCTCAACACCTTTCTACTAAGAAGCAAAAGAAAATCCAGTAAACTTCCTTAAAAATCTGTCAAAGTTCTTTTTCACCAAAGGTTCAAGAAGAACAATCACCCAAAATTTATGAACCCTGTTAAGACTAAGAATTCTATTAAGGGAGCCAGAGTTAGCCACTCCCCTTACATTCCAGCATAAAAAGTTAATCATGGGAAAATCTACTTCCTCTAGTAAGCCTAGAAAAAAGTAGCAGTAGTAGAAGGGATAATATTAGTCAAGGATAATTGCTTTAATTCTTTCTTCTTCTTAGATTTTTGCACCATCCAATCATCCTTCAATTCTGTACTAACAGCATTCAAAAGATCTGAAGAACTAGTATTCATGTCTTGTGAAGAGTTCTGGAATATAGGGTAGTTGATGATAGTAGGTGAAACTTCCCTTGCTTGTTAAAAAGATAAATCTGTTCTAATAACAGAATCATCCTCCTTCACTACTTCATTGAAAGAACCTTCTGAATTTAAATTACCACCTTCCTCTAGAATAGCAGCAATCTTATCATTAATAAGTTGAGTATCCTCAATAATAATTCAAGGAACAGCTGAATCCAGTTCTTTGGCTAACTCAATGTTAGCATTTGTAATAGTTAAATGAGAATCATAATTGGGTGTACTATATATATATATATATATATATATATATATATATATTATAATATTTTTCCAGTTCATAAACAAAATATTGTTTCATGTCGCATAGTATTTCTTTAGAGAGTGCCCATCGATTGGGGGCAAAATTCTTTCTCAGTGATGATATACCAACTGGTAAGATCCCCCCGAATATGTCTTTTCAATTACATATGGGCCCTCCCATATTGGTTCAAATTTTCCTCCTATCTTGCGGTGAACTAGAATAGGTCTTCGAAGAACTAAAACTAATTCTCCAACACAAAATGTGCTAGGACGAACTAATTTATCATGAGCTCACATCATTTTTGCTTGATACAATTCAAGGATTTTTAAGCTTGTAAGCATTTTCCTTCTAAACTCTCTAATTCTTCAAGTCGTAGTCTAACATTTTCTTCTTCGGTGATTTTTTTTGCGATAACAATTCGAAGAGAAGGGATTTGTATTTCAAGTGGCAAAATGGCTTTAGAACCATATACCAGAGCAAATGGTGTTGACCGTGTTAGTGTTTGGTATGTAGTCCTATAAATCCATAAAGCTTCTATCAATTTTTCATGCCACTATCTCGAACTGCTTGTCAATGTCTTTTTCAAAATTTGTACCAATGTTTTAATCAAGGCTTTAACTAAAACATTGACCTTAGGATAGTAGATTGCAGAATATCTCCAATCTACTCCATGTCTTTGGATAAAATTATTCATTTTTATATTTTTAAAAGGTAGTCCGTTATCTGATATGACTTGCCGAGGAATCCCAAAACTTTAAACAATATGTGTTTTGAAGAAGTGAAGAACTTGTTCTGCTTTAACTTCTCTGAGCGGTATTGCCTCTGCCCATTTAGAGAAGTAATCAGTAGCTGCCAAGATAAAATGATGGCCTTTAGATGATGGAGGGTCTAAAGGTCCCACTATGTCTGTGCCTCAGCACTCAAATGGCCAGGATGCAACAGTCGTGTGCAATACATTTGGCGGTTGATGTAAGTCCACTCCATTTACTTGACATTAATGACATTTCTTTGCAATTTCAAGACAGTCAGTCATCATTATCGGCCAATAATATCCCATTCATTTAATTTTCATTTTCATTTTAGGTCCAGATTGGTGTGCTCCACACAGACCTGAATGAACTTCTTTAATGTTCTCTTGAGCTTCTAATGGGTCTAGTTATCTTAACCACATCCAGTCAAAAGATCATTTATAAAGGACATCATTTATTAGAGCATATGATAATGCTTTTTGTTTAATTTGAGTGGCAATAGAAGTGTTTTTAAGTAATCTTCCAGTTTGTAGATATTAAATAATTGGTTGTCGCCAATCATCTTTTTCTTCGTTAATTATTGTTACTATCGTGTTTTCACTAATTTTATGCAAATTGTCCATGTCAATTTGAGAAAGAACTTGTCATCCTTTTATAGAAATTGGTTTGTCATCTTCTTCTGGACAAGAAAATTCTTTTATAAGTTTTGCCAAAGCATCTACTAAAGAATTATCTCATCTCGGGATTAAGAAAAATGTCGCATCTGGAATTTGCTGAAGCAGCTTCAGAGTGTAATGAGGATATTGTTCAAGTCGAGGTTTCAGAGTCTTATATTTGCCAGCAATTTGATTGATTATCCAGTGAGAATCTCCATAGATGTCAATATTTTTAATTTCCATTAGTATTGTCAATTCTAGACTTGTTATGAGAGCTTCATACTCGGCTTCGTTATTTGTGCATGGTTCAGTCAGATGATAGGAAAAAGGCATCATTGTTTTATCTGAAGTGATGAAAATCAATCCTACTCCAACTTTGCCAGGTATAAATGTTTGTTTTTCTTTATCGTTCTGTACAGATGAGCTCCATCAAAGTACAGTTCCCATCATTGCACATTTGAACTTTTTATTTCTGATATTTGTTCATCCGGTAATTCATCATTGAGAGGTTATCTAGTTGTAATTGGGTGTGCTGCTAAGAAATCTGCCAAGATTTGTCCTTTGATAGCACGTAATGGTACAAATGTTATGTCGAACTAGAGTAATATCATTACCCACCTTGCTAATCTTCTAGAGAGTGTGGGTCGTGTCATTAAATAATCAGAAAACAATTCTCAAATCATACACATGATCATTTTTTTTGTTTGCCTAATGTAATTAGGACTTGAGTGGTTAATTAAGTCTAATTTGTCTTTTAAACTTAATTAATGGTTATTTATGTCTTAAACCTAATGTGATTAGGGTTTAGATGGTTAATAAAGTATAATTTGTCTTTTAAACTTAATTAAGGATTGTTTATGTCTTAAACCTAATGTGATTAGGGTTTAAATGGTTAATTAAGTCTAATTTTGTCTTTAAACTTAATTAGGAGTCATTTATGTCTTAATCCCAATGTGATTAAGGTTTAATTGGTTAATTAAGTCTAATATGTCTTTAAACTTAAGGGTTGTTTATGTGTTAAACCCAATGTGATTATGGTTTAAATGGTTAATTAAGTCTAAGTTTGTCTTTAAACTTAATTAAGAGTTGTTTATGTCTTAACCCAATGTGATTAAGGTTTAATTGGTTAATTAAATCTCATATGTCTTTAAATTTAATTAAGAATTATTTATTTCTTAATCCCAATGTGATTAAGGTTTAATTGGTTAATTAAGTCTAATATATCTTTTAACTTAATTAAGGGTTGTTTATGTCTTAAACCCAATGTGATTAGGGTTTAAATGTTTAATTAAGTCTAATTTTGTTTTTAAACTTAATTAAGGATTTTTTATGTCTTAAACCCAATATGATTAGGGTTTAAAAGGTTAATTAAGTCTAATTTGTCTTTAAACTGAATTAAGGGTTATTTAATTTATCTTAAACCTTAATGTCTTAGGGTTTAGTTAATTAATCAAATCTAATTAAGCCTAATTTTGTGTTTTAGACTTGAATAGTCTATTTTGAGTTTGGTTCAATTTTGATTTGATTCATGAGAGCATAGGCCAATTTGAATGAGGAGGATATTTTCAATGGTTTAAATTATTAATTTTTAATGAATTTTAACCCTTAATTGAAAAATGTCATTTAAAATCATTTAATGGCTTAGGAAATGTAATTTTAGGATTAATGTTAGTCACCCTAAATTCTCTAACCATTTTCAATTTTATTTTCTTTAACTTTTATTTTTTATAATTATTATTTGAAATAATTACAAAATATCTTGAAAATTAAGAAAGGAGGTCTAAAAGGGGTTTTCTAACCTAGGAAAAATAAGAGAAGATCCCTAAAGGCATAAAGATAAATCCCTCAAATTTTTAGATTTTTCTGTTTTGTAAATAATTTTTAATAATTAAAATACTCCAGAGAGTATTTAATTATTTAAAAATTAAATACTGAAAATAAAATTATGATTTTGATTTCATAATTTTCTTCTCATTTTTCTAATTCGAGAGGTATTTTTATTTTATTTTTGGGACCTCTGTGCAAAAAGTTATAATTTTTTGATTATTTTAAGGTTAATATGAATTAACCTTAGCCCAAAAATTTCTCAGCCGCCGCGTCTCCTCGTACAGGTCTAAGGCGGGAGGATCCATGTTGACCCCATTTTTGATGAGGTCTTTTGCTTCTCTCTTTAGTACTTAGGATCTAGCCTTAGGCTTTTCCTTTGACTAATCTTAGAGGACAGAAATGGAACCCACCACTTAGAAATTCAAACTACTTCTTAATTCCCTGCAAACCCCACAAGCTTGATTGTAAACCCATAATCACCTAGAGGGTTGAAATCAAATGTGGCGGTTTAAAGGATGAGTTCCCTATAGGACTTTTTGGCCTTAGGAATACCCTGGATGGCCTGGTCTAGCGAGGGTTGACTTGCACATACACTACACTCTCACACACATTCCAAGTCCTAAAACCACACTCTCACCCAACTTGACTTCCTGACTCAAGTAGGTAATTCATATGGATGATCCTTAACCCCTAGGCCCTTGGCTAAGAGGGTTAGGAACAACATAGTGAATTCCTCAAATGAGTCCTCTCAAGGCTCATATGAGCTTAATATGGCTTCATGGCTCAACCAAAATGATTCTATTTCACTCACACTTGATCAATCTTCTTTTTTTCAAAATTTCAGTTTTTGACCCTCGGGGCCCCGGACCCACCAACCTACCAAATACCTTTGAAATGACTCAAAATTCAAAAAATTACCTAAATTACCCAAGATTCCTCAAAATTAATCCTAAACACTTCCCACCACTCAAATTGACCATCTTTGGCCAAAAATACCAAAATTTCCAAAAATACCCCTAAACCCCCCAAAATTACCAAAATACCCTTTTACCCCAAAAATCTAAAAAATTCTAAAAATTCCCAGAAAATTCCAAAAAATCCCAAATATGGTCAATTTCATTTTGGTCAACTAAACCATGGGCAAATTTTGTCAATTTACCCC
The DNA here is from genome assembly GCA_022702705.1 of Papilionanthe hookeriana x Papilionanthe teres. Lineage (NCBI taxonomy): Eukaryota > Viridiplantae > Streptophyta > Magnoliopsida > Asparagales > Orchidaceae > Papilionanthe > Papilionanthe hookeriana x Papilionanthe teres. The sequence goes on from CM040428.1 coordinate 146,312,869, forward strand.
ACTTTTTTAATATCCCCAATTTAACTCATTTTATTAACCCAAGTGAACCCAATGTCAAACCAAACCACCCCAATTGACCTCAATGTTGGTCCAATTTAATTCTAAACTTCAATTTAATATCCAAAATATCAATTTATACCAAATCAAAGTCCAATTTGATTGACATTTGGGCTGAATTCCAATTTGGGGCTTAAAGCCCAATTTTGACCCATGACCCAAACCTAGCCCAATTCAAGTCCAATTGGCCCCAAATCTTTTCTAAATTCTTCCTAACATCCCCATAAACAAAACACTAACTTGATTTGCCAAAAATTGGAACCTAAACTCCACCCAAACCTAACCCAAAACCAAAATCCCTTAAATTGACCTAAGCCCAAACCTAACCTAAATGGGCCCAAATCCCAAAATCAGAGCTCAACCAAAGTTGAAAACTATTTGTAACACTCCCATAAACATTTTTCAACATTAATTTTACACCAAATTCAACCTTAGCCCAACCTTTGCCCAAGTTAGCCCAATTTAGCCCACCTAGGCCCCTTTACAAAAAAAGCCCAAATTCAACCCAATTTCACTCCAAATCACACCAAATTGATTTCAAACCATTCATGAAACATCCCTAAACTAAACCCAACATTAGTTTGGCATGGTCTTTCATAAAACTTGTCATCCAAAAGCCAATTTTGAAATATAAAGGCCCACCCATTTAAACCTTTTAAATAGCCCACTTCCACCAAACCCAAAACCCCAAAAAATTCATCCAAAGCCCACATGACAATTCCTTCTCATCATCCACTTGATAAAATAATTCCCTAAAGTTTGAAACCTATGATTAAATAATTCCAAATTAGGCTTTATCCAAATTCCCATCAAAATGCCAAAATTCCTAAAATCCATTCCAATGAAATTGACTAAGCCATCCCCAAGCCCAAATGAAGCCATGAAGCCATCCTTAAGCCTCATGTAAAGCCATGAGAAGTTTGACATGTGACCATCCCATAAATGCCAAGAGGAGGAGCCTCTTTAAGGATTCTCTTAAAGGTGATTAAACCTTTTCATGCTTCCCTTAAACATGCTTGGATAGTGACTTCTCCCCACTAATCTAGCTGACTCACCTAACCTCTCTCAGCCCAAATCAAAGCTTGGAAAGGTGCACCCAACCCAAACCCATAGGATGACCAAATTGAGTCCCAAAGAGCCCCTTCCCCATTCCAATTTGAATGAAGATTTCTACACATGGCCAATCTTCATTGCTTGCACCATTGCTAACCCCTGACCCTCCTGATGACAACAGTGACTTAACCCTGGCCGGCCAGCCACCACAGCCGCCGGAAACCACCAGACCAAGAGCACCCATGTGAGCCAATTTTTGAATTTCTCCTTGTTGAGTTGTCCCAGCCAATTGAACACCATGGATGTTCTTCCCTTGCCCTGAGTAGTTGATCCAAGCCATCAAACCCCCCTGGTGAACCCTCCAGCCACCTCTATTTAAGCACCACCTCCTCTCGGCCAAAAAAGTTGTTGAACCAAACCTTACCAAAACCCTACCAAAATCACTCCAGATCCCTCTCCAGACATAGAGAACTTGATCCCCACTGAAATCCAGCCCTAAACCCTCTCTGTGAGTTTAATTTTAGAGTTGAAATTCAAACTCAAAACCAGAACACTTCACCACAGTGAGCCAATCTTCAAATCTATTGACTCTACACCTTCACCAGACCAAGAGGAGAAGTTCCCCAGCAAAAGCCCCCTCACCAGGCCAGCCATTGCCTATAGCCTCCAAGCTTTATGATTGGCCTTGGTCACATTTGTACCTAGGCATTTCCCTAGAGAAAGAGACTTCATCTGGAGCTTGCTTGGACTCAATCGAAGGTGACACAACCCTCAGATCGAAGCTTCACTTCTCTGAGCAAAGGTATGAATTCACTCTTCCTCCTGAGCTCCTGGAGATTCTCCATTTAGTTTGAGTTGATTTCAATGCACCTTAACTGTATAGATGTGTTCGTCTCTTCAAGAAGAATCGATAGAGTATTAGAATGCAAAAATCCATGGAGAATCTAGTGAGATCTTAAGGTTTTAGTGTGGACGGTCACGGGTGCACACCAGTCGGAGACGATGACCAGGAGCCATTGGATCGTGTGTGTATCGAGCGGACGGTCGAGATCAAGCCAGACAGGGTAATGGTACGTGAATGGTGGGCCCCCATAGCGCTGACTTAGATGGCGGCGCTGAATCAAGGAGCGATGCGTGGGCTTTCAATCCGGACAAGGACGACGCGACGCCAAGTCGGATAAATAGAAAATTAGGATTTTTTGGATTTTTTTAAATACCAAAACTTCAACAATTAACATCTTTGCATAGAAAAATCAACAAAATAAAATAAAAATTACCGTCTTACTCAGTGAACAGAGGAGAATAATGTGGAAAAGAAATCAAGTTAATTAGATGAGTATTTTATTTTTAATAATTTATTTACTCTTTCCAATGTTTTGATTCTCCATTTGCATAGACAATTCTCCATGGCTTGAGACCATAGAGCTTTTGAAGCCTCTGATCTTGGGAACATTCCCTGAAGTTTTCATGGTCAGAGGCCATCTGTGGGAAAAGTTATTGATTTTTCAAGTTCATGTCACTGTTTTAGGTATTATAATTCCCATAATTAGCATGTTGTAGAATAAATTCTAGGAAAATTTGGTGGTGTTTCTTAGGACCAGCGGACCCTATGAAAAATATATTTTGAGTTAATTCATTCATAATAACTCTAATTAGCCTAAACTCCCAAAATTGAATTTGAATTAATTATGGTTAACCACACACCAAATTGACTTGAAAATAATTCTCCATTGCTCTTTAGGGTCAGAGAAATCTTACATAAAATTTTGAAATCAATTGGACTTGATTAACCCCACCAAATGGATTGATTAAGCCTCATAAGCAAAATGGAACTTTAAAAATTCATAACTCAAAAAATACTTTTCAAAAATTCAGAAAAATGGTTTTAGAGCTTCTCTGATATTAGGGGAGTTCAGGAAAATTAAAACTGGAATTTTCTAAAAAAGTTAATTTTTCACAAAATTTTAATATTTTAATTATTTCAAAATAATAAAAATCACAAAAATATTAAAAATCATAAAAATATCACATTTTGACTCCTAATCACTTAGGAATAAACCAAATATTTTTCCTAAGTCCCTAGGATAACATATTGAATTTTAAAGGCTTAAAGTAATTTTTTAATATTAAAAAATGAATTTTCAACCTTTTTCACTAAAATAATTCTAATAAATAAAAAAAAATCAAAAAATTATAAAATTTATTTCTCTGGACTCCTTGAGGTCAGAGAAATTTAAGAAAAATATAAAATCTATTTTTAAATTTTTATTTTATTTTAAAATTAATTAATACTCTAAAATTCAAAATAATCATAATAAATAAAACATGATTCAAAAAATCAACAAAATTGGTCCAAGTGGTTCTCTATTCATTAGAAACATCTCATAATTTTCTTAAAGATAGAAACTTTACCTTGGTCATGTTGTTGAATTTTTTTTGAAAACCCCTATTTTCTACTAAAAGTAATTATATAAATACATAAAAGTCAGAAAAATCACATTTTCTCCTCTAATATCTTAATTGACATGTGAGTGAGGTGAAATAAAAATTTCAAATTCATTTGAGCTTAATTTAGTGAGTTATGAAATAAATAAGCCCAAAAGGGCATAAAGGTAATTAAAGAATTTTAACCCTTAATTAAAACTTTAGGTTTAATCAAAATGGAAAATATTTGATTTTGATTTTCTCTTGGATGATTGAAACTTAGGGAAATTAAAAGGGTAGAAACCCATTAAACACTTTGAAAATATCAAAATGAAACTCTAATTAATTAAATAATTTAAATTTTGGAAAGAATATATTTAAAATTTGTATTATTGAAATAGGGATATTATTGAGAGGATATTTATTCTTTAATTTAAAAATCCCTAAATAAATCACTTAAATAATATTTAGTTCTTAATTAAAAATTAAAATAATAATCCAAACTAAATAAATTAAAAATTAAAAGAAGATAACCCTTAAATGAATTAAAGCTTAAAATGTTAAATGGTCCAATAATTAAAATCAAATTTAAAATCTTGGAGTTAAATTAAATTAAATTAAATTAAATTAAGTCAAAGTTTAAATTAAATTAAATTAACACCTTAACAATTAAATTAAATTAAATTTAAAATATTGAAACTAAAATTAAATTAAATTAAAATTAAATTAAAATTAAATTAAAATTAAATTAAATTAAATTAAATTAAATCAAATTAAATTAAATTAAATTAAATTAACATCACTTAATAACAAACCTAAATGAAAACATTAAGAGTTAAATAAAAATATATGAAAGATTTTAACACATTTTTCAATACAAGTAAATCTAAAACATAAAAAGTTAATCTGAAATATAATATCACTTAAAGTGTAAAGATTTAAATTAAATCTAAAATAATTCGAACCCTATTCCAAACTTAATAATCATTAATTAATTTTTATTGTCCAAACTTAATAATCATTAATCAAATTAAATCATAAAAATATTTATTTTTTTGCCCTTAAAAGGCTTTTATTGTTATAACTCTTAAAAGAAGCGTCAAGTGAAGTGTCATTTCACACATAAGACATTCAAATGTCCTAAGTTTACTGAGCAAGACACAAAACAAAATTAAAATCCTTTGATGATTAATTCATTAATACAATAAAATTCATTTGAACTTAAAATAATCCCAGAAGTATTGAAAAGATGTTTAAGATTCGTCTTAAACACTTCCTCGATACGATGGGGTGTTTTAGAAGAATAATTGTACTTAATTGTTCTTTGGTGAAGAAAATCATCCTTAAACCAAACCAACAACCTAGACGTCATAGGAAATGACTAGCAATATGATTAGGATTCTGGTAGACAACCAAAACCCTTTCCCTTAGCTTTACCTAGGTATTTCTTGCAAATATATGTTTAAATGCTCTAAAATGTGTTTTAAGTGTAGCTTGGGATGACGGAAAGACCCTCCAGGTACGCTTTTACTTTGTTGCAATTTACCTACATGTGCTGCATTTTAATTTTCTTGCATGGTAAAACAACTGTTGCATGAAAACCAAAACCTATAAGATAGCCACAAAATTGAAATTAAAACTAAATTAAAAGTCATCACAAGATAAAATTCACCGCCACAACATTCCAAAATATTAAACAACTCAAAATTTAATCACAAACAAAACAACAAAACTGCAATTACAACTAAATTAAAATATCTCATTGGATGATAGGGAATACCTCGGATGATGTAACCTACGTGTTGCTAAAGGGATTTCCCACGGTCTAAATGAAAGTGTGGAACTCATTCAATTGAGTTTATCAAATTCATCTGGACTAAGTGAATCTGATAAAAATAACGATGCCAGAATGATGGAACCGTGGGATCTTAACTGGTGTTGTTATAATCAACTTTAAGATTCGTTATAATTAAAAAATTAAAAACACTTAGATTTTAAGATTTTCTCTAAGCCAAGACACTTTTCTCATCCCCTGATTTTCACCTTCTAAAACTAAACCTCTGCAACAACAAGGAGCTCGGAGCATGGTGGGCAGCACGGTCATCGTCATCAGCAAAACTCGGATCTACACTAGCTAAACCTTTCTTAGAATTAAATAAACAAACCATAGGGCATCGAGGTAGTTTGCCTAGTGCAACATAAATCTTCAACTCTTCGTTAGGCATTTGCATGATCATGTCATGTAAATTAATCCCTAACCGGTCTTAGGACTCAGAGGTAGTCGTTCGGTACGACATAAACCCTCATATCTTCCAGGTTATTTGTATGATCATGTCATACAAATATAAGTCCTAATTAATTAAAATTTTCAGGATTGAAACATTAAATAAACTCCCAAATATAAACCAAACAATAAGATAGTTTGGGAAGTTGTCAGGATTCTTCTTGGATCCTCAACTTCTCCTACTTCTCTTCCATTGGACTCTTAAGATGAACTGTTCCGAATTCGAGCTAATACCTTTTGAAATTTCCAAAATTCAATCCTTCAAAACCTTAAACTTTGAAATTTTTGAGAGCAAAACCACTGATCATTTTCGAGAGTTTTCTTAAATGATTCCAGTCATTTAAGATGTAATTAACTATAGGGGCTTGCCCTTATAGGGAACTTTAAGAACACGGGTAATATAAACCCTGCTTAATTCATTTATAATAAGCAGGGGAACTTGTCGGCTTATGAAATTGGTTCGCAGACTAAACTGATGTCACAAATTTTCTAGTTTATTTAACTGAGCCTCATCATCAAGCAGTGTGTCTGTTCTTCAGGATAGATACACAGTTTGTGGTGTGGTGTTTGTTTATATAAACTATTTGGGATGTGAGATCGATTTAATTTCATATCTTAAAATTTTCAAACTTAAAATTATTTCCAAAATTAAATGCTACTTTCAAATTAAATATATATATATTTAAATTAAATTTAAAATCTAAAATTCGCTGATAATTTCTGTTAGGCGACCTCTTTTTCTAATGTACAACACAACCTAAAAATATGCCGATAACTTCTGGCAACTCCGCTGGGGAATAGTTCCGCTCTCCATTTTGATCAGATGGTTTTTATTTCATAAATCGGTAGTGTATCCATGTCCCTAGTGGAGCAAACTACCATTCTTTTGTCGGAATACCCCGTTCATTTCTATCTTGAACGACTATAATGAACTCCTCTTGGATTTAGGAGCTACTGTTTAGACACCCCTAAAAGGATAGGTTCCGAAATCCTTTTACCTCTTTTTTGAGGTGGGGTGGACCCCCAATAGGTATTAGTTTAGGAGCGGTCCTTTGAGTTGAGAAGTCATGCAAAAGACTTTCTCTTCCTTTCCAATTCTAAATCAGGCCGTTTACCTTTTCTATAACCTTTTTCCTTTAATCTTTTTGTTTCTAACAAACGAACCTAGTAATAAACAACCTTCTAATAAATAATCTCTTTTAAAATCACAAATACACTAAGATAAATGAAAATGTGTTCAGACTCTTTCTTTTTCGTCCTAACTTTATGACGAAAGGAAGTATAATTCGAAACTGACGTTCAAAATCTGCCTGTAGAAAATGACTGCCCTAAAGTTAATCTTCTCCTTCACCAATGGACTGGACTTGGTTGTCTACAGGGATGAGCTGCCTGACAATGGGTTATCCATTTCGAACAAGGATTTGGTAATACAGATATCAAGTTCGCTGACGTCACTCTCTTCACACGAATGGACAAAGTGTCAGAAACTGAGAAACCCCTGATTGAGTTCAACCTGAAATCAACTCAAGAATTCCCTCCCCTACAAAGGGTTCTAGCTGAAAGGAGTACTACTATTCGTAGGAGGACTGTTGTCTCTACCCCCACCGGTCTAGTCATCTCTGCACCTACCCCAAATTCTGCCAAACTGAAGGGAAGGAAATCCAAGTCTGTGATGAGCCTGTCACCGTGGAGTGTACAGATTTTGCTGCGATACCGTCTATTTTCGAAATTGGGCCAGTTCGAGAGTTGCACCCCTAACTCGAACTCAAAGAAGGAATAGAAGCAGGAAGTTAGCCCTGGTTGAGAAGGCCAAAGCCGCTAAAATTGCTTTCTTGGAAGAGATCCCAGAACTGCCTGAGCATACACCTCTGTTGGAAGAGAGCAGGTTTCACCCTCTCTTTTGCCGCATCAGATGAAGAGGATGTCCGAAGGATCGCCGCTGCATTACCCTGACCTGCGTACTACAGTAATTACAAAAGGAAAAGGGATAAGACTACGCCATTTGCTCAACTGCAAGCTGTGATAGAAAGATTGGCAAAGAAATAAAGATGCCCTGTGTCAGAAATCTTAAGAAGGATGGGACGTGTGCTAGCTAAATCCCGCCTCAGATAGCGAATAGAGCCTGTTGCTGCCACAGAGAAACCAAAGAAGAAGATAATAGCCAGTTCACCCATTGTTGTATCCAGACTGCAAATTAGGGAGGATACCACCTTCCAGCATATAGCCGACAGACCATCCGGTCCTAGGCTTCGGTCGCAAGAAGGATGGTATGGCGACCTACTACTGGCGAGCTAAGACCAAAACAATGTCCTGAGAAGAAAAGTCTCGTCAGGAGACTTGAATCAGAAGAAAGTGCTACTGCCATAAAGGGGACTCCCGGAAAGGAAGTTAAAAACTGTCACGTGACAACTGCGAGACCATGCGGTAAAGGCCACTAGAAGATGCCATGGACAAGTTAAGGACTGACATCCAACGGTTAGCAAAAGAAAGAGAAGAAAAACTAGAAGATGAAGTTGATTCATCAGAATTTATGGATGATGAGTATGCTAAAATCAACATGGATGATGAGTATGCTAAAATCGAAATTATTCATATTGCAGATGGAGGAAAAGAGATAACATCCGTCAACAAAGACGAACAACCAAAGAAAGATCCTGCACAAAGCATGATTCTAGAAAAAGACATCAAAAACATGGTAGAACAGCATGTGAGAGAGGTGTTGACCTCATTTTTGATGAGGTCCTCTCTTCTTCTTTTTAGTGCTTAGGATTTAGCCTTAGGCTTTTCCTTTGACTATCTTAGAGGACTAGAATTGGGACCCACCTTTTAGAAATTCAAACCACTTCTTAACTCCCTACAAACTCCACAAACTTGAATGTAGACCCCTAATCACCTAGAGGGTTGAAGTCAAATGTGGAAGTTTAAAGGATGAGTTCCTATAGGACTCTTCGGCCTTAGGACCGCCCCGGGCGGCCCGGTCTCGGTGAAGGGGCTGACTTACACACACACTACACTTATACACTACACCTACACACTACACTTCCACACACCTCCTAAAACCACACCCATACCCAACTTCGACCTCCCGACTCATGTAGGTGATTCACATGGATGGTCCTTAACCCCTAAGCCCTTGGCTAAGAGGGTTAGGAACAACATAGTGGATGCCTCAAATGAGTCCCTTCATGGCTCATGTGAGCTTGATGTGGCTTCATGGCTCAACCAAAATGACTTCATTCCACTCAAATTCACCCAATCTTCAATTTTTCAAATTTTCAATTTTTGACCCCCGGGACCCTACACCCGTCTAGCCTACCCAAAACCCTTAAAATTACCCAAAATTTGCAAAATCACCTAAATTGCTCAAAATTCCCCAAAATCAATCCCAAACATTTCTCTCCACTCAAATTGATCATCCATACCCAAAAATATCAAAAATTCCAAGAAAACCTCCCAATACCCTCGAAATACCCAAAATACCCCCCTTGACCCAAAAATCCAAAAATCCAAAAATTCAGAAAATTCCTAGAAAATTCCAGAAAATCTCAAATATTCTCAATTTCATTTTATTCAACTACACCATGGGCTAATTTTGTCAATTCACCCTACTTTTGTCAAAACCCCCAATTTGACCCATTTTAACCCAAAGTGAACCCAATGTCATACCAAACCTACCCAATTGACCCAAATTCTAGTCCAATTCAATTCTAAACTTCAATTCAACATTCCCAATACCAATCTAGACCAAATACAAGTTCAATTTGATTGACATTTGGATCCAATTTCACTTTTGGCCTTAAAGCCCAATTTGGACCCATGACCCAAACTTAACCTAAACTCACCCAATTCAACTCCAATTAACCCCAAATCTTTTCCAAATCTTCCTTAACATTCCCACAAACAAAACACTAACATGATTTGCCCAACATTTAGACCCAAACCCCACTCAACTTCAACCCAAAGCTAAAAGGCCCTATTTTGACCTAAAACAAAACCTAACCCAAATGAGCCCAAACCCCAAAATCAAAGCCCAACCAAAGTCAAAACCTCTTTGAAACACTCTCATAAACATTTCCCAACATTTATTTTACATCAATTTCAACCCTAGCCCAACATTGCCCCAACTTGGCCCACTTGGGCCTATGTTGGCCCATTCACCAAAAGAACCCAAATTCAACCCAATTCAAACCCAAATCACTCCCAATTTGCTTCAAGTCACTCATGACTCATCCATGAGCTAAAAACAACATTTGTTTGGCCCAATCCTTCACAAATTCCCTATCCATAAATTTATTTCCAAACCAAAAGCCCACTTTCTTAAACCTTCCTAAAGCCCATCTCCACCAAAATCCAAAGGGCAAAATCAATCTAAGGCCCATATGACAAATTCTCTTCATCATGCATTCAATTAAAATCATCCCTAAGTCCTAATCCAATGATCAAATAATTCTAAATAAGGCTTCATCCAATTTTCCACCAAAATGTCCAAAATCCTTAAAATCCATTTTTATGAAGTTGACTAAACTTTTCCCAAGCCAAATGGAGCCATGAATGAGCCATTCACAAGCCATATGAAGCGATGAAAGTTTGGCATGTGACCATGCCATTAATGGTAAAAGGAGGGGCTCCTTTCCTAATCTTTCATTAAGCCTTTTTAACCTTATTCATGACACACACTAAACCATGTTTAGCCACCTCATCATGGATAGAGACCATACCATTCTCTCTGGTCGACCCAACCGATCCTCTCAGCCCAAAATCAGGCCATGGGGAGGTGCACCCAACCCAAACCAATGGGTTGACCAAATTGAAGCCAAAATGACCCCTTCCCCATTCCATTTTAATTCAAAGCCTTTACGCATGGCAATTGCCAATTGACTGCACAAACCTCCAGCCCTGACCCACCTGGACCTGAGGGTGACCCATGCCTGCCGGCCAGCCACCTGGGTCGCCGGAAAACACCATGGCCGAGACCTTGGGAGGAGCCAAACTTTGGAATTCCACCTTGCTGAGCTGCCCCATGCCCAATGGCCACCATGGCTGTTCTTCCCATGACCAGAGCAGCTGATCCCAACCCTTAGCCATCCCCGTGAGGCTCCCTGACCACCTCTATTTAAACCCGACCCCTCACGGCAATGAGAAGAGAGTTGCACAAACCTCGCTGAAACTCCGCCAAAATTGTTCCAAACCCTTCTCCACCCTTAGAGCAGCTTGATCCCCGGTGTCAATTTGCCCTAATCCCCACTCGACAAAATCCAATTTCTCAACCGAAATTCCACCCAAAACCAGGACACTTCTCCACAAGTGAGCCAATCCCCAAATTGATTGGTTCTACACCTTCACTGCACCAAGGGAAGGTGTCCACCAGCAAAAGGCCCATCTTCAGAGCCACCCGGTTGCTCCAGCCTCCAAGCTTTGTGATCGGCCGTGGTCGAAATCATACCTAGACAATTCACTGCGACCGAGAGACTCCATCCGGAGCTTCGTCGGGATCCAATCGAAGGTGCAACAACCCTCGGATCGAAGCCACACTTCTCTCGAGCAAAGGTACGAGCTAATTCTTCATCCCGAGCTTCGGAGATTCTCCATTTCAAATGCTTTAATTTCAATGCATGATAACCGTATAGATGTGTTCGTTTCTTCAAGATGAATCCATGAAGCATAAGAACATGAAAATCCATCGAGTATCGAGTGAGATATTAGGGATTTAGTGTGGACGGCTCTCGGGTGAGGACACTTGGGGACGATGAACGGATGCCGTCCATCTAATACACGCGCGGACGGACGGTTAGGATCGCGTCGGATCAGAAGACGGAACGATACAGCGGGCCCCGGGAGCGCTGAGTCAGATGGCGGCGTCGAATGGGAGCGCGCCACGCGGCGTTTTGGAGCTGCCGAGGTTGACGCGGCGCCGCGTGGATAATAGAAAATTAGGGATTTTTCTGATTTATTTAATTCCCTAAACTTCAAAAATTCATAACTTTGTGTAGAAAAATCAGAAAAATAAAATAAAAATACCCTCTTTATTTAATTTTATCAAGTATTTTATTTTTAATAATTTATTTACTCTCTGCATATTTTTAATGCTCCATGCATTTATACAATTCACCATGGCATGAGACCATAGGGCTTTTGAAACCTCTAAATTTGGGAACATTCCCTAAATTTTCCAAAGTCAGAGGCCATCCCTATGAAAAGTTATTGATTTTTCAAATTCATGTTACTGTTTTGAGTATTTTAATTCCAATAAATAGCATGTTGTGAAATAAATTCTAGGAAAATTTGGTGATGTTCCTTATGACCAGAGGACCCTAGGAAAAATAGCTTTTGAGTTAGTTCATTTAAAACAACCCTAATTGGCTTAAACACCCAAAATGGACCTCTAATTAATTAGAGCTAACCATACATCAAATTAACTTGAAATCAATTCTCCACTGACCTTTAGGATTAGAGGAACCCACCATAAAAATTTGAGGTCAATCGGACTTGGTCAGCCTCTACTAATTGGGTCGATTAAGCCATTTAGCCAATTTAAACTTTAAAAATTCATAACTTTCAAAATATCTTGCAAAAATTCACCAAATTGGTTTTGGAGCCTCTCTGATATTAGGGGAATTTATGAAAATTAAAATTTCAATTTTCTAAAAAAGTTGATTTTTAATATTATTTTAATATTTTTAAAAATTAAAAAATAATAAAAATCACAAAAATAATAAAATTCACCAAAATGTCACATTTTGAATTTTAATCACTTAGGAACAAACCCCATATTTTTCTCAGGTCTATTTAGTGAGATATTAAATTTTAAAGCTCTAGGGTAATTTTAAAATTAAAAACCGTATTTTCTAGCATTTTCACTAAAATAATTATAATAAATCATAGAAAAATCAGAAAATTACAAAATTTGATTCTCTGATTTCCTTGATATCAGAGAGATTTTTGAAAAATATAAAATTCATTTTTCAACATTTATTTTATTTTTAAATTAATTAACACTCCAAAACTTAAAATAATTATAATAAAAATAATATAATTCAAAAAATCACCAAAATTGGTCCAAGTGGTCCTCTGGTCATTAGGAATGTCCCCTAATTTTCTTAAGGACAGAAACTTTCCCTTGGTTATGTTATCAAATTTTCCTTGGAAATCTCTATTTTCTACCAAAAATAATTATATAAATAAATTAAATACAGAAAAATCACATTTTCTCCTCTCATGTCTTTATTGACATATGAGTGAAGTCACATAAAAATTTCAAGTTCATTTGAGTTCAATTTAGTGAGTTATGAAATTATTAAGCTTAAAGGGTAAAATGGTAATTAAAATTTTAATCCTTAATTAAAACTTTAGGTTTAATAAAAAATTAATAAGTAAAATATTTGATCCTAATTTGATTTGGATGATTGAAATTTAAATAATTAAAGGTTAGAAACCCATTAAACAATTTTAGGATAATTAAACCATAATTAAATAATTGATTAAATTTGGAAGAATAATAAAATTGGAATTATTAAAATAGGGATGTTATTAGGAAGAGATTTATTCTTTAATTTAAAAATCCCTAAATTAACTATCTCATTAACATTCAATTCTTAATTAAAATGATAATTTAAATTCAAAACATTAAAAGACTTAATCATTAAACTAAAATTAAATTATTAAACTCTTTTAAAAATTTCAATTAAAATTAAAAATTAAATTAAATTAAAAATTAAATTAAATTAACTAAATTAAATTAAATTTAATTAAATTAAATTTCAATTAAATTTAAAAATAAAATTAAATTAAAAATTAAATTAAATTAAATAAACAAATTAAATTAAATTAAATGAATAAATTAAATTAAATTAAATTAAATCAAATTAAATTAAATTAAAGATTAATTAAATTAAATTAAATTAAATTAAATTAAATAAATAAAATCAAATTAAATTAAATTAAATTAAATTAAATTAAATTAAATTAAAATTAAATCAAATTAAATAAAATTAAAGGAAATTAAATCAAATCAAATTAAATTAATTCGATATCAAATCAAACTAAATTGAATTAAATTGAATTAAACTAAATTAAAATTAAATTAAATTAAATTAAATTAAAAATTAAATTGAATTAAATAACATCACCTAAAACAGAAGGAAATTAATTATGAAACAACTTGAACATTATTCCAAATTTAAACCCATTAACTTAAATTAAATCATTTGAACACCAATTTGCCCTCGAAAGTTTTGGTTATTATAACTCCTAAACAGAACATTAAATGAAATGTTACTTCACCTATAGGATATTCAAATGTCCTAGTTCATCGAGCAAGATAACAAAACTTGAGATTCTTTGACGATTAATTCATTTGTGTAATTGAATCCATTTGGACTTGAAACAATTCTAACAATATTGAAAAGATGTTTAAGATTCTTCTTAAACACTTTCTCAATATGATAGGATGTTTATAAGAACAATTGAATTTAATTGTTCTTTGATGAAGAAAATTGTCTTCAAACCAAAACACAAGGAACCTAGACGTCATAGGAAATGACTAGCTATAGGATTAGGAATTTGGTAGAAAACCATAACCCTTCCCTTAGCTTTACCTAAGAACTTGCTTAAATATTCTAATTGTGTTTTAAGTGCAGCTTGGGATGACGGGAAGACCCTCCAGGTACGCTTTTATTTTATTGCAATTTACTTTCTTGCAATTTACATTATTGCAATTTCATTAATCGCATCGCACTTACTTTTCTTGCATGATAAACAACTCGTTGCATGAAAACCCACACCTTTAGGATAGTCCCTAAAACTGAAACCAAAACTAAGTTAAAAGTCATTGCAAGATAAAATTCACCGCCACAACATTTCAAAATATAAAACAACTCAAAATTTAATCACAAACAAAACACAAAACTACAATTACAACTAAATTATAACGTCCCGTTGGATGATCGGGAATACCTCGGATGATGTAACCTACGTGTTGCTAACGGGATTTCCCACGACCTAAATGAAAGTGTGGAACTCATTCAGTTGAGTTAAGCAAATTCATCCGGACTAAGTGAATCCGATAAAAATAATGATGCCGGAAGGATGGAACCGTGGGATCTTAACCGGTGTCGTTATAATCAACTTTAAGATTTGTTTTAATTAAAACGTAAAAAACACTTGGAAATTAAGATTTTCTCTAAACCAAAACACTTTTCTCATCCCCCGATTTATGACTTCTAAAACTAAAACCTCCGCAACAACAAGGAGCTTGGAGCATGGTGGGCAAGCACGGCCATCGTCGTCAGTAAAACTTTCTTAGAATTAAACAACCAAGCCATAGGATTTTGAGGTAGTTTGCCTAGTGCAACATAAATCCTCAACCTTTTGTTAGGCATTTGCACTGCAAATTAAGCCCTAACCGGTTTTAGGATCCCGAGGTAGTTGTCCGATACGACATAAACCCTCACATCTTCGAGGCTATTTGTATGATTGTGTCATACCAATATAAGTCCTAATTAATTAAAATTGGCAAGATCAAAACATCAAATAAATATTAGGACTTTCCTAAATTCAAGCCAAACAATAGGATAGTCGGGAGATTACCGAAGTTCACTTCGAGTCTGTGATTTCTCCTACTTTTCTTCCTTTGAATTCCCAAAACAAAATGTTCCAAATTTGATCCATTCCCTATTGAAATTCCAAACTTCAATCCTTTGAAAACTTAAACTTTGAAATCCTTGAGAGCAGAATTATTGATTATTATCGAGATTTTTCTTAGGTGATTCCCATCACTTAAGATGTAATTAACTATAGGGGCTTGCCCTTATAGGAATTTTAAAGAACTCGAGTAATATAAACCCCGTTTAATGCTTTCATATTAAGCAGGGAATTTGTCGGCTTATAAAATTGGTTCGCAGACCAAACGGATGTCACAAATCTTTTAGTTTGTTTAATCGAGCCCCACCGTCAAGCAGTGTGTCTATCCTTAGGGATAGATACACGGTTTGTGGTGCGATGCTCTTTTAGATAAACTATTCGGGATGTGAGATCAGTTTGATTTCATATCTTAAAAACCTTCAAATTTAAAATTATTTTCAAAATCAAATACTACTTTTCAAAATTATTTATTTAAATTAAATTAAAAATTCGCCGACAACTTCTGTTAGGCGACCCCCTTTTCAAAATAAAACACGCAACCTAAAAATATGCCGACATATTTCTGGCGACTCCGCTGGGGACAATTCCTCTCTCCATTATAATCAGATAATTCTGCTTTCAAAAATCGGTAGTGTATCCATGTCCTTAATGGGTCAAACTACCCTTCTTTCCGTTGGGATGCTATGTTCATTTCTACCTCGAACAAGTATAGCCAACATTCTCTCGGATTTAGGAGCCACTGTTTAGACACCCCTAAACAGAGAGGTTCCGAGACCCTTTTACCTCATTTCTGAGGTGGGGTGGACCCCCAATAGGTGTTAGTTTAGGAGTGATACTTCGAGTCGAGAAGTCTTGCATAAGACTTTCTTTTCCTTTCCAACTCCGAATCGGATTCCTTACCTTCTCTACACCTTTGAACATTCCGTTCTAAATAAACGAACCCTCTAATAAATGATTCTTTTAACAAATGATTCCTTCTTATAAATACATGAACAAGAATGAGTTCGGACTCTTTTCAATTCCTTTCTTTTCGTCCTAAAGAAAAGAAGCATAACTCGGGACCGACGACCGAATCTACCCCGCATAAATGGAAGCCCCAAAGCCGATTTTCTCCTTCACCAATGGACCGGACTTCGCCGTCTATAAGGATGAGCCGCCCGACAATGGGATCATCCGATTTGGACAAGGATTTGAAAACACAAATGTCAAGATCACCGACGTCTCCTCTTTGCGCCGACGAACAAGGTATCCGAAGCCGAGAAGCCGTCGCTCGAGTTCAACCTTAGGTCGACCCAAGAGTTTCCTCCCCGCAAAGGATCCCGACGGGAGGAATACTCGCCGTCCGCAGGAGGACCGTTCTTACTACCCCCACCGGTCTAGTTGTTTCGCACCTACCCCGACTCCTCGCCAAATCAAAGGGGAAAGAAATCCGGAATTATGGTAAACCTGTTACCGTGGAGGGTACAGATCTTCCTGTGAGACCCTCTGTTTTCGAAATTGGGTCCAGCTCAAGGATTCCATCACTGACAAAGATCCAAAGAAGGAACAGAAGTAGGAAGATTGCCAGGAAGGCCAGAGCTGTTGAAGTTGCTTTCCTGGAGGAAATCTCACAACTGCCTGAATATACACCGCTACCAGAATATACACCGCTGCCTGACTACATACCACTTTTGGGAGGAAGCAGGTTCCATCCCCTCTCCGCCGCAGAGGACGAGGAAAATGTTCGCAAGATTGCCGCCGCATTGCCTCGCCCCGCATATTACAACGATAGCCGCAAGAAAAGGACTAGAACTACGCCGTTTGCTCGACTGCAAACTTTGGTAGAAAAATTAGCAAAGAAGGAAGACTGCCCCGTATCGGAGATTTTACGGAGGATAGGGCGGGCGCCAGTCAAATCCCGTCTTGGGCCCCGAGTAGAACCCGCCATCATGACAGAAAAGCCAAGTAAAAGAATGAAGGCTAGTCCGCCTGTCGTCATCTCAGGATTACAGATTAGGGAGGATACCACCTTCCAAGCATTTGGCCGACGTGACCATCCGGTCCTGGACCTTCTGTCGCTAGAAGGATGGTATGACGTCTCACTCACCGGGCGATCGAGATCGAAACAACAGCCCAAGAAAGAAAGTCTCACCAGGAGACTTGAATCTGAAGAAAGCGCTACTGCGATAAAGGGGACTCGTGAAAAGGGGACCCGGCAGCTATCGCAAGACAACCGCAAGGACGCACAGAAAGCCCCGCTAGAAGATGCCATGGAAAAGTTGAGAACCGATATCCGACGATTGGCAAAAGAAAGAGAAGAAAAGTTCGGAGACGAGATCGATTCATCGGAATTCATGGACGACAAATATGCAGAAATCAACATGGTCGAAACACGAGCTTCATCGGCTTCACAAGGTGCTCCTGCAGCCGCAGAAGAGAGGAGCCGAACCGATGAGGAAGGCGGCTTCAGGAGAAAGACGACACGATCGCTCAAATGGCGAAAAGGATGGAAGAGATGGTTGTAGCTCTAGCCACTCTCCAGAGTCAAATGCAACCACAAAGAGAGACACCCCGGAGGTCATTCACATTGTAGACGGAGGAAAGGAGATTACATCCGTCAATGGGGATGATCAACTGAAAAAGGATACAACACAAAGTATGATCCCTGAAAAGGATATCAAGAACTTGGTGGAACAGCAGGTGCGAGAAGCCTTAGCACAATCGAAGAGCGGGACATCCATTCGGACGGGTAGACCTTACCCAGAAGAATTCGACGTTGTCCAATACCCGAAGGGCTTCGTACCACCTCTGTTCAAGACCTTCGACGGAACCGGGAACCCCCGACAAGCATGTTGCACACTTTCGTGCCGCTTGTTGCAACGCCGGCGGGAGCGATGCATTACTCTTCCGACGGTTCGTCGCCAGCTCGTCGTGGATCGCCTTCGACCGGTATGCGGAATTACCAAATGGTTCGGTGAAGACATTCTCGCAGTTAGAGAACCTCTTCATCAAGCGATTCGCCGGAGCTCGGCACCACATCACTATAGGTGATTTAGTGGTAGAGAAACAAAGGCCGAACGAAACTTTGGTGGATTACATACTTCGATGGAGGAACTTAAGCATGAAGTGTGAACCACAACTGCAAGAACAACATGCAGTCGACATCTTACTTAAAAGCATTCACGGCCCGATAGCACTTCTCCTCAAAGGATTCACTATTAAGACTTTCGAGAAGTTGTTAAGCAAGGCCGGAAGCTTGCAAGAAGAGGCAAAGCAATTAAGTTTCACCGACAAGACGGACAAGCAAAAGCCTGTGAAGACTTTTGAAAAGAAATCCGGGATCGTTGCAGCAGTTGACAAAGGCAAGCAACCGATGCAAATACCACCAGAACGGCCGCAGCAACCACAACAGAATTACCAGCAACCCTGACCCAGCTATCAGTCATCTCCACAGTATGAACAACCGCCTCATCCGCAACGTACATTGAGGGATCTTCTAAGGTGGAATATCCGTTCAAGAATGAAGCAAGTGCGAAAATGTTCCGTAGTCCGATGAAGACTCCGGATTTCTAGTCGCCGCAGCCTAAAAGACCAGAGGAAGTCAACAAGAAAGGTGATCCCAACTTTTGCCCCTACCACCGGATGCTTGGGCACAAGATAGAAGATTGCATTACCTTCAAAAGTTGGCTCAATGACAACCTTCGGAAAGGGAATATAACGATCCCGAAGGAGTACATGAAGGAACCCCGTAAAGGAAGTTCCGTCAATGTTATCTCAACTCGATCCCATCATTCCGATAGATCCCTACACGACCGACGATGGATGGACTACCGCTCGGACGAGGTCTTCGAAAAAGATTTTAGACAGCATCCAAATCGCTTCGGTGCGAGCTTCAATTCAGAGTTCGAGACCTGTTAAGCCGGTACTATCACTTGTGATAGAAGAACCACCTCAACAGGATACGATTGAAGAGAAGAAGAAAATCGACGAAGAAGAGAGGACCGAGACTCCTAAGGCTAGACTAGGGGCTGCTTATCCTAGGATAGTTGTTTCCAATTCGGGGGAGAAATCCCTCGAACCTCTGATTTTGTATGATTATCTGCTCACTTCGGTGGGATCATATAATGATAAGGGTGATGGCGTTGGCTACATTTTGACTGTTTCTAACGATTACGTAACTAGCGACAATCCGGACATCGATTTCGATACCAACGACAATTCTCAAATCATACACGATCTCGACGATCAAAATAACGAAGAAGACATCCATCAAAGAGGCTACGAGAGTTCAACAAGTAACGAATCTATCTGCGAGTTTCGAGGAGCTCCAGTCACAATAGAGTTAGAACCTTCAGACTCTGAAGCTAATCCGGAGGAGCCTGTCATTCCGATTCAGGAGGAGACACAAGCAAGCTCAACACTAGATTCAGAAGAAATTACAGAAGTCAACTTAAGAAGTGGAAGAGTTCTACCTCCGAGAATGGGTCCAAAGGACAAAGGAAAGCAGGTGGTTGTTCATGAA
Organism: Papilionanthe hookeriana x Papilionanthe teres; assembly: GCA_022702705.1. Lineage (NCBI taxonomy): Eukaryota > Viridiplantae > Streptophyta > Magnoliopsida > Asparagales > Orchidaceae > Papilionanthe > Papilionanthe hookeriana x Papilionanthe teres. Next base: position 146,332,827 of record CM040428.1, read on the forward strand.
GAACCAACCCCGACAGAAGAAATACCCATTCGAGAAGAAATCGAGACACATGAAAATAAAGTGGACTACAACGTGCTAGCCCATCTTAGGAAACTACCGGCCAAACTGAGCATTTACGATGCTCTCATCTTATCAAAGGAGATGAGAGAAGCTCTGATCAAGGCCTTACTTGATCCGAAAATTTGCTTAGCTCAAATGGCCGGAGATTCCTAGATGAGGTTTGCTCGTTAAAGGAACAGACGAGGTGTTACCTTCACGGACAATGACCTACTACTTGGGACAAGCAGATCACAACCGACCATTGTACATCTCGGTTACAATCGGAAAATTTACACTCTCCGCAGTATTGGTGGATCCGGGAGCATCAATCAATATAATGAGTCTTCGAACACTAAGCATACTTGGAAATTGATGCTCGTGAGCTCGAGGCCGACAAAATGTTTTTAAGAGGATTCAACCAGAAAGGAGAAAGAGCCCTCGGGTCAATAACGCTACTAATGAAGACCGGTGACTTAGCAAAGACAACCGCAAAATTTCACATAATTGATTCAGAAACATCGTTCAATGCTCTACTTGGGCCGACCATGGATACATGAAAACAGGATGGTACCATCATCTCTACATCAGTGCATCAAATACTACGATGGAGGGGAACAGTGCATCAAAGGTGACTTACAACCATTCTCCGTACATGAGATTGGAATCCATGAAGACGCAGCTTATTATGCACCTCCAAAGAAAACAATTTTCTCCAGAGATACCGTAACAAATGAAGCGAAGAAAGTTCAGGACAACGAAGAACCTGAAGTTCTAGTCCAACAGTCACTCACCACTCCCTTCCGGCGAGATGGTGAAGGTTTCTCCACAACTTGCATCCGAGGTCGAGGCCGGGGACGAGGCCGTGGTAGAAACGCTAGGACGAGTTGGACGGAGGAAACCGACCATCAATGTTGATTGGGAAGATAGTTACGAAGAAGAAAAAGAAATCAAACAAGAAGCAGCGACAATAAGTCGAAGAAGCCGCAATTCAAGATCTCTCTCGAAGATGAGAAGAATGAAGAATATAAATCAATGTACGAGAAGATTAACCACTACGTACATACTATGACCCTAACCCCGGTTCATTCTAACAAGATCGAGGGTATGGTGGTCAAAGAGGTACCTAACGATGGTGCAAGGCCAATCAAGTTCTACCGTGGTGCTTCTTCCTCCAAAACTGAAAATAATTTACAATTCGAAGATGTCACTTCATCAGAATTAATGGAATTACCTTTTGAGTGGTACTCTCCCTGTGTTCAAAATTTAATTCAACGTGGTTTCTTACCTCGACAATGGACAAAAGGCCAATCACAACATTTTGAAAAATTATGGAATAACTCTGGTCGTCCACCCAATTCAAAGTATGGACTCGGATTCGGCACAGTAGGATAAGTTGACGATACTGAATTTTGCTTGGTTGTCACTTGCGAATCAAATGAAAACTGCATGGAAACTACAGACGAACTCGACGATGTACAAATTGGAGACGCTCCACCAGAATTCGAAGAAGAAATTAAATCTACAATAGATGAGTTAACGGAAGTTAACTTAGGTACTAGCGAAGAGCCTAGACCTACCTTTGTTAGCTCCTTACTCAACAAAGAAGACTCCGAAGAAATAATCAAATTATTAATGGAATTTAAAGACTATTTTGCTTGGAATTATGACGAGATGCCAGGATTAGCTCCAGAGGTTGCGAGTCCATAAGCTAGGAGTGGATCCTACTTCGTCCCAGGTCGGACAAGGTCCCGGAAGAATGCGTCTAGAAATCGAACAACAAGTCATAGCCGAAGTTAAAAAGCTAATAGACGCCAGATTTGTCCGTGAAGAACAATACCCGACTTGGTTAGCCAATGTGGTAGCAGTCATAAAGAAGAATGGTCAGATCAGAATATGTGTGGACTTCAGAGATTTAAACAAGGCATGTCCAAAGGATGAATTCCCTCTACCGATACATGAGATATTTTCATTCATGGATGGAGCTTCAGGATACAACCAGATAAAAATGGCTCCAGAAGATGAAAAACTTACAGCATTCAGAACGCCGATCGGAGTATTTTGCTACATAGTGATGCCATTTGGACTGAAGAACGCAGGAGCAACCTACCAGAGAGCAATGACAAGAATTTTTGATGATCTCATCCACAATCAAGTCGAATGCTACGTGGACGATGTGGTCATCAAAAGCAAAGTAAAGGAAAACCACTCGTATGATTTGAGAATTGTTTTCGAACGATTAAGACAATTTAACCTTAAGATGAATCCCTTAAAATGCGCCTTCGGCGTCACCTCCGGAAATTCTTAGGATTCGTTGTCCGACATCGTGGAATTGAAATTGACCCGGAAAAGATTAAAGCTATCTTAGAAATGCCGCCTCCCAAAACCTTAAAACAACTACGATCTTTTCAAGGGAAATCGGCATATCTTCGACGCTTTATCTCAAACTCCGTCGAGTAGGTGTCGACCTTTCTCGGCACTAGTTAAAAAGGACGCCAAATTTATTTGGGAAGAGAAATGCCGAAGGCCTTCGAAGACATTAAACAATATTTAATGACACCTCCTGTCTTAGCAGCCCTGAGTCTCGGGTAACCGACGATACTTTACACCGCGGCTTTAGACGACTCTCTCGGAGCCTCGTTAGCCTGAGTCAATGATGAGGGTAAAGAAAATGCTCTTTACTACTTAAGCCGTCGTTTACTTCCGACGGAAGTAAGGTATCCCGCAATTGAAAAGCATTGTTTGGCCTCGATCTTCGCCGCTCAAAAGCTCGGGCACTACATGCTTTCTCATAAGGTCAACCTCGATCTCGAAATTTAATCCATTGCAATACTTGATGACTCGTCCAACACTTTCCGACGGACTTGCCGGATGGTCAATGATATTATTGCAATTCGATATAACTTTCGTGCCTCTTCGTGCCGTAAAGGGACAAGTCTTAGCGGACTTTCTCGCAAAGACACCCTTTGCCGGCAGAATCTCCTCTCAATGACGATTTGCCGGATGAACAAATAATGAATCTAGAAGACCCCGATGATCGACGTTGGGAATTGTATTGCGACGGAGCATCTTCAAGCACACAAAGACGAAGAATCGCAAGTGATAGTGCCCGTAAGGCAGAATCGGGTTAATCTTTATAACGCCGGAGCGGGGATGTTAAGATACTCCTACCACTTAACGGAACCGTGTACAAATAATGAAGCGTAATATGAAGCCCTTATAATGGGACTCGGAATTAACTATTCAAATGGGGATAACGGACATCAACATCTACGGGGATTCGCAGTTAATCATTCAACGGATCGCCGGACAAGATAGAATTTTAAAGCCAAGGCTCGAGCAATACTTCCAAGTATGCCATACAAACTGTTGGAACGCATTCCAAATGTGACCATCTACAAAATTCCCGAAAAGAAAATGCTTTAGCAGATGCTTTAGCTCGCCTCGCAAAAGAATTTGTCTATTTGCAAGATGAATCGAGTGGAAGTGTCGGTTCACGGACGTCGAGTCCTATCACAACTCGACATAGACACAATACATAAATCAAAAAAAAAAGAATCAGCTGCAGCAGATGACGTAAAAACACGGAAGATCTGGCGACAACCATTGATGACTACCCGCAAACAGAAAACCGCCAGACGATAGGTCGTTAGCCCATCGTATCAAGAAAAGAACTCGTCCTACGCATTAATAAACAACACATCGTACGTAAGGTCTTTTGATCAAATGTGGCTAAGGTCCCTAAGCGGGTCCGAAGCCCGTGAAATTGCTAAGGAGGTGCATTCAGGACTCTGTGGCGCTCACCAGTCGGGTCCAAAGATGAAAATGAAAATTAAAAGACTAGGGTACTACTAGCCCTCGATGATGACCGACTGCATGAAAATCGCCAAGAGCTGTCACCAATGCCAAGTACACGGAGTGGTTCTACACCAACCTCCAAATGTGCTACATCCGACAATCGCGTCGTGGCCATTTGAGTGTTGGGGCACAGATATAGTGGGTCCGATAGAACCACCATCTTCAAAAGGACATCGCTGTACGGCTTATTTTAGGTTGTGTGTTTTATTTTAAAAAGGGGTCGCCTAACAGAAGTTGTCGGCGAATTTTTTAATTTAATTTAAATAAATAATTTGAAAAGAAGTATTTGATTTTTTGAATATAATTTTAAATTTGAAGATTTTAAGATATGAAATCAAACTGATCTCACATCCCAAATAGTTTATATAAACGAGCACCGCACCACAAATCGTGTATCTATCCCGAAGAAGAGACACACTGCTTGACGATGAGGCTCGATTAAATAAACTAGAAGATTTGTGACATCCGTTTGGTCTGCGAACCAATTTTATAAGCCGACAAATTCCCCTGGTTAATATGAAAGCATTAAGCGAGGTTTATATTACTCGGGTTCTTTAAAATTCCCTATAAGGGCAAGCCCCTATAGTTAATTACATCTTAAGTGACGGGAATCACCTAAGAAAACTCTCGATAATAATCAATAATTCTGCTCTCAAGAATTTCAAAGTTTAAGTTTTCAAAGGACTGAATTATGGAATTTCAATAGGGAATGGATCAAGTTTGGAACATTTTGTTTTGAGAATTCAAAGGAAGAAAGGTAGGAGAAATTATGGATTCGAAGTGAACTTCGGTAATCTCCCGACTATCCTATTGTTTGGCTTGGATTTAGGAAAGTCCTAATGTTTATTTGATGTTTTGATCTTGCCAATTTTAATTAATTAGGGCTTATATTTGCATGACGCAGTCATGCAGATAGCCTCGAAGATGTGAGGGTTTATGTCGTATCGGACGACTACCTCGGAATCCTAAAACCGGTTAGGGCTTAATTTACAATGCAAATGCCTAACGAAGAATCGAGGATTTATGTTGCACTGGGCAAACTACCTCGAAGTCCTATGGCTTTGTTATTTAATTCTAGGAAAGTTTTGCGATGTAGATTCGAGTTTCGCTGATGACGATGGCCGTGCCGCCCACCATGCTCCGAGCTCCTTGTTGTTGCAGAGGTTTTAGTTTTAGAAGTCATAAATCGTGGGATGAGAAAAGTGTTTTGGTTTAGAGAAAATATTAATTTCCAAGTGTTTTTTATGTTTTAATTAAAACAAATCTTAAAGTTGATTATAACGACACCGGTTAAGATCCCACGTGTTCCATCCTTCCGGCATCATTATTTTTATCGGATTCACTTAGTCCGTATGAATTTGCTAAACTCAACTAAATGAGTTCCACACTTTCATTTAGACCGTGGGAAATCCCGTTAGCAACACGTAGGTTACATCATCCGAGGTATTCCCGATCATCCAACAAGACGTTTTAATTTAGTTGTAATTGTAGTTTTGTGTTCTGTTTGTGATTAAATTTTGAGTTGTTTTATATTTTGAAATGTTGTGGCGGTGAATTTTATCTTGCAATGACTTTTAACTTAGTTTTGGTTTCAGTTTTAGGGACTATCCTAAAGGTGTGGGTTTTCATGCAACAGTTGTTTATCATGCGAGAAAAGTAAGTGTGATGGATTAATGAAATTGCAATAATGTAAATTGCAAGAAAGTAAATTGCAATAAAATAAAAGCGTACCTGGAGGGTCTTCCCGTCATCCCAAGTTGCACTTAAAACACAATTAGAATATTTAAGCAAGTTCCTAGTAAAGCTAAGGTAAGGGTTATGGTTTTCTACCAAATTCCTAATCCTATACGCTAGTCATTTCCTATGACGTCTAGGTTCCTTGTGTTTTGGTTTGAAGACAATTTTCTTCATCAAAGAACAATTAAATTCAATTGTTCTTATAAACATCCTATCATATCGAGGAAGTGCTTAAGAAGAATCTTAAATCTTAAACATCTTTTCAATATTGTTAGAATTGTTTTAAGTCCAAATGGATTCAATTACACAAATGAATTAATCGTCCAAGAATCTCAAGTTTTGTTATCTTGCTCAGTGAACTAGGACATTTGAATATCCTATGAGTGAAGTAACATTTCATTTAATATTTTGTTTAGGAGTTATGATAACTAAAGCTTTTGAGGGTAAATTGGTGTTCAAATGGTTTGTGATTTAGTTTAAATTCAATTAATGGGTTTAAATTTGGAATAGTGTTCAAGTTGTTTTAGATTTATTTTGAATTCTTTATGTCTTTGGTGATGTTATATTCAATTCAACTTAATTTAATTTAATTTAATTTAATTGAGTTTTAATTTAATTTAATTCAATTTAATTCAATTTAGTTTGATTTGATGTTACATTAAATTAATTTGATTTGATTTAATTTTAATTTAATTTGATTTAATTTAATTTAATTTAATTTGATTTAATTTAATTTAATTTGATTTTATTTTATTTAATTTAATTTAATTTGATTTATTCATTCAATTTAATTTAATTTGTTTATTTAATTTAATTTAATTTTAATTTAATTTAATTTCATTTCATTTAATTTAATTTACTTAATTTAATTTAATTTTTAATTTAATTTTATTTTTTTAATTTTAATTGAAATTTTTGAAAGAGTTTAATAATTTAATTTTAGTTTAATGATTAAGTCTTTTATTATTTTGAATTTGAGTTATCATTTTAATTAAGAATTGAATATTAGTGAGGTAATTAATTTAGGGATTTTTAAATTAAAGAATAAATCTCTTCCTAATAATATCCCTATTTTAATAATTCCAATTTCATTATTCTTCCAAATTTAATCAATTATTTAATTAAGGTTTAATCATTTTAAATTGCTTAATGGGTTTCTAGCCTTTAATTATTTAAATTTCAATCATCCAAATCAGATTAGGATCAAACATTTTACTTGTTAATTTTATTAAACCTAAAGTTTTAATTAAGGGTTAAAATTTTAATTACCACTTTACCCTTTAAGCTTAATAATTTCATAACTCACTAAATTGAACTCAAATGAACTTGAAATTTTTATGTGACTTCACTCATATGTCAATAAAGACATGAGAGGAGAAAATGTGATTTTTATGTATTTAATTTATTTATATAATTATTTTTGGTAGAAAATAGAGATTTCCAAGGAAAATTTAATAACATGACAAAGGGAAAGTTTCTGTCCTTAAGAAAATTAGGGGACATTCCGAATGACCAGAGGACCACTTGGACCAATTTTGGTGATTTTTTGAATTATATTATTTTTGTTATAATTATTTTAAGTTTTGGAGTGTTAATTAATTTAAAAATAAAATAAATGTTGAAAAATGAATTTTATATTTTTCAAAAATCTCTCTGATATCAAGGAAATCAGAGAAGCAAATTTTGCAATTTTCTGATTTTTTTATGATTTATTATAATTATTTTAGTGAAAATGCTAGAAAATACATTTTTTTAATTTTAAAATTACCCTAGAGCTTTAAAATTTAATATCTCACTAAATAGACCTAAGAAAAATATGGGGTTTGTTCCTAAGTGATTAAAATTCAAAATGTGACATTTTGGTGAATTTTATTATTTTTGTGATTTTTATTATTTTTTAATTATTAAAATATTAAAATAATATTAAAAATCAACTTTTTTAGAAAATTGAAATTTTAATTTTCTTTGATTCCCCTAATATCAGAGAGGCTCCAAAACCAATTTGGTGAATTTTTGAAAGATATTTTGCAAGTTATGAATTTTCAAAGTTTAAAATGACTAAATGTCTTAATCAACCCAATTAGTTGGGCTAACCAAGTCCAATTGACCTCAAATTTTTATGGTGGGTTCCTCTGATCCTAAAGGTCAGTGGAGAATTGATTTCAAGTCAATTTGGTGTATGGTTAGCTCTAATTAATTAGAGATCCATTTTGGGTGCTTAAGCCAATTAGGGTTGTTTTAAGTGAACTAATTCAAAACCTATTTTTCCTAGGGTTCTCTGGTCATAAGGAACATCACCAAATTTTCCTAGAATTTATTTCACAACATGCTATTTATTGGAATTAAAATACTCAAAACAGCAACATGAATTTGAAAAATCAATAACTTTTCATAGGGATGGCCTCTGACTTTGGAAAATTCAGGGAATGTTCCCAAATTCAGAGGCTTCAAAAGCCCTATGGTCTCATGCCATGGTGAATTGTATACATCAATGGAGAATTAAATGTATGCAGAGAGTAAATAAATTATAAAAAATAAAATACTTGATGAAATTAAATGATTTCTTTTCCACATTATCCTCCTCTGTTCACTGAGCAAGAGGGTATTTTTATTTTATTTTTCTGATTTTTCTACACAAAGTTATGAATTTTTGAAGTTTAGGGAATTAAATAAATCAGAAAAATCCCTAATTTTCTATTTATCCACGCGGCGCCGTGTCAACCTCGGCAGCTCCGAAACGCCGCGTGGCGCGCTCCCATTCGACGCTGCCATCTGACTCAGTGCTCCGGGGGCCCGCTGTATCGTTCCGTCTTCTGATCAGACGCGATCCTGGCCGTCCGTCCGCGCGTGTATTAAATGGACGGCATCCGTTCATCGTCCCCAAGTGTCCTCACCCGAGAGCCGTCCACACTAAATCCCTAATATCTCACTCGATACTCAATGGATTTTCATGTTCTTATGCTCTATGGATTCGTCTTGAAGAGACGAACACATCTATACGGTTATCATGCATTGAAATTAAAGCATTTGAAATGGAGAATCTCCAGAAGCTCAGGATGAAGAATTAGCTCATACCTTTGCTCAGAGAAGTGTGGCTTCGATCTGAGAGTTGTTGCACCTTCGATTGGATCCTAGCAAGCTCCAGATGAAGTCTCCTGGTCTGGTGAATTGTCTAGGTGTGATTTCGACCACAGCCGATCACAAAGCTTGGAGGCTGGGGCAACTGGGTGGCCTGGAGATGGGGCTTTTGTTGGTGGACACCTTCCCTTGGTCTGGTGAAGGTGTAGAACCAATCAATTTGGAGATTGGCTCACCGTGGAGAAGTGTCCCGGTTTTGGGTGGAATTTCAGTTGGGAAATTGAGTTTTATCAGTGGGGATTAGGGCAAATTGACACTGGGGATCAACTGCTCTGAGGGTGGAGAAGGGTTTGGAACAATTTTGGTAGAGTTTCGGCAAGGTTTGTGCAGCTCTCCTCTCATGGCCGTGAGGGGGTCGGGTTTAAATAGAGGTGGCTGAAGAGCCTCCCAGGGATGGCCAAGGGTTGGGATCAGCTGCTCTGGTCATGGGAAGAACAGCCATGGTGGCCATTGGGCATGGGGCAACTCAGCAGGTGAGAATTCCAAGTTGGGCTCACATGTGAGCTCTCGGCCATGGTGTTTTCCGGCGACCTGGTGGCTGGCCGGCCAGGCATTGGTTACCATCTTGGTCAGGGAGGTCAGGGCTGGGGCTTAGTGCAATCAATTGGCATTGGCCATGTGTAAAGGGTTTGATTTAGATGGAATGGGGGAGGGGCTAATTTTGGGTCCAAATGGGTCCAAGTCATGGATTTAGGTTTGGTTCACCCTCCAAGGCTCGATTTTTGGCTGAGGGAATCGGGTAAGTCGGCTAGCTTAGTGGGGAGAAGTCACCATCTAAGTACATTTATGTTTAATCAAGGTTTAGAAGAGTCATGAAAAGGCTTAATCACCCTTAAGGGAATCATTAAAGGACTCCCTCCCTTTGCCAAAAATGACATGGTGATGTGTAAAGTGGTTGCCATGGCTTGCATATGGCTTGTGCATGGCTTCATGGCTCCATTTGGCTTGGGAAAAGATTGGGTCAATTTCATAAAAATGGATTTTAGGAAATTTTGGTAATTTGATGGAAATTTGTATGAGACTTGATTTGGAATGATTTGATGATGAATTTAAGACTTAGGGAATGGCTTTAATTAAGTGGATAGCAAATGGAGATGTCATGTGGGCTTTAGGGTGGATTTTGGGCTTTTTGAAAGGGTTTTAGATAGGCTTTTAAGATGGTTTAGGAAAGTGGGCTTTTGAATTTTAAAATGGATTTTGGGATGAAATTTTGTAAAGAGGTTGGGCCAAATAATTGTTGGGTTTAGCTCATGGATATGTCATGAGTGACTTGGAGCAAATTGGGAGTGATTTGGGTTTGAATTGGGTTGAATTTGGGCTTCTTTTGGTGAATGGGCCAATATAGGTCCAAGTGGGCCAAGTTGGGCCAATGTTGGGCTAGGGTTGAAATTGATGTAAAATTAATGTTGAGAAATGTTTATGGGAGTGTTTCAAAGATTTTTTGACTTTGGTTGGGCTTTGATTTTGGGGTTTGGGCTCATTTGGGTTAGGTTTGGGTTTAGGTCAAAATTGGGCCTTTAGCTTTGGGTTGAATTTGAGTGGGGTTTGGGTCTAAATTTTGGGCAAATCATGTTAGTGTTTTGCTTGTGGGGATTCTAAGGAAGATTTAGAAAAGATTTGGGGTTAATTGGAGTTGAATTGGGTGAGTTTGGGTTAAGTTTGGGTCATGGGTCCAAATTGGGCTTTAATGCCAAAAGTGAAATTGGATTCAAATGTCAATCAAATTGGACTTAGATTTGGTCTAGATTGGTGTTGGGAATGTTGAATTGAAGTTTAGAATTGAATTGTACCAGAATTTGGGTCAATTGGATAGGTTTGGTTTGACATTGGGTTCACTTTGGGTTAAAATGGGTCAAATTGGGGGTTTTGACAAACGTGGGGTAAATTGACAAAATTGGCCCATGGTGTAGTTGAACAAAATGAAATTGGGAATATTTGAGATTTTCTAGAATTTTTTGGGAATTTTCTGAATTTTTTGGGTTTTTGGGTCAAGAGGGGTATTTTGGGTATTTGGAGGGTATTGGGAGGTATTCTTGGAATTTTTGATATTTTTGGGTATGGATGATCAATTTGAGTGATGTGGAAATGTTTGGGATTGATTTTGGGGAATTTTGGGTTATTTGGAAATTTTTGAGAAATTTGGGTAATTTTAAGGGTTTTGGGTAGGCTAAGCGGGTGTAGGGTCCCGGGGGTCAAAAATTGAAAATTTGGAAAATTGAAAATTTGGAAAATTGAAAATTTGGAAAATTGAAAATTTGGAAAATTGAAGATTGGGTAAATTTGAGTGGAATGAAATCATTTTGGTTGAGCCATGAAGCCACATCAAGCCCACATGAGCCATGAAGGGACTCATTTGAGGCATCCGCTATGTTGTTCCTAACCCTCTTAGCCAAGGGCTTAGGGGTTATGGACCATCCATGTGAATCACCTACATGAGTCGGGAGGTCAAGTTAGGTATAGGTGTGTGAAAGTGTAGTGTACGAGGTGTAGTGTGTGTGTAAGTCGGCCCCTTCACCGCGACCGAGCCACCTAGTGGCGGTCCTAAGGCCAAAGAGTCCTATAAGAACTCATCCTTTAAACTTCCACATTTGATTTCAACCCTCTAGGTGATTAGGGGTCTATAGTCAAGTTTGTGGAGTTTGAAGGGAGTTTAGAAGTGGTTTGAGTTTCTAAAAGGTGGGTCCCAATTCTAGTCCTCTAAGATAGTCAAAGGAAAAGCCTAAGGCTAGATCCTAAGCACTAAAAAAAAAGAAGAGAAGACCTCATCAAAAATGAGGTCAACAATCGCTTCATTCTTGCGGCTACAGATTACTTTTCCAAGTGGGCAGAGGCAGTTCCACTTAGAGAAGTGAAATCACACCACGTGCTACAGTTTTTCAAGAACCAAGTTGTCTACCTGCTTCGGAGTGCCGCGCGAGATTATCTCGGATAATGGGTCGGCATTCGAAGCACGCAAATCAACAATTTTGTCGGGAGACACGGAATCGATCGGCGATACTCAACAATTTACTACCCAAGAGCAAATGGCCTCGGCGAGGCTTTTAATAAAACTCTCGTTCAAATCTTAAAGAAAACCTTGGACGATAATAAGAGAAATTGGCACGAGAAGTTGTTAGAAGCCTTATGGGCCTACCGGACAACCTTCGTAACTCCTACTCGAAGCTACACCTTACGCTCCGGTGTATGGGTCCGAGGCGAGTGTTACCTTTAGAGGTTCAGCTTCCTTCACTCAGAATTGCAGTTGCAAACAAAATCACGACAGAAGAGAACGCCAAATTACGACTAGAAGAATTAGAAAGCCTGGAAGGAAAAAGACTTGCAGCGCAACAGAATTTAGAACTATACCAAGCTAAGATGGTCCAAGCCCATGACAAACTGGTCCGCCCAAGAACCTTCAAAGTTGGTGACTTAGTTCTTGTTCTCAAGAGACCTATTCTTGCACATCGCAAAATAGGAGGAAAATTTGAACCCACTTGGGAAGGACCGTTTGTGGTTGAAGCAGTATACTCAGGAGGTTCCTACCAGCTAGTGAATTGCCAGGGAGAACGACATATGCTTCCGATTAACGGACGATACTTGAAAAAGTATTACGCCACCTGATGTTTCGAAGGAGTGAATTCTTCATCCCTAAGAAACACGGGTGAAGTAATTACTTATGATTGGGTCCGAACCCAAAAAAATAATAAAATGTGCTAAAATAAATAAAATCATGATGATAAAGTTTCCTTGTTCTCTTTTCCAAATCTAAATCTCTTCCCTGATCTTATCCTACTTCATTCCTGTTAAATTCGAAAATACAAAAAATATAATATAAAGAAAATATGTCTTTAATAATCATTTTCTTAATGTTCTTGTTCTTAGTACAGCCCCTGATCCTTTTCCTTGTCTTTTAGCAGGGAAATGTCGAACGGGCGGTTGGTCCTGAACTTTAAGAATGGCGTAAGCCTTGCACTCGATGAAAAGAGGGTGAAAGATGGAGCGATAATCGAGATTGACTCGGATTTCGCACCAGCGAGCCTACGAGACGAGGAAAGTGACCGGGTCCCGATTAACCGAGAAGAACTGCCCGGGCAGACAGTGATGAAAGTGGGTGGCCCAAGCCACCAATCCAGCAGCAAGAAAAGAAAGGCAAACACTGAAGAAGATAAGAAAATGAAGTCTGTAGTCACTACAGCAGAGGGCAGGCTTGTCAGCGCCGCGCCCACAGAGATTCAAGAAGTTCGGAGAGCTACTCTCACAGCAACGCAACGAAGAAATAAGAATCGCCGTATCCGTAAGATGTTAACAAAACTAGCTGCGGACCAGCGCGACGAGACAGTTGCTAATGCCAGTACATACACTTCGAGGACACCGGTTCACCAGGAACCTGAAGAAAGGAGGCCAGCTCCTAGGATAACAGAAAGGACCAGGGAAATCCCCAGAAGATCAGAAGAAAGAAGGTTACCACGCCACCGGATAGAACCACCAGTGATGCATGACCTTGTTGCAGAAGCAACCCCGGGGGATGTCCCGACAGGCATCATCCCTGAGGAGCCGAGGTATGCAGGGAGAACGTGAAGGGATTGAACCGTATATCCCACAATATGTCACCAGTGCCTCGCCATCTGCAGATCATTCCGGAATACGAGCTGGAGAGAATGCAGAATGTTGAAAAGAAAACCTTTGAATACTTCGAGAGAATTAAAGGCAGAAAAATCAATATACTAGAAGGTCTCGAGCTACATACAGACGTATTCTCACAGTATGAACAACAGCAAATCGTGGATTGCATCCGGGATTTGAAAAGAATGGGCCGAGCAGGCCGCCTGAGGGAAAACACATACTCAGAACCCCGGAGATGGATGCCAGGGAAGGGAAGAATCACAATACAATGCGGATGCTGTTACAACTTTGCGGAAGACAGGAAGGGAAACCCACCGGGAATACTCCGTCATGGGCAAGTGGATCCGATGCCATTAGTCATCAAGAGAATGGTAAAGAGATTGATAACATGGAGGGTACTGCCAGCAGATTGCATACCCAATAGCTGCATTATCAACATCTACAAACAGGGTGACTGCATACCCCCGCATATAGACCACCACGACTTTGTCAGACCTTTCTGCACAGTCTCTTTCCTGAACGAGTGTAACATCATGTTCGGATCTGACCTCCGTATAGCAGGCCCAGGTGAGTTCTGAGGGCCAGTAAAGATACCCTTACCAGTAGGTTCTGTCATGATACTGAAGGGCAACAGAGCAGATATCGCTAAGCATTGCATACCGGAGTACCGGTGAAGCGGATCTCGGTTACTTTCGGAAGGATGGACGACAAGAAGACACCTTACCATTTCCAGCTCAGCACCCGGAGTTAGAGAGCCTCCGGCCTTACGAGCTGTGAGTTACATGGAAAATATCACACCTCCAATGTACATCCATACGGAATCCTTGCCAAGGATGGCTTGGAAGGTGATGTTATTGACCATGTACCCTACTATTCAGACATGGATTTTTGACAGATGCTTCTTTGGATGGATCAACAAAGATCATACATAGTCCGTTTTGAGTCTACATGGATTGTATGAAATGTATTCCAGATTGAGTTGCATGATGTATCTTCAACATGATTGGAATGAAAGTGACCATGTCACATTTTTGGCCTTCACCTCTTTTGTGCAAATTAATCGGGAAACGCCATTAAAGTTAAATGAACTTCGAACAAAGAACAGAAAAAGAAATAAAAAAGAGAATAAAAGAAAACTTTCCTTAAAAATCTAAAAAATGATGAACACCAAATTCACATGGACATTAAATAAATAAAATAAATTCGAACCGTTAAAGACAAACAAAATGAACATAAATTTCAAATCAAATCTCAATCAAATTCAAATTCAATCTTTCCAAATTTCAAATCAAATCTCAATCAAAATTTAAATTCAATCTTTCCAAATTCCAAATCAAATCTCAATTAAATTCAAACTCAACCTTCCAAATCTGAAATTTAATCCGTTCTACTCTCTCCCTTGTCTGGGATGGAAGCGGTCGATTCCATTGACACGGAGCCACGAGGTTTTCGATTCGGATCTAGTGGCGAGGAATTGTATCCAATCCAAACCAGCAACTTTCCATCAACTCTTTTGAATGGGATATGAAGCATCTACATATTCCTTCCTAATCTATTCCCTTCCATGAAAGTCTTTTACAACTTTCATGAAATTCTCGAAACACCAAAATTCCACACTCTTCAAATCAACACTACAAATCTTTGCAAAATCAATTACCAATCAATATCAAATTCTTGAGGTTGAGGATTTTACATCCGATACTGCACTGCTTTAGGATTCTTTCCCTATTGCACTGAAATACATCAAAATCAAACTTTTTGGGTTGAGGATTTTACATCCGATACTGCACTGCTTTAGGATTCTTTCCTATCGCACTTGAAATACATCAAAATCAAACTTTTTGGGTTGAGGATTTTACATCCGATACTTGCATCGCTTTAGGATTCTTTCCCTATTGCACTGAAATACATCAAAATCAAACTTTTTGTGTTGAGGATTTTACATCCGATACTGCACTGCTTTAGGATTCTTTCCCTATTGCACTGAAATACATCAAAATCAAACTTTTTGGGTTGAGGATTTTACACCCGATACTGCACTGTTTTAGGATTCTTTTCCTATTGCACTGAAATACATCAAAATCAAACTTTTTGGGTTGAGGATTTTACATCCGATACTGCACTGCTTTAGGATTCTTTCCCTATTGCACTGAAATACATCAAAATCAAACTTTTTGGGTTGAGGATTTTACATCCGATACTGCACTTCGCTTTAGGATTCTTTCCTATTGCACCTGAAATACATCAAAATCAAACTTTTTGGGTTGAGGATTTTACATCCGATACTTGCACTTGCTTTAGGATTCTTTCCCTATTGCACTCGAAATACATCAAAATCAAACTTTTTGGGTTGAGGATTTTACATCCGATATCTGCATTGCTTTAGGATTCTTTCCCTATTGCACTCGAAATACATCAAAATCAAACTTTTTCGGTTGAGGATTTTACATCCGATACTTGTATCTTGCTTTAGGATTCTTTCCCTATTGTATCGAAATACATCAAAATCAAACTTTTTGGGTTGAGGATTTTACATCCGAGACCGCATTCGCTTTAGGATTCTTTCCCTACGACAATGAAATACATCAAAGTCAAACTCTTAGAGTTAAGGATTTTACATCCAATACCGCATTACTCTGAGATCTTTTCTCATTGTAATGATCCAATCCAATTGATTCGATCTTCTTTTGGGGTTGAAGATGTTACATCTAAAACCTCAAAATTCCATTTTTCATTTCAAATCAAATCCCTTCAAATTAATTTTGACAAACTTCAATCTAAATTAAAACTCCAAATTGAAATCTAAACTCACACATCATGACTTGAACATGAAATGAAACAAAATTTTAATTGAATTCCCCCAGATCATGTGATTTGGGATTCACCTCCTTTTCCTTTCCCCAGCGAGAGTTCAAGAATCTCCAGTTTCAGAGATATACTTGACACTCCCCAACGAAAACTCTTCTACTTCGTCCTAAGTTTGTTACTTGGACATCTGTGTTGGTTTTGTTGATCACTTCGGTCAACACCAATACGCGCGGTGTGCTCCGTCAGCTCACCACACCTATTGGGGGTCCATTTGTTGACCTCATTTTTGATGAGGTCTTCTCTTCTTCTTTTTAGTGCTTAGGATCTAGCCTTAGGCTTTTCCTTTGACTATATTAGAGGACTAGAATTGGGACCCACCTTTTAGAAATTCAAACCACTCCTTAACTCCTCGCAAACTCCACAAACTTGACTCGTAGACCCATAATCACCTAGAGGGTTGAAATCAAATGTGGAAGTTTAAAGGATGAGTTCCTATAGGACTCTTTGGCCTTAGGGCCGCTCCAGGTGGCCCAGTCGCAGTGATGGGGCCGACTTACACACACACTACACTTATACACTACACCTACACACTACACTTCCACACACCTCCTAAAACCACACCCATACCCAACTTGACCTCCTGACTCATGTAGGTGATTCACATGGATGGTCCTTAACCCCTAAGCCCTTGGCTAAGAGGGTTAGGAACAACATAGTGGATGCCTCAAATGAGTCCCTTCATGGCTCATGTGAGCTTGATGTGGCTTCATGGCTCAACCAAAATGACTTCATTCCACTCAAATTCACCCAATCTTCAATTTTCCAAATTTTCAATTTTTGACCCCCGGGACCCTACACCCGTCTAAATCTACCCAAAACCCTTAAAACTACCCAAAATTTGCAAAATCACCTAAATTGCTCAAAATTCCCCAAAATCAATCCCAAACATTTCTCTCCACTCAAATTGATCATCCATACACAAAAATATCAAAAATTCCAAGAAAACCTCCCAATACCCTCGAAATACCCAAAATACCCCCCTTGACCCAAAAATCCAAAAATCCAAAAATTCAGAAAATTCCTAGAAAATTCCAGAAAATCTCAAATATTCTCAATTTCATTTTATTCAACTACACCATGGGCTAATTTTGTCAATTCACCCTACTTTTGTCAAAACCCCCAATTTGACCCATTTTAACACAAAGTGAACCCAATGTCATACCAAACCTACCCAATTGACCCAAATTCTAGTCCAATTCAATTCTAAATTTCAATTCAACATTCCCAATACCAATCTAGACCAAATACAAGTTCAATTTGATTGACATTTGGATCCAATTTCACTTTTGGCCTTAAAGCCCAATTTGGACCCATGACCCAAACTTAACCTAAACTCACCCAATTCAACTCCAATTAACCCCAAATCTTTTCCAAATCTTCCTTAACATTCCCACAAACAAAACACTAACATGATTTGCCCAACATTTAGACCCAAACCCCACTCAACTTCAACCCAAAGCTAAAAGGCCCTATTTTGACCTAAAACCAAACCTAACCCAAATGAGCCCAAACCCCAAAATCAAAGCCCAACCAAAGTCAAAACCTCTTTGAAACACTCTCATAAACATTTCCCAACATTTATTTTACATCAATTTCAACCCTAGCCCAACATTGGCCCAACTTGGCCCACTTGGGCCTATGTTGGCCCATTCACCAAAAGAACCCAAATTCAACCCAATTCAAACCCAAATCACTCCCAATTTGCTTCAAGTCACTCATGACTCATCCATGAGCTAAAAACAACATTTGTTTGGCCCAATCCTTCACAAATTCCCAATCCATAAATTTATTTCCAAACCAAAAGCCCACTTTCTTAAACCTTCCTAAAGCCCATCTCCACCAAAATCCAAAGGGGCAAAATCAATCTAAGGCCCATATGATAAATTCTCTTCATCATGCATTCAATTAAGATCATCCCTAAGTCCTAATCCAATGATCAAATAATTCTAAATAAAGCTTCATCCAATTTTCCACCAAAATGTCCAAAATCCTTAAAATCCATTTTTATGAAGTTGACTAAACTTTTCCCAAGCCAAATGGAGCCATGAATGAGTCATTCACAAGCCATATGAAGCCATGAAAGTTTGGCATGTGACCATGCCATTAATGGTAAAAGGAGGGGCTCCTTTCCTAATCTTTCATTAAGCCTTTTTAACCTTATTCATGACACGCACTAAACCATGTTTAGCCACCTCATCATGGATAGAGACCATACCATTCTCTCTTGGCTGACCCAACTGATCCTCTCAGCCCAAAATCAGGCCATGGGGAGGTGCACCCAACCCAAACCAATGGGTTGACCAAATTGAAGCCAAAATGACCCCTTCTCCATTCCATTTTAAGTCAAAGCCTTACACATGGCAATTGCCAATTGACTGCACAAACCTCCAGCCCTGACCCACCTGGACCTGAGGGTGACCCATGCCTGCCGGCCAGCCGCCTGGGTTGCCGGAAAACACCATGGCCGAGACCTTGGGAGGAGCCAAACTTTGGAATTCCACCTTGCTGAGCTGCCCCATGCCCAATGGCCACCATGGCTGTTCTTCCCATGACCAGAGCAGCTGATCCCAACCCTCGGCCATCCCTGTGAGGCTCTCCGACCACCTCTATTTAAACCCGACCCCCTCACGGCCATGAGAAGAGAGTTGTACAAACCTTGCCGAAACTGCGCCAAAATTGTTCCAAACCCTTCTCCACCCTTAGAGCGAGTTGATCCCCGAGTGTTAATTTGCCCTAATCCCCACTGACAAAATCCGATTTCTCAGCCGAAATTCCACCCAAAACCGGGACACTTCTCCACGGTGAGCCAATCCCCAAATTGATTGGTTCTACACCTTCACCGGACCAAGGGAAGGTGTCCACCGACGAAAAGCCCCATCTCCGGGCCACCCGATTGCTCCGGCCTCCAAGCTTTGTGATCGGCTGTGGTCGAAATCATACCTAGACAATTCACCAGACCGGGAGACTCCATCTGGAGCTTGCTGGGATCCAATCGAAGGTGCAACAACCCTCAGATCGAAGCCACACTTCTCTGAAAAAAGGTACGAGCTAATTCTTCATCCCGAGTTTCTGGAGATTCTCCATTTCAAATGCTTTAATTTCAATGCATGATAACCGTATAGATGTGTTCGTCTCTTCAAGACGAATCCATAGAGCATAAGAACATGAAAATCCATTGAGTATCGAGTGAGATATTAGGGATTTAGTGTGGACGGCTCTCGGGTGAGGACACTTGGGGACGATGAACGGATGCCGTCCATCCAATACACGCACGGACGGACGGTCAGGATCGCGTCGGATCAGAAGACGGAAAGATACAGCTGGCCCCGGGAGTGCTGAGTCAGATGGCGGCGTCGAATGGGAGCGCGCCACGCGGCGTTTCGGAGCTGCCGAGGTTGACGCGGCGCCACGTGGATAAATAGAAAATTAGGGATTTTTCTGATTTATTTAATTCCCTAAACTTCAAAAATTCATAACTTTGTGTAGAAAAATCAGAAAAAAAAATAAAAATACCCTCTTGCTCGGTGAACGAGAGGAGAATAATGTGGAAAATAAATCATTTAATTTCATCAAGTATTTTATTTTTAATAATTTATTTACTCTCTGCATATTTTTAATTCTCCATGCATTTATACAATTCACCATGGCATGAGACCATAGGGCTTTTGAAGCCTCTGAATTTGGGAACATTCCCTGAATTTTCCAAAGTCTGAGGCCATCCCTATGAAAAGTTATTGATTTTTCAAATTCATGTTACTGTTTTGAGTATTTTAATTCCAATAAATAGCATGTTGTGAAATAAATTCTAGGAAAATTTGGTGATGTTCCTTATAACCAGAGGACCCTAGGAAAAATAGGTTTTGAGTTAGTTCATTTAAAACAACCCTAATTGGCTTAAACACCAAAAATGGACCTCTAATTAATTAGAGCTAACCATACATCAAATTGACTTGAAATCAATTCTCCACTGACCTTTAGGATCAGAGGAACCCACCATAAAAATTTGAGGTCAATTGGACTTGGTAAGCCCTACTAATTGGGTTGATTAAGCCATTTAGCCATTTTAAACTTTAAAAATTCATAACTTTCAAAATATCTTGCAAAAATTCACCAAATTGATTTTGGAGCCTCTCTGATATTAGGGAAATTTAAGAAAATTAAAATTTTAATTTTCTAAAAAAGTTGATTTTTAATATTATTTTAATATTTTTAATAATTAAAAAATAATAAAAATCACAAAAATAATAAAATTCACCAAAATGTCACATTTTGAATTTTAATCAATTAGGAACAAACCCCATATTTTTCTTAGGTCTATTTAGTGAGATATTAAATTTTAAAGCTCTAGGGTAATTTTAAAATTAAAAAAATGTATTTTCTAGCATTTTCACTAAAATAATTATAATAAATCGTAGAAAAATTAGAAAATTACAAAATTTGATTCTCTGATTTCCTTGATATCAGAGAGATTTTTGAAAAATATAAAATTCATTTTTCAACATTTATTTTATTTTTAAATTAATTAACACTCCAAAACTTAAAATAATTATAATAAAAATAATATAATTCAAAAAATCACCAAAATTGGTCCAAGTGGTCCTCTGGTCATTAGGAATGTCCCCTAAGTTTCTTAAGGACAGAAACTTTCCCTTGGTCATGTTATCAAATTTTCTTTGGAAATCTCTATTTTCTACCAAAAATAATTATATAAATAAATTAAATACAGAAAAATCACATTTTCTCCTCTCATGTCATTATTGACATATGAGTGAAGTCACATAAAAATTTCAAGTTCATTTGAGTTGAATTTAGTGAGTTATGAAATTATTAAGCTTAAAGGGTAAAATGGTAATTAAAATTTTAATCCTTAATTAAAACTTTAAGTTTAATAAAAAATTAATAAGTAAAATATTTGATCCTAATTTGATTTGGATGATTGAAATTTAAATAATTAAAGGGTAGAAACCCATTAAACAATTTTAGGATAATTAAACCTTAATTAAATAATTGATTAAATTTGGAAGAATAATAAAATTGGAATTATTAAAATAGGGATGTTATTAGGAAGAGATTTATTCTTTAATTTAAAAATCCCTAAATTAACTATCTCATTAACATTCAATTCTTAATTAAAATGATAATTCAAATTCAAAACATTAAAAGACTTAATCATTAAACTAAAATTAAATTATTAAACTCTTTTAAAAATTTCAATTAAAATTAAAAATAAAATTAAATTAAAAATTAAATTAAATTAAGTAAATTAAATTAAATTAAATTAAATTAAATTTCAATTAAAGTTAAAAATAAAATTTAATTAAAAATTAAATTAAATTAAATAAACAAATTAAATTAAATTAAATGAATAAATTAAATTAAATTAAATTAAATCAAATTAAATTAAATTAAAGATTAATTAAATTAAATTAAATTAAATTAAATAAATAAAATCAAATCAAAATTAAATTAAATTAAATTAAATTAAATTAAATTAAAATTAAATCAAATTAAATAAAATTAAAGGAAATTAAATCAAATCAAATTAAATTAATTCGATATCAAATCAAACTAAATTGAATTAAATTGAATTAAACTAAATTAAAATTAAATTAAATTAAATTAAATTTAAAATTAAATTGAATTAAATAACATCACCTAAAAAAGAAGGAAATTAAATATGAAACAACTTGAACACTATTCCAAATTTAAACCCATTAACTTAAATTAAATCATTTGAACACCAATTTGCCCTCGAAAGCTTTGGTTATTATAACTCCTAAACAGAACATTAAATGAAATGTTACTTCACCTATAGGATATTCAAATGTCCTAGTTCACTGAGCAAGATAACAAAACTTGAGATTCTTGGACGATTAATTCATTTGTGTAATTGAATCCATTTGGACTTAAAACAATTCTAGCAATATTGAAAAGATGTTTAAGATTCTTCTTAAACACTTTCTCAATATGATAGGATGTTTATAAGAACAATTGAATTTAATTGTTCTTTGATGAAGAAAATTGTCTTCGAACCAAAACACAGGAACCTAGACGTCATAGGAGATGACTAGTTATAGGATTAGGAATTTGGTAGAAAACCATAACCCTTACCTTAGCTTTACCTAGGAACTTGCTTAAATATTCTAATTGTGTTTTAAGTGCAGCTTGGGATGACGGGAAGACCCTCTAGGTACGCTTTTATTTTATTGCAATTTACTTTCTTGTAATTTACATTATTGCAATTTCATTAATCGCATTGCACTTACTTTTCTTGCATGATAAACAACTGTTGCATGAAAACCCACACCTTTAGGATAGTCCCTAAAACTTAAACCAAAACTAAGTTAAAAGTCATTGCAAGATAAAATTCACCGCCACAACATTTCAAAATATAAAACAACTCAAAATTTAATCACAAACAGAACACAAAACTACAATTACAACTAAATTAAAACGTCCTGTTGGATGATCGGGAATACCTCGGATGATGTAACCTACGTGTTGCTAACGGGATTTCCCACGGTCTAAATGAAAGTGTGGAACTCATTCGGTTGAGTTTAGCAAATTCATCCGGACTAAGTGAATCCGATAAAAAAAATGACGCGGAAGGATGGAACCAGTGGGATCTTAACCGGTGTCGTTATAATCAACTTTAAGATTTGTTTTAATTAAAACGTAAAAAACACTTGGAAATTAAGAATTTCTATAAACCAAAACACTTTTCTCATCCCCTGATTTATGACTTCTAAAACTAAAACCTCTGCAACAACAAGGAGCTTGGAGCATGGTGGGCAGCACGACCATCGTCGTCAGCAAAACTTGAGTCTACATCAGCAAAACTTTCTTAGAATTAAACAACCAAGCCATAGGATTTCGAGGTTGTTTTCCTAGTGCAACATAAATCCTCAACCTTTTGTTAGGCATTTGCACTGCAAATTAAGCCCTAACCGGTTTTAGGATTCCGAGGTAGTTGTCCGATACGACATAAACCCTCACATCTTCAAGGCTATTTGTATGATTGTGTCATACGAATATAAGTCCTAATTAATTAAAATTGGCAAGATCAAAATATCAAATAAACATTAGGACTTTCCTAAATTCAAGCTAAACAATAGGATAGTCGGGAGATTACCGAAGTTCACTTCGAGTCTGTGATTTCTCCTACTTTTCTTCCTTTGAATTCCCAAAACAAAATGTTCCAAATTTGATCCATTCCCTATTGAAATTTTAAACTTCAATCCTTTGAAAACTTAAACTTTGAAATCCTTGAGAGCAGAATTATTGATTATTATTGAGAGTTTTCTTAGGTGATTCCCATCACTTAAGATGTAATTAACTATAGGGGCTTGTCCTTATAGGGAATTTTAAAGAACCCAGGTAATATAAACCATGTTTAATGCTTTCATATTAAAGGGGAATTTTTCGGCTTATAAAATTGGTTCGCAGACCAAACGGATGTCACAAATCTTTTAGTTTGTTTAATCGAGCTCCACCGTCAAGCAGTGTGTCTGTCCTTAGGGATAGATACACGGTTTGTGGTGCGGCGCTCGTTTAGATAAACTATTCGGGATGTGAGATCAGTTTGATTTCATATCTTAAAAACCTTCAAATTTAAAATTATTTTCAAAATCAAATACTACTTTTCAAAATTATTTATTTAAATTAAATTAAAAATTCACCGACAACTTCTGTTAGGCGACCCCCTTTTCAAAATAAAACACGCAACCTAAAAATATGCCGACAAGAGGCCTTAGCACAATCTAAGAACGTAACATCTATTCAGACGGGTAAACCTTACCCCGAAGAATTTGATGTGGTCTAATACCCAAAAGGCTTCGTACCACCTCTGTTGAAGACTTTTGATGGTACCGGAAACCCTCGATAGCACGTTGCACATTTTCGTGCTAGTTGTTGCAATGCCAGTGGGAGTGACGCTTTACTCTTCCGACAGTTTGTCAGCAGTTTATCAGGGATTGCCTTCGATTGGTACGCATAATTGTTGAACAGTTCAGTAAAAGACCTTTTCAGAAATAGAGAATCTCTTCGTTAATTGGTTTCTCGGGGCTAGCACCACATCACTATCGGTGATCTAGTGGTAGAGCAACAGAAACGGAACGAGACTTTAGTGGATTACATACTTCGATGGAGAAACTTAAGCATGAAGTGTGAGCCACAGCTACAAGAGCAACATGCAGTCGGCATCCTGCTTAAAAGTATCCATGGCCCGATAGCACTTCTCCTTAAACAATTTACAATCAAAGACTTTTGAGAAGTTGCTTAGCAAGGCCGGGAGCTTGCAAGAAGAGGCGAAACAGTTAAGTTTTGTAGACAAGACCGATAAGCAGAAATCTGTGATGTCATTTGAAAAGAAATCTGGAATCGTCGTGGCAGTAGATAAGGGCAAGCAGCCAATGCAGATACCACCAGAATGACCACAGCCTAGTTATCAACCACCGCAACGGACTTACCAACAACCACCACAGAGCTATCAGCAACCTCAGCAAGGCTATCAGCAACCTCGTCCGAGCTATCAGTCGCCTCAGCATTACGAACAACCACCTTGTTCATCGCGTACCTTAAGAAAACTTCTAAATAGAGAATATCCATTCAAAACTGAAGCAGTAGAGAAGATGTTCCGCAGTTTAATGAAGACACCAGATTTTTAGCTACCAGAGCCCAAGAGGCCGGAGGAAGTCAATAAGAAAGATCATCCGAACTATTGCCCTTACCACTAGATGCTCGGGCACAAGATAGAGGATTGCATCACTTTCAAGAGCTGGCTTGATGACAATCTCCGAAAAGGGAACATAATGATCCCAAAGGAATACATGAAGGAACCCCAGAAAGGAGGTTACGTCAATGTTATTTCAACGGATCCCATTGTTCCGATAGACCCGTACACGACTGATGATGGATGGAGTACTGTCTGGAAAAAACATTGAAGAAAATTTTGGATCATATCCAGACCGCTTCGGTGCCTGCTTCAACTCAAAGTTTGAAACCTGCGGAGCCGGCACTATCGCTTGCAATCGAAGAACTACCCCAGAAGAAAGAGAAGATTGTAGAAGAGAAGAAGACTGATACTCCAAAGGGTAGACTAGGGGCTGCTTATCCTAAGATGGTTGTTTTCGTTTCGAGGGAGAAATCCCTCGAACCTCTGACTTTGTACGATTATCTGCTCGCCCCGGCGGGATCTTATAATGATAAGGGTTATGGCGTTGGCTACATTATGACTATTTTTAACGATTACGTAACTAGAGACAACCGGCTTAATCTGGATCTCAATTCTAATAAAAATAACGATTCTCAAATCATAAACCACCTTGATGACCACGGCAAAGAAGATGTTCACAAAGGAGTCTACGGAAGCTCGACAAGCAACGAGTCCATTTATGAATTCCGAGGAGCTCTGATCACAATAGAATTAGAACTATCAGATCTCGAAGAAACTCCAGAAGAGCCAGTAGTCCCAATTCAAAAGGAGACACCGGCAGATCCAACACCAGATTCAGAAGAGATTACTGAAGTTAATTAAAGAAGCGGAAAAGTTCTACCTCCGAGAATGGATCCAAAGGAACAAAGGAAAGCAGGTGGTTGCTCAGGAAGAGTCAACCCTCGCACAGGAACTGCCCATTCGGGAAGAAACCAAGGAACATGGTAATAAAGTGGACTACAATGTGCTAGCCCATCTAAGGAAGCTACCAGCCAAACTAAGCATATACGATGCTCTGATCCTGTCAAAGAAGATCAGGGAGGCTCTGATCAAGGCTTTACTTGATCCAGAGATTTGTTTAGGTCAAATGGCCGGTGATTCCTTCGACGAGGTTTGCTCGTTAAAAGAACAACAAGGTGTTACCTTCACGGACAATGATCTATTACTGGGAATAACTGATCACAACCGACTGTTATACATTTCGATCACTATTGGAAAGTTTACGCTCTCCGAGTGTTGGTTGATCCGGGAGCATCAATCAACATAATGAATCTTCGGACGCTAGCATATTTGGAAATTGATGCTCGCGAGCTTGAAGCAGACAAGATGTTATTAAGAGGCTTCAATCAAAAAGGAGAAAGAGCTCTTGAATCAATAACACTACTAATGAAGACCGGTGATTGATTATGAGACATCGTTCAACGCTCTACTGGGTTGGCCATGGATCCATGAAAACTGGATGGTACCGTTTGTCGGCATTATTTTTAGGTTGTGTGTTTTATTTTGAAAAGGGGGTCGCCTAACAGAAATTGTCGGCAAATTTTTAATTTAATTTAAAATAAATAATTTGAAAAGTAGTATTTGATTTTAAATTTAAAAATTTTAAGATATGAAATCAAACTGATCTCACATCCCGAATAGTTTACATAAACGAGCACCGCACCACAAACCGTGTATCTATCTCGAAGAATAGACACACTGTTTGGTGATGGGACTCGATTAAATAAACTAGAAGATTTGTGACATCCGTTTGGTCTGCGAATAATTTTTATAAGCCAACAAGTTCCCCTGCTTAATATAAATGAATTAAGCAGGGTTTATATTACCTGGGTTCTTAAAATTCTCTATAAGGGCAAGCCCCTATAGTTAATTACATCTTAAGTGACAGGAATCACCTAAGAAAACTCTCGATAATAATCAGTAGTTCTGCTTTCAAGAATTTCAAAGTTTAAGTTTTCAAAGGATTGAATTTTGGAATTTCAATAGGGAATGGATCAAATTTGGAGCATTTTATTTTGGGAATCCAAAGGAAGAAAGGTAAGAGAAATCATAGATTCAAAGCGAACTCCGGTAATTTCCCGACTATCTTATTGTTTGGCTTGGATTTAGGAAAGCCCTAATGTTTATTTAGTATTTTGATCTTGCCAATTTTAATTAGTTAGGACTTATATTCGTATGATAAAATCATACAAATAGCCTCGAAGATGTGAGGGTTTATGTCGTATCGGACGACTACCTCAGAGTCCTAAGACCGGTTAGCGCTTAATTTACATGATATGATCATGCAAATGCCTAAGGAAGAGTTGAGGATTTATGTTGCACTAGTGCAAACTTCCTCGAAGTCCTATGGCTTGGTTATTTAATTCTAAGAAAGTTTTGCTGAAGTAAACTCAGGTTTTGCTGATGACGATGGCCGTGCTGCCCACCATGCTCCGAGCTCCTTATTGCAGAGGTTTAGTTTTAGAAGTCATAAATTAAGAGATGAGAAAAGTGTTTTGGTTTAGAGAAATTCTTAATTTCCAAGTGTTTTTTAATATTTTAATTAAACAAATCTTAAAGTTGATTATAACAACACCGGTTAAGATCCCACGGTTCCATCCTTCCGGCATCGTTATTTTTATCGGATTCACTTAGTCCAGATGAATTTGCTAAACTCAACTAAATGAGTTCCACACTTTCATTTAGACCGTGGGAAATCCCGTTAGCAACACGTAGGTTACATCATCCGAGGTATTCCCCATCATCCAACAAGAAGTTTTAATTTAGTTGTAATTGTAGTTTTATGTTCTGTTTGTGATTAAATTTTGAGTTGTTTTATATTTTGAAATGTTGTGGCGGTGAATTTTATCTTGTAATGACTTTTAATTTAATTTTGGTTTCATTTTTAGGGACTATCCTAAAAGTGTGGGTTTTCATGCAACAGTTGTTTATCATGCAAGAAAAGTCAGTGCGATGCGATTAAATAAATTGCAATAAGGTAAATTGCAAAAAAATATAAGCGTACCTGGAGAGTCTTCCCGTCATCCCAAGCTGCACTTAAAACACAATTAGAATATTTAAGCATTTAAAGCAAGTTCCTAGGTAAAGCTAAGGGAAGGGTTATGGTTTTCTACCAAATTCCTAATCCTATAACTAGTCATTTCGTATGACGTCTGGGTTCTTGGGTTTTGGTTTGAGGACGATTTTCTTCATCAAAGAACAATTAAATTCAATTGTTCTTATAAATATCCTATCATATTAAGGAAGTGCTTAAGAAGAATCTTAAACATCTTTTCAATATTGTTATAATTGTTTCAAGTCCAAATGAATTTAATTATAGAAATGAATTAATCGTCCGGGAATTCAAGTTTTGTTGTTATCTTACTCAGTGAACTATGACATTTGAATATCCTGTGAGTGGAGTAATACTTCACTTAATGCTCCATTCAGGAGTTATGACAACAAAAGCTTTTGAGGGCAAATTGATGTTCAAATGGTTTGTGATTTAATTTAATTTCGATTAACGGGTTTAAATTTGGAATAGTGTTCAAGTTGCTTCATATTTATTTTTTAATTTCTTTATGTCTTAGGTGATGTTATTTTTAATTCAATTTAATTTAACTTTAATTTAATTTAATTTTGGTTTAGTTTTAATTTTAATTTAATTTAATTTGATTTAATTTTAATTTTAACTTGATTCTATTATTTAATTTAATTTAATTCAATTTAGTTTGATTTGATATGATTTAATTTAATTTAATTTCATTTGATTTAATTTAATTTGATTTAATTTACTTTAATTTAATTTGATTTAATTTAATTTAATTTAATTTAATTTAAATTTTAATTTAATTTGTTTTAATTTAAATTTATTTAATTTAATCAAATTTAAATTTAAATTTAATTTTATTTTTAATTTTAATTTAATATTTTATTTTTTATGTTTTAAAAAATGATTTAATTGTAATTGTTAAAGTATTAATTTAATTGAAATTTTAAAAGGGTTTAATTTAAATAATTTAACTTTAATTTAATTTAATGATTAAGTCTTTTAGCATTTTAAATCTTAAATTTGGATTATCATTTTAATTAGGAATTAAACATTACTGAGATGATTAATTTAGGGATTCTTAAATTAAAGGACAAATCTCTTCCTAATAATATCCCTATTTTTATAATTCCAATTTTATTATTCTTCCAAATTTAATCAATTATTTAGTTAAGGTTTATTTCAATTATTGTAAAATTGTTTAATAGGTTTCTACCCTTATTATTAAAATTTCAATCATCCAAATCAGATTAGGATCAAATATTTTACTCTTTAATTTTATTAAGCCTAAAGTCTTAATTAAAGGTTAAAATTTTAATTACAATTTTGCCCTTCAAGCTTAATAATTTTATAACTCATTAAATTGAGCTTAAATGAACTTGAAATTTTTATGTGACTCCACTCATATGTCAATAAAGACATGAGAGGAGAAAATGTGATTTTTCTATATTTAATTTATTTATGTAAATATTTTTGGTGGAAAATAGGGATTTCCAAGGAAAATTTAATAATATGACCAAGGGAAAGTTTCTATCCTTAAGAAAATTATGGGACATTTCTAATGACCAGAGGACCACTTGGACCAATTTTGGTGATTTTTTGAATTATATTCTTTTTATTATAATTATTTTGAGTTTTGGGGTGTTAATTAATTTAAAAATAAAATAAAGATTGAAAAATGAATTTTATCTTTTTCAAAAATCTCTCTGATATCAATGAAACCAGAGAACTAATTTTCATAATTTTTTGATTTTTCTTTGATTTATTAGAATTATTTTAGTGGAAATACGAAAAATATACATTTTTTTAATTTTAAAATTACCTTAGGGCTTTAAAATTTAATATCTCATTATAGAGACTTAAGAAAAATATGGGGTTTGTTCCCAAGTGATTAAAATTCAAAATGTGACATTTTGGTGAATTTTATTATTTTTGTGATTTTTATTATTTTTTAATTATTAAAATATTAAAATAATACAAAAATCAACTTTTTAGAAAATTGCAATTTTATTTTTCTTAAATTCCCCTGATATCAGAGAGGCTCCAAAACTAATTTAATGAATTTTTTAAAAGTATTTTAAAAGTTATGAAGTTTTAAAGTTTAAATTGGCTATATGACTTAATTAACCCATTTAGTAGGGCTAACCAAGTTCAATTGACTTCAAATTTTTATGGTGGGTTCCTCTAATCCTAAAGGTAAGTGGAGAATTCATTTCAAGTCAATTTGATGTATGATTAGCTCTAATTAATTAAGGACTTATTTTGGGTGTTTAAGCCAATTAGGGTTATTCCAAGTAGATTAATTCAAAACCTATTTTTCCTAGAGTCCTCTGGTCATAAGAAACATCACCAAATTTTCCTAGAATTTATTTCACAACATGCTAATTATTGGATTTAAAATACGCAAAACGACAACATGAATTTGAAAAATCAATAACTTCTCATAGGGATGGCCTCGACCTTGGAAAATTCGGGGAATATTTCCAAGTTCAGAGGCTTCAAAAGCCCTATGGTCTCATGCCATGGTGAATTTCCTATATGCTTGGAGAATTAAAACAATGCAGAGAGTAAATAAATCATTAAAAAGAAAATACTTGATGAAATTAAATGATTTTCTTTCCACATTATTCTCCTCTATTCACTGAGCAAGAGGGTATTTTTATTTTATTTTTCTGATTTTCCTACACAAAGTTATGCATTTTTGAAGTTTAGGGAATTAAATAAATAGAAAAATAACCTATTTTTCTGCTTATCCATGCGGCGCCAACTCAACCTAGGCATCTCCGAAGCGCCTCGTGTCGTCTTCTGATTTGGCGCCGCCATCCAACTCAGAGCTCCGGGGGCCCGCTGTATCATTCCGTCTCCTCATCCGGCGCGATCCTGGCCGTCCGTCCGTGCGTATATTAAATGAACGACATCCGTTCATCGTCCCCAAGCCTCCTAGCCCGAGAACAGTCCACACTAAATCCCTAATATCTCACTCAATACTTAACGGATTTTTGTGTTCTTGTGCTCTATGGATTCATCTTGAAGAGACGAATACATCTATACGGTGATCATGCATTGAAATTAAGGCATTTGAAGTGGAGAATCTCCAGAAGCTCGGGATAAAGAGTTAGCTCATACCTTTGCTCAGAGTAGTGTGGCTTCAATCTGAGGGTTGTGTCACATTCGATTGGGTCCCAACAAGCTCCAGATGAAGTCCCTTGGCACAGTGAATTGTCAGGTATGATTTCGACCAAGCCCGATCACAAAGCTTGGAGTACGGAACGGATGGGTGGCACGGAGAGGGGTCTTTTCTTTGGTGGACTTCTTCTCTTGGTCTGTTGAAGGTGTAGGACCAATCAATTTGGGGATTGGTCCATTGTGAAGAAGTGTCCTGGTTTTTGTGCTTGAAATTTGAACTCGAAAATTGAGCTCGGCTAGAGGAATTGAGGTTGGAATCCGGTGGGGATCAAGTGCTCTATGTGTAGAGAGTTGTCTGGAATGATTTTGGCAGAGTTTTCTTAAGGTTGGTTCAGCACCACTTCCATGGCCGAGAGAGGGGGTGTTTAAATAAAGCTGGCTGGAGGCTCTCCCAGGGGGAGTTTGGGCTTGGGATCAGCTGCTCTGGTGAAGAGAAAAACAGCCATGGTGGCCACTGGGCATGGGGCAGCTCAGCAAGGGAGAATTTCAATGTTGTCTCACATGTGAGCCCTCAGGTGTGGTGTTTTCCGGCGGCCTGGTGGCTAGCCGGCCAGGCTCTGGTCACCATCTTGTTCAGGTGGGTCAGGGCTGGGGTTTAGTGTAGGCAATTGGTAAATTCCATTTGTCAAAAGCTTGGATTAGAATGGTATGAGTGAAGGCTCATTTTGCACTTGGTTTGGTCAACCCATGGAAATGGGCTTGGTTCACCTCCCCATGGCTGATTTGGGCTGAGGAAGGATCAGAAGGATCAGCTAGGAAATGGTAGAGAAGTCACCATCCATGATTATTTTGATTAATCATGGATTAAGGTGAAGCATTAAAAGGGTTAAAACCTTTTTAAGGGGGCTTAAAAGAGGCTCCTCCTTTTGCCATTAAAGGCTTGGTCACATGTCAAACCTTCCATGGCTTCATGTGGCTTGTCCATGGCTTGCATGTGGCTTCATTTGGCTCATCTTTGACTTAGGAAAAGTGGATCCATTTGTATGAAAAAGGAATTTGGAGATTTTGGCAATTTAGTAAAAAATTTAGATGGTGCTTGATTTAGGTTGATTTGATGATTGATTTAGGACTTAGGAATTGATCCCAAAAAAAGGGATGATGAGAAGGAATTGTCATGTGGGCTTCGGGCCTTTTGAAATTATTTTTGATGGGCTCTTAGGTAGGCTAAGGGGACAGGCCTTTAGGTTTCAAAACAAATTTTAGGATGAGAGTTTTGCAAAGGATTAGATCCAATAAGTTTTGAATTTAATTTAGGAATGTTTTATGAATGATTTGGAATAAATTTGTAGTGGTTTAGGCTTGAATTGGGTTGGATTTGGACCTCTTTGGTAAATGGGCCAATGTAGGTCAAATTGGGTTAACTTGGGTCAATGTTGGGCTAGGGTTCAAATTGATGTAAAATTAATGTTGGGAAATGTTTATGGGAGTGTTTCAAAGAGGTTTTGGCTTTGGTTGGGCTTTGATTTTGGGGTTTGGGCTTATTTGGGTTAGGTTTGGGTTTAGGTCGAAATTGGGCTTTTTGGCTTTGGGTTGAATTTGAGTGGGGTTTGGGTCTAAATTTTGGGTAAATCATGTTAGTGTTTTGTTTTTGGGGATGTTAGGGAAGGTTTAGAAAAGGTTTGGGGTTAATTGGAGTTGAATTGGGTTAGTTTGGATTAGGTTTGGGTCATGGGTCCAAATTGGGCTTTAAGGCCAAAAGTGAAATTGGATTCAAATGTCAATCAAATTGGACTTGGATTTGGTCTAAATTGGTGTTTGGAATGTTTAATTAAAGTTTAGAATTGAATTGGACCAGAATTTGGGTCAATTGGGTAGGCTTGGCTTAACATTGGGTTCACTTAGGGTTAATATGGGTCAAATTGGGGGTTTTGACAAAAGTGGGGTAAATTGAGAAAATTGGCCCATGGTGTAGTTTAACAAAATGAAACTCGGAATATTTGGGATTTTCTGGAATTTTCTGGGAATTTTCTGAATTTTGGGATTTTTGGGTCAAGAGGGGTATTTTGGGTATTTGGAGGGAATTGGGAGGTATTTTTGGAATTTTTGATATTTTTGGCTATGGATGATCAACTTGATTGGTGAGAAAATGTTTTGGATTGGTTTTGAGGAATCTTGGGTATTTGGAAATTTTGAAAAATTTAGGTAATTTCAAGGGCTTTGGGTAGGCTAGGCGGGTCCGGGGTCCCGGGGGTCAAAAATTAAAAATTTGGAAAATTGAAGATTGGGTGAATGTAAGTGGAATGAAATCATTTTGGTTGAGCCATGAAGTCATATCAAGCCCACATGAGCCATGAAGGGACTCATTTGAGGCATCCACTATGTTGTTCCTAACCCTCTTAGCTAAGGGCTCAGGGGTTAAGGACCATCCATGTGAATCACCTTCATGAGTCAGGAGGTCAAGTTAGGTATGGGTGTGTTTTTAGGATGTGTGTGAAAGTGTAGTGCATAAGTGTAGTGTTTGTGTAAGTCAGCCCTTCACCAGACCAGGCCACCCAGGGCAGTTCTAAGGCGAAGAGTCTATAGGAACTCATCCTTTAAACTTCCGCACTTGATTTCGACCTTCTAGGTGATTAGGGGTCTACGGTCATGTTTGTGGAGTTTGCGGGGAGTTAAGAAGTGGTTTGAAATTCTAGGTGGTGGGTCTCAATTCTAATCCTCTAAGACAGTCAAAGGAAAAGCCTAAGGCTAGATCCTAAGTACTAGAAAGAAGAGGAGAAGACCTCATCAGAAATGAGGTCAACACCGTTGTCTTTGCACCAGTGCATCAAGTATTACGAAGGAGGGGAACAGTGCATCAAAGGTGATTTGCAACCGTTCTCCGTGCATGAAATTGGAATTCATGAAGATGCGGCTACTTAAGTGCCTGCGAAGAAAACAATCTTTTCCGGAAATACCATACCGAATGAAGTAAAAGAAATTCGAGACGATGAAGAACCTGAAGTTCTAGTCCAACAGTTACTCACCACTCTCTTACGGCGAGATGGTGAAGGTTTCTCCAGAACTCGCACCCGAGGTCGAGGCCGGGGACGAGGATGCGGAAGAAATGTTTGGAAGAGTTGGACAGAAGAAACCGGTCATCGATATTGATTGGGAGAACAGTTCCGAAGAAGAATAAGAAATTGAGAAAGAAGCAGCGAAAATAAGTCAGAAGGAACCACAATTGAATATTTCTCTCGAAGATGAAAAGAATGAAGAATATAAATCAATGTATGAGAAGATTAACCACTATGTGCATACTATGACCCTGACCCCGATCCATTCTAATAAGATTGAGGGTATGGTGGTCAAGGAAGTACATGGTGGCGATATTAAACCAATCAAGTTCTACCGTGGTGCTTCTTCTTCCAAAATTGAAAGTGATGTACAATTTGAAGATGTTACTTCATCTAAATTAATGGAACTACCTTTTGAGTGGTAGTCTTCCTGTGTTCAAAATTTAATTCAACGCGGTGTCTTACCTTGACGATGGACAAAAGGTCGATCACAACACTTTGAAAAATTATGGAATAATGTCGGTCGGCCTCCCAATTCAAAGCATGGTCTCAGATTCGGCACAGTAGGATCAGTTGATGATACGGGATTTTGCTTGGTTGTCACTTGCGAACCTAATAAAGACTGCTTGGAAGCTTCAGAAGACCTCGAAGATCTACCAATCGGAGACGCTACACCAGAATTTGAAGAAGAAATTAAATCTACAATAGACGAGTTAACGGAAGTTAACTTAGGTACTAGCGAAGAGCCTAGGCCTACCTTTGTTAGCTCCTTATTCAATAAAGAAGACTCTGAAGACATAATCGAAGCTATTAATGGAATTCGAGGACTTTTTTGCTTGGAGTTACGATGAAATTCCGGGATTAGCTCCGAAGTCGCGGTTCACGGGCTAGGAGTGGATCCTGCTTCCGTTCCGGTCGGACAAGCTCCCGAGAAGAGTGCGTCCAGAAATTGAGCAACAAGTAATAGGCTGAAGTTAAGAAGCTAATAGACGCTAAATTTGTACGTGAAGAACAATACCCAACTTGGTTAGCCAACGTGGTACCAGTCAGAAAGAAGAATGATCAGATCAGAATCTGCGTGGATTTCAGTGATTTGAATAAAGCATGTCTATAGGATGAATTTCCACTACCAATCCCAGAACTGATGATTGACATCGCTTCGACGCATGAAATCATATCATTTATGGGTGGATCGTCGGTATAGAACCAGATAAAGATGGCACTAGAAGACGAAAAGCTCACGACATTCAGAAAGTCGATCAGAGTGTATTCTTTACACAGTAATGCCATTCGGACTAAAGAACGCAGGAGCAACATACCAAAGAGTGATTATGAAGATTTTTGATGATCTCATTCACAACCATGTCGAGTGCTATGTCGGCATATTTTTAGGTTGTGTGTTTTATTTTGAAAAGGGGGTCGCCTAACAGAAATTGTCGGCGAATTTTACGTTTTAAATTTGATTTAAATATATACATATAATTTAGAAAGTAGTATTTGATTTTAAAAATAATCTTAAATTTGAAAATTTTAAGATATGAAATCAAACCGATCTCGCATCCCAAATAGTTTATATAAACGAGCACCGCACCACAAACAGTGTATCTACACCGAAGGATAGGCATCTTGCTTGACAATGGGGCTCGATTAAATAAACTAGAAGATTTGTGACATCCGTTTGGTACTGCGAACCAATTTTATAAGCCGACAAGTTCCCCTACTTAATATAAATGAATTAAGCGAGGTTTATATTACACAGGTTCTTAAAATTCCCTATAAAGGCAAGCCCTATAGTTAATTACATCTTAAGTGACGGGAATCACCTAAGAAAACTCTCGATAATAATCGGTAGTTCTGCTCGTCGAGAATTTCAAAGTTTAAGTTTTCGAAAGGATTGAATTTTGGAATTTGAAAGGAATGGATCAAGTTTGGAACACTTTGTTTTGGGAATTCAAAGGAAGAAAGGTAGGAAAAATCACAGATTCAAAGCGAACTTCGGTAATTTCCCGACTATCCTATTGTTCGGCTTAAATTTAGGAAGGCCCTAATGTTTATTTAATGTTTTGATCTTGCCAATTTTAATTAATTTGGACTTATATTTGTATGGTAAAATCACACAAATAACCTTGAAGATGTGAGGGTTTATGTCGTACCAAACGACTACCTCGGAGTCCTAAGACCGGTTAGGGCTTAATTTACATGACATAATCATGCAAATGCCTAACGAAGAGTTGAGGATTTACGTTGCACTAGGCAAATTATCTCGAAATCCTATGGCTTTGTTGTTTAATTCTATGAATGTTTAACTGATGTAGAGTTGTTTTACTCACGAAGATGGTCGTGCTGCCCACCGTGCTCCAAGCTCCTTGTTGTTGCAGAGGTTTAGTTTTAGGAGTCATAAATCAGGAGATGAGAGAAGTGTTCTAGTTCAGAGAAAATCTTAAAATCTAGGTGTTTTTTTAATATTTTAATTAAACAAATCTTAAAGTTGATTATAACAACACCGGTTAAGATCCCACGGTTCCATCCTTCCGGCATCGTTATTTTTATCGGATTCACTTAGTCCGGATGAATTTGCTAAACTCAGTTGAATGAGTTCCACACTTTCATTTAGATTGTGGGAAATCCCGTTAGCAAAACGTAGGTTACATCATCCGAGGTATTCCCGATCATCCAACAAGACGTTTTAATTTAGTTGTAATTGCGGTTTTGTGTTACATTTGTGATTAAATTTTGAGTTGTATTATATTTTGAAATGTTGTGGCTGTGAATTTTATCTTGCAACGACTTTTAATTTAGTTTTGGTTTCAGTTTTAGGGACTATCCTAAAAGTGTGGGTTTTCATGCAACAGTTGTTTATCATGCAAGAAAAGTAAGTTCACGGACGTCAGGTCCTTTTGAAGATGGCGGTTCTATTGGACCCACTATATCTGTGCCCCAACATTCAAATGGCCACGATGCAATTGTCGGATGTAGCACATTTGGAGGTTGGTGTAGAACTACTCCGTGCACTTGGCATTGGTGACAGCTCTTGGCAATTTTCATGCGGTCGGTCATCATAGAGGGCCGATAGTACCCTAATCTTTTAATTTTCATTTTCATCTTCGGACCCGGTGGTGAGCGCCACGGAGTCTGAATGGACCTCTTTAACAATTTCACGGGCCTCGGACCCGCTTAGGCACCTTAGCCACATTTGATCAAAAGACCTTCGTATAACGTGTTTTTTATTAATGCGTAGGACGGAGTTCTTTTCTTAATGCGATGGGCTAGCGACCTATCGTCTGGTAGTTTTCTGTTTGCGGGTAGTCTATTAATGGTCGTCGCCGATCTTCGTGTTTTTTGTCAGCTGTTGCAAGCTGATTCTTTTTCTTTTTCGATTTGTGTATTGTGTCTATGTCGAGCTGTGATAGGACTCGACGTCAGTGAGCCGACACTTCCACTGATTCATCTTGCGAAGCGAGGCAAATTCTTTTGCGAGGCGAGCTAACGCATCTGCTTAAAGCATTTTCTTTTACGGGAATTTTGTAGATCGTCACATTCGGAATCCGTTCCAACAACTGTATGGCATCTTGGAAGTATTGCTCGAGTCTTGGTTTTAAAATTACATCTTGTCCAAGCAATCTGTTGAATGATTAAGCTGCGAATCCTACGTAGATGTTGATGTACGTTATCCCCATTTGAATAGTTAATTCCGGTCCTGTTATGAGGGCTTCGTATTCTGCTTCGTTGTTTGTACACGGCTCTGTTAAGTGGTAGGAGTATCTTAACATCCCCCGCTCCGGTGTTATAAAGATTAATCTGATCCCTGCCTTACCGGGCACTATCACTTGTGATTCTTCATCTTTGTGTGTTAAAGATGCTCCGTTGAAATATAATTCCCAACGTCGATCATCCGGGTCTTCTAAGCTCATTATTTGTTCATCTGGCAAATCGTCATTGAGAAGAGATTCTGCCTGCAAAGGGTGTCTTTGTGAGGAAGTCTGCTAAGACTTGTCCCTTTACGGCACGAAGAGGCACGAAAGTTATTTCGAATTGCAATAATATCATTGACCATCTGGAAAGTCTGCCGGAAAGCGTTGGAAGAGTCATCAATTATTGCAATGGATTAAATTTCGAGATTAGGTTGACCTTATGAGAAAGCATGTAGTGCCTGAGCTTTTGAGCGGCGAAGATCAGGGCCAAAAAATGCTTTTCAATTGCGGGATACCTTATTTCCATCAGAAGTAAACGACGGCTTAGGTAGTAAAGAGCATTTTCTTTACCCTCATCATTGACACAGGCTAACGGGGCTCCGAGAGAGTTGTTTAAAGCCGCGGTATAAAGTATCGACGGTCACTGAGGCTGGGGCTACTAAGACGGGAGGTGTCATTAAATATTGCTTAATGTCCTCAAAGGCCTTCGGCATTTCTCTTCACAAATAAATTTGGCATCCTTTTTAACTAATGCGAGAAAGGCTGACACCTACACGACAAGTTTGAGATAAAGCGTCGAAGATATGCCGGCTTCCCTTGAAAAGATCGTAGTTGTTTTAAGGTTACGGGAGGCGGCATTTCTAAGATAACTTTAATCTTTTCCGGGTCGATTTCAATTCCACGATGTCGGACAACGAATCTTAAGAATTTCCCGGAGGTGACGCCGATGGCGTATTTTAAGGGATTCATCTTAAGATTAAATTGTCTTAATCGTTCGAAAACAATTCTCAAATCATATAGGTGGTTGTCCTTTACTTTGCTTTTGATGACCACATCGTCCACCTAGCATTCGACTTGATTGTGGATGAGATCATCAAAAATTCTTGTCATCGCTCTCTGGTATGTTGCTCCTGCGTTCTTCGGTCCGAATGGCATCACTGTGTAGCAATATACTCCAATCTGACGTTACGAATCTTTGCAAGTTTCTTATCTTTTGGAGCCATTTTTATCTGGTTGTATCCCGAAGATCCATCCATGAATGAGAATATTTCATGTGTCGAAGCAATGTCGATCATTAATTCTGGGATCGGTAGAGGGAATTCATCCTTTGGACATGCCTTGTTTAAATCTCTGAAATCCACACAAATTCTGATCTGACCATTCTTCTTCCGAACTGTTACCACATTGGCTAACAAAGTTGGTTATTGTTCTTCGCGGACAAATTTAGCGTCTATTAGCTTTTTAACTTCAGCTATGACTTGTTGTTTGATTTCCAGACGCATTCTTCTGGGACCTTGTACGGCGGGACGAAGTAGGATCCACTCCTAGCTTATGGACTGCGACCTCTTGAGATAAACACGGCATCTCATCGTAGCTTCAAGCAAAACGATCTTTAAATTCCATTAATAACTTGATTATTTCTTCGGAATCTTCTTTATTTAGTAAGTAGCTAACAAAGGTAGGTCTAGGCTCTTCGCTAGTACCTAAGTTAACTTCAGTTAACTCATCTATTGTAGATTTAATCTCTTCTTCGAATTACGGTGGAGCATCTCCGATTTGTAAATCTTCGAATTCTTCCGTAGTTTCCATGCGGTTTTCATTAGACTCGCAAGTGACAACCAAGCAAAATTCGGTATCGTCGAGCGATCTCTGCTGTGCCGAATCCGAGACCATGTTTTGAATTAGGTGGACGACCGGAGTTATTCCATAATTTTTCAAAATGTTGTGATTGACCTTTTGTCCATTGTCGAGGTAAGAAACCATGCTGAATTAAATTTTGAACACAGGGAGGGTACCACTCAAAAGGTAATTCCATTAATTCTGATGAAGTGAAATCTTTAAATTGTACATTATTTTCAGTTTCGGAGGAAGGAGCACCACGATAGAATTTGATGGGCTTTGCACCGCCGCTAAGTACCTCTTTGACCACCATACCCTCGATCTTATTAGAATGGATCGGGGTCAGGGCCATAATATGTACATAGTAGTTAATCTTTTCGTTCATCGATTTTTATTCTTTGTTCTTTTCATCTTCGAGAGAGATCCTGAATTGTGGCTTCTTTCGACTTATTGTTGCTGCTTCTTGCTTGATCTCTTTTTCTTCTTCAGAACTGTCTTCCCAATCAACATTGATGGTGGTTTCCTGCTGTCCAATTGTCACTAATGTCTACGCCACGACCTCGTCCCCGGCCTCGACCTCGGTTGCGAGTTGTGGAGAAACCTTCACCATCTCGCCGTAAGGGAGTGGTGAGTGACTGTTGGACTAGAACTTCAGAGTTCTTCGTCATCCCGAATTTCCTTTGCTTCATTTGTTATGGTATCTACTGGAGAAGATTGTTTTCTTCGGGGGTGCATAATAAGTTTGCATCTTCATGGATTCCAATTTCATGTACGGAGAATGGTTGTAAGTCACTTTGATGCAGCTGTTCCCCTCCATCGTAGTATTTGATGCAGCGATGTAGAGATGATGGTACCATCCGGTTTTCATGTATCCATGGTCGGCTCGATAGAGCGTTGAACGACGTTTCAAATCGATTATGTGAAATTTCGTGGTTGTCTTTGCTAAGTCACCGGTCTTCATTAGCGGTGTTATTGAGCCGAGGGCTCTTTCTCCTTTACGGTTGAATCCTCTTAATAACATTTTGTCCGCTTCGAGCTCGCGAGCATCAATTTCCAAGTATGCTAGCGTTCGAAGATTCATTATATTGATTGATGCTCCTGGATCCACTGATACTGCGGAGAGTGTAAACTTTCCTATTGTAGTCGAAATGTACAACGGTCGGTTGTGGTACTGCTATCCCAAGTAGTAGATCATTGTCCGTGAAGGTGACACCTCGCTTGTTCCTTTAACGAACAAACCTCATCTAAGGAATCTCCGGCCATTTGAGCTAAGAAAATTTCCGGATCGAAGTAAGGCCTTGATCGGAGCTTCTCTCATCTCCTTTGATAAGATGAGAGCGTCGTAGATACTCAGTTTAGCCAGTAGTTTCCTAAGATGGGCTAGCACGTTGTAGTCCACTTTATTTCCATGTGTGTCGGCTTCTTCTCGAATGGGTATTTCTTCTGTCGGGGTTGGTTCTTCCTGAACAACCACTTGCTTTCCTTTGTCCTTTGGACCCATTCTCGGAGGTAGAACTCTTCCACTTCTCAAGTTGACTTCTGTGATTTCTTCTGAATCTAATATTGAGTTTGCTAGTGTCTCCTCTTGAATCGGAATGACGGGTTCTTACGGATTAGCTTCGGAGTACGAAGGCTCTAACTCTATTGTGACTGGAGCTCCTCGAAACTTGCAAACAGATTCGTTGCTTGTTGAACTCTCGTAGCCTCCTTGGTGGATATCTTCTTTGTCATTGTGACCGTCGAGATTGTGTATGATTTGAGAATTGTCATTTGTATCGGAATCGATGTCCGGATTGTCGCTAGTTACGTAATCGTTAGAAACAGTCAAAACGTAGCCAACTCTATAACCCTTATCATTATAAGATCCCATCGGAGTGAGCAGATAATCATACGAGTCGGAGGTTCGAGAGATTTCTCCCCCGAATCGGAAACAACTATCCTAGGATAAGCAGCCCCTAGTCTAGCCTTAAGAGCCTCGGTCTTCTCTTCTTCGTCGATTTTCTTCCTCTCTTCAATCGTCTCCTTTTGAGGTCGTTCTTCTATCACAAGTGATAGTGCCGACTTGACAGGTTTCGAACTCTGAATTGAGGCTCGCACCGAAGCAGTTTGGATGTGATCCAAAATCTTCTTCTAAGACTTTGTCCAAGCAGTAGTCCATCCATCATTTGTCGCATAGGGATCTATTGGAACAATGAGATCCGTCGAGATAACATTGACGGAACCTCCTTTCTAGGGTTCCTTCATGTACTCCTTGAGGATCGTTATATTCCCTTTCTGAAGATTGTCTTTGAGCCAACTTTTGAAGGTAATACAATCTTCTATCTTATGCCCAAGCATCCGGTGGTAAGGGCAAAAGTTGGGATCACCTTTCTTGTCGACTTCTTACGGTCTCTTAGGTTACGGTAGTTGGAAATCCGGAGTCTTCATCGGATTTGCGGAACATTTTCGGCACTTTGCCTCATTCTTGAATGGATACTCCCTGCTCAGAAGCTCTCTTAACGTACGTTGCTGACGAGGCGGTTGTTCATACTGTTGAGATGACTGATAGCTGGGTCGGGGTTGCTGGTAATTCTGTTGAGGTTGCTGCGGCCGTTCTGACCATATTTGTATCGATTGCTTGCCTTTATCGACTCGCTGCAACGATCCGGACTTCTTTTCAAAAGTTTTCACGGGCTTCTGTTTGTCTGTTTTGTCGGTGAAACTTAATTGCTTCACCTCCTCTTGCAAGATTCTGGCCTTGCTTAACAACTTCTTGAAAGTCTTAATAGTAAATCCCTTGAGGAGAAGTGCTATCGGGCCATGAATGCTCTTAAGTAAAATGCCGACTGCATGTTGTTCTTGTAGTTGTGGCTCACACTTCATACTTAAGTTCCTCCATCGAAGTATGTAGTCCACCAAGGTTTCGTTCGGTTTCTGCTTCTTTACCACTAAATCACCTATAGTGATGTGGTGCTGAGCTCCGGCAAATCGCTTAATGAAGAGGTTCTCTAATTCTGAAAATGTCTTCACCGAACCGTTCGGTAATTCTGCATACCAATCAAAGGCGATCCCTGATAGGCTGCTGATAAATTGTCTGAAGAGTAAGGCATCACTTCCATCGGCATTGCAACAACTAGCATGAAAATGTGCAACATGATGTCGAGGGTTTCCGGTTCCATAAAAGGTCTTGAACAGAGGTGGTACAAAGCCTTTCGGATATTGGACAGCGTCGAATTCTTCAGGATAAGGTCTACCCGTCCGAATGGATGTCCCGCTCTTTGATTGTGCCAAGGCTTCTCGCAACTGCTGTTCCACCATGCTCTTAATATCCTTTTCCGGAATCATGCTTTGTGTTGCATCCTTCTTTAATTGATCATCCCCGTTGACGGACGTAATCTCCTTTCCTCCGTCTACATTGTGAATAACTTCTGGGGGTTTTTCTCTTTGGGGTTGAACCTGACTCTGGAGAGTGGCTAGGGCTACAGCCATCTCTTCCAAACTTTTTGCCATTTGGGCGATCGTATCATCTTTCTCTTAAAGCTGCCTCCTCATTACTTCCGGTTCCTCTCTTTCTGCGGCTGCAAGGGCACCTTGTGAGGCTGACGAAGCTCGTGTTTCAACCATGTTAATTTCTCAATATTCATCATCCATGAACTCTGACGAGTCAACTTCATCT
Source organism: Papilionanthe hookeriana x Papilionanthe teres (assembly GCA_022702705.1). Taxonomy (NCBI): domain Eukaryota; kingdom Viridiplantae; phylum Streptophyta; class Magnoliopsida; order Asparagales; family Orchidaceae; genus Papilionanthe; species Papilionanthe hookeriana x Papilionanthe teres. The sequence goes on from CM040428.1 coordinate 146,376,172, forward strand.
CCGAATTTCTCTTCTCTTTCCCTTGCTAATCGCCGAATATCAGTTCTTAGCTTTTCCATAGCATCTTCTAGTGGTTTTTTCTATACATCTTTGCAGTTGTCATGCGATAGCTGTCGGGTTTCCTTCTCATGAGTCCCCTTTACTGCTGTAGCACTTTCTTCGGACTCAAGTCTCCTGATGAGGCTTTCCTTTTCAGGTTGTTGTTTTAATCTTAATTGTCCGGTAGTGGGACGCCATACCATCCTTCTAGCGACGGAAGGTCCGGGACCGGATGGTGCATCGACCAAATGCTTTGGAAGGTGATATCCTCCCTAATTTATAGTCCTGAAACAACGACAGGTGGACTACTTTTCATTCTCTTATTCGGTTTTTCAGCAGCGATAGCAAGTTCTACTCGCGGCCCAAGACAGGACTTGGCTGGTACCCGCCCTATCCTTCTTAAAATCTCTAACACAGTGCATTTTTCTTTCTTTGCTAACTTTTTTATCAGGGTTCGCAGTCGAGCAAATGGCGTAATTCTAGCCCTTTTCTTACGACCATCATTGTAATATGCGGGTTGAGGCAATACGGTAGTAATCTTGCGAACATTTCCTTCATCCTCTGCGGTGGAGAGGGGATGGAACCTGCTTCCTCCCAAAAGTGGTATGTATTCAGGCAGCGGTGTATACTCGGGCGATTCGGGATTTCTTCAGGAAAGCGACTTCGGCGGCTACGGCTTCTCTAGTAATCCTTCTACTTGTTCCTTCTCTGAGTCCGTGTCAGCGATGGAATTCTCGAGCTGGACCCGATTTCAAAAATAGAAGGTTTCATAGGAAGATCTGTACCCTCCACGGTAACAGGTTCATCATAGTTCTGAATTTCCTTTCCCTTTAGTTTGGCAGAAGCCGGGGTAGGTGCAGAGACAACTAGACCAGTGGGGGTAGCAACAACAGTCCTTCTGCGAGCAACAGTACTCCTCTCAGTTGGAATCTTTTGCAGAGGAGGGAATTCATGAGTTGACTTGAGGTTAAACTCAATCAACGGCTTCTCAGTTTTTGGTACTTTGCTTGTGAGTGAAAAGAGAGTGACGTCGGGGATTTTGATGTCGGTGTCCCCGAATCCTTGTCCGAATCGAATAATTCCATTATCAGGCAGTTCATCCTTGAATATGGCCAGGTCCAGTCCTTTGACAAAGGAGAAGATCAGTTTTGGGACTTCCATTTCTGCAGGGCAGATTCCAAGTGTTAGTCCCCGAACCGTGCTTCTTCTTGTCGTAAAACTTATGACGAAAAAGAAAGAGTCCGAACACATTTTTGTTTATCTTAGTGTATTTGTGGTATTAAAGGAAAATTGTCTTTCTTTTTTTTTTGAAAAGATTTGTTCGTTAGGAAGGAGAATTATTAAAAGAAGGAGAGTTGTAGGAAGGGTAAAAGGAATTGATTAGGAACTCGAAAAGGAAGAGAAAGTCTTGTAGAAACTTCTCGACCCGCAAGACCGCTCCTAAACTAATACCTATTGGGGTCCACCCCACCTCGAAATGAGACAAAAGGATTTCGGAATCTTTACGTTTAGGGGTGTCTAAACGAGTGGCTCCTAAATCCGAGAGAATGTTGGCTATACTTGTTCAAGGTAGAAATGAACATAGTATTCCAACGGAAAGAAGGGTGGTTTGATCCACTAGGAACATGGATACACTACCGATTTTTGAAAGCAGAATTGTCTGATTAAAATGGAGAGAGGAATTTTCCCCAGTGGAGTCGCCAGAAGTTATCGGCATATTTTTAGGTTGTGTGTTTTATTTTGGAAAGGGGGTCGCCTAACAGAAATTGTCGGCGAATTTTAGATTTTAAATTTGATTTAAATATATACATATAATTTAGAAAGTAGTATTTGATTTTAAAAATAATCTTAAATTTGAAAATTTTAAGATATGAAATCAAACCGATCTCACATCCCAAATAGTTTATATAAACGAGCACCGCACCACAAACCGTGTATCTACCCCGAAGAATAGGCACACTACTTGACGATGGGGCTCGATTAAATAAACTAGAAGATTTGAGACATCCATTTGGTCTGCGAACCAATTTTATAAGCCGACAAGTTCCCCTGCTTAATATAAATGAATTAAGCAGGGTTTATATTACCTGGGTTCTTAAAATTCCCTATAAGGGCAAGCCCCTATAGTTAATTACATCTTAAGTGACGGGAATCACCTAAGAAAACTCTCGATAATAATCGAGTAGTTCCGCTCTCAAGAATTTCAAAGTTTAAGTTTTCAAAGGATTGAATTTTGGAATTTCGATAGGGAATGGATCGAGTTTGGAACACTTTGTTTTGGGAATTCAAAGGAAGAAAGGTAGGAGAAATCACAGATTCGAAGCGAACTTCGGTAATTTCCCGACTATCCTATTGTTTGGCTTAAATTTAGGAAGGCCCTAATGTTTATTTAATGTTTTGATCTTGCCAATTTTAATTAATTTGGACTTATATTTGTATGGTAAAATCACACGAAATAGCCTTGAAGATGTGAGGGTTTATGTCGTACCAAACGACTACCTCGGAGTCCTAAGACCGGTTAGGGCTTAATTTACATGACATGATCATGCAAATGCCTAACGAAGAGTTGAGGATTTACGTTGCACTAGGCAAATTACCTCGAAATCCTATGGCTTTGTTGTTTAATTCTATGAATGTTTTGTTGATGTAGAGTTGTTTTGCTTGACGAAGATGGTCGTGCTTGCCCACCGTGCTCCAAGCTCCTTGTTGTTGCGAGAGGTTTAGTTTTAGAAGTCATAAATCGGGAGATGAGAGAAGTGTTCGGTTCGGAGAAAATCTTAAAATCCAGGTGTTTTTTTATATTTTAATTAAACAAATCCGAAAGTTGATTATAACAACACCGGTTAAGATCCCGCGGTTCCATCCTTCGGCATCGTTTTTTTATCGGATTCACTTAGTCCAGATGAATTTGCTAAACTCAATTGAATGAGTTCAACACTTTCATTTATACTGTGGGAAATCCCGTTAGCAACAGGTAGGTTACATCATCCGAGGTATTCCCGATCATCCAACAAGACGTTTTAATTTAGTTGTAATTGCAGTTTTGTGTTATGTTTGTGATTAAATTTTGAGTTGTTTTATATTTTGAAATGTTGTGGCGGTGAATTTTATCTTGCAATGAATTTTAATTTAGTTTTGGTTTCAGTTTTAGGGACTATCCTAAAAGTGTGGGTTTTCATGCAACAGTTGTTTATCATGCAAGAAAAGTAAGTGCGATGCGATTAAATAAATTGCAATAAAGTAAATTGCAACAAAATAAAAGTGTACCTGGAGGGTCTTCCCGTCATCCCAAGCTGCACTTAAACACAATTTAGAATATTTAAGCAAGTTCCTAGGTAAAGCTAAGGGAAGGGTTATGGTTTTCTACCAAATTCCTAATCTTATAGCTAGTCATTTCCTATGACGTCTAGGTTCCTGTGTTTTGGTTTGAGGAAGATTTTCTTCATCAAAGAACAATTAAGTTCAATTGTTCTTATAAATATCCTATCATATTGAGGAAGTGCTTAAGAAGAATCTTAAACATCTTTTCAATATTACTAGAATTGTTTTAAGTCCGAATGAATTTAATTATACGAATGAATTAATCGTCCGGGAATTCGAAGTTTTGTTGTTATCTTACTCGAGTGAACTAGGACATTTGAATATCCTATAAGGGAAGTAACATTTCATTTAACGTTACGTTTAGGAGTTATGATAACAAAAGCTTTCGAGGCAAATTGATGTTCAAATGGTTTGTGATTTAATTTAATTTCGGTTAACGAGTTTAAATTTGGAATAGTGTTCAAGTTGCTTCATATTTATTTTTGAATTTCTTTATGTCTTAGGTGATGTTATTTTTAATTCAATTTAATTTAACTTTAATTTAATTTAATTTGGTTTAGTTTTAATTTTAATTTAATTTAATTTGATTTTAATTTTAACTTGATTCTATTATTTAATTTAATTTAATTCAATTTAATTTGATTTGATATGATTTAATTTAATTTAATTTAATTTTATATAATTTAATTTAATTTAATTTGATTTAATTTGATTTAATTTAATTTAATTTAATTTAATTTAATTTAATTTAATTTAATTTAATTTAATTTAATTTGATTTAATTTAATATGTTTTAATTTAATTTTATTTAATTTAATTTAATTTAAATTTTAATTTAATTTTGTTTTAAATTTTAATTTAATATTTTATTTTTTTTTATGTTTTAAAGATGATTTAATTGTAATTGTTAAAATATTAATTTAATTGAAATTTTAAAAGGGTTTAATTTAAATAATTTAACTTTAATTTAATTTAATGATTAAGTCTTTTATCATTTTAAATCTTAAATTTGGATTATCATTTTAATTAGGAATTAAATATTATTGAGATGATTAATTTAGGGATTCTTAAATTAAAGAACAAATCTCTTCCTAATAATATCCCTATTTTAATAATTACAATTTTATTATTCTTGCAAATTTAATCAATTATTTAATTAAGGTTTATTTTAATTATTTTTAAATTGTTTAGTAGGTTTCTACCCTTTAATTATTTAAATTTCAATCATCCAAATCAGATTAGGATCAAATAATTTACTATTTAATTTTATTAAGCCTAAAGTTTTAATTAAAGGTTAAAATTTTAAATACCATTTTGCCCTTCAAGCTTAATAATTTCATAACTCACTAAATTGAGCTTAAATAAACTTGAAATTTTTATGTGACTTCACTCATATGTTAATAAAGATACGAGAGGAGAAAATGTGATTTTTTTGTATTTAATTTATTTATGTAATTATTTTTGGTGGAAAATAGGGATTTCCAAGGAAAATTTAATAATATGACCAAGGGAAAGTTTCTGTCCTTAAGAAAATTATGGGCCATTCCTAATGACCGAGAGGACCACTTGGACCAATTTTGTTGATTTTTGAATTATATTCATTTTATTATAATTATTTTGAATTTTGGAGTATTAATTAATTTAAAAATAAAATAAAGGTTGAAAAATAAATTTTATATTTTTCAAAAATCTCTCTACTATCAAGGAAATCACAGAATCAATTTTTACAATTTTTTGATTTTCCTTTGATTTATTATAATTATTTTAGTGGAAATGCTAAAAAATACATTTTTTTAATTTTAAAATTACCTTAGGGCTTTAAAATTTAATATCTCATTATAGAGACTTAAGAAAAATATGGGGTTTGTTCCTAAGTGATTAAAATTCAAAATATAAAATTTTGGTGAATTTTATTATTTTTTTGATTTTTATTATTTTTTATTTATTAAAATATTAAAATAATGCAAAAAATTAATTTTTTAGAAAATTGCAATTTTATTTTTCTTAAATTCCCCTGATATCAGAGAGGCTCTAAAACTAATTTGGTGAATTTTTTGAAAAGTATTTTGAAAGTTATCAATTTTTAAAGTTTAAATTGGCTAAATGGCTTAATCAACCCATTTAGTAGGGCTAACCAAGTCCAATTGACTTCAAATTTTTATGGTGGGTTCCTCCGATCCTAAAGGTCAGTGGAGAATTGATTTCAAGTTAATTTGATGTATGATTAGCTCTAATTAATTAAGGACCTATTTTGGGTTTTTAAGACAATTAGGGTTATTCCAAGTGGATTAATTCAAAACCTATTTTTCCTAGGTTCCTCTGGTCATAATAAACATCACCAAATTTTCCTAGAATTTTTTTTACAACATGCTAATTATTGGATTTAAAATACTCAGAACAGCAACATGAATTTGAAAAATCAATAACTTCTCATAGGGATGGCCTCTGACCTTGGAAAATTCAAAGAATGTTCCCAAATTCAGAGGCTTCAGAAGCCCTATGGTCTCATGTCATGGTGAATTTCCTATATGCATGGAGAATTAAAACAATTCAGAGAGTAAATAAATCATTAAAAATAAAATACTTGATGAAATTAAATGATTCTTTTTCCACATTATTCTCCTCTGTTCCCTGAGCAAGAGGGTATTTTTATTTTATTTTTATGATTTTCCTACACAAAGTTATGCATTTTTGAAGTTTAGGGAATTAAATAAATAGAAAAATAACCTATTTTTCTACTTATCCACACGGCGCCAACTCAACCTAGGCATCTCCGAAGCGCCGCGTGTCGTCTTCTGATTCGGTGCCGCCATCCAACTCGGCGCTCCGGGGCCCGCCGTATCGTTCCGTCTCCTCATCCGGCGCGATCCTCGGCCGTCCGTCCGCGCGTGTATTAAATGAACGGCATTCGTTCATCGTCCCCAAGCCTCCTAGCCGAGAACCGTCCACACTAAATCCCTAATATCTCACTCAATACTTAACGGATTTTCGTGTTCTTGTGCTCTATGGATTCATCTTGAAGAGACGAATACATCTATACGGTGATCATGCATTGAAATTAAGCCATTTGAAATGGAGAATCTCCAGAACCTCGGGATAAAGAGTTAGCTCTTACCTTTGCTCAGAGATGTGTGGCTTCAATATGAGGGTTGTGTCACCTTCGATTGGGTCCAAGCAAGCTCCAGATGAAGTCCCTTGGCCTGGTGAATTGTCTAGGTATGATTTCGACCAAGCCCGATCACAAAGCTTGGAGGCTAGAAGCAATGGGTGGCTTGGAGAGGGGGCTTTTGCTGGTGGACTTCTTCCCTTGGTCTGGTGAAGGTGTAGGACCAATCAATTTGGGGATTGGCTCATTGTGAAGAAGTATCCTGGTTTTGTGCTGAAGTTCGAACTCAAAATTGAGCTCAGCTAGAGTGAATTGGGGCTGGAATCCAGTGGGGATCAAGTGCTCTATGTGTAGAGAGTGGTTTGGAAAGATTTTGGCAGAGTTTCCTTAAGGTTGGTTCAGCACCTCTTCCATGGCCGAGAGAGGGGGTGTTTAAATAGAGCTGGCTGGAGGCTCTCACAGGGGGAGTTAGGGCTTGGGATCAGCTGCTCTAGTGAGGAGAAGAACAGCCATGATGGCCATTGGGCATGGGGCAGCTCAGCAAGGGAGAATTTCAATGTTGGCTCACATGTGAGCTCTCGGGTGTTGTGTTTTCCAGCGGCTCGGTGGTGGCCGGCCGATCACTCGGTCACCATCTTGTTCGGGTGGGTCGGGGTCAGGGGTATAGTGTAGGCGATTGGCAAATGCCATGTGTCAAAAGCTTGGATTAGAATGGTATGGGAGAAGGCTCATTTTGCACTTGGTTTGGTCAACCCATGGAAATGGGCTTGGTTCACCTCCCCATGGCTGATTTGGGCTGAGGGAGGATCAGATGAATCAGCTAGGAAAGGGTAGAGAAGTCACCATCCATGAATATTTTGATTAACCATGGATTAAGGTTAAGCATTAAAAGGGTTAAAACCTTTTTAAGGGGGCTTAAAAGAGGCTCCTCCTTTTGCCATTAATGGCTTGGTCACATGTCAAACCTTCCATGGCTTCATGTGGCTTGTCCATGGCTTGCATGTGGCTTCATTTGGCTCATCTTTGACTTAGGAAAAGTGGATCCATTTATATGAAAATGGAATTTGGAGATTTTGGCAATTTAGTGAAAAATTTAGATGGTACTTGATTTAGGTTGTTTTGATGATTGATTTGGGACTTAGGAATTGATCCCAATTAAAGGGATGATGAGAAGGAATTGTCATGTGGGCTTTGGGCTTTTGGATTTCACTTTGGATGGGCTTTCAAGATGGTTTAGAGAGTGGGCTTTTGGATTTTAAAATGGATTTTAGGATGAGAATTTTGCAAAGGATTGGGTCCAATAAGTGTTGAATTTAATTTAGGAATGTTTCATGAATGATTTGGAACAAATTTGAAGTGTTTTGGGCTTGAATTGGGTTGGATTTGGACCTCTTTGGTAAATGGGCCAATGTAGGTCAAATTGGGCTAACTTGGGCCAATGTTGGGCTAGGGTTGAAATTGATGTAAAATAAATGTTGGGAAATGTTTATGGGAGTGTTTCAAAGAGGTTTTGGCTTTGGTTGGGTTTTGATTTTGGGGTTTGGGCTTATTTGGGTTAGGTTTGAGTTTAGGTCAAAATTGGGTCTTTTAGCTTTGGGTTGGATTTGAGTGGGGTTTGGGTCTAAATTTGGGCAAATCATGTTAGTGTTTTGTTTTTGGGGATGTTAGGGAAGGTTTAGAAAAGATTTGGGATTAATTGGAGTTGAATTAGGTTAGTTTGGGCTAAGTTTGGGTCATGGGTCCAAATTGGGCTTTAAGGTCCAAAGTGAAATTGGATTCAAATGTCAATCAAATTGGACTTGGATTTGGTCTAGATTGGTGTTGGGGATGTTGAATTGAAGTTTAGAATTGAATTGGACCAGAATTTGGGTCAATCGCGTAGGTAAGGTTTGACATTGGGTTCATTTTGGGTTAAAATGGGTCAAATTGGGATTTTGACAAAAGTGGGGTAAATTGACAAAATTCGCCCATGGTGTAGTTGAACAAAATGAAATTTGGTATATTTGGGATTTTCTGAAATTTTTTGGGAATTTTCTGAATTTTTGGATTTTTTGGCTAAGAGGGGTATTTTGGGTATTTGGAGGGTATTGGGAGGTATTTTTTGGAATTTTTGATATTTTTGGCTATGGATGATCAAATTGATTGGTGAGGAAATGTTTGGGATTGGTTTTGAGGAATCTTGGGTATTTGAAAATTTTGAAAAATTTGGGTAATTTCAAGGGCTTTGGGTAGGCTAGGCGGGTGTAGGGTCCCCGGAATCAAAAATTAAAAATTTGGAAAATTGACGATTGGGTAAATGTAAGTGGAATGAAATCATTTTGGTTGATCCATGAAGCCATATCAAGCCCACATGAGCCATGAAGGGACTCATTTGAGGCATCCACTATGTTGTTCCTAACCCTCTTGCCAGAGGGCTTAGGGGTTAGGGACCATCCATGTGAATCACCTTCATGAGTCGGGAGGTCAAGTTGGGTATAGGTGGGGTTTTAGGAGGTGTGTGAAAGTGTAGTGTTTAAGTGTAGTGTGTGTAAGTCGACCCTCACCGGACCGAGGCCACCCGAGGCGGTCCTAAGGCCAAAGAGTCCTATAGGAACTCATCCTTTAAACTTCCACATTTGATTTTAACCCTCTAGGTGATTAGGGGTCTATAATCAAGTTTATGGAGTTTGCAGGGAGTTAAGAAGTGGTTTAAATTTCTAGGCGGTGGGTCCTAATTCTAATCCTCTAAGATAGTCAAAGGAAAAGCCTAAGGCTAGATCCTAAGTACTAAAAAGAAGAAGAGAAGTCCTCATCAAAAATGAGGTCAACATGCTACGTGGATGATGTGGTCATCAAAAGTAAACTGAAGGAAGATCACCTGTATGATTTGATAATTGTTTTCGAGCGACTAAGACAATTTAACCTTAAGATGAATCCCTTAAAATGCACCTTCGGCATCACCACCGGTAAATTCTTAGGATTTGTTGTCCAACATCGCGGGGTTGAAATCGATCCCGAGAAGATTAAAGCTATTTTAGAAATGCCTCCTCCCAAAACTTTGAAATAACTACGATCCTTTCAAGGGAAGTTGGCATATCTTCGACGCTTTATCTCGAACTTGTCAAGTAGGTGTCAGCCAGCCCTTCTCGGCATTGGTTAAAAAGGTCGCCAAATTCATTTGGGATGAGAAATGTCAACGGGCTTTCAAGGACGTTAAACAATATTTAATGACACCTCCTGTCTTAGCAGCCCCAGTCTCAGGTAGACCGTTGATACTTTATACCGCGGCTTTAGAAGATTCTCTCTGAGCTCTTCTAGCCCAGGTCAATGACGAGGGAAAAGAAAATGCTCTCTACTACCAATGCCGTCATCTAATCCCGACGGAAGTAAAGTATCCTCCGATTGAGAAGCGTTGTTTGGCCCTGATCTTTGCCGCTCAAAAGCTCAGGCATTACATGCTTTCTCATAAGGTTAACTTTATTTCGAGAGTTAATCCATTTCAATACTTGATGACCCGATCGATGCTTTCTAGCAGACTTGCTAGGTGGTCGAAGATAATATTGCAATTCGACATAACTTTCGTTCCTCTTCGCGTCGTAAACGGACAAGTCCAAGCAGACTTCCTCGCATCACACCCTTTGCCGGTGGATTCGCCTCTCGACGACGATTTTCCTGACCAGCAGATAATGAGCCTAGAAGACCCTGATGATTGACGTTGGTAACTATACTTCGATGGTGCGTCCTCAGCACAAAAGAACAAAGAATTGCAAAAGATAGTGCCCGGTAAGGCAGGAATCAGAATAATCTTTATAACACCGGAGCGGGGGATGTTAAGATACTCCTACCACTTAACGGAACCATGTACAAACAATGAAGCGGAACACGAAGCCCTCATAACAGGAATGGAATTAACCATTCAGATGGGAATAATGGACATCAACATCTACGTAGATTCTCAGTTGTTCATTCAACAGGTCGCCAGACAGTACAAAATTTTAAAGCCAAGGCTCGAGCAGTACTTTCAGTATGCCATGAAATTGTTGGAACAAATTCCAAACGTAACAATCTACAAGATTCTCAGAAGAGAAAATGCTCTCACAGATGCGTTAGCTCATCTAGCAAAGGAATTTGCCTGCTTACAGGATGAGTCAGTTGATATGTCAGTTCAGGGACGACAAGTCCTATCACAACTCAACATGGATACAGTACACAAATAAAAAAAGCAGAAGAATCAGTTGCGGCAATAACAGAAAATACAGAAGATTGGCGGCAGCCAATAATAGACTACTTGCAGACAGGAAACCTGCTTGACAATAAGTCTTTAGCTCATCAAATCAAGAAAAGAACTCTGTCTTACGCATTAATAAACAATACATTATAAAAAAGGTCTTTTGACTAGATGTGGCAAAGGTGCCTGAGCGGGTCCGGGGCTCGTGAAATTTTCAAAGAAGTGGATTCAGGACTTTGTGGCGCTCATCAGTCAGGTTCGAAAATAAAAATGAAGATTAAAAGACGAGGGTACTACTGGCCCTCAATGATGACCGACTGTATGAAAGTTGCCAAAAGTTGTCACCAGTGCCAAGTGCACGGAGTGATTCTACACCAACCTTCAAATATGCTACATCCGACAATCGCGTCGTGGCCATTTGAGTGTTGGGGCACAGATATAGTGGGTCGGATAGAACCGCCTTCTTCAAGAGTACATCGCTTCATTCTTGCAGCAACAAACTACTTTTCTAAATGGGAAGAAGCTATACCACTGAGAGAAGTGAAGGCACACCACGTGCTATAGTTTTTCAAGAACCAGGTCGTCTACCATTTTGGGGTACCGCGCAGGATCATTTCAAATAATGGGTCTGCATTCAAAAGTACAAAGATCAACAATTTTGTCATAAGACACGAGATCGATTGGTGATACTCAACAATCTACTACCCAAGAGCAAACAGCCTGGCCGAAGCTTTTAATAAAACTCTTGTTCAAATTTTAAAGAAAACTTTGGACGACAACAAAAGAAATTGGCACGAGAAGTTGTTAGAAGCCTTATGGGCCTACAGGATGACTTTTAGGACTCTACTCGGCCTACGCCGTCGACCTCATTTTTGATGAGGTCTTCTCTTCTTCTTTTTAGTGCTTAGGATCTAGCCTTAGGCTTTTCCTTTGGCTATCTTAGAGGACTAGAATTGGGACCCACCTTTTAGAAATTCAAACCACTTCTTAACTCCACGCAAACTCCACAAACTTGACTGTAGACCCCTAATCACCTAGAGGGTTGAAATCAAATGTGGATGTTTAAAGGATGAGTTCCTATAGGACTCTTTGGCCTTAGGACTGCCCTGGGTGGCCTGGTCTGGAGAGGGTCTGACTTACACACACACTACACTTATACACTACACTTTCACACACTTCCTAAAACTACACACATACCTAACTTGACCTCCTGACTCGTGTAGGTGATTCACATGGATGGTCCTTAACCCCTAAGCCCTTGGCTAGAGGGTTAGGAACAACATAGTGAATGCCTCAAATGAGTCCCTTCATGGCTCATGTGGGCTTGATATGGCTTTATGGCTCAACCAAAATGATTTCATTCCACTTACATCCACCCGATCTTCGATTTTCCAAATTTTCGATTTTTGACCCAGGGACACTACACACTCCTAACCTACCCAAAACCTGAAACTACCCAAAATTCTCAAAAATTTCCAAATTACCCAAAATTCCTCAAAATCATTCCCAAACATTTCCACATCACTCAAATTGATCATCCATACCCAAAAATACCAAAAATTCCAAAAATACCTCCCAATACCCTCCAAATACCCAAAATACCCCTCTTGACCCAAAAATCCAAAAATTCAGAAAATTCCCAGAAAATTCCAGAAAATCCCAAATATTTCCAATTTCATTTTGTCCAACTACACCATGGGCCAATTTTGTCAATTTACCCTACTTTTGTCAAAACCCCAATTTGACCCATTTTAACCCAAAGTGAGCCCGATGTTAAACCAAACCTACCCAATTGACCCCAATTTTGGTCCAATTCAATTCTAAACTTCAATTCAACATTCCCAATACCAATCTAGACCAAACCCAAGTCAATTTGATTGATATTTGGATCCAATTTCACTTTTGGCCTTAAAGCCCGATTTGGACCCATGACCCAGACTTAACCCAAACTCACCCGATTCAGCTCCAATTAACCCCAAATCTTTTCTAAATCTTCCTTAACATCCCCACAAACAAAACACTAACATGATTTGCCCAAAATTTAGACCCAAACCCCACTCAAATTCAACCTAAAGCTAAAAGGCCCATTTTTGACATAAACCCAAACCTAACCCAGATTGAGCCCGAACCCCAAAATCAAAGCCCAACCAAAGCCAAAACCTCTTTGAAACACTCCCATAAATATTTCTCAACATTAATTTTACATCAATTTCAACCCTAGCCCAACATTGGCCCAACTTGGCCCACTTGGACCTATATTGGCCAATTCAGCAAAAGAGCCAATTCGACCGATTCGATCCCAAATCACTCCCAATTTGCTTCAAGTCACTCATGATACATCCATGAGCTAAACCAAACAATTATTTGAACCAACCTCTTTAAAAAATTTCATCCCAAAATCCATTTTAAAATCCAAAAGCCCACTTTCCAAAACCATCTTAAAAACCCATCTAAAACCATTTCAAAAGGCTCAAAATCTACCCTAAAGCCCACATGACATCTCCATTTGCCATCCACTTAATTAAAGCCATTACCTAAGTCATAAATTCATCATCAAATAGTTCCAAATCAAGTTTCATACAAATTTCCATCAAATTACCAAAAATTCCTAAAATCCATTTTCATGAAATTGACCGAACTTTTTGCCGAACGAAGGTGAGCCATGGAGCCATGCATGAGCCACATGTGAGCCATGAGAGCTTTGGACACTCCACCATGCCATATTGGGTAAGAAGAGGGAGGGCTTTCCTTAATCCCTAAAGCTCATTAGCCTTAATCATGTTTCACACTAAACTTAAATTTAATCGAAATATATTTGGATGGAGACTTCTCCATGCCGAGCTCAGCTTTTCCCTTTGATCCCACGGCATCCAAAGCCACCTTGAGGGGTGCACCAAGCCCGAATGGGTGGGTTGACCCATTTAGACTCAAAATTAGCTCCTCCCCCATTCCATCTAAATCAAACCCTTTACACATGTCAAACCTCGATTGAATGCACCAAACCCGGCCACGACCCACTTGAACAAGATGGTGACCGATGCACAGTCGGCCGGCCATCAGAGCCGTCGAAAAACACCATGGCCGAGAGCTCGCATGTGAGCCCGACTTGGAATTCTCACCTGCTGAGCTGCCCCATCCCGGTGGCCATTGGAGCTGTTCTTCTCTTGCCGAGAGCGGTCGATCCCGAGCCCTAACTCTCCGCGGGAGGCCCTCCACCCTCTCTGATTCAAACACCACCCCTCTCGGCCATGAGAGGGCTGAAAAAAACCTTAAAGAAACTCTGCCAAAATTGTTCCGGACTCCTCCCCATACACGAGCACTTGATCCCCATTGAGATCCCCTACCATTTCTTCTCGTGAGCTCGATTTCGGAGTTGAAATCTAGGCCGAAACCGGGACACTTCTCCGCGGTGAACCAATTCCCAAATTGATTGGTTCTACACCTTCACCGGACCGAGGGAAGGTGTCCACCGCAAAAGCCCCATCTCCGAGCCACCCGGTTGCTCCGGCCTCCAAGCTTTGTGATCGGGCGTGGTCGAAATCCAACATAGACGATTCACTGAGACCGGGAGACTTCATGCGGAGCTTCTTAGGATCCGATCGAAGGTGCAACAACTCTCGGATCGAAGCCGCACTTCCTTGAGCAAAGGTATGAGTTAATTCTTCATCCCGAGCTTCGGAGATTCTTCATTTCAAATGCTTTAATTTCGATGCATGATAACCGTATAGATGTGTTCGTCTCTTGAAGACGAATCCATAGAGCATAAGAACATGAAAATCCATTGAGTATCGAGTGAGATATTAGGGATTTAGTGTGGACGGCTCTTGGGTGAGGACACTTGGGAACGATGAACGGATGCCGTCCATTTAATACACGCGCGGACAGACGGCTCAGATCGCGTCAGATCAGAAGACGGAGCGATACAGCGGGCCCCGGGAGCGCTGACTCAGATAGCGGCATCGAATAGGAGCGCGACGCGTGTGCGTTCGGAGATGCCGAGGATGACGCGGTGCCGCGTGGATAAATAGAAAATTAGGGATTTTTCTGATTTATTTAATTCCCTAAACTTCAAAAATTCATAACTTTATGTAGAAAAATAATAAAAATAAAATAAAAATACCCTCTTGCTCAGTGAACAGAGGATAATAATGTTTAAAATAAATCATTTAATTTCATCAAGTATTTTATTTTTAATAATTTATTTACTCTCTGCATATTTTTAATTCTCCATGCATGTATACGATTCACCATGGCATGAGACCATAGGGCTTTTGAAGCCTCCGAATTTGGGAACATTCCTTGAATTTTCCGAAGTCGGAGGCCATCCCTATGAAGAGTTATTGATTTTTCAAATTCATGTTACTTGTTTTGAGTATTTTAATTCCAATAATTAGCATGTTATGAAATAAATTCTAGGAAAATTTGGTGATGTTCCTTATGACCGAGAGAACCACTAGGAAAAATAGGTTTTGAGTTAGTTCATTTAAAACAACCCTAATTGGCTTAAACACTCAAAATAGATCTCTAATTAATTAGAGCTAACCATACAACAAATTGACCTGAAATCAATTCTCCATTGACCTTTAGGATTAGAGGAACCCACCATAAAAATTTGAGGTCAATTGGACTTGGTTAGCTCTATTAATTGGGTTGATTAAGCCACTTAGTCATTTTAAACTTTAAAAATTCATAACTTTAAAAATATCTTTCAAAAATTCACCAAATTGGTTTTGGAGCCTCTCTGATATCAGGGGAATTTAAGAAAATTAAAATTTCAATTTTCTAAAAAAGTTGATTTTTTAATATTATTTTAATATTTTAATAATTAAAAAATAATAAAAATCACAAAAATAATAAAATTCACCAAAATGTCACATTTTGAATTTTAATCACTTAGGAACAAACCCCATATTTTTCTTAGGTCTATTTAGTGAGATATTAAATTTTAAAGCTACTAGGGCAATTTTAAAATTAAAAAATGTATTTTCTAGCATTTTCACTAAAATAATTCTAATAAATCAAAGAAAAATCAGAAAATTGCAAAATTTGCTTCTCTGACTTCCCTGATATCAGAGAGATTTTTGAAAAATATAAAATTCATTTTTCAACATTTATTTTATTTTTAAATTAATTAACACTCCAAAATTTAAAATAATTATAATAAAAATAATATAATTCAAAAAATCACCAAAATTGGTCCAAGTGGTCCTCTGGTCATTAGGAATGTCCCCTAATTTTCTTAAGGACAGAAACTTTCCCTTGGTCATGTTATTAAATTTTCCTTGGAAATCTCTATTTTCTACAAAAAAAAATTATATAAATAAATTAAATATAGAAAAATCACATTTTCTCCTCTCATGTCTTTATTGACATATGAGTGAAGTCACATAAAAATTTCAAGTTCATTTGAGTTCAATTTAGTGAATTATGAAATTATTAAGCTTAAAGGGTAAAGTGGTAATTAAAATTTTAACCCTTAATTAAAACTTTAGGTTTAATAAAAAATTAACAAGTAAAATATTTGATCCTAATCTGATTTGGATGATTGAAATTTAAAAAATTAAAGGGTAGAAACCCATTAAGCAATTTAAAATGATTAAACCTTAATTAAATAATTGATTAAATTTGGAAGAATAATAAAATTGGAATTATTAAAATAGGGATATTATTAGGAAGAGATTTATTCTTTAATTTAAAAATCCCTAAATTAATTATCTCATTAATATTCAATTCTTAATTAAAATGATAACTCAAATTCAAAACATTGAAAGACTTAATCATTAAACTAAGATTAAATTATTAAACCCTTTTAAAAATTTCAATTAAAATTAAAAAATTAAATTAAATTAATTAAATTAAATTAAAATTAAAAGTTGAATTAAATTAAATTAAAATTAAAAATTAAATTAAATTAAGCAAATTAAATTAAAATTAAAAGTTGAATTAAATTAAATTAAAATTAAAAATTAAATTAAATTAAGCGAATTAAATTAAAATTAAAAGTTGAATTAAATTAAATTAAATTAAAAATTAAATTAAATAAACAAATTAAATTAAATTAAATGAATTAAATTAAATTAAATTAAATTAAATAAGTTAAAATAAAGTAAATTAAATTAAATTAAATTAAATTAAATTAAATTAAATTAAATTGAATTAAATATAACATCACCAAAGACATAAAGAATTTAAAATAAATCTAAAATAACTTGAACACTATTCCAAATTTAAACCCATTGATTGAATTCGAAACTAAATCACCGGTTTACCCTCGAAGCTTTAGTTATCATAACTCCTAAACAGAATATTAAATGAAATGTTACTTCACTTGTAGGATATTCAAATGTTCTAGTTCACTGAGCAAGATAATAATAAAACTTGAAATTCTTGGACGATTAATCCATTTGTATAATTAAATTCATTTGGACTTAAAACAATCCTAGAAATATTGAAAAGATGTTTAAGATCTGCCTTAAGCACTTCCTCAATATGATAGGATATTTATAAGAACAATTGAACTTAATTGTTCTTTGATGAAGAAAATCGTCTTCGAACCAAAACACGAGGAACATAGACGTCATAGGAAATGACTAGCTATAGGATTAGGAATTTGGCGAGAAAACCATAATCCTTACCTTAGCTTTACCTAGGAACTTGCTTAAATATTCTAATTGTGTTTTAAGTGCGGCTTGGGATAACGGGAAGACCCTCCAGGTACGCTTTTATTTTATTGCAATTTACTTTCTTACGATTTACATTATTGCGATTTCATTAATCGCATCGCACTTACCTTTTTTTGCATGATAAACAATCATTGCATGAAAAACCACACCTTTAGGATAGTCCCTAAAACCGAAACCAAAACAAAATTAAAAGTCATTGCAAGATAAAATTCACCGCCACAACATTTCAAAATATAAAACAACTCAAAATTTAATCACAAACGAGAACACAAAACTACAATTATAACTAAATTAAAACGTCTCGTTGGATGATCGGGAATACCTCGGATGATGTAACCTACGTGTTGCTAACGGGATTTCCCACGGTCTAAATGAAAGTGTGGAACTCATTCGGTTGAGTTTAGCAAATTCATCCGGACTAAGTGAATCCGATAAAAATAATGATGCCGGAAGGATGGAACACGTGGGATCTTAACCGGTGTCGTTATAATCAACTTTAAGATTTGTTTTAATTAAAATATTGAAAACACTTGGAAATTAAGACTTCTCTAAACCAAAACACTTTTCTCATCCCCTGATTTATGACTTCTAAAACTAAAACCTCTGCAACAACAAGGAGATTGGAGCATGGTGGGCAGCACGGCCATCGTCGTCAGCAAAACTTGAATATACATCAGCAAAACTTTCTTAGAATTAAACAACCAAGCCATAGGATTTCGAGGTAGTTTGCCTAGTGCAACATAAATCCTCGAACCTCTTTGTTAGGCATTTGCACTGCAAATTAAGCCCTAACCGGTTTTAGGATTCCGAGGTAGTCGTCCGATACGACATAAACTCTCACATCTTCGAGGCTATTTGTATGATTGTGTCATACGAATATAAGTCCTAATTAATTAAAATTGGCAAGATCAAAACATTTAAATAAATATTAGGACTTTCCTAAATTCAAGCCAAACAATAGGATAGTCGGGAAATTATCGAAGTTCACTTCGAATCTGTGATTTCTCCTACCTTTCTTCCTTTGAATTCCCAAAACAAAATGTTCCAAATTTGATCCATTCCCTATTGAAATTCCAAAATTCAATCCTTTGAAAACTTAAACTTTGAAATTCTTGAGAGCGAGAATTATTGATTATTATCGAGAGTTTTCTTAGGTGATTCCCGTCACTTAAGATGTAATTAACTATAGGGGCTTGCCCTTATAGAGAATTTTAAAGAACCTGAGTAATATAAACCTCGTTTAATGCTTTCATATTAAGCGAGGGAATTTGTCGGCTTATAAAATTGGTTCGCGGACCAAACGGATGTCACAAATCTTCTAGTTTATTTAATCGAGCCCCATCGTCGAGCGATGTGTCTATTCTTCGGGATAGATACACGGTTTGTGGTGCGATGCTCGTTTATATAAACTATTCGGGATGTGAGATCGGTTCGATTTCATATCTTAAAATCTTCAAATTTAAAATTATTTTCAAAAATCAAATACTACTTTTCAAATTATTTATTTAAATTAAATTAAAAAATTCGCCGACAACTTCTGTTAGGCGACCCCTTTTCAAAATAAAACACACAACCTAAAAATATGCCGACAACTTCTGGCGACTCCGCTGGGGAAAATTCCTCTCTCCATTTTAATCAAATAATTCTGCTTTCAAAAAAATCGGTAGTGTATCCATGTCCCTAATGGATCAAACTACTATTCTTTCCGTTGGGATACTATGTTCATTTCTACCTTGAACAAGTATAGCTAATATTCTCTCGGATTTAGGAGCCACTGTTTAGACACCCCTAAACAGAGAGGTTCTGAGATCCTTTTACTTCATTTTTGAGGTGGGGTGGACCCCCAATAGGTGTTAGTTTAGGAATGATCCTTCGAGTCGAGAAGTCTTGCTTAAGACTCTCTTTTTCTTTCCAACTCCGAATCGGATTCCTTACCTTCTCTACACCTTTGAACATCCCGTTCTAAATAAACAAACCCTCTAATAAGTGATTCTTTTAATAAGTGATTCCTTCTTATAAATACATGAACAAGAATGTGTTCGGACTCTTTTCAATTCCTTTCTTTTCGTCCTAAAGAAAAGAAGCATAACTTGAGACTGACAACCAGAATCTACCCTGCAGAAATGGAAGCCCCGAAACTGATTTTCTCCTTCACCAATGGATTGGACTTCGCTGTCTATAAGGATGAGCTGCCCGACAATGGGATCATCCGATTTGGACAAGGATTTGAAAATACGAATGTCAAGATCACCGACGTCTCCCTCTTTGCACTGACGAACAAGGTATCTGAAGCTGAGGAGCCGCCGCTGAGTTCGACCTTAGGTCGACCCGGGAGTTCCCTCCTCTGCGAAGGATCCCGACTAAGAGAATCTGCTTGTCCGCGGGAGGACTCGTTCTTACTACACCCAGCTGGTCTAGTTGTTTTCGCACCCGCCCTACTTCGCCAAATTAAAGGGGAAAGAAATCCGGAATTATGGTGGACTGTTACGTGGAGGGTACGGATCTTCTGTAAGACCTTCGTTTTCGAAATCGGGTCCGGCTCGAGGATTCAGTCAGCGACGAGGACCCGAAGAAGAAACGAAGTAGAAGGATCGCTAGAGAAGCCAGAGCTGCTGAAATTGCTTTCCTAGAGGAAATTCCAGAACTGCCAGAATATACACCGCTGCCAGAATATACACCGCTGCCTGACTACATACCACTTTTGGGAGGAAGCAGGTTCCATCCCCTCTCCGCCGCAGAGGACGAGGAGAATGTTCGCAAGATTGCTTGCCACGTTACCTCGGCCCGCATATTACAACGATAGCCGCAAGAAAAGGACTAGAACTACGCCGTTTGCTCGACTGCAAACTTTGGTAGAAAAGTTAGCAAAGAAGGAAAAGCTGCCCGTATCGGAGATTCTACGAAGGATAGGGCGGGTGCCGGCCAAATCCCGTCTTGGGCCCCGAGTAGAACTCGTCATCATGACGGAAAAGCCGAGTAAAAGAATGAAGGCTAGTCCGCCCGTTGTCGTCTCGGGATTACGGATTAGGGAGGATACCACCTTCCGACATTTGGCCGACGGACCATGCGGTCTTAGACCTTCTGCTGCTAGAAGGATGGTATGGCGTCCCACTTCTTGGGCGGTTGAGATTGAAACGACGGCCGAGAGAGAAAGTCTCGCCGGGAGGCTGGAATGCGAAGAAAGTGCTACTGCGATAAAGGGGACTCGTGAAAAGGGGACCCGAAAACTATCGCACGACAACCGCAAAGACACACAGAAAGCCCCGCTAGAAGATGCCATGGAAAACTTGAGAACCGATATCCGACGGTTGGCAAAAGAAAGAGAAGAAAAGTTCGGAGATGAGATTGATTCATCGGAATTCATGGACGACGAATATGCGAGAAATCAACATGGTTGAGACACGAGCTTCATCGGCTTTGCAAGGTGCTCCGGCGGCCGCAGAAGAGAGGAGCCGAGGCGATGAGAAGGCGGCTTCGGGAAAAAGACGACACGATCGCTCGAATGGCGAAAAGGATGGAAGAGATGGCCGTAGCTCCGGCCACTCTCCGAGTCGAAGTACTGACCACAAAGAGAGACACCCCGAGAGGTCATTCACATTGTAGACGGAGGAAAGGAGATTACATCCGTCAATGGGGATGATCGGTGAAAAAGGATACAACACAAAGTATGATCCCCGAAAAGGATATCAAGAACTTGGTGGAACGGCGAGTGCGAGAAGCCTTAGCACAATCGAAGAGTGGGACATCCATTCGGACGGGTAGACCTTACCCGGGAAGAATTCGACGCCGTCCAATACCGAAAGGCTTCGTACCACCTCCGTTCGAGACCTTCGACGAGCCGGGAACCCCCGACGGCATGTGGCACACTTTCGTGCCGGTTGTTGCAATGTCGGCGGGAGCGATGCATTACTCTTCCGACGGTTCGTCGGCGGTCTGTCGGGAATCGCCTTCGGCGGTATGCGGGATTACCAAATGGTTCGGTGAAGACGTTCTCGGAGCTAGAGAACCTCTTCATCAAGCGATTCGCCGGACCTCAGCACCACATCACTATAGGTGATTTAGTGGTAGAGAAATAAAAGCCGAATGAAACTTTGGTGGATTACATACTTCGATGGAGAAACTTAAGCATGAAGTGTGAACCACAACTGCAAGAACAACAAGCAGTCGGCATTTTACTTAAAAGCATTCACGGCCCGATAGCACTTCTCCTCAAGGGATTCACTATTAAGACTTTCGAGAAGTTGTTAAGCAAGGCCGGAAGCTTGCAAGAAGAGGCGAAGCAATTAAGTTTCGCCGACAAGACGGACAAGCGAAGCCGATGAAGACTTTCGAAAAGAAATGCGGGATCGTTGCAGCAGTTGACAAAGGCAAGCAACCGATGCAAATACCACCAGAACGGCCGCAGCAACCACAACAGAATTTCCAGCAACCCCGGTCCAGCTATCAGTCATCTCCACAGTATGAACAACCGTCTCATCCGCAACGTACATTAAGGGAGCTTCTGAGCAGAGAATATCCGTTCAAGAATGAAGCAGTACCGAAAATGTTTTGTAGTCTGATGAAGACTCCGGATTTCCAGTGCAGAGCCTAAAAGACCGAGAGGAAGTCAACAAGAAAGGTGATCCCGACTTTTGCCCCTACCACCGGATGCTTGGGCACTAACATAGAAGATTGCATTACCTTTAAGAGTTGGCTCGATGACAACCTTCGGAAGGGGAATATAACGATCCCGAAGGAGTACATGAAGGAACCCCGGAAAGGAGGTTCCGTCGATGTTATCTCAGCCGATCCCATCATTCAGATAGATCTCTACACGGTCGACGATGGATGGACTACCGCCTGGACAAGGTCTTCGAAAAAGATTTTAGACGACATCCGAACCGCCTCGGTGTGAGCTTCGATTCGGAGTTTGAGACACCGTTAAGCGGAACTATCACTTGCGATAGAAGAACCACCTCAACGAGGAGACGATTGAAGAAAAGAAGAAAATCGACGAAGAAGAGAGGATCCGAGATTCCTAAGGCTAGACTAGGGGCTGCTTATCCTAAGATAGTTGTTTCCGATTCGGGGGAGAAATCCCTCGAACCTCTGATTTTGTATGATTATCTGCTCACTTCGGTGGGAACATATAATGATAAGGGTGATGGCGTTGGCTACGTTTTGACTGTTTCTAACAATTACGTAACTAGCGACAATCCGGACATCGATTTTGATACCAACGACAATTCTCGAAATCATACACAATCTCGACGATCAAAATAACGAAGAAGACATCCATCGAGGAGGCTACGAAAGCTCAACAAGCAACGCGATCTATACGCGAGTTTAGAGGAGCTCCGGTCACGATTGAGTTAGAGCCTTCGGATTCGAAGATAATGCGGAAGAGCTTGTCATTCGATTCGAGGAGGAGACACGAGCGAAGCTCGACACTAGATTCGGAAGAAATTACGAAGTTAACTTATGAAGTGGAAAAGTTCTACCTCCGAGAATGGGTCCAAAAGACAAAGGAAAGCGGTGGTTGTTCGGGAAGAACCAACCCGGCGGAAGAAATACTCATTCGAGAAGATGCCGAGACACATGGAAATAAAGTGGACTACGACGTGCTAGCCCATCTTAGGAAACTACCGGCCAAGCGAGCATCTACGACGCCCTCATCTTATCGAAAGAGATGAGAGAAGCTGCGATCGAGGCCTTACTTGATCCGGAAATTTGCTTAGCTCGAATGGCCGGAGATTCCTTAGGTGAGGTTTGCTCGTTAAAGGAACGACGAGGTGTTACCTTCACGGACAATGACTCTCTACTTGGGACGGCGGATCACAACCGACCGTTGTACATTTCGATTACTAATTGGGAAGTTTACACTCTCCGGAGTATTGGTGGATCCAGGAGCATCGATCAATATAATGAGTCTTCGAACGCTAGCATACTTGGAAATTGATGCTCGTGAGCTCGAGGTTGACAAAATGTTATTAAGAGGATTCAACCTTTAAGGAGAAAGAGCCCTCGGGTCAATAACGCTACTAATGAAGACCGGTGACTTAGCAAAGACAACCGCAAAATTTCACATAATTGATTCAGAAACATCGTTCAACGCTCTCTTGGGCCGACGCGTGGATACATGAAAACGGGATGGTACCATCATCTCGCATCGGTGCATCAAATACTACGATGGAGGGGAACGAGTGCATCAAAGGTGACTTACAACCATTCTCCGTACATGAGATTGGAATCCATGAAGATGCCGCTTATTATGCACCGCAAAGAAAACAATCTTCTCCAGGAGATACCGTAACAAATGAAGCAAAGAAAGTTCGGGACAACGAAGAACTCGAAGTTCTAGTCCAACGGTCACTCACCACTCCCTTCCGGCGAGATGGTGAAGGTTTCTCCACAACTCGCATCCGAGGTCGAGGCCGGGGACGAGGTCGTGGTAGAGACACTAGGACGATTGGACGGAGGAAACCGGCCATCAATGTCGATTGGGATAATAGTTCGAAGAAGAAAAAGAAATCGAAGCAAGAAGCGGCGACAATAAGTCGAAGAAGCCGCAATTCGAAGATCTCTCTCGAAGATGAGAAGAACGAAGAATACAAAACAATGTACGAAAAGATTAACCACTACGTACATACTATGACCCTAACCCCGATTCATTCTAACAAGATCGAGGGTATGGTGGTCGAAGAGGTACGTAACGACGGTGCGAGGCCGATCAAATTCTACCGTGGTGATTCTTCCTCCAAAGCGAAAATAATGTACAATTCGAAGATGTCACTTCATCGAATTAATGGAATTACCTTTTGAGTGGTACTCTCCCTGTGTTCAAAATTTAATTCAACGTGGTTTCTTACCTCGACAATGGACAAAAGGCCAATCACAACATTTTGAAAAATTATGGAATAATTCCGGTCGTCCACCCGATTCAAAGCATGGTCTCGGATTCGGCACAGTAGGGTCGGTTGACGATGCGAATTTTGCTTGGTTGTCACTTGCGAGCCCGATGAAAGCTGCATGGAAACTACGGACGAACTCGAAGATTTACAAATTGGAGACGCTCCACCGGAATTCGAAGAAGAAATCAAATCTACGATAGATGAGTTAATGGAAGTTAACTTAGGTACTAGCGAAGAGCCTAGACCTACCTTTGTTAGCTCCTTACTCGATAAAGAAGACTCCGAAGAAATAATCAAGTTATTAATGGAATTTAAAGGCTGTTTTGCTTGGAACTATGACGAGATGCCGGGATTAGCTCGAGAGGTTGCGGTCCACAAGCTAGGAGTGGATCCTACTTCGTCCTAGTCGGACGAGGTCCCAGAAGAATGCGTCTAGAAATCGAACAACAAGTCATAGCCGAAGTTAAAAAGCTAATAGACGCTAAATTTGTCCAGTGAAGAACAATACCCGACTTGGCTAGCCAATGTAGTGCCGATCGAAAGAAGAATGGTCGGATCGGAATTTGTGTGGATTTCGAGAGATTTAAACAAGGCATGTCCAAAAGATGAATTCCCTCTACCGATCCCATAATTAATGATCGACATTGCTTCAACACATGAAATATTCTCGTTCATGGATGGATCTTCGAGGATACAACCGGATAAAAATAGCTCCGAGAAGATGAAAAGCTTACGGCATTCGAACGCCGGTCGGAGTATTTTGCTACACGGTGATGCCATTCGGATCGAAGAACGCAGGAGCAACCTACCGGAGAGCAATGACAAGAATTTTTGATGATCTCATCCACAATCAAGTCGAATGCTACGTGGACGATGTGGTCATCAAAAGCAAAGTAAAGGAAAACCACCTGTATGATTTGAGAATTGTTTTCGAACGATTAAGACAATTTAACCTTAAGGTGAATCCCTTAAAATGCGCCTTCGGCGTCACCTCCGGGAAATTCTTAGGATTCGTTCTCCGACATCGTGGAATTGAAATCGACCCGGAAAAGATTAAAGCTATCTTAGAAATGCCGCCTCCCAAAACCTTAAAACAACTACAATCTTTTCAAGGGAAGCAGGCATATCTTCGACTCTTTATCTCAAGCCCGTCGAGTAGGTGTCGGCCTTTCTCGGCACTAGTTAAAAAGGACGCCAAATTTATTTGGGAAGAGAAATGCCGGAAGGCCTTCGAGGACATTAAACAATATTTAATGACACCTCCTGTCTTAGCGAGCCCAGTCTCGGGTAGACCGTGATACTTTACACCGCGGCTTTAGACGACTCTCTCGGAGCCACTGTTAGCCTGGGTCAATGATGAGGGTAAAGAAAATGTTCTTTACTACTTAAGCCGTCGTTTACTTCCGACGGAAGTAAGGTATCCCGCAATTGAAAAGCATTGTTTAGCCCTGATCTTCGCCGCTCAAAAGCTCAGGCACTACATGCTTTCTCATAAGGTCAACCTAATCTCGAAGTTTAATCCATTGCAATACTTGATGACTCGTCCAACACTTTCCAGGCAGACTTGCCGGATGGTCGATGATATTATTGCAATTCGATATAACTTTCGTGCCTCTTCGTGCCGTAAAGGGACAAGTCTTAGCGGACTTCCTCGCGACACACCCTTTGCGGCCGAATCTCCTCTCGATGACGATGCGCCGGATGAACAAATAATGAACCTAGAAGACCTTGATGATCGATGTTGGGAATTGTATTTCGACGGAGCATCTTCAGCACACAAAGACGAAGAATCGCAAGTGATAGTGCCCGGTAAGGCAGGAATCGGGCTAATCTTTATAACACCGGAGCGGGGGATGTTAAGATACTCCTACCACTTGACAGAACCGTGTACGAACAACGAAGCAGAATACGAAGCCCTCATAACGGGACTGGAATTAACTATTCGAATGGGGATAACGGACATCGACATCTACGGGGATTCGCGGTTAATCATTCAACGAGATCGTCGGACGATACGGAATTTTAAAGCGAAGACTCGAATAATACTTCCGGTATGCCATACGAGTTGTTGGAACGATTCCAAATGTAACGATCTACAAAATTCCCGGAAAAGAAAATGCTTTAGCAGATGCTTTAGCTCGTCTCGCAAAAGAATTTGCTGTTTGCAAGATGAATCGGTAGAAGTGTCGGTTCACGGACGTCGGGTCCTATCACGGCTCGACATAGACACAATACACAAATCGGAAAAGAGAAAGAATCGGTTGTAGTAGTGACGGAAAACACGAGAAGATTGGCGACGGCCATTGATGAAGACTACTACGAACGGGAAAGCTACCAGACGATAGGTCGCTAGCCCATCAGATCAAGAAAAGAACTCTGTCTTACGCATTAATAAACAACACATTGTACAGAAGGTCTTTTGATCAAATGTGGCTAAGGTGCCTAAGCGGGTCCGAGGCCCATGAAATTGTTAAGGAAGTGCATTCAGGACTCTGTGGCGCTCACCAGTCGGGTCCGAAGATGAAAATGAAAATTAAAAGGCTAGGGTACTACTGGCCCTCGATGATGATCGACTGCATGAAAATCGCCGAGAGCGCGTCACCGATGCCGAGTGCACGGAGTGGTTCTACACCAACCTCCAAATGTGCTACATCCGACAATTGCGTCGTGGCCATTTGAATGTTGGGGCACGGATATAGTGGGTCCGATAGAACCACCATCTTCAAAAGGATATCGCTTCATTCTTGCGGCTACGGATTACTTTTCCGAGTGGGCGGAGGCGGTTCCACTCAGAGAAGTGAAAGCACACCACGTGCTACAATTTTTCAAGAACCAAGTTGTCTACCGTTTCGGAGTGCCGCGCGAGATCATCTCGGATAATGGGTTAGCATTCGAAGCACGCAAATCAACAATTTTGTCGGGAGACACGGAATCGGCGGCGATACTCGACAATTTACTACCCAAGAGCAAACGGCCTCGGCGAGGCTTTTAATAAAACTCTCGTTCAAATCTTAAAGAAAACTTTGGACGATAATAAGAGGAATTGGCACGAGAAGTTGTTAGAAGCCTTATGGGCCTACCGGACGACCTTCGAACTCCTACTCGAAGCTACACCTTACGTTCGGTGTATGGGTCCGAGGCGAGTGTTACCTTTAGAGGTTCAACTTCCTTCACTCGGAATCGCGATTTGCAAACAAGATCACGACGGAAGAGAACGCCAAATTACGACTTGAAGAATTAGAAAGCACTGGAAGGGAAAAGACTTGCGGCGCAACGGAATTTAGAACTATACCGAGCTAAGATGGTTCGAGCCCATGACAAAGCTGGTTCGCCCGAGAACCTTGAAAGTTGGTGACTTATTTCTCGTTCTCAAGAGACCTATTCTTGCACACCGCAAGATAGGAGGAAAATTTGAACCCACTTGGGAAGGACCGTTTGTGGTTGAAGTAGTATACTCGGGAGGTTCCTACCGGCTAGTGAATTGCCGGGGAGAACGACATATGCTTCGATCGATGGACGATACTTGAAAAAGTATTACGCTACTCGATGTTTCGAAGGAATGAATTCTTCATCCCTAAGAAACACGGGCGAAGTAATTACTTATGATTGGAGTCCGAACCCAAAAATAATAAAATGTGTTAAAATAAATAAAGTCATGATAATTAAATTTTCCTTGTTTCCTTTTCCAAATCAAAATCTCTTCCCTGATCTTATACTACTTCATTCCTGTTAAATTTAAAAATATAAAAAAAAAGAAAAGAAAAAAAATATGTCTTTAATAAACATTTTCTTAATGTTCTTGTTCTTAGTACGACCCCGATCCTTTTCCTTGTCTTTTCGCGGGGAAATGTCGAACGGGCGGTTGGTCTCGAACTTTAAGAATGGCGTAAGCCTTGCACTCGATGAAAAGAGGGTGAAAGATGGAGCGATAATCGAGATCGACTCGGAATTCGCACCAGCGAGCCTACGATACGAGGAAAGTGGCTGGGTCCCGGTTGACCGAGAAGAATTGCCGGGCGGACGGTGATGAAAGAGGGTGGCCCAAGCCACCGATCCAACGAGCAAGAAAAGAAAGGCAAACATTGAAGAAGATAAGAAAATGAAGTACGTAGTGGCTACGGCGGAGGGCGAGCTTGTCGGCGCCGCGCCCACGGAGATTCAAGAAGTTCGAAGAGCTACTCTCACGGCAACGCAACGAAGAAATAAGAATCGCCGTATCCGTAAGATGTTAACAAAACTAGGCTGCGGACCCGGCGCGACGGAGACGGTTACTACGCCGGTACGTACACTTCGAGGATACCGGTTCACCGGGAACCCGAAGAAAGGAGGCCGGCTCCTAGGATAACAGAAAGGACCAGGGAAATCTCCAGAAGATCAGAAGAAAGAAGGCTACCGTGCCACCGGATAAAACCACCAGTAATGCATGACCTTGTTGCAGAAGCAACCCCGGGGGATGTCCCGACAGACATCATCCCTGAGGAGCCGAGGTATGCAGGAGAACGTGAAGGAATTGAACCGTATATCCCACAATATGTCTCCGGGCCTCGCCATCGCGGATCATTCGGAATACGAGCTGGAGAGAATGCGGAATGTTGAAAAGAAAACCTTTGAATACTTCGAGAGAATTAGAGGCGGAAGGATCGACATACTAGAGGGCCTCGAGTTACATACGGACGTATTCTCGGAGTATGAACAACAGCAAATCGTGGATTGTATCCGGGATTTGAAAAGAATGGGCCGAGCAGGCCGCCTAAGGGAAAATACCTACTCAGAACCCCGGAGATGGATGCCAGGGAAAGGAAGAATCACAATACAATGTGGATGTTGTTACAACTTTGTGGAAGACAGGAAGGGAAACCCTCCGGGAATACTCCGTCATGGCCAAGTGGATCCGATGCCACTAGTCATCAAGAGAATGGTAAAGAGATTGATAACATGGAGGGTACTGCGGCAGATTGCATACCCAATAGTTGCATTATCAACATCTACAAACCGGGGTGATCGCATACCCCCACACATAGATCACCACGACTTTGTCGGACCCTTCGCACGGTCTCTTTCCTGAACGAGTGTAACATCATGTTCGGATCCGACCTCCGGATAGCGAGGCCGGGTGAGTTCCGAGGGCCGGTGAAGATACCTTTACCGGTAGGTTCCGTCATGATGCCGAAGGGCAACGGAGTAGATATCGCTAAGCATTGCATACCAGGAGTACCGGTGAAGCGGATCTCGGTTACTTTCGGAAGAATGGACGACGAGAAGCCACCTTACCATTTCCGATCGGACCCGGAGCTAGAGAGCCTCCGGCCTTACTAGCTGTGAGTTACATGGAAAATATCACACCTTCAATGTACATCCATACGACATCCTTGCCAAGGATGGCTTGGAAGGTGATGTTATTGACCATGTACCCCACTATTCAGACATGGATTTTTGACAGATGCTTCTTTGATGGATCGACGAAGATCATACATAGTCCGTTTTGAGTCTACATGGATTGTATGAGATGTATTCCAGATCGAGTTGTATGATGTATCTTCAACATGATTGGAATGAAAGTGACCATGTCACATTTTTGGCCTTCACCTCTTTTGTGCAAATTGATTGGGAAACGCCATTAAAGTTAAATGAACTTCGAACAAAGAACAGAAAAGAAATAAAAAGAGAATAAAAGAAAACTTTCCTTAAAAATCTAAAAATGATAAACACCAAATTCACATGAACATTAAATAAACGATAAAATAAAATTTGAATCATTAAAAGATAAACAAAATCAACATAAATGTTAAATCAAATTTCAAATCAAATTCTCAATCAAATTTCAAATTCAATCTTTCCAGATTTCAAATCTCTATCAAATCTCAAATTCGATCTTCCAGATCTCAAATCAAATCTCAATCGAAAATTCAAATTCAATCTCCCAAATCTGAAATCCAACCCGTTCTACTCTCTCCCTTGTCTGGGATGGAAGCGGTTAATTCCATTGATACGGATCGAATCTGATGGCGAGGAATTGTATCCAATCCAAACCAGCAACTTCCGATCAACTCTGTTGAATGGGATATGTGACATCTACATATTCTCTCCTAATATATTTCCTTCCATGAAAGTCTTTTACAACTTTCATGAAATTCTCGAAAAACCAAAATTCCACACTCTTCAAATCAACACTACAAATCTTTGCAAAATCAATTACCGATCAATATCAAATTCAAATTTCTGGGTCAAGGATTTTACATCCAAGACTGCACTGCTTTAGGATTCTTTCCCTATTGCACTGAAATACATCAAATTCAAACTTTTGGGTCAAGGATTTTACATCTAAGATCGCACTCGCTTTAGGATTCTTTTCCTATTGCACTTCGAAATACATCAAATTCAAACTTTTGGGTCGAGGATTTTACATCCAAGACTGCATTCGCTTTAGGATTCTTTCCCTATTGCACTTTGAAATACATCAAATTCAAACTTTTGGGTCGAGGATTTTACATCCAAGACTGCACTTGCTTTAGGATTCTTTCCCTATTGCACTGAAATACATCAAAATCAAACTTTTGGGTTGAGGATTTTACATCCGATACTGCACTGCTTTAGGATTCTTTCCCTATTGCACTGAAATACATCAATATCAAATTCAAACCTTTGGGTCAAGGATTTTACATCCGAGGCTGCATTGCTTTAGGATCTTTTCCCTATCGCAATGAAGTACATCAAAATTCAAACTTTTGGGGTTGAGGATTTTACATCCAAGACTGCACTGCTTTAGGATTCTTTCCCTATTGCACTGAAATACATCAAATTCAAATTTTTGGGTCGAGGATTTTACATCCAAGACTGCACTGCCTTAGGATTCTTTCCTAATGCACTTGAAATACATCAAATTCAAACTTTTTGGGTCGAGGATTTTACATCCAAGACTGCACTCGCTTAGGATTCTTTCCTATTGACCTTGAAATACATCAAAATCAAACTTTTGGGTCGAGAATTTTACATCCAAGATGCACTCGCTTTAGGATTCTTTCCCTATTGCCTTTGAAATACATCGAAATCAAACTTTTGGGTCGAGGATTTTACATCCAAGATCGCACTTGCTTTAGGATTCTTTCCCTATTGCACTTGAAATACATCAAAATCAAACTTTTTGGGTCGAGGATTTTACATCCAAGACTGCATCGCTTTAGGATTCTTTCCCTATCGCACTGAAATACATCAAAATTCAAACTTTTGGGTTGAGGATTTTACATCCGAAACTGCATTGCTTTAGGATTCTTTCCCTATCGCAATGAAATACATAAAAATTAAATTCTTGGGGTTGAGGATTTTACATCCGAGATCGCATTGCTTTAGGTTCTCTCCCTATCGCAATGAAATAAATCAAAAATCAAATTCTTGGGGTCGAGGATTTTACATCCGATACTTGCATTGCTTTAGGATTCTTTCCCTACCGCAATGAAATACACCAAAATCAAACTCTTGAGGTTAAGGATTTTACATCTGATACCGCATTACTCTGAGATCTCTCCTCATTGTAATGATTCAATCCGATAGATTCGATTTTCTTTTGGGGTTGAAGATCTTACATCTAAAACCACAAAATTCCAATTTTCATTTCAAATCAAATCCCTTCAAATTAATTTTGACAAAACTTCAATCTAAATTAAAATTCCAAATTGAAATCGAAACTCACACATCAAAACTTAAACTAAAACAAAATGAAATCTAAATTGAAATTCCCCCAGGTCATGTGATTTGGGATTCACCTTCTTTTCATTTCCCCAGCGAGAGTTCAGGAATCTCCAGTTTCAAAGATATATTTGACACTCCCCAGCGGAAACTTTTCCACTTCGTTCTAAGTTTGTCACTTGGACATCTGTGTTGGTTGTGTTGATCTCTTCGGTCAACGCCAATACGCGTGGTGTGCTCCGTCAGCTCACCACACCTATTGGGGGTCCATTTGTTGACCTCATTTTTGATGAGGTCTTCTCTTCTTCTTTTTAGTGCTTAGGATCTAGCCTTAGGCTTTTCCTTTGACTATCTTAGAGGACTAGAATTGGGACCCACCTTTTAGAAATTCAAACCATTTCTTAACTCCCTGCAAACTCCACAAACTTGACTGTAGACCCCTAATCACCTAGAGGGTTGAAATCAAATGTGGAAGTTTAAAGGATGAGTTCCTATAGGACTCTTTGGCCTTAGGACCGCCTACTGGGTGGCTCAGTACGAGTGAGGGGCTGACTTACACACACACTACACTTATACACTACACTTTCACACACTTCCTAAAACTACACCCATACCTAACTTGACCTCTCGACTCATGTAGGTGATTCACATGGATAGTCCTTAACCCCTAAGCCCTTGGCTAAGAGGGTTAGGAACAACATAGTGAATGCCTCAAATGAGTCCCTTCATGGCTCATGTGGGCTTGATATGGCTTTATGGCTCAACCAAAATGATTTCATTCCACTTACATCCACCCAATCTTCAATTTTCTAAATTTTCAATTTTCTAAATTTTTAATTTTTCACCCCCGGGACCCTACACCCGCCTAACCTACCCAAAACCCTTGAAACTACCCAAAATTCTCAAAAATTTCCAAATTACCCAAAATTCCTCAAAATCATTCCCAAACATTTCCACATCACTCAAATTGATCATCCATACCCAAAAATACCAAAAATTCCAAAAATACCTCCCAATACCCTCCAAATACCCAAAATACCCCTCTTGACCCAAAAATCCAAAAATTCAGAAAATTCCCAGAAAATTCCAGAAAATCCCAAATATTCCCAATTTCATTTTGTCCAACTACACCATGGGCCAATTTTTTCAATTTACTTTACTTTTGTGAAAACCCCCAATTTGACCCATTTTAACCCAAAGTGAGCCCAATGTTAAACCAAACCTACCCAATTGACCCCAATTTTGGTCCAATTCAATTCTAAACTTCAATTCAACATTCCCAATACCAATCTAGACCAAACCCAAGTCCAATTTGATTGACATTTGGATCCAATTTCACTTTTGGCCTTAAAGCCCAATTTGGACCCATGACCCAAACTTAACCCAAACTCACCCAATTCAGCTCCAATTAACCCCAAATCTTTTCTAAATCTTCCTTAACATCCCCACAAACAAAACACTAACATTATTTGCCCAAAATTTAGACCCAAACCCCACTCAAATTCAACCTAAAGCTAAAAGGCCCATTTTTGACATAAACCCAAACCTAACCCAAATGAGCCCAAACCCCAAAATCAAAGCCCAACCAAAGCCAAAACCTATTTGAAACACTCCCATAAATATTTCCCAACATTAATTTTACATCAATTTCAACCCTAGCCCAACATTGGCCCAACTTGGCCCACTTGGACCTATATTGGCCCATTCACCAAAAGAGGCCAAATTCAACCCAATTCAAACCCAAATCACTCCCAATTTGCTTCAAGTCACTCATGATACATCCATGAGCTAAACCCAACAATTATTTGGATCAACCTCTTTACAAAATTTCATCCCAAAATCCATTTTAAAATCCAAAAGCCCACTTTCCTAAAGCATCTTAAAAGCCCATCTAAAACCATTTCAAAAGGCCCAAAATCTACCCTAAAGCCCACATGACATCTCCATTTGCCATCCACTTAATTAAAGCCATTACCTAAGTCCTAAATTCATCATCAAATAGTTCCAAATCAAGTTTCATACAAATTTCCATCAAATTACCAAAAATTCCTAAAATCCATTTTCATGAAATTGACCAAACTTTTTGCCAAGCCAAAGGTGAGCCATGGAGCCATGCATGAGCCACATGTGAGCCATGAGAGCTTTGGACACTCCACCATGCCATATTGGGTCAGAAGAGGGAGGGCTTTACTTAATCGCTAAAGCTCATTAGCCTTAATCATGTTTCACCTAAACTTAAATTTAATCCAAATATATTTGGATGGAGACTTCTCCATGCCAAACCAGTGATCCCTTTGATCCCCACGGCATCCAAAGCCACCTTGAGGGGTGCACCAAGCCCAAATGGGTGGGTTGACCCATTTAGACTCAAAATTAGCTCCTCCCCCATTCCATCTAAATCAAACCCTTTACACATGTCAAACCTCGATTGAATGCACCAAACCCGACCACGACCCACTCGAACAAGATGGTGACCGATGCTCGGCCGGCCGGCCACCGAGCCGCCGGAAAACATCATGGCCGAGAGCTCACATGTGAGCCCAACTTGGAATTCTCACCGCTCGAGCTGCCCCATCCCCGCGTGGCCATTGGAGCTGTTCTTCTCTTGCCAGAGCGAGCTGATCCCAAGCCCTAACTCTCCCTGGGAGGCCCTCCACCCTCTCCTATTTAAACACCACCCCTCTCGGCCATGAGGGGGGCTGAAAAAAACCTTAAGGAAACTCTGCCAAAATTGTTCTAGACTCCTCCCCATACACAGAGCACTTGATCCCCATTGAGATCCCCCTGCCATTTCTTCTCTGTGAGCTCAATTTCATAGTTGAAATCTAGGCCCAAAACCAGGACACTTCTCCACAGTGAACCAATTCCCAAATTGATTGGTTCTACACCTTCACCGGACCAAGGGAAGGTGTCCACCGAGCAAAGCCCCATCTCCGGGCCACCCGGTTGCTCCGGCCTCCAAGCTTTGTGATCGGGCTGTGGTCGAAATCCAACCTGAACAATTCACTGAGACCGGGAGACTTCATCCGGAGCTTGCTAAGATCCGATCGAAGGTGCAACAACTCTCGGATCGAAGCCACACTTCTGCGAGCAAAGGTATGAGTTAATTCTTCATCCCGAGCTTACGGAGATTCTTCATTTCAAATGCTTTAATTTCAATGCATGATAACCGTATAGATGTGTTCGTCTCTTGAAGACGAATCCATAGAGCATAAGAACATGAAAATCCATTGAGTATCGAGTGAGATATTAGGGATTTAGTGTGGACGGCTCTCGGGTGAGGACACTTGGGGACGATGAATGGATGCCGTCCATTTAATACACGCGCGGACAGACGGCTCAGATCGCGTCAGATCAGAGGACGGAGCGATACAGCGGGCCCCGGGAGCGCTGACTCAGATGGCGGCGTCGAATGGGAGTGCGACGCGTGTGCGTTCGGAGATGCCGAGGATGACGCGGCGCCGCGTGGATAAATAGAAAATTAGGGATTTTTCTGATATATTTAATTCCCTAAACTTCAAAAATTCATAACTTTGTGTAGAAAAATCATAAAAATAAAATAAAAATACCCTCTTGCTCAGTGAACAGAGGAGAATAATGTGGAAAAGAAATCATTTAATTTCATCAAGAATTTTATTTTTAATAATTTATTTACTCTCTGCATATTTTTAATTCTCCATGCATGTATACAATTCACCATGGCATGAGACCATAAGGCTTTTGAAGCCTCTGAATTTGGGAACATTCCCTAAATTTTCCAAAGTCAAAGGCCATCCCTATGAAGAGTTATTGATTTTTCAAATTCATGTTACTGTTTTGAGTATTTTAATTCCAATAATTAGCATGTTGTGAAATAAATTCTAGTAAAATTTGGTGATTTTCCTTATGACCAGAGAACCCTAGGAAAAATAGGTTTTGAGTTAGTTCATTTAAAACAACCCTAATTGGCTTAAACACTCAAAATAGATCTCTAATTAATTAGAGCTAACCATACATCAAATTGACCTGAAATCAATTCTCCATTGACCTTTAGGATCAGAGGAACCCACCATAAAAATTTGAGGTCAATTGGACTTGGTTAGCCCTATTAATTGGGTTGATTAAGCCACTTAGTCATTTTAAAATTTAAAAATTCATAACTTTCAAAATATCTTTCAAAAATTCACCAAATTGGTTTTGGAGCCTCTCTGATATCAGGGGAATTTAAGAAAGTTAAAATTTCAATTTTCTAAAAAAGTTGATTTTTTAATATTATTTTAATATTTTAATAATTAAAAAATAATAAAAATCACAAAAATAATAAAATTCACCAAAATGTCACATTTTGAATTTTAATCACTTAGGAACAAACCCCATATTTTTATTAGGTCTATTTAGTGAGATATTAAATTTTAAAGCTCTAGGGCAATTTTAAAATTAAAAAAATGTATTTTCTAGCATTTTCACTAAAATAATTCTAATAAATCAAAGAAAAATCAGAAAATTGCAAAATTTGCTTCTCTGACTTCCCTGATATCAGAGAGATTTTTGAAAAATATAAAATTCATTTTTCAACATTTATTTTATTTTTAAATTAATTAACACTCCAAAACTTAAAATAATTATAATAAAAATAATATAATTCAAAAAATCACCAAAATTGGTCCAAGTGGTCCTTTGGTCATTAGAAATGTCTCCTAATTTTCTTAAGGACAGAAACTTTCCCTTGGTCATGTTATTAAATTTTCCTTGGAAATCTCTATTTTCTACCAAAAAAAATTATATAAATAATTTAAATACAGAAAAATCACATTTTCTCCTCTCATGTCTTTATTGATATATGAGTGAAGTCACATAAAAATTTCAAGTTCATTTGAGTTCAATTTAGTGAATTATGAAATTATTAAGCTTAAAGGGTAAAGTGGTAATTAAAATTTTAACCCTTAATTAAAACTTTAGGTTTAATAAAAAATTAACAAGTAAAATATTTGATCCTAATCTGATTTGGATGATTGAAATTTAAATAATTAAAGGGTAGAAACCCATTAAGCAATTTAAAATGATTAAACCTTAATTAAATAATTGATTAAATTTGGAAGAATAATAAAATTGGAATTATTAAAATAGGGATATTATTAGGAAGAGATTTATTTTTTAATTTAAAAATCCCTAAATTAATTATCTCATTAATATTCAATTCTTAATTAAAATGATAACTCAAATTCAAAACATTGAAAGACTTAATCATTAAACTAAGATTAAATTATTAAACCCTTTTAAAAATTTCAATTAAAATTAAAAAATAAAATTAAATTAAAAATTAAATTAAATTAATTAAATTAAATTAAAATTAAAATTTGAATTAAATTAAATTAAAATTAAAAATTAAATTAAATTAAGCAAATTAAATTAAAATTAAAAGTTGAATTAAATTAAATTAAAATTAAAAATTAAATTAAATTAAGCAAATTAAATTAAAATTAAAAGTTGAATTAAATTAAATTAAATTAAAAATTAAATTAAATAAACAAATTAAATTAAATTAAATTGAATTAAATAAGTTAAATTAAAGTAAATTAAATTAAATTAAATTAAATTAAATTAAATTAAATTAAATTGAATTAAATATAATATCACCAAAGACATAAAGAATTTAAAATAAATCTAAAATAACTTGAACACTATTCCAAATTTAAACCCATTGATTGAATTCAAACTAAATCACCAGTTTACCCTCGAAGCTTTAGTTATCATAACTCCTAAACAGAATATTAAATGAAATGTTACTTCACTTGTAGGATATTCAAATGTCCTAGTTCACTGAGCAAGATAACAATAAAACTTGAAATTCTTGGACGATTAATTCATTTGTATAATTAAATTCATTTAGACTTAAAACAATCCTAGAAATATTGAAAAGATATTTAAGATCTGCCTTAAGCACTTCCTCAATATGATAGGATATTTATAAGAACAATTGAACTTAATTGTTCTTTGATGAAGAAAATCGTCTTCAAACCATAACACAAGGAACCTAGACGTCATAGGAAATGACTAGCTATAGGATTAGGAATTTGGTAGAAAACCATAATCCTTACCTTAGCTTTACCTAGGAACTTGCTTAAATATTCTAATTGTGTTTTAAGTGCAGCTTGGGATGACGGGAAGACCCTCCAGGTACGCTTTTATTTTATTGCAATTTACTTTCTTGCAATTTACATTATTGCAATTTCATTAATCGCATCGCACTTACCTTTTTTTTGCATGATAAACAAATGTTGCATGAAAACCCACACCTTTAGGATAGTCCCTAAAACTGAAACCAAAACTAAATTAAAAGTCATTGCAAGATAAAATTCACCGCCACAACATTTCAAAATATAAAACAACTCAAAATTTAATCACAAACAGAACACAAAACTACAATTATAACTAAATTAAAATGTCCTTTTGGATGATCGGGAATACCTCGGATGATGTAACCTACGTGTTGCTAACGGGATTTCCCACGGTCTAAATGAAAGTGTGGAACTCATTCAGTTGAGTTTAGCAAATTCATCTGGACTAAGTGAATCCGATAAAAATAATGATGCCGGAAGGATGGAACCGTGGGATCTTAACCGGTGTCGTTATAATCAACTTTAAGATTTGTTTTAATTAAAATATTGAAAACACTTGGAAATTAAGACTTCTCTAAACCAAAACACTTTTCTCATCCCCTGATTTATGACTTCTAAAACTAAAACCAATGCAACAACAAGGAGCTTGGAGCATGGTGGGCAGCACGGCCATCGTCGTCAGCAAAACTTGAATATACATCAGCAAAACTTTCTTAGAATTAAACAACCAAGCCATAGGATTTCGAGGTAGTTTGCCTAGTGCAACATAAATCCTCAACCTTTTGTTAGGCATTTGCACTTGCAAATTAAGCCCTAACCGGTTTTAGGATTCCGAGGTAGTCGTCCGATACGACATAAACCCTCACATCTTCGAGGCTATTTGTATGATTGTGTCATACGAATATAAGTCCTAATTAATTAAAATTGGCAAGATCAAAACATTTAAATAAATATTAGGACTTTCCTAAATTCAAGCTAAACAATAGGATAGTCGGGAAATTATCGAAGTTCACTTCGAATCTGTGATTTCTCCTACCTTTCTTCCTTTGAATTCCCAAAACAAAATGTTCCAAATTTGATCCATTCCCTATTGAAATTCCAAAATTCAATCCTTTGAAAACTTAAACTTTGAAATTCTTGAGAGCGGAATTATTGATTATTATCGAGAGTTTTCTTAGGTGATTCCGTCACTTAAGATGTAATTAACTATAGGGGCTTGCCCTTATAGGGAATTTTAAAGAACCCAGGTAATATAAACCCTTTTTAATGCTTTCATATTAAGCAGGGGAATTTGTCGGCTTATAAAATTGGTTCGCAGACCAAACGGATGTCACAAATCTTCTAGTTTATTTAATCGAGCCCCATCGTCAAGCAGTGTGTCTATTCTTCGGGATAGATACACGGTTTGTGGTGCGGTGCTCGTTTATATAAACTATTTGGGATGTGAGATCGGTTTGATTTCATATCTTAAAATCTTCAAATTTAAAATTATTTTCAAAAATCAAATACTACTTTTCAAATTATTTATTTAAATTAAATTAAAAAATTCGCCGACAACTTCTGTTAGGCGACCCCTTTTCAAAATAAAACACACTACCTAAAAATATGCCGACAACGCCTTACGCTTTAGTGTACTGGTCCGAGGCCATCTTGCCCCTGGAAGTTCAGCTTCGGTCACTCTGAATTGCAGTTGTAGAAAAGATCACTACAGAAGAAAATGCCAGACTACGGCTGGAAGAATTGGAAAGCTTGGAAGGGAAAAGACTTTCCGTGCGGCGGAATTTGGACCGTATCAAACCAAGATGATCCGGGCCCATGATAAGCTGGTACGCCAAGAAATTTCAAAGTCGGTGACTTAGTTCTTCTTCTCAAAAAACCTATCCATGCACACTGCAAGAAAGGAGGTAAGTTTGAACAACTTAGGAGGGACCATTTGTGGTCGAGACAGTCTACTATGGAGGTTCCTACCAACTGGTGAATTGCCGTGGAGAACGACCCATGCTTCCAATCAATGGACGGTATTTAAAAAGTATTACACAACCTGATGTTTCAAAAGGTGACCTCTAAAGTAGAATCTTATCCCTAGAAACACGGGCGAAGTAATCACTTTGTGACTGGGTCCGAACCCAAAACAAAATAAAATGGATGATAAAAAAAAAATTTCATCAATGAAAATGTTAAAAAGAAAACATGGGAAATGGTAATAATAAAATGTCAATCTTTCCTTTTAAATCCATTCATTCCTGATATTTTCTCATCTTTTCCTACTTTCTTTAAATTTAAAAGAAGTGAATAAGAATTTTTAAGTATTTTTTCTTATTGTTCTTGTTCTTAGTACCGCCCCTGATATTTTCCTTATTTTTTTTCGCAGGGAAATGTCGAACGGGCGGTTGGTTCTTAACTTTAGAAATGGCGTAAGTCTAGCACTTGATGAAAAGAGGGTGAGGGATGGAGCAGTGATAGAGATTGACTCAGACTTCACACCATTCGGCTTACAATACGAAGAAAATGATTAGATCCCAGTTGATCGAGAAGAACTTCACGACGAGACGGTGATGAAAATGGGTGGCCCGAGCCACCGATCCAGCAGACGAAAAGAAAAGCAAACGCCGCTCATGCAACCAGAGAGGATAAGAAAGTTAAGTCCGTGGTTGCCACAACAGAGGGTAGGCTTCTCAGCGCCGCACCCACAGAAATTCAAGGGGTAAGGAGAGATACTCTCACTGCTACCCAGCGAAGAAATAAGAATCATCACATTTGCAAAATGTTGACCAAGTTAGCAGACGATCAACATAAACAGACAGTTGATACCGTTAGTGCAAATGCTCCAAGGAGACCGGTTCATCAGGAACCAGAAATAAGAAAGTCAACTCTAAGAAAGTCAGAACAGATAGAAGAAGCACCAAGAAAAGTAGAAATAGAGTTAGTACCTCGACGCTGAGCAGATGTACCAGATCCGAAGAGTTTTGTTGCGAAAGGAACCCCGGATGATGTCCCTACAGAGACTATCCCCGAGGAGCCGAGACATGGAGAAGAACCTGCTGGGGTTGAGCCATACATCCCGCAGTATGTTACTAGACACCGAGGACTTCAGATAATCCCGGAATACGAGCTGGATAAAATGCAACTAGTTAAGAAGAAAACCTTTTAATTCTTTGAAAGAATTGGAGACAAGAGGGTCAACATTTTAGACGACCTCGAGCTACAAACAAATGTATTGTCAGATTACGAGCAACAACAAATTGTAGAATGCATCCTCGAATTACAGAAAATGGGCCGAGCTGACCGCCTGAGAGAAAAGACCTAATCAGAATCCCGAAGATGGATGCCAGGAAAAGGAAGAGTTACAATCCAATGCGGATGTTGCTACAATTTTGCCATAGATAGAAAAGGAAATCCACCAGGGATAATCCATCGCAGTGAGGTGGATCCGATGCCAAGAATCATTAAGAGAATGGTGAAAAGGATGATAACATGGAGGGTATTGTCTACAGATTGCATACCCAACAGCTGCATTATTAACATCTACATGGAAGGCGATTGCATACCTCCACATATAAACCATCATGACTTTGTTAGA
The DNA here is from genome assembly GCA_022702705.1 of Papilionanthe hookeriana x Papilionanthe teres. NCBI lineage: Eukaryota > Viridiplantae > Streptophyta > Magnoliopsida > Asparagales > Orchidaceae > Papilionanthe > Papilionanthe hookeriana x Papilionanthe teres. The sequence continues at coordinate 146,417,779 of CM040428.1, forward strand.
CCCTTCTGCACAGTCTCATTCGTCAACCAGTGCAACATCATGTTTGGATCTAACCTCCGGATTGCAGGCCCCAGTTAGTTCCGAGGGCCGGTGGAGATACCACTACCGGTAGGTTCCATCCTGGTGTTAAAAGGAAATGGAGCAGACGTTGCAAAGCATTGCATTCCAGGAGTGCCTGTGGAGTGGATCTCAGTTACTTTCAGACAGATCCAGAATTGGAGAGTCTCCGGCCCTACGAGCTGTGAGTTACATGGGAAATAGCACACCTCCAATACACATCCATGCGGCATTCCTGCCAAGGGTGGCTTGGAAGGTGATGTTATTGCCCATGTTTCTTACTATTCAGACATGGATTTTTGACAGAAGCTTTTGGATGGATCAACAAGAATCTTACACAATCCGTTTTGGATTTACATGAATTGTATGAGACATTAAATTTTCGAGGAAAATGTCATCATGATTAGATCAAGTTATATGATTTATTTTCAACAAGTTGGAATGAAAACCACTACGTCATATTTTTCCTTCACCTCATTTTGTGAAAATTGACTGGGAAATGTCATTAGAGTTAAATGAACTTTGAACGAAGAACATAAAAGAAAAGAAAATAAATGAGAAACTTTCCTAAAAATCTGAATATTAAAATGAACTTCAAATTCACATGAACACTAAATAAACAACAAAAAATAAAATGGGATCGTTAAAGGACAAAAAAAATGAATCTAAACTCCGAATTTAATTTCGATCTCTAACCTCTGATTCGAACCTTTCAGTTCTTTCTTCCATCGAAATCTGTTGGAAACTCTTTTGAAATTTGAATATTCTCTTTGACTTGTTTTTAAGTCAAGTCTTTTCAGCTTGGAACTCTTACCAGTACCTTTTAGTTCTCTTTCCTTTGTGTTTTAGAGGATCGACTAGTTCTGTTGACACAGAGCCACGAACTTTGTTCGATTTGGTTTTGATGGCATAAGACTGGGTACCTCTTCATACAAATAAATTTCTGAGACTGGTACCAAATTCCAATTCTCTTCCTTCGAGGTCGGTACCAAATTTTGACTCTCTTTCGAATTGATACCAAATTTCAATTCTAAATTTTCAAGACTGGTACCAAATTCTAGTTCTCTTCCTTTGAGGTCGGTACCAAATTCCGACTCTCTTTCGAATTGATACCAAATTTCAAATCTAAATTTCCGAGACTGGTACCAAATTTCAGTTCTCTTCCTTCGAGGTCAGTACCAAATTCTGACTCTCTTTTGAAATCATACCAAATTTCAATTCTAAATTTTCGAGACTGGTACAAAATTCCAGTTCTCTACCTTTCGAGGTCGGTACCAAATTCTGACTCTCTTTAGAATTGATACCAAATTTCAATTCCAAATTTCCGAGACTGGTACCAAATTCCAGTTCTCTTCCTTCAAGGTCTGTACCAAATTCCGACTATCTTTCGAATTGATACCAAATTTCAGTTCTAAATTTCCTAGACTGGTACCAAATTCCAGCTCACTTCCGTTTGAGGTCGGTACCAAATTCTGACTCTCTTTCGAATTGATACCAAATTTCAATTCCAAATTTCCGAGACTGGTATAAAATTCCAGTTCTCTTCCTTCGAGGTCGGTATCAAATTCCGACTCTCTTTCAAATTGATACCAAATTTCAATTCAAAATTTTCGAGACAGGTACCAAATTCGAGTTCACTTCTTTCGAGGTCGGTACCAAATTTCGACTCTCTTTCGAATTGATACCAAATTTCAATTCTAAATTTCTGAGACTCGTACCAAATTCAAATTCTCTTCCTTCGAGGTCGGTACCAAATTTCGACTCATTTGAATTGATACCTAAATTTTGATTCACAACTTTTGAGACTAGTACCTAAATTTCGATTCTCATTTCGAGGTCGGTACCTAAATCTGACTCTCTTTCCGAGATCGATACCTAAATTTCGATTCTCTTTTAGGATTGATACTTAAATTTCAAATCTCACTCTCTCGAGATCAGAACCTAAATTCTGATTCTCATCATTTTTCCATTGAAACTTAAACTCTGATTCTCACTCCGAGGCTGGTACCTAAATTCAAGTTCTCTTCACAATCCCGAGGTTGAAACCCAGGTTTCAATTCTCATTTCAAATCCAAGTTTCAAATTCAAAATTTCCTTAAATTGATTTTAAATTAAACTTCAATCGAAATTGAAACTCAAAACAAATCAAAATCTAAACTCACACATTGAAACTTGAAATTTAAAAGTAAAATGAAATCTAAATCGAATTCCCTAGATCTTGTGATTTGGAGTTCACCTCCTTTTCCATTCCCCAACGAGAGTTCAGGAATCTCCAGTCTTGGAAATATATCTGATACTCCCCAGTGGAAATTCTTCTACATCATCCTAAGTTTGTCACATGGACATCTGTGTTGGTTTTGTTGATCTCTTCGATCAACGCCAATACGCGTGGTGTGCTTGGTTAGCACACCACACCTATTGGGGGTCCATTTGTTGACCTCATTTTTTATGAGGTCTTTTGCTTCTCTCTCTAGTACTTAGGATCTAGCCTTAGGCTTTTCCTTTGACTAATCTTAGAGGACTAGAAATGGAACCCACCACTTAGATATTCAAAATACTTCTTAACTCCCTGCAAACCCCACAAGCTTGATTGTAGACCCCTAATCACCTAGAGGGTTGAAATCAAATGTGGAGGTTTAAAGGATGAGTTCCCATGGGACTTTTTGGCCTTAGGAATACCTGCAGTTGGCACTGGTGCAGTGAGGGTTGACTTGCACATACACTACACTCTCACACAGATTCCAAGTCCTAAAACCACATTCTTACCCAACTTGACTTCCTGACTAATGTAGGTAATTCATATGGATGGTCCTTAACCCCTAGGCCCTTGGCTAAGAGGGTTAGGAACAACACAGTGAATGCCTCAAATGAGTCCTCTCAAGCTCATATAGGCTTAATATGTCTTCATGGCTCAACCAAAATGATTCCATTTCACTCACACTTGATCAATCTTATTTTTTTCAAAATTTCAGTTTTTTGACCCCCGGGGCCCCGGTCCCACCAAACCTACCAAATACCCTTGAAATGACCCAAAATTTGCAAAATTACCTAAATTACCTAAGATTCCGCAAAATTATTCCTAAACACTTTCCACCTCTCAAATTGACCATCTTTGGCCAAAAATACCATAATTTCCAAAAATACCCATAAACCACCCAAAATTACAAAAATACCCTTTTACCCCAAAAATCCAAAAAAAATTTAAAATTCCCAGAAAATTCCATAAAATCCAAAATATTCTTAATTTCATTTTGTTCAACTACACCATGGGCCAATTTTGCCAATTTACCCCACTTTTACTAAAACCCCCTAATTGACCCATTTTTTTAACCCAAGTGAACCCAATGTCAAACCAAACCACCCCAATTGACCTCAATTTTGGTCCAATTCAATTCTAAACTTCAATTAAATATCCACAATATCAATTTAGACCAAATCCAAGTCTAACTTGATTGACATTTGGGCCCAATTCCAATTTGGGGCTTAAGGCCCAATTTTGACCCATGACCCAAATCTAGCCCAATTCAACTCCAATTGACCCCAAATATTTTCTAAAGCCTTCCTAACAACCTCATAAACAAAACACTAACTTGATTTGCCCAAAATTTGAACCTAAACTCCACCCAAACCTAACCCAAAACCAAAATCCCTTAAATTGACCTAAGCTCAAACCTAACCCAAATGGGCCCAAATCCCAAAATTAGAGCCCAACCAAAGTTGAAAACTCTTTGTAACACTCCCATAAACATTTTGCAACATTAATTTTACACAAAATTCAACCTTAGCCTAACCTTAGACCAATTTAGCCCAATTTGGCCCACCTTGGCCCCCTTACTAAAAAAGCCCAAATTCGACCCAATTCTACTCCAAATCACACCAAATTGATTCCAAACCATTCATGAAACATCCCTAAACTAAACACAACATTTATTTGGCATGGCCTTTCACAAAATTCTTCATCCAAAAGTCCATTTTAAAATATAAAGGCCCACCCATTTAAGCCTTTTAAAAAGCCCACTTCCACCAAACCTAAAAGCCCAAAAAATTTATCCAAAGCCCACATGACAATTCCTTCTTATCATCCACTTGATAAAATCATTCCCTAAAGTTTGAAACCTATGATTAAGTCATTCCAAATTAGGTTCCCATCAAAATTCCAAAATTCCTAAAATCCATTCCAATGAAATTGACTAAGCCATCCCCAAGCCCAAATGAAGCCATGAAGCCATCCTTAAGCCCCATGTAAAGCCATTATAAGTTTGACATGTGATCATCCCATAAATGCCAAGAGGAGGAGCCTCTTTAAAGATTCTCTTAAAGGTGATTAACCCTTTTCATGCTTCCACTAAGCTACGTTTAAACTTAAACATGCTTGGATAGTGACTTCTCCCCACTAATCTAGCTGACTCACCTGACCTCCCTCAGAGCAAATCAGAGCTTGGAAAGGTGCACCCAACCCAAACCCATAAGATAAACAAATTGAATCCAAAAGAGCCCCTTCCAAATTCCATTTTGAATGAAGCTTTGTACACATGGCCAATCTCCATTGCTTGCGCCATTGCCAACCCCTGACCCTCCTGATGACAACAGTGACTTGACCCTAGCCGGCCAGCCACCACAGCCGCCGGAAACCACCAGGCCGAGAGCACCCATGTGAGCCAATTTTTTAATTTCTCCTTGCTGAGTTGTCCCAGCCCAATTGAACACCATGGCTGTTCTTCCCTTGCCCTGAGCAGTTGATCCAAGCCATCAAACCCCCTGGTGAGCCCTCCAGCCACCTCTATTTAAGCACCACCTCCTCTCGGCCAAAAAAGTTGTTGAACCAAACCTTACCAAAACCCTACCAAAATCACATCAGATCCCTCTCCAGACATAGAGAACTTGATCCCCACTGAAATCCAGCCCTAATGCCCTCTCTGTGAGTCCAATTTTTGAGTTGAATTTCAAGCTCAAAACCAGAACACTTCACCACAGTGAGCCAATCATCAAATTGATTGACTCTACACCTTCACCAGACCAAGAGGAGAAGTTCCCCAGCAAAAGCCCACTCACCAGGCCAGCCATTGCTTCCAGCCTCCAAGCTTTGTGATCGGCCTTGGTCACTTTTGTACCTAGGCAATTCCCTAGAGCAAGAGACTTCATCTGGAGCAAGCTTGGACTCAATCGAAGGTTAAACAACCCTCAGATCGAAGCTTCACTTCTCTGAACAAAGGTATGAACTCAATCTTCCTCCCAAGCTCCTGGAGATTCTCCATTTAGTTTGAGTTTATTTCAACACACCTTAACTGTATATATGTGTTCGTCTCTTCAAGACGAATCGATAGAGTATAAAAACGCAAAAATCTATGTAGAATATAGTGAGATCTAAGGTTTTAGTGTGGATGGTCACGGGTGCACACCAGTCAGAGACGATGACCAGGAGCCATTGGATCGCGCGCGTATCGAGTGGATGGTGGAGATCAAGCCGGACAATGCAATGGTACGTGAATGGCGGGCCCCATAGCGCTGACTTAAATGGAGGCACCGAATCACTGAGCGATGCGTGGGCTTTCGATCTAGACGAGGATGACGCGGCGCCGAGTCGGATAAATAGAAAATCAAGATTTTTTTTGGATTTATTTAAATACCAGAATTTCAAAAATTCACATCTTTGCATAGAAAAATCACAAAAATAAAATAAAAATACCCTCTTACTCAGTGAACAGAGGAGAATAATGTGGAAAAGAAATCAAGTTAATTGGATGAGTATTTTATTTTTAATAATTTATTTACTCTTTCCAATGTTTTGATTCACCATTTGCATAGACAATTCACCATGGCATGAGACCATAGGGCTTTTGAAGCCTCTAATCTTGGGAACATTCCTTGAATTTTTTAAGGTCAGAGGCAATCTATGTGAAAAGTTATTGATTTTTTAAGTTCATGTCACTGTTTTAGGTATTCTAATTCCCATAATTAGCATGTTGTAAAATAAATTCTAGGAAAATTTGGTGGTGTTTCTTAGGACCAGGGGACCCTATGAAAAATATATTTTGAGTTAATTCATTCATAATAACCCTAATTGGCTTAAAATCCCAAAATTGAATTTGAATTAATTAAGGTTAACCACACACCAAATTGACTTGAAAACAATTCTCCATTGCTCTTTTGGGTCAGAGGAACCTTACATAAAATTTTGAAATTAATTGGACTTGATTAACCCCACCAAATGGATTGATTAAGCCTCATAAGCAAAATGGAACTTTAAAAATTCATAACTCCAAAAATACTTTTCAAAAATTCACAAAAATGGTTTTGGCGCTTCTCTGATATCAGGGGAGTTCAGAAAAATTAAAATTGGAATTTTCTAAAAAAGTTGATTTTTATAATATTTTAATATTTTAATAATTAGAAAATAATAAAAATCAAAAAAATATTAAAAATCATAAAATTGTCACATATTGACTCCTAATCACTTAGGAACAAACCAAATATTTTTCCTAAGTCCCTAGGATAAGATATTGAATTTTAAAAGCTTAATGTAATTTTTTAATATTAAAAAATAAATTTTCAACCTTTCTCACTAAAATAATTCTAATAAATCAAAGAAAAATCAAAAAATTATAAAATTTATTTCTCTAGACTCCCTCAGGTCAGAGACATTTAAGAAAAATATAAAATATATTTTTTTATTTTTATTTTATTTTAAAATTAATTAATACTCTAGAACTCAAAATAATTATAGTAAATAAAATATAATTAAAAAGATCACTAAAATTGGTCTAAATGGTTCTCTAGTCATTAGAAAAATCCCATAATTTTCTTAAGGACAGAAACTTTTCATGTTGTTGAGTTTTCTTTGAAAACCCCTATTTTCTATAAAAAATAATTATATAAAAAAATTAAAGTCAGAAAAATCATATTTTCTCCTCTAATGTCTTAATTGACATGTGAGTGACGTGACATAAAAATTTCAAATTCATTTGAGCTCAATTTAGTGAGTTATGAAATAAATAAGCCCAAAAGGGCATAAAGGTAATTAAAGAATTTTAACCCTTAATTAAAACTTTAGGTTTTATCAAAATGGAGGGTAAAATATTTGATTTTAATTTTCTCTTGGATGATTGAAACTTAGGGAAATTAAAAGGGTAGAAAACCATTAAACACTTTGAGAATATCAAAATGAAACTCTAATTAATTAAATAATTTAAATTTTGGAAAGAATATATTTAAAATTTGGATTATTAAAATAGGGATATTATTGATAGGATATTTATTCTTTAATTTAAAAATCCCTAAATAAGTCACTTCAATAATATTTAGTTCTCAATTAAAAATTAAAATAATAATCCAAACTAAATAAATTAAAAATTAAAAGAAGATAACCCTTAAATGAATTAAAGCTTAAAATGTTAAATGGTCCAATAATTAAAATCAAATTTAAAATCTTGGAGTTAAATTAAATTAAATTAAATTAAGTCAAGTCAAAGTTTAAATTAAATTAAATTAACACTTTAACAATTAAATTAAATTAAATTAAAAATATTGAAACTAAAATTAAATTAAAATTAAACTAAAATTAAAATTAAATTAAATTAAATTAAAATTAAATTAAAATTAAATTAAATTTAATTAGCATCACTTAACAACAAACCTAAATGAAAACATTAAGAGTTAAATCAAAACATATGAAAGATTTCAACACCTTTTTCAATATAAGTAAATCTAAAACATTAAAAGTTTATCTGAAATATAAGATTACTTAAAGTGTAAAGATTTAAATTAAATATAAAATAATTCAAACCATATTCCAAACTTAATAATCATTAATTAATTTTTATAATTAAATCAAATCAAATTAAATCATTAAAATATTTATTACATTGCCCTTAAAAGGCTTTTTTTGTTAAAACTCTTAAATGAAGCGTCAAGTGAAGTGTCACTTCACACATAAGATATTCAAATGTCCTAAGTTCACTGAGCAAGAAACAAAACAAAATTAAAATCCTTTGATGATTAATTCACCAATACAATAAAATTCATTTGAACTCAAAATAATCCCAGACGTATTGAAATGATGTTTAAGATTCGTCTTAAACACTTCCTCGATACGATGGGGTGTTTTAGAAGAATAATTGAACTTAATTGTTCTTTAGTGAAGAAAATCATCCTTAAACCAAACCAACAACCTAGACGTCATAGGAAATGACTAGCAATAGGATTAGGATTCTGGTAGACAACCAAAACTCTTTCCCTTAGCTTTACCTCGGTATATCTTGCAAAAATGTGTTTAAATGCTCTAATATGTGTTTTAAGTGTAGCTTGGGATGACGGGAAGACCCTCCAGGTACGCTTTTACTTTGTTGCAATTTACCTACAGGTGTTGCATTTTAATTTTCTTGCATGGTAAAACAACTGTTGCATGAAAACCAAAACCTATAGGATAGCCACAAAACTGAAACCAAAACTAAATTAAAAGTCATCACAAGATAAAATTCACCACCACAACATTCCAAAATATTAAACAACTCAAAATTTAATCACAAACAAAATAACAAAACTGTAATTATAACTAAATTAAAATATCTCATTGGATGATCGGGAATACCTTAGATGATTTAACCTACATATTGCTAACAGGATTTCCCACGGTTTAAATGAAAGTGTGGAACTCATTCAATTGAGTTTAGAAAATTCATCTGGACTAAGTGAATCCGATAAAAATAACGATGCTGGAGTGATGGAACCGTGGGATCTTAACCGGTGTTGTTATAATCAACTTTATGAATTTTTCTAATTAAAACATTAAAAACACTTGGATTTTAGGATTTTCTCTAAGCCAAGACACTTTTCTCATCCCCTGATTTTCACCTTCTAAAACTAAACCTCTGCAACAACAAGGTGCTCGAAGCATGGTGGCCAGCACGGTCATCGTCATCAGCAAAACTCGGTTCTACACCAGCTAAACCTTTCTTAGAATTAAATAACCAAACCATAGGACTTCGAGGTAGTTTTCCTAGTGCAACATAAATCCTCAACTCTTCGTTAGGCATTTGCATGATCATGTCATGTAAATTAAGCCCTAAAGGGTCTTAGGACTATGAGGTAGTAGTTCGGTACGACATAAACCCTCATATCTTCCAGGTTATTTGTATGATCATGTCATACAAATATAAGTCCTAATTAATTAAAATTGGAATGATTGAAACATTAAATAAACTCCCAAATCTAAACCAAACAATAGGATAATTTGGGAAGTTGTTAAGATTCTTCTTGGATCCTCAACTTCTCCTACTTCTCTTCCATTGGACTCTTAAGATGAACTGTTCCAAATTCGAGCTAATCCCTTTTGAAATTTCCAAAATTCAATCCTTTGAAACCTTAAACTTTGAAATTCTTGAGAGCAAAACCACTGATCATTATCGAGAGTTTTCTTAAATGATTCCCGTCATTTAAGATGTAATTAACTATTGGGGCTTGCCCTTATAGGGAACTTTTAGAACCCAGGTAATATAAACCCTGCTTAATTCATTTATATTAAGCAGGGGAACTTGTCGGCTTATAAAATTCGTTCGCAGACTAAACGAATGTCACAAATCTTCTAGTTTATTTAACTGAACCTCATCTTCAAGCAGTGTGTCTGTTCTTCGGGATAGATACACGGATTGTGGTGTGGTGCTCGTTTATATAAACTATTTGGGATGTGAGATTGGTTTAATTTCATATCTTAAAATTTTCAAACTTAAAATTATTTCCAAAATTAAATGCTACTTTCAAATTATATATATATATATTAAAATTAAATTTAAAATCTAAAATTAGCCGACAATTTCTGTTAGGTGACCCCTTTTTCTAAAGTACAACACAACCTAAAAATATGTCGACAATCCACTACGAGGGCTGGAGAGGGAACACCACACTGTTTTATTAGAGCCGCCCGTTCCAATACACGGGAATGGACGGCTGAGGTTTAATCCTGTTAATTCAAAAAATTTTCGAACCATCCACCTTCTAGGCTCAATATCTCACTCATTTCTTAATTAATTTGAGTGATTTTTGAACCTATGAAATCATCTAAAATTGTAGATCACATCTATATGGTGATCATGGTGTTTTGGACCAGTTTAGTCCATGATTAAACAAATTTACGAATTTTTTGGATATAAAAAAATCATACCTTAGCCATAATGAAAATGAGCTCGATTGGACTTTTTGGTCAGCCTCCTGTGGTCCTAGGAAAGTTCTTTCCCACTCCAATTTAGACATGTGTCAAATCTATGTGAGAGATTTGAACAAGGTGGCCTAATCCATGATTTAGGCTCGGTTTGATGAAATTGGCTTAATGGGGTGGCTAATTGGGTCAAATTTTGGTTGAAGGTTATTGTTTAGGCTCTAAGTAAGATTTTTGTTCTTGGGGACAAGAAGGTTTGGGCAGCCTATAAGCCTCTATGAATTTTTCTTCCTCTTCTTAGTGTTTTCGGGTAAGGGGCTTTTTATAGCCTTGGATGACCATGGTTAGACCATGGTTAGCTTAGGATTAACCATTGGGTGGTTATGGCTGGAAAGGATGGTCTTGTAATAGCCTTCCCCATGTAATCCAATCACCACCTCCTCATATTTCATTGAAAAGGTGATACTTAAGTAAATTCATGTGTCATGGCAATTATTGCTTCCAAATTGTCATCATGACCTTTAGTTATTTTGTTTCCATTCCATTGGCCAAGCAAGAGGTTAATGGTGACTCAAATAGCTAAGGTATCCATCATTCAACACGTCATTTAACATTTCACGGGGAGATGACACATTAGCTTCACCCTTAACATTTTTTATGAAATGTCATGATGAGCTTAACCATGTTATGAAAATGGGTTGAAGCTTTGTCTCCTCGTCATTGGGTGACAAGGGACACATTAGCTTCATCCTTACCATGGCCGTCCACCTAATTTTACAAGGAGGGGCGAGTCGTGCTTTGATTTAGGGAGAGAGTGACACCTCATTTTCATGTCATGATGACTTTTAACCCATGGTTAAATGTGATATCTTATGGGTTATCAATGGGTTATTTTATTTTTAATGGATCATATGGGTTGTGTCTAACCCATATAAGGTCACCCATGATGTCATAAATGGGCTTGGAATTTTTGAGCATTTTGACCAAATTTGATGATTTTTTATTATAGTTGACCAATATTGACTCAGTTTGACCTAAGTTGACCTAAGTTAACTCAAATTGATCAACTTTAGTCCAAAGATGTCTAATGTGACTTTTTCGACCTTGTCATAGTTGATTTGGTCACAATATTGGTGGTTTTGTCATTTTTGGGGTCAAAATATGTTATGTTGACCCAATTTAGGGTTTAGGTCTATCCAAAAGTCGATATGGTGACTTTTGAATTAAATTTTGGTTAACTTTGATCATTGTCATGCTGATCATGTTAACACTTGTTTTTAAGGTCAAATTTGTGGTCAATGAAGGCATATGCTGTCTAATTTGATCATTTTTAACCTTTTTAGGTCATGAGTTGACCAATAAGGTTAATATTTTTATCTTTATGTCATTTTTGACAAAATTTCAAAGATTTTATTCAAAAATTGTTTAATGTAGTCAATGCAACATTCTTCGGGTTAATATTCAATCAATTTGACTTAATTTGTCATTTAGGTCATAGAAGGGCTACAAGGTTGATGTAGTGGTGTTTAGGCCATGTGATGACTAACCCGACCGCAAATAACGCAGTAATGTTTGCTTCCAAAAGATAGCCAAAAACTTTGACTCAATTTATAAATAGTGGCTAGTGTATAAAATTAGTATGATGTAAATTTAGAAAATATTTTTACACACTAGGGGTACTATGGAAGTATACGTATCGTTTCAAGTAATATAGGGTTTTGAAACATTGACCTCAGTATCGATCCCACGGAGAAGAATTATAGTGATAAATTTTCTAAATAAAAATAAAATAAAATATAATAAAATATAATAAAATAAATAAATAAAATATTTTTATTTTGTCTTTTAATTTAATTATAAATTACTATTAATTTACTAGATGCAAAAAAAGAAAACAATAAAAAGAATATAATTTTATGAAATTTATATAAAATAAACAACTTTCTTTCCTTCAATTAATCTAAGATTTTTAAGATAATTTAATATTCGTTGGAGAATTTGATTTATAGTATTGTGTCAAATAGAAGCATTCCTATTCTTTACCCTTTGATCCAAGCGCAAAGAACATTGGCTAATTTACAGAATAGGTCCAGATGTATTGTTAGTAGAATAGGTTAATCTAGGCTCACACTTCTAGATGTCCAAGAGTGGCTATGGTCGGCCCTACTAGTGACCCTTTCCTAATCTATAAATCAAATTATAAGAATTTAGTCTGTCACTCTAAAAACTTATCAATTCTACGCCCTTTAAATCTTATTTTCCTATTTATTTGCACTACACCTTGAATAGCCCGCACATGGTCTTCGACTACCCAAGGATTCATGTGACATTTACAAGTTAAGAGTTCTTCTCCTTCAAGGTCTCAAAACTTTTCAACAGGTTTTAACAATTCAAATGGCCAATTTAAAAAGTAAAGTAAGATCAGGTATTAATGTCATCACAATGTTTTGAAAATATTTTGAATTTCAATTCTCCATCGAATCTTTATATTATCTTATCCATCTCTTCATAATTGAAGGAAGAAAGTAAACTAACTACTCAGAACACATTGAAAATAAATAGCAAAACATGATAATTAAATATTGAATCAAATATAAAAATACTTATCTCAAATATTTCTTCTACAGATCTTCTGATTCCTACTGACTCCACAGTGTAATGAAATCCAGATGCAACAGCTTGAAAATAAACTCACTAAACTAAACAAAAGTGGCCCTAAATTTCTCTCTCTTTGTCTCTCTCTAAGGATGGGAGATCCTAAAGTGGATAAGAGAAAGGGTCACAATGGGAGGGGCAAGTTTTCTGAAGAAATGGACCCCTATTTATAGGCTTCAAGGGTTGCCTTGAGGCACCTCTTCAAAACATGTCCACATTCAATGAATCTTCTAGAAGGTCGGTCTGGCTCCTAGGCGCCGGAATCTGGCGCCTATGCGCCGGACACCGCGTCCAGTTCTTCGCACCTCTTCACTTTGGCTCGCACCTCTTCTCGTTTAAAACCGTTTTGGAGCGTCTAAATGCAATGTATCACATGTCCTATTATCAAGGAACAACTGCCAGTCTTCTAGAATGTCTAATAACCGCTCACTCCATCAAAATAACTGATCAAACGTTGTTAAAAACTTTACAGTTTTTGTATCGAGTCGTGCACGTAGGTGCCTGCTTCTGGCACCTAGGCGCCAGGCCATAATTTTTTATACTTTTTGTATTTTTCTCCATTTTTGTTCCTTTTTGTTCCTTTTTCCTTTTTTAGACCTTTTTACATTACCTACATCTAAAAACACAAAAAATACCTTTCATTAAAGCATAATATCCTTAAAAATTAATAAGAATTAAGACATAAAGAAAGAGGTATTTTTTTTATAGATCAAAATCCCCCAAACTTAAATGTTACTTGTCCTCAAGTAACTCTTTCTACTATATAAAATATATAACCTTTGGAATAAAAGATAAATATTTAAGATTCCTTATAATTTTTTATTTTATAAAGTCTTTAGTAAATTGTTAACCCAATTTCACTAACTAGGTTTAATTTTAAGAATTTAAAGAATATTTAACTACCAAATCATAAGATTTCAAACTTTCCATCCATTTTGAAAATAATAGAAATCTATTATATTAAGCTTTCCTAGATTATTTACAAGAAAAAGATCTTCTTAAAAAATCTTTTCTAAATAAATATTTATGTATAAAAATTAAGTAAAGTATGTAACTAGTTTTCTCCCTATAACATAATTCAAGTGAAGCCAATTTTTGATTAGGCATTTCCTCAAGCTTCTCCTCTCTTCTTTTTTTTTATACATAGAGAGGATTACTATATCTAGATAGCCTGTTAATGGTTTTGAACTTCACTATCCTTAACTTATATTTTCAAAACTTATACATTTCCACTTAATTATTATAACATAAATAAGAATTCAAAAAGATTTCCAATCTTTTTTTTTTCAAGTGATAATTTTTTATTACTTAATATTTCTAAAATTTATTATTTCTATCATGAATAGAAAAAATTCTTTATCTTATTCTTCTTTAAGTTAAATAATTCTATTCTTAAAATCAATCAAAGTTAGTAAACTTTTGGTTAATTTTTACTAAATTGTATATAATTTAAAAAATAAAAGTGATCTCAAATAAATTTTTCATTCCTTAAGTTATGTTAAAAAGTTTTTTTTATTTTTATGAAAATTTTAATTCTTTAAGGACAAATAAAATTTAATTTTGAATGGATTTTCCCTTCCCCCAAACTTATGTTTTGGTATACCATGATACTTTGAAAGTATGAGAGAAAGAAAATCATAAAATAAATTTTTTTTTAATTTTTTTTTAATAAGTATGTAAAAACAATCTTAAAAATAAAAATTAACTTCTATCATGCTTTTATGAATAATTAAGATAAAATTTAAGCATGTATAAATAGTAAGCAAGCTAATTTTATGATGATACTAAATTTGAAACAAAATTAAAACAGAGCAAAATAATTAATTACTAAACATTAAACTAAAACAACATATAAATTAATTCTAACTTCAGTCTCAACTAATCAGTTAACATACATCAAATACAAAACTAATCAAACAAAACAAACAAAACAAATTAACTGAGTAGCTCAACATAAAGATCTATAACTACTAGTCACTAGCTGTAGCCTGATCATCATCATCATCACCAAAGGAAAATTCTACGTCCTCAGTATCAAAAAATGGTGTGAAGCTAGGAAAGTAGGAAAACTAACGTCATGTTCACCCTTTAGAAATCTGACTTGGGCTTCATCATACTCAGCATTATAACTACTCTTCCTCTGGGTATAATCTGATAAATGGTCTAGTTTTCTATCAATAGTATCAATCCTGCAGTAAGTTTGAAATAACTCCTGCTGCTGCTCTAAAAACTAATCATGCATCAATTCCTAGAAATCTAATGGTGGCTTAGCAGATATAGAGGGTCTAGAAGTAGAAGGTCTACCTAAAGTATGTGCAGAAGTAGAAGGAGCGGTTGATCTCTTCCCTCGAAGACGATCATAGATACTAACACTCTCATGCCCAATTGGCTTGGCAAACTTTAACTTCTCCTCAGAAATATCAGCAGTGACTCCATTACTAACACATAGTGAGTAGATCAGAGATGGAAATCCCAATCCAACATAAGTGCTCGACCTCGCAGTAGAATCCACAGAATCATAAATAATGCTCTCGACATCAATAGGCTTCCTCTCCTGAATGCAGTAGTTTAAGATCGCTCGATCTCTAGTCACTTCACTCAGGTGGTTGGAAGGTAACAATCTTGCAGAAATAAAATAGTGCCATGCTTTAGATATACCATTTAATTCGGAGGATTTAAAGTTTAACCTTTTTCCATTCCTGATCTTCTAAGATCCAGTACCGTCAGTTAGATAAGCAATAATCATATCCAAATCTCCCTCAGATGGTGATAATCCAGAATAATAGCACTCAATAGTCGGTGGCGTGCCATAAAATATGTTGATTCTTTCTGGACTAAATCCTACTCCGATTCCTCTGACAAAGACTTCATAATCCTCGGGATCCAGAAAATTTGCATAAAATTCTCGAATAATCGGGATAACAGCAACAGCAGTAAAATAACAAAATAGTTGCCAGTTGTGTGCAACAATAATGTTTTGATCATTTCTCCAGGATGAAAGAAACTTCGTTCAGAAATGAACTTCTGGACATCGCAAATTCATGGAAGCGAAAATGTCTTTGCCGCAGTAGAAAATTTGTTGCTATCAAAGTTATCTCGTATCTTCCCACGTTTAGATTTTGGAGCCATCTAAACGTGAAAGAAAATAAGAACAAATTTAGGAATCAAAGATTTAAACTCTTTTTAAGTTTATAAAACATAAAATAAGTTTAGAAATCCAAAGAAATCACTAAAAATTGAATATTTTTTCAAAATTTTGGTCCTTAGCAAAACCTAGGGAAATCTATGGTGAAAATCGAAAATAAATGGTTTAAAGTGTAGATCTGACCTTGAGATGAAGAAATCGAGTGGTTTCGCTCTCAAATCCTTGATGTTTTGACCTCAAAATGGATCTAGAGGATATATTTTCGTGAAATTGGGGAAGAAGATGAAGCTTAGGCGTCAAAAATGGCTTTTGGGGGTTATTTAAGTAAATTCTCGGGTACAGGCCGAACTGACGCTAAGGCGCCAAATTCTGGCGCCTAGACGCCAGACTTGCCTTTCACCAAATTTTTTTTTTAAATTTAATTTTCCACCAAAATTCATAAATTCAACTTCCAATTACTCATATCAGAGTAGAGCTTCAGTTTCTAACTTCCACAACATTTTTCAAAAATTTATAAAAATTAAATATTAAATCCACCAATCAAACATAAGGTTTCAATCAAACTCACTAATTTCCATTTAAAATCTTCAATATTGACTCAATACATTCCAGATAAGTACTATATTTGATTTAAGTTCCTAATACACACTCAAACATAACAATTTCCAAGAAAAAACAACACACATTGAACATGAAAACAAATACACAAACAAACACAATCGATTCTCTAAATCGATACAACGACTCAATAAACCATAATAACATAACAATATCAGCATACCAAGGTGTTTTGCATCTATGAATAACATATAAAGATTCATCAGGGAATTTCTCATTTAAATTTTCTTCCGAAATATATCATTTTTAATTCTAGACAAATGATCAGCAATTCTGTTTTCAGTTCCTTTTCTATCTACTATTTCAAAATCAAATTCTTGTAGAAGTAAAACCCATCTTATAAGTCTAGGTTTAGAATCCTTCTTAGATAATAGATATTTAATAGCAGAATGATCGGTATGAACTATGCATTTAGTACCAAGAAGATAAGGTCTAAATTTATCAAAGGCATATACTATAGCTAGAAGCTCTTTCTCAGTGGTAGTGTAATTTCTTTGTGTTTCAGTGAGAGTTTTACTAGCATAATACACGACTTTAAAAACTTTCTCATATTTTTGTCCTAATACATCTTCAATTACAAAATAACTTGCATCACATATTAATTCAAAATATTTATTTCAGTCAGGAGCAGTAATGATAGGTGCAGTTACTAATTTTTCTTTTAGAATATTAAAATCATTAATACATTCTTTATTAAATTCAAATTTTGCATCTTTTTCTAATAGATGACAAAGAGGTTTAGCAATTTTAGAAAAATCCTTTATGTATCTTCTATAAAATCCATTATTACCTAGAAAACTTCTCACATCAGTAACAGTAGTAGGTGGTTGCAATTCAGCAATGATTTTCACTTTTGCTTGATCTACTTCCATCCCTTTTTGTGATACTTTGTGACCAAGTACAATGCCTTCTGTGACCATGAATTGACATTTTTCCCAGTTAAGAACTAAATTTGTTTCTTCACATCTTTTCAGAACATTGGCTATGTTTTCCAAAAGAGATTTAAAAGAAGTTCCAAAGACTAAAAAATCGTCCATGAATATTCAATTCCTTTGTCAATCAAATCACAAAATATTGACATCATACATCTTTGAAAAGTTGCAGGTGCATTACATAAACCAAAAGACATTCTTCAAAAAGCAAATGTTTCATAAGGACTTCTAAATGTTGTCTTTTCTTGGTCCTCAGGAGCAATAAGTAATTGATGATAACCAGAATATCCATCCATAAAATAGAAATAGGAGTGTCCAGCTAATTTATCGAGCATTTGATCCAAGAAAGGTAAAGAAAAATGATCCTTTCTAGTGGCTTTATTTAGCTTCCTATAGAAAATACAAATTCGTCATCCATTAACTTGTCTTGTAGGAATAAGTTCATTTTTATCATTAACAATGACAGTTACACCTCCTTTCTTCAGAACACAATGAATAGGACTTACCCATTGACTATCCGAAATACGATAAATAATACCAGCATCTAACCACTTAATAATTTCTTTTTTAAAAACCTCTTTCATAATAGGATTTAATCGTCTTTGTGATTCTATAGTAGGTTTAAAATTTTCTTCCATTAAGATTCTATGCATGGAAATGGAAGGGCTTATTCCTCTTATATCAGCAATAGTCCAACCAAAAACTTTCTTATAGTTCCTTAACACTCCTAGTAATTTTTCTTCTTGATCTTTACTAAGTTCAAAAGAAATAATAACAGGTAAATTTAATGAATTTCCAAGAAACGCATATTTTAAATGGGAAGGTAAAATTTTTAATTCCAGTTCAGGTGCTTTTTTAATTGAGGGTAAAAGTATATCTTTTTGAGTTATGTCTAAAGTTTCCCAATTATCTTTAATAAAATGAGTCTCTTCTTGTTCTACTACTTCATCTTCATCAGTTAAAAATTCAAATTTTTTTTCAGAAATAACTTTACATTTTTCTTGATAATGTTTTTCAATTAAATAATCAATTATATCCATTCGATAACATTTCTCTTTATCAGGGTACTTCATTGATTTAAGAACATTGAATTTAATTTCTTGTTCATTAACTCTCATTGTTAATTCTCCTTTTTGCACATCAATCATTGCTCGTCCGGTAGCTAGAAAAGGTCTTCCTAAAATAATAGGTATCTCTTTATCTTCTTCCATATCAAGTACTATGAAATCTACAGGGAAGATAAATTTATCCACTTTAACAAGGACATCCTCTATAACTCCTTTAGGATAAGTGATAGATCTATCAGCTAACTGAAGAGTTACAGTGGTGGGAGTAATATCTCCTAAATACAATCTTCGAAAGATAGAAAATGGCATGAGATTAATACTTGCTCCTAAATCACATAATGCTTTTCCGCAAAATTTTTTTCCAATAGCACAGGGTATAGTGAAACTTCCAGGATCCTTAAGCTTTTCAGGTAATTTCTTTTGAAATATTGCACTGCATTCTTCACTTAATGCAACGATTTCAAAAGCTTCAATTTTTCATTTTTTTCTTAAAATATCCTTCATAAATTTTGCGTAAGTTGGCATTTGTTCCAAAGCTTCAGCAAATGGTATGTTAATAGTAAGTTTCTAAAAAATTTCAAAGAACTTAGAAAATTGATGATCTAATTTCTGTTGTTTAAGTCTTTGAGGAAAAGGTGGTGTTGGTTTTTCAACTTCTGCATTAACAGGTATAACTGTCTGATATTGACTAGGAGAGAGAGTTTCTTTAGGTTTTTTATTCTCTTCAACCTCAATCTCTTTTTCAATTTCATTCTGCAATCTTTCTTTTAATTCCTTTCCACTTCTAAGTTGCACAGCATTAACTTGTTCATGTTCTTTTCCATTTTCCTTTGGATTGATTTCAACATTACTAGGAAGTGTTCCTACAGATCTGTTATTAATTAAAGTAGCAATTTACCTCATTTGATTTTCAATATTACGAATAGCAGTATTTTGATTTTTTAATTGATTATTAATTTGCTAATAAATTCGTCTATTGATAACTTTTTCTGTTGATTATTAAATCCAAGATGTTTATAATTTGAATTAACTTGATTACTCCAATTTCCAGTGGGATGAGATTGATTATTACACCATTGTTGTTGTGAATTATTCCAGTTAAAATTAGGATGATTTTTCCACCCAGAATTATAATAATTTGAATAAGGATTATTTTTACTTGCAATAGCTTGTAAAGTTTTAATAGTTTCAGAATCTTCAATATTAGCAGAGTTATTATGCGAAATATTAATTGCAAAATTATCTAATTTCTTAGACATTGCCTCAACTTGTGAAGCTAAGATAGAAAAGGCTTCATTATCAAGAATACTGGCCATCTTTTGGGATTAATCCTTTCAGAAGGCCATTGAAAATTGTTATTAGCCATTTCTTCAATTAAAGTGTAAGCTTTTTCAAATGATTTAGACATTAAAGAACCTCCAGCAGCAGCATCAATAATTGATTTTAAAGATCCAATTAATCCATTATAAAATGTTTGAATAATCAACCAATCACGTATAGCATGATGAGGACATTTTCTTAATAGTTCTTTAAATCTTTCGCAAGTTTCATATATTGTCTCCCCATCAAATTGACTAAACGAAGTAATATCATTTCTTAATTAAGCAATTTTAGAAGGAGGAAAATATTTAGCAAGGAATTTTTGTGCCATTTCAGCCCATGTTTTAATAGAACCAGTCGCTAATGAGTTTAACCACATCTTTGCTTTATCTCTTAAAGAGAAAGGAAAGAGTCTAAGTCTAATAGCATCATCAAAAACATTGTTATATTTAAAGGTAGCACAAAGTTCTAAAAAACTAACAAGATGTAAATTTGGATCCTCATTTGGTGATCCACCAACTTGATTGTTTTGCACCATTTGAATAATAGACGGTTTAAGTAGCATCTACAGTAGGTATTTGAATACTACTATGAAGTCCATCAACTGTAGGGTTAGCATAATCCTTTAATTGTTTATAAACATTTTGATCATTAAGTTCAATTGGATTTTGTAAAGTAGCCATTTCTTGAAACTTTTGAATTTGCTTTTCCTTTTTAATTTTTCTAATTGTTCTTTCCAATTCAGAATCTAAAGGTATTAATCCTTCAGAACCAAATATTCGCATAAAACAAGGAATAAAATATATATCTTTTTCTTTTTCTATAAGAAAATTTATACTATTCTATTTCTTTCTTCCCCGTCAACGGCGCCAAAAACTTGGCCCGACCACAAATAACACAGTAATGTTTGCTTCCAAAAGATAGCTAAAAACTTTGACTCAATTTATAAATAGCGGCTAGTGTATAAAATTAATATGATGTAAATTTAGAAAATATTTTCACACACTAGGGGTACAACACAAGTATACGTATCGTTTCAAGTAATTTAGGGTTTTGAAACAAAGACCCCAGTATCGATCCCACGGAGAAGAATTATAGTGATAAATTTTCTAAATAAAATAAATAAAATAAAATAAAATATAATAAAATAAATAAATAAAATATTTTTATTTTATCTTTTAATTTAATTATAAATTACTATTAATTTAATAGATTCAAATAAAGAAAACAATAATAAGAAAATGATTTTATGAAATCTATATAAAATAAACAACTTTCTTTCAATCAATTAATCTAAGATTTTTAAGATAATTTAATATTCTTTGTAGAATTTGATTTATAGTATTGTGCAAAATAGAAGCATTCCTATTCCTTACCATTTGATCTAGGCGCGGAGAACATTGGCTAATTTACAGAATAGGTCCGGATGTATTGTTAGTAGAATGGGTTAATCTAGGCTCACACTTCTAGATTTCCAAGGGTGGCTATGGTCGGCCCTACTAGTGACCCTTTCCTAATCTATAAATCAAATTATAAGAATTTAGTCTGTCACTCTAAAAACTTATCAATTCTACGCCCTTGAAATCTTATCTTCCTATTTATTTGCACTACACCTTGAATAGCCCGCACATGGTCTTCGACTACCCAAGGATTCATGTGGCATTTACAAGTTAAGAGTTCTTCTCCTTCAAGGTCTTAAAACTCTTCAACAGGTTTTAACAATTCAAATGGCCAATATAAAAAGTAAAGTAAGATCAGGTATTAATGTCATCACAATGTTTTGAAAATATTTTGAATTTTTATTCTCCATCGAATCTTTATATTATCTTATCTATCTCTTCATAATTGAAGGAAGAAAGTAAACTAACTACTCGAACACATTGAAAATAAATAGCAAAACATGATAATTAAACTTTGAATCAAATATAAAAATACTTATCTCAAATATTTCTTTTACGGATCTTCGATTCCTACCGACTCCACGAGTGTAATGAACTCCAGATGCAACAGCTTGAAAATAAACTCACTAAACTAAACAAAAGTGGCCCTAAATTTCTCTCTATTTCTCTCTCTAAGGATGAGAGAACCTTAAGTGGATAAGAGAAAGGGTTACAATGGGAGGGGCACGTTTTTTAAAGAAATGGACCCCTATTTATAGGCTTCAAAGGTTGCCTTGAGGCACCTCTTCAAAACATGTCCACATTCAATGAATCTTCTAGAAGGTCGGTCTGGCGCCTAGGCGCCGGACACCGCGTCCAGTTCTTCGCACCTCTTCACTTTGGCTCGTACCTCTTCGCGTTTAAAACCATTTTGGAGCGTCCAAATGCAATGTATCACATATCCTATTATTAAGGAACAACTGTCAGTCTTCTAGACTTTCCAATAACCGCTCACTCCGTCAAAATAACTGATCAAACGTTGTCAAAAACTTGACAGTTTTTGTATCGAGTCTGGCGCGTAGGCGCGAGCTTCTGGCGCCCAGGCACCAGACCATAATTTTTTTTACTTTTTGTATTTTGCTCCACATTTTCTCCTTTTTACTCCTTTTTCCTTTTTAGACCTTTCTACATTACCTACATCCAAAAACACAAAAAATACCTTTCATTAAAGCATGATATCCTTAGAAATTAATGAGAATTAAGACATAAAGAAATAGATATTTTTTTATAGATCAATGACCCTTTTGTCTTATTTATGTCAGAAATTTGTCAATATTGACTATTTGAATATGATTAATAAATTTAAGTCAATAATTTACCTCATATGATTTATTGAACATTGTCATGGTTAAATTTAATCACAGGGTCATTGATCTTAATAAGAGGCCTAAACTTGACTAGGGTTGATAAGATTATGTCATTTTGATTTTTTCAGGTAATCAAATGTATTATCTTTGCCAGTTTAATGTTTGTAATGTCTTTATGATTGATCATGTAAAATTTGAGTCAGTTAACAGGTCATTAAGTGATGAATTTGATTGTCTTGACCAAAATTTGACCTTTTAGGTTAAGATTAACCATATTAATCAAAATTTTTTTATTTAGGTCAATGAAATTAATCATTTTATCATTACTAATTTGATTAATTTAATTTATTTTTAAAAATTCATGTTAATTGAGTTTTGTCAAGGTTTTATCTTAAGTCTTTGGATTTGTGGTATCTTGTTGAGTCTCTAGGAAGTCAATATGGGTAGATTTCCTTTCTTAATGTCTTTGGAAAATGACCCTCTTAAAAGTGAGTTCAACAACTAAGCCTAGGATTTGCTAATGTTCTTTACATAATTTGGAAGAGGTAGTACTCTGACGAGGGTTGTTGACCTCACTTTTGGTTGAGGTTTAGTCTCTTCATAGATAGCCTGGGGTCTAGCCATGGGACTCTCTTGGTGACTTTCTTAGAAGATTAGCAGTGGAACCCCACCACATAGAAACTCCACATGGTTGTTTCCCTCACTTGGATTTTTCATATGCTTAAGGCCTAACCTGCAACTTTTGGGAGGAAGAGACCAAGCACAAGGAAGTCCAAGTGGGATTTCTATAGGTGGTCAGGCCTTAGGGTAAAACCTAGGAGTTTTGGAGCACATTCACAACTACATTCAAACCTACACATAACACTTTATACTCACATTTCTAAACCAAACACATCCCATTTTGATCTATTAACTCCTTGGAAACTCATATGGGTGGTCCCACCATCTTTAAGCCTATGGTTAAAATAGCTAGGACCAACATGTAGAGAACCAAAAAAGGGTTTTCCTTGGTCCATGACAACAACCAGATTAGTCTCATTCTTCCAACCTTGAAGCCATTTTGATTTCCCCAAAATTTCACTTTTTACCCCAAATTACCAAATTGCCCTTGAAAAAGGCCCCAAATTCCAAAACTTCACAGAATTACCCAAGCTCTCCAAAAACCATTCCAGAGCGTTCCCCTCGTTATACTGAGAATTTTGAATGTAAACTTGTCATACTTCCAAGCTACCTTTGGGCCCCTTGAGACCAAAATAGTTGATACTTGAACGACATTTCGGGCCTCATAAAACATTCCACATTCATAAAAAATTCCCCCAGACACCGTCGTTCGACTCCAAATTTCATTTAGAACTACCTCGAGCTTTCAGTTCAGCCTTTTAACCACTTACGCCAAAAATCCCCAAAATGACCAAAATACCCCTCATGAAATGAAATTCCAAAAATTCCAAAAATTCCTAAAAATTTCAAATACTTCAAAATTTCTCAAAACTGAAGTCCATTTTTTAAAATGATCAACGACAAGCCAGAATTTTGAGACAAATCAAATTCGAAAATTTTTTTACTCGCTCGACGATGAAGTTGTCCGAACGATCTCAGATCGCAAAACAGACTATGCCAATGCTTCCGGAACATCAAAATTACAAGGAAAGGAAATATAACTTACTATGGATTTGCGTACGAGAAAACAACTTGAAATTCGACACGTTTTCTTTTAAATAATTAAACATTATACTTTTAACACCTAAATTTCTAAACCTAACACTAACCCACATCTAAACCTAGCAGCCGACCCCCCACCCCCCCCCCTCATCCCAATTTTTCACAAAGTACCCATGTCTGACACCCCCCTGCGTCCTTTTCGCGAAATCCATGGCCAAGCCTCATCCTTTACGTGAGAATCTCTCCTGGCCTCTATCCCATCCCATGGCAGTGAGCCATCACCTCCTCCAGGTCTTTGTCACTTCTTTTTGTCATCTTTTTCATCACCTTCACCACAATTGTGGTTTTATGGCTATACCTCTCTTGGAACAATGGTATTCAACCATATGTAGGTTTGGGGGCTTCTTCTTCTTCTTCTTCTTCTTCCTTTGGCTATAAAATAGCCCCTTTTGTTGTTTTCTTTTTTTTTTTGGTTGGCCGAAATTTGAGAAGAGGGAGAGGTGCTGTCCAAATTTCCTTTGATTCAAGGTTAGGGTGAAATTCTTATTCTGCTCTTTGTTTGGGCTAGGTTTCTTGCCCCTTTCACTTGTCCCTTTGGCTTGGTTGCTTATCTTGGCCATCAAGGTATAAATTTCCCCTCCCATGGCTTAATTTTTTTTGTTGCTTTTAGTTAAGAAATTACATAGCAAAATTTTAAGTTTCTACACGGTAATTTGATGTTCTTTTACATGCCAAAAGTTCCAAGTTCTGGCTTAGGTTTTGGAGTTATTTTACATGGCCAAAAATTTCAAATTCATGCTTGGCCTTTGAAGCTATTTTACATGTCAAAATTTTGAAATTTTGAGTTTATCATTGGGTTTTGAAGTTATTTCTCATGGCAGAAACTTGAAGTAAGCTTGGAGTTATTTTTTGCTTGTCGTTCCTTTCTTTCTTTCCTTCATTAAATTTCATAGTTGCTTGATGCTAAAGTTTAACATAAGAAAGGAAAGAAAGAAAGCTAGGAAAGAAAAATGAAAAAGGAGATTGAGAAGGATTTTCTCATGCTAGCCTAGCTTTTGGATGGTTTGAAACTCCATGGATATTATTGGCATGCTTTGGAAAATATTTTCTAGCTCTGTTTTTACTGCTTCATGACTAATCCTTCATCTCTTTTCCATTACTCTTGTATGCTCTCTACCTTTATATGTTGGATGGGGATAGTGGCATCAAATACATGTGGCTTTAGTGTGGTAACATGAGATGGAAGGCTTTACATAGCATATTCTACACTTTTTCTAATGTTTTAAACATTGTTATGTTACATTTGAGGATTATCCACGCTTAGTTCTCATGGTTAGCATTTACATGGAAGCTTTGGGGACTTTACCTCTTTGTGAGGTGTATTCTCATGGAGGTGGTATTTCTTCTTCTCTTTCTTTACTCTAATACATGGTTTAGTGCATGCATGGGATGTGGTGGCTTACCTTAACTATGTCTTTCCTACACTTGATACACTTTGTTTGGAAGATTTAGCTTGCTTTACCCATGTTCATTCAAGCTTAATACATGTTGGTTGGAAAATTTAGCATGCTTTATTAATGTTATCACTCATGATTTAGCTCTGAGGATTTACATTTTGAAGCATGAAAAGATTTGTTCATTATGTGCAATTTTTGGGTCTTAAAATAGCTACAGGTGTAGCTGTTGACCTAATTTTTGATGAGGTCTTTTTCTCCTCTCTTTAGTACTTAGGATCTAGCCTTAGGCTTTTCCTTTGACTAATCTTAGAGGACTAGAAGTGGAACCCACCCTTTAGAAGTTCAAACACCTCTTGACTTCCTGTAAACCCCACAAGCTTGATTGTAGACCCCTAATCACTTAGAGGGTTGAAATCAAATGTGGAGGTTTAAAGGATGAGTTCCCTATAAGACTTCTTGGCCTTAAGACTACCTTGGGTGGACTAGTCTGGTGAGCGTTGACTTGGACACACATTACACTTTCACATACATTCCAATCCTAAAACCATTCACACCCAACTTGACTTCCTGACTCATGTAGGTAATTCACATGGATGGTCCTTAACCCCTAAGCCCCTCGCTAACAGGGTTAGGAACAACATAGTGAATGCCTCAAATGAGTCCTATCGTGGCTCATATGAGCTTATTATAGCTTCATGGCTCAACCAAAGTGATTCCATTTTACTCTAATTTGATCAATCTTCATTTTTCCAAAATTTCAATTTTTGACCCCCGCGGTCCTACACCTACTAAACCTATCAAAAGCCCTTGAAACTACCTAAAATTTACAAAATCACCTAAATTACCCAAAATTCCTCAAAATCAATCCTAAAAATTTCCCCCCTCCCACTCAAATTGATAATCCACAGCCAAAAAATACCAAAAATTCCAAAAGTACGCCCAATACCCTCCAAATACCTAAAATGCCCTTCTTAGCCCAAAAATCCAAAAATTCAGAAAGGTCCCAAAAAATTCAAAAAAATCCCAAATATTCCCAATTTCATTTTGGTCAACTACACCATGGGCCAATTTTGCCAATTTACCCCACCTTTACCAAAACCCCCAATTTGGCCCATTTTAAAGCCAAGTGAACCCAATGTCAAACCAAACCACCCCAATTAACCTCAATTTTGGTCCACTTCAATTCTAAAATTCAAATAATCATCCCTAATATCAATTTAAACCAAATCCAAGTCCAATTTGAATGACATTTGAGCCCAATTTAAATTTGAAGCCTGAGGCCCAATTTTGGCCCATGACCTAAACCTAGCTCAAACCCATCCAATTCCACTCCAATTAGCTCCAAATCTTTTCTAAAGCTTTCCTAACACCCCCATAAACAAAACACTAACTTGATTTGCCCAAAATTTGAACCTAAACTCCACCCAAACCTAACCCAAAACCAAAATCCCTTAAATTGACCTAAGCCCAAACCTAACCCAAATGGGCCCAAATCACAAAATTAGAGCCCAACCAAAGTTGAAAACTCTTTGTGACATTCCCATAAACATTTCTCAAAATTAATTTTACATCAAATCCAACTTTACCCCAACCTTAACCCAAGTTAGCCCAATTTGGCCCACTTTGGCCCCTTTAACTAAAAAGCCCAAATTAAACCCATTTCAATTCAAAGTCTCTTCACACTTGTTCCAAATCACTCATGACACATACCTAAATCAATTGCAACATTTATTTGGCATGATCCTTCACAAAATTTCCATCCACCAATTTATTTTCAAACCTAAAGGCCCACTTTCTTTTCCACCAAATCCAAAAGCCCAAAATTCATCCAAAGCCACATGACATTTCTCTACACCATCCATTAAATTAAAATCATCCCTAAGTCCTAAACCAATGATCAAATAATTCCAAATAAAGCTTCATCCAAATTTCTACCAAAAATGCCAAAATTCATAAAATCCCCTTTTATGAAATTGTCCAAACTTTTTCCAAGCCAAATGTGAGCCATTGAGCCATGTACAAGCCACATGGAAGCCACTTTCCACCTCACCAAGCCATTAATGGCAAGAAGAGGGGACCCTTTCATAATCTTTCATTAAGCATTTTTAACCATACTCATGTCACACTCTAAACCATGCTTAGCCACCTCACCATGGATGAATACTTCACCACCCCTTCCAAGCTGACCTAAATGATTCCCTTAGCTCAAAAACAGGTCTTGGGGAGGTGCACCAAGCCTATTTTTCCATGGATTGACCAAACTAAGCCCAAAATACACTCTCCCCCATTCCATTTAAATCAAGCTTTTTACACATGTTAAACTCCAATTGACTTCACCAAATTCAACCCCTGACCCCACTTAGTCAGATGGTGACCCATGCCTGGCCGGCCAGCCACCACAGCCGCCGGAAAACACCATGGCCGAGAGCTCCATGTGAGCCAAAAAATTCAATTCTCCCTTGCTGAGCGGTCCCAACCCTAATGGACACCAGAGCTCTTCTTCTTCACCCTTGAGTAGCTGATCCCAGCATCCAATTGCCCCTGGGAAGCCCTCCAGCCATGTCTATTTAAACCCATCACCCTCTCGACCAAAGAGAGAGATGAACCAGACCTTAAGGAAACTCTATCAAAATTGCTCCAGGACCTTCTCCTAACCCAGAGCAATTGAACCCAGTGTTCCTTTGCCCTAATCCCCATTAACAGAGCTCAATTTTTGAGTTGAAAATCTACCCAAAAAACATGACACTTCACCACAGTGAGCCAATCTCCAAATTAATTGGTCCTACACCTTCACCAGACCAAGAGGAGAAGTTCCCCAGCAAAAGCCCCCTCACCAGGCCAGCCATTGCTTCCAACCTCCAAGCTTTGTGATCGGCCTTGGTCACTTTCATACTTAGACAATTCCCCAGTGCTAGAGACTTCATCTGGAGCTTGCGTAGACTCAATCGAAGGTGACACAACTCTCAGATCGAAGCTTCACTTCTCTGAGCAAAGGTATGAACTCACTCTTTCTCCCGAGCTTCCAGCAATTCTCCATTTTGTTTAGGTTAACTTCGTAGCCTATAAACCGAATGGATGTGTTCATCTCTTCAAGGCGAATCCATAGAGCATAAGAACATGAAAATCCATTGAGAATCGAGTGAGATCTTAGGGTTTTAGTGTGGACGGTCATGGGTGCACACCAGTCGTAGACAATGACCGGGACCCGTTGGATCGCGCGTGTTTCGAGCGGACGGCTCAGATTGCGCCGTACCAGGGAATGATACATGAACCGCGGGCCCCAGAGCACTGATTCAGATGGCGGCGTCTAATGGGAATGCGCCGCGTGGGCTTTCGGAGCTGCCGATGTTGCGCTGGCGCCGAGTCGGATAAGTAGATAAATAGGGTATTTTTGAATTATTTAAATGCCCAGAACTTCAAAAATTCATATCTTTGCATAGAAAAATCTCAAAAATAAAATAAAAATACCCTCTTGCTCAGTGAAAAGAGGAAAATAATGTGGAAAAGAAATCAAGTTAATTGGATGAGTATTTCATTTTTAATAATTTATTTACTATTTTCAGTATTTTGATTCTTCATTTGCATAGACAATTCACCAAGGCATGAGACCATAGGGCTTTTGAAGCCTCTGATCTTGGGAACATTCCATGAATCTTTCAAGGTCAGAGGCCATCTCTGTGAAAAGTTATTGAATTTTCAATTTCATGTCACTGTTTTAGGTATTTTAATTTCAATAATTAGCATATTGTGAAATAAATTCTAGGAAAATTTGGTGATGTTCCTTAGGACCAGAGGACCATATGAAAAATATATTTTGAGTTAATTCATTCATAATAACTTTAATTGGCCTAAACCCCTATAATTGAATTTGAATTAATTAGGGTTAACCACACATCAAATTGACTTGAAAACAATTCTCCACTGATCTTTAGGATCAGAGAGACCTCACATAAAAATTTGAAATCAATTGGACTTGATTAACCCTACCAAATGGATTGATTTAGCCTCATAAGCAAAATGGAACTTTAAAAATTCATAACTCCAAAATTACTTTTCAAAAATTCACAAAAATGGTTCTGGGGCTTCTCTGATATCAGAGGAGTTCAGGAAAATTAAAATTGGAATTTTCTAAAAAAGTTGATCTTTCACAATGTTTTAATATTTTAATAATTTAAAAATAATAAAAATCATAAAAATATTAAAAAATCATAAAAATGTCATATTTTGATTTCGAATCACTTAGGAACAAACCAAATATTTTTCCTAAGTCCCTAGGGTAAGATATGGAATTTTAATGGCTTAATGTAATTTTTAATATTAAAAAAATGAGTTTTTAACCTTTTTCACTAAAATAACTCTAATAAATCAAAGAAAAATCAGAAAATTATAAAATTTGTTCCTCTGAACTCCTTGAGGTTAGAGAGAGTTAAGAAAAATATAAAATCTATTTTTCAACTTTAATTTTATTTTATAATTAATTAATACTCTAAAACTCAAAATAATTATAATAAATAAAATATAACTCAAAAAATCACCAAAATTGGTCAAGTGGTCCTCTAGCCATTAGGAACATACCATAATTTTCTTAAGGACATTAACCTTTCCTTGGTCATGTTGTTGAATTTTCTTAGAAAACTCTTATTTTCTACTAAAAATAATTATATAAATAAATTAAATTTAGAAAAATCACATTTCATCCTCTAATGTCTTAATTGACATGTGAGTGAGGTGACATAAAAATTTCAAATTCAATTGAGCTCAATTTAGTGAGTTATGAAATAAATAAGCTTAAAAGGGCATAAAGGTAATTAAAAATTTTAAACCTTAATTAAAACTTTAGGTTTAATCAAAATGGGGAGGTATAATATTTGATCTTAATTTTCTCTTGGATGATTGAAACTTAGGAAAATTAAGGTGTAGAAACCCATTGAACATTTTGAAAATATCAAAATTGAAACTTTAATTAATTAAATAATTTAAATTTTGGAAAGAATATATTTAAATTTGGATCATTAAAATAGGGATATTATTAAGAAGACATTTATTCTTTAATTTAAAAATCCCTAAATAAGTCACTTTAACAATACTTAATTCTTAATTAAAAATTAAAATAATAATCCGAATTAATAATTAAAATTAATAATTAAAACTAAAATTAAAATGAAATTAAATTTTAATAAATTTAAATTAAATTAAAATTAAAATTAAATTAAATTAAATAAAAATTAAACTAAAATTAAATTAAAATTAAATTAAATTAAAATTAAATTAAATTAAATTGAATTAAAAATTAAATAAATTTAAATTAAATTAAAATTAAAAATTAAATTAAAATTAAATTAAATTAAAATCAAATTTAATTAAAATGATTTAACAACAAACTTAAATGAAATCATTAAGAATTAAGTCTAAAATAATTTGAACACTATTCCAAACTTAAAATTATTAATTGAAACCTCATTATTAAATTAAAACACTTTAAACTATTAATTCAAACTTTTAATTAATTTTGATTAAATTTCTCGATAAAGTAATTTGCCCTTAAAGGCTTTAATTATTATAACTCATAAATAGAGTATTAAGTGAGATGTCACTTCATTTATCTAAGTTCACTGAGCATGAAACAAAGTTTAACTAAACTCCTGGATGATTAATTCACCTGTGCAACTAAATTTACCTAGACTCAAAACAATCCCAGAAATATTAAAAAGATGTTTAGGACTCGTCCTAAGCACTTCCTCAACACGACGGGATGTTTTAGAAGAACAATTGAATTTAATTGTTCTTTGATGAAGAAAATCAACCTTAAACCAAACCAAGAATCTAGACGTCATAGGGATGACTAGTTATAGAATTAGGAATTTGGTAGACAACCAAAACCCTTCCCTTAGCTTTACTTAGGTATCTGTTGAAATATTTAAATGCCTTAACATATGTTTTAAGTGCAGCTTGGGATGACGGGAAGACCCTCCAGGTACGCTTTTATTTTATTGCAATTTACTTTATTACAATTTACTTACATGCACTGTACTTTACTTTTCTTGCATGTTAAACAAGACTGTTGCATTAAAATGAAAACCTTTAGGGTAGTCCCTAAAATGAAACCAAAAGTAAATTAAAAGCCATTGCAAGATAAAATTCACTGCCACAATATTTTAAAATATAAAATAACTCAAAATTTAATCACAAACAGAACAACAAAACTACAACTACAACTAAATTAAAACGTCTTGTTGATTGATCGGGAATACCTCGGATGATGTAACCCACGTGTTGCTAACGGAATTTCCCACGGTCTAAATGAAAGTGTGAAACTCATTCAGTTGAGTTTAGCAAATTTATCTGGACTAAGTGAATTCGATGAAAATAACGGTGTCGGGATGACGGAACCGTGGGATCTTAATCGGTTCTGTTTAATCAACTTTAAGATTTGTTTTAATTAAAACACTAAAAAAAACACTTGGATTTTAAGATTTTTTCTAAACCAAAACACTTCTCTCATCTCCTGATTTATGACTTCTAAAACTAAATCTCTGGAACAACAAGGAGCTTGGAGCATAGTGGGCAGCATGGTCATCGTCATCAGAAAAACTTGGGTCTACTTCAACAAAACCTTTCTTAGAATTAAATAACTAAGCCATAGGATTTCGAGGTAGTTTGCTTAGTGCAACATAAATCCTCAACCTCTTCGTTAGGCATTTGCATGATCATGTCATGTAAATTAAGCCCTAACCAGTCTTAGGACTCCGAGGTGATCGTTCGGTACGACATAAACCCTCACATCTTCGAGGCTGTTTGTATGACTGTGTCATACGAATATAAGTCCTAATTAATTAAAACAGATAAGATGAAATATTAAATGAATTCCCAAATTGAAGCCAAATAATATGATAGTTTGAGAAGTTGCCAAGATTCTTCTTGGATCTTCAACATCTCCTACTTTTCTTTTTTTGAACTCCTAAAATAAATTGTTCCAAATTTGATCCATTCTCTTTTGAATTTCCAAAATTCAATCCTTTGAAAACCTTAAACATTGAAATTCTTGAGAGCAAAACTAGTGATCATTATCGAGAGTTTTCTTAAATGATTCCCGTCATTTAAGATGTAATTAACTATAGGGGCTTGCCCTTATAGGGAACTTTAAGAACCCAGGTAATATAAACCCTGCTTAATTCATTTGTATTAAGTAGGAGAGCTTTTTGTCTTATAAAATTGGTTCGCAGACCAAACGTATGTCATGAATCTTCTAGTTTGTTTAATCGAGCCTTATCATCAAGCAGTGTGTCTATTCTTCGGGATAGATACATGGTTTGTGATGCGGTGCTCGTTTATATAAACTATTTGGGATGTGAGATCGGTTTAATTTCATATCTTAAAATTTTCAAACTTAAAATTATTTTCAAAATCAAATGCTACTTTCCAAATTTTATATATATATATAAATGAAAATTAAAATCAAAAAATCAGTCGACAATTTCTGTAGGCAACCCCCTTTTGAAAATACAACACACACTCAACCTAAAAATATGCCGACAGTAGCACCCAAAAGTTGAAGAAATATGTGCCTCTTTTTACGTATTTCATCAAGTCTTTACATATATAACACCCAAACTTTGTTTCTTGCACATATTTCATCTTATCCTATGGATAAAGAGGCATTTTGTTGGAAAGAACTTGGAAGTTTAGTGTGCTTGGCATTTGTTGGCTTACCTCTAAATGATTTGGTGAAATTTTTTGCAATTTTTGGATTCCAAAATACACACTTATTAACACTCAAAAATGAAGTCATGTGTGTTTGTTCTTCACTTATTTCATCAAATAACTCTCAGGCTTTGATTTCACACATATTCCACATGCTACACACATAAACTTCTCATTTCACATTTGCATCACTCAAATTTGAAGTACCTAAATCCTTCATCCATAAACTTCACATTCCACTTGTGCCTAAACTTCACTTTTCACAAATACTTCACTCACTTATAAATATTATTCACATTTTTCATGCATAAACTTCACATTTCACATTCACTTGACTTCACTTTTGAAATATTTACATGTGTCACTTATGGAAATAGCTGTTAACATCAAATACTTGTTGGAAGAGTGGGACATTGTTACACTTTTGAAATATTTATATGGAGTAGCACTTTTTTGGTTATGCTTGTTGCACATATGAAAGAATTCCATTATCCCTATGTTGCCAATATGTAAAAATCTGCATTCTTTAACATTTTTTTGATTGGTTTGGAGCATCCCTATGCTGACGTTATGTGAAAATTTGCATTGTTACATTTGTGTGGGTTTGGTTTAAATCAATCCTACGATGTCATTATGTGAAAATCTGCATTGTTACATTTGTTTGGGGTTGATTTAAATCAATCTTATGTGGCCCCTACATGAAAATCTGCATCGATAGCATTCTCATATGTTGGTTTTAAACGTTTCTATGATGTACCTACATGAAAATCTGCATCGATAGCCTTCTCATATGTTGGTTTTAAACATTTCTTTGCTGGCCCTACATGAAAAACTGCTTTGTTTGGCATATCATAAGAAGGTTTTAAGTGCTTCTATGCTGCCCCTATGTTAAAAACTGCATTGATGGCCAACTTACATGTTAGTTTAAATTGTTTCTTTGCTGCTCTCACTTAAAATTTACATTGGTGGCCATTATTTGTGTAGCTTTAAACTAAGAAAAAGAAAAGAGGCGAAGTGGCATACTTACTACTTGAAAGAGGAAGTTTTGAAATGTGATTCATGCTTGGATTGCTTTATTTTACATATTAATGTTTGGAGACCTTTCACTTTCAAACTTGCTCTCTACATTATCTCAATGCACCTTCTACTTGTTTAATCTCTTCGTTATGGCACATGATTTCAATGCACCTACTTATTTATTCTCTTTGTTATGGCATGTGTGGGAGAGTTTTTGTTGTTTAAAAGATATAGAAGCATGAGGAGGATGTGGTTGTTAGGAAAAACATTTTATGTAGCAATTTAGACTCTTACCTTTTTCTGGATTTCTATTTTTGAGGGTTTCCCCTTGCACCATGTTGAAGGGGCTAGTTTTTCTTGTCTTACAAGTTTCACGGCCACCTCTCTGCACCAAGTTGGGAGAGGTTTGGTTCACCTATTTTAGATGTTTTACTATCACCCCTTTACAGTCACTTGTGGGGGTTTGTCTTTACATGTTTACTCGCTCCGTGGTTGTACCTTTTGCACCACATGTGGAGCTTGCTTCTACTCTTACACCAGCTCATTCCTTTTGCTTCAAATGACTCGAGTCAGCAGAATATTGGGTCTTTCATTTTATTTTGTTTTCAGGGACAATCTGCCTCCATTATGTTGTTGTTTTAGGCAATATTGTTTCCTCCTCTCTCTTCTCCTTGTCCCCAGTCCTTTGCTTCTTCTTGCTTCTTAGCCTAAGTCCCACGTTTATGTTGGACGCATAAACATGCACGTATAGCTTTTTCCTATATGTGGGGCTATTAAGCAAGGCTGTAAGTAGGACGGTTAGGGGGGACGATGATGATAGTGCATATACGAGGAATATGAGAAATTTCTAGAGTAGTATCTCCTGACTCGGAGACCCTGGAGAGGGTAGACGAATGAATTTACGATATTATTCGCCCATCCTTGGGGATTTCTGCCACTATCACCCTTAGGTTGCTAGTAGTCCTAATTCGATTAGGATAGTCAACCTGTGGATCACACTATTTTATAAAATATACATATACATTTTGAAAATACAAAACTACCCCTACAACAAAATAACCTCTCACCCATAAGTTTTCACTTGCATGCAATCCAAATTGAAATGAATGAAAAATTTACAAAGGTCCACAGTTGACTACTCAGATTCAGTTAGAACTGCCATTTGTAAGGTTTCAGTTTAGTAGTTATCACTTAAGGATGGGATACATATAGCACAGCTCTGAGTCCTCTGTGCCATCGTGCTTACGGTCCTCCCGGACTTGTAGTCCGTTTTCGTGGTTTTCTTACGTTATTTTTCTATGGATTTCCTATGCGTTTTGTTCAAAAATTTGTTTTAGAGTTTCCTATGAGAAATTCTTTTTCAACCTTATGGTTTTCTTTCGTCTTTCTTTTGGATTACCACATAGACTCCACATTTTGCCTTTCTTACATACACTTCAGCACATACACCAGTTTAGTTTAGTTTGCTTGCTTTACTTTTCAGAGCATATACACATGTTTGGTTCAGTTTGCTTGCTTTACTTTTAGAGCATATAACATCTGTATCTGAAAAACAAAACTACCTCATAACAATCAAAATATAAAACAACTCAAAAATTAATCACAAACAAAATAAAACTGTAATCGTAACTAAAATTAAAATGTCTCAATGGATGATCAAGAATCCTACTGAGGAGGCATCCTATGTGTTGCTAACGAGGTTTCCCACGGTCTAAATGAAAGTGTGGAACTCATTCAGTTGAGTTTAGCACATTCATTTGGACTAAGCGAATCTGATGAAAATGGTGATACCGGAATGAGGGAACCGAGGGATCCTAATCCATGTCACCATAATCAACTTAAATATTTGTTTTAATTAAAACACTAAGCCACCTAAATTTTAAACCTTTTATAACATGACACTTATCTCACCCCCCTGATTGTCACTTCTTAAACTAAATATTCTGCAACAACAAGGAGCTCAGGGCATACACCATGGCCAGCACGATCGAGGACATAGAAGAACATGTTCGAGAGAGCAAATGATGGATCTACAACATCAATCCTTTCCTTAGAAATAAACAATAATTCATAGGATTTTGAGATAGTTGCCTGGTGCAACATGAACCTTCACTTCATCTTTTGGGCTTTTGCACTTACTGCAATATAAGCCCCAACTTGCCTTAGGTTTCCGAGGTTGTCATCCGATATGACATAAATCCTCTCAATTTCTAGGTTATTCACATGACGATATCAAGTGAATGTAAACCCTAAATAAATAAAATTGGCAGAATAAAACATACAATAAATTATATATTTTTTGAAATGAAGCCAAACAATAGGATAGATCGGGAAGTCGCCAAGATTTCCTCTTAGATCCATGACATCCCCTAGTTCTTCCTCCTTTGGATTCTTACAATCAATTGTTCCAAAATTTGAACCTTTCACCCATTGGATTCTGATCAACACAATTTCATTGAAAAATCCTTACCCTCTTGAAGTCATAAAAATATCTTTCTAGATCTTTATCGAAGGTTTTCTTGGGTGACCTTGGTCATCTAAGATGTAATTAACTAAAGGGGCTTGCACCTATAAGAAACCTAAAAAACCCAGCATTAATATAAACCCTATATAATTCATCTGTATTCGATAGAGGAATCTCTCAGTCAAAATACAGGTTTCGCAGACCAAATGGATGTCATTAATTTCATGGTTTATTTAATCGAGCCGCACTATTGAGCAACGTCCCTATCTTTTGGGATAGATGTGTTGCTTAATGTGTAGTGCTTGATTATTTGAACTATTAGGGATATGGTATAAGTTTGACTTCATACATTTTCCCTAAACTAAATTTATACATAAATTAAAATTTAACGTCCTTTCGAAGCGGGCAACTGGATTTCAATTCTGATGACCGACAGTTTCTACTGGGCAAGTCCCATAACATAAAAAAAAACACACCAACTGGATTCTGGCAACTTCATTAGGGAGGGTTTCTCTTTCCATATAGATGAGGAAATTTATTTTTACACATCGGTAGTGTGTCTATGTCCCTCATAGGCCAGATTACCATTCTTTCATCGATATGCTTCACCCATTTCTTTCTTGGGAAAGTACGATCGACTTCCTTGACTTCAGGACCATTCGTTTAAATAACTTTGAAATGAAAGGGTCCAGAGGCTTTTAGGATTTTTCTTTAATCCTGTGGGGTCGGACTCCCAATAGGTGTGTCACTAGACAAGTTCCACCAGAGCATGGTACGTTGTGAAGAGGGTCCCGGACCGGATTCCACACTTCATTTATCTTTCTCACCCACCGGGCATGGTTTTGGTACTTAGCAGCTTCTCAAATCTCAAAATCTTTTTAAATTCCAACTTCTCTAAAACAACAACAAATTCAAAAAATACATAAAACAAAATAAGTACTTTTAAGAACAAAATAACATGAAAGTAAAAAGAAGCTTACCCAGTTCACAGTTTAACCTTCGTTAACTTGTAGTGTTTACATTACAACTGCAAGGTTTTGGCCCATTCGCTAATTCTCGAAACTTTTTTCCTTTTTGTGATTGACAAAAATAATATCAACTCCTACGCTCATCTTCTCCTATAACTTTCTTACTTCCTGCGAAGCTCATCTTGCAACCCCCACAATTAAGTTCGGAGCTAGCTTCGATCAGTTTGAGGTCGTTAGTTAAAGTCGCTACCTTAGATGTTTAAGAGCTTTCTACTGAGTTCGACATAAATTCCCACCAGGATTTTCTCACCATCAAGAAGATGAAAGTTACTCCTACCCCCGTCAAGTCAGTTGTGTTTGTGCCCAGGAAGACTGTCGCTCCTACAGCCATCGGATTCACTGTGACTGCCCCCACCTCCCCATCTACAAAGAGGAAGGAAGTTCTACATGAAGATACTGAGGAAGACTTCTTCGTCCCTCTAGTTTTTGAAGTTGGTTCCTGCTCCAAGACACAGAGGAGGAATCGTCGCCCACGAAATTCAAGGGCCACCAGGGCTAGGATTGTCAGCCTGCTAGCTATGGATGAGATTCCTCATCAGCAGGAACTCAGTGTACTGGAAACTTCTCCTCTCCTCCGTGGAAGAAGGTTCCACCCACTAGTGGATACAGCTGGAGATGAGACTCTCCACCAAATTGCTAGCACACTACCGTTGGCTACTTACAAATGTGATGAGGTGAGAGAGGTGCCCTCAATTGTCACTCAAGTCCGTACTGTGTTTCATAATCTCACAGAAAGAGAGAGATGCTTTGTCACCGAACTACTCAAGAGGATATGATGTGTAGTGTTCCCTAAGATGAAAAAGGAAATTTTGAGAAAGGATAAGTCTGAGCACCGTCAGCCCGTGTCCCAGCGAGGTTTCGTTTGGGAAAACGCATTACCACTACTGCTAGTACAGATACAGCTGCTACAGCTCTAGAACCTGTCAGATGTAGGCCAGTCAAGTCTCGATTAGGTCCGAGAATACCACTTGCCTACAAATCAAGAGAGATACCTGTCAGAAAATGATGAGAGAGGATTACGATCCTCTGCACATGGCCTGCACCCTAGAGAGAACATCACTTTTCCTCACTCTGATGTCCCCACAGAAACACCTCGCCTCATGACATTATGCTCTAAAAGAATGGTATGGATACCAAAGGTTGCAGCACCAGTGCAATCAGAGAAGTCTGTCAGCCAAAATATGGATCACGAGACAAATATTCCTATCGCCATTACCACTGCTGCCTCGCAATCAATGTCAAAAAGACCGTCAGATCTCCAGTCAGTAAAAAGAAAGATGATAGAATACAAAGTCTAGAAAATCCGTGAGGAAATTACAACACTACCAAAAGAACAAGGACTAGATGTCGATGATGAGGATTTTTACCTGTCAGACCACATGGATGAATTAATGGAGATCAAAATGGTAGAAACTAGGGCTACTTCAGCTACACGTGAAGCTCTTCCTACCGAGGAGAACACCCCAGAGGAATATGGTGCGACTTTTTAAATTTGACAAAATTTATGAACTTAGATTTAGATATATATATTGATTTAGTTTTATAATTAGTCACACAATTAAACACAAGTATACGTATCGCTCAAGTAATACAGGGCTCTATAGGAGTCCTGGATATCGATCCCACAGTGAGATTCTAATTTTATGGCGTAGCACAAAAATCACTTATTGAATCACAGCAGAATTGCAAGTAAGTTTAATTCTTAAAATAAAGACAAACAATTTTAATTAATATTTCTACCAAAGTAAAGTTAAACTAATACAAGAATAAATTTATAACAAAGTTCAGTTGCAAGAAAGAGTCTTCCTCCTTTCCAATCATAAGGTGATGATTATTATGACATAGATCAGTGATGTAAATGTATTGTGTGAAATAGGAGCATTCCTATTCTTTACCCATATTTCAGCGTATAAAGAATATTGGATAATCCTAAGTTTAGTCCCCAAATCAATGGTTAGGCTGGGAGGATAGTGGCTCTCACTCCAGAGCTCCCACTTCCCTTCGCCTGAAGGCTAACTCTTGTTTCAGTTTCTAAACATTAGGACCAAATTGAGGATTTCAGCCTGTAACTCTGAAATCTCCAATTCTACACCCAACAAAGTATATTTCCTTATTTATTTACACTCAGTCCCCAAGAACTACGTCTCTCATTCATGGACATTGAATGTGGCCTTCAATTTTGTTGTGAAACTCATAATCCTTTTGGAAAATATGTTTCCCAATAAGTTTTAACAATTCAAT
This sequence comes from Papilionanthe hookeriana x Papilionanthe teres, assembly GCA_022702705.1. Taxonomy (NCBI): domain Eukaryota; kingdom Viridiplantae; phylum Streptophyta; class Magnoliopsida; order Asparagales; family Orchidaceae; genus Papilionanthe; species Papilionanthe hookeriana x Papilionanthe teres. Next base: position 146,458,039 of record CM040428.1, read on the forward strand.
TGGCCAGATCAAAAAGTAAATGAAGTTCGAAGTGAAAAGGTCATCATAAATTCTCCATAATAAATCGACACATCATTTTCATATCACAACATCAACACATCACATGAAAAGGAGAAACACAAAGAAATCACTCAAGACACATGATGAAAAGATAACAAAACATTGATTTTATATATAAGAACAATGTCATACAAATAGAGTAAAGTAAAGACAACTCATCTCAAACTCTTCCCCAAGCAAATCTAAAGGAATTCCTTTAACTCCTCTTCTTTCTTCACAACAACACACAATTCTCTCTTTAGATAAGAAAGCAAGAAGAAATCTCTCACTTTACCTCTCCTCTCACACTCCTTTGAAGAGAAAACACCAAACCTAGATTTCCTAAACAAAATGGTAATACACTCCATCTAAACTCTAAACTCTCCCCTCCTCTTCTCCACTCCTCTTCTCCCCTCCTCTCTAAAATCGTCTCCAAAAGTGTTTAAATTAGGCCAAAACTAAATTCCCAAGAGTTTCCTCAAGCAACCCTCTAAAATCTGGCTAAATACATTGAATCTAGTTTAAAATCGGGATAGGGCACCGTCTGGCATTGTATAGGGCGCCATTCAGCACATTATTTCGCAAATACGATCACAACTCTCTATAAAACAGCACGGTCCGGCGCTGGTGACAACGCTGTTCAGCGCTAGTTCAATAAAATACACTTTTGTCCCTTGTTTCTCTAAATTTGCTCATTTTCCCTTCTTTTTGCTCTAAAGGCCTAAAATCATTGTATCTGCTTGAAATCATGAAAAATACCTTTCTTCAATGTGTAATATCATCAACAATAGGTATGAAATGAATAGTAAAAAGCTATCAAATTTTCAGTGCATCAAGATCCCCCAAACTTAACTGTTACTTGCCCTTAAGTAGTTTTAGTTAATACATAAAATAATGATCCACTGCAATGAACTTTCTTTCTAGAATACCATAATTTTTATTTAGATAAGTACAATAGTATGATTTTCAGAAAGATCTTTGGATAATTCAAGTGAATTCTGCATGTATAAGACTATCTAGTAGTTAAGTCTAAGAGTTCTAGCCTTCTATTCATTTAAAATATGACTGTAGATTGTCCTATTAAGGCACTCAAAAGGATTACATGAAAATAAGTTTATGAAAACACTATTAGTAAGGATGTTAATCCACACTTATATGTTCAGGAAGGTAATTAAGTTTTTCCTTTTAGGTAGGTCCAAGTGAAGCCAATTTTTTATTAGGCATCTCCTCAAGCTTCTCCTCAGTTTTCTTTCTTTCATTTTTCTTTTGCTTTTCTTTTCATTTCTTTTCTTTTCTTCTCTTTTCTTCTCTTTTCTTTTCTTTTAAGCGAGGATTGATGTGTCTGGATAGCCTTTAATGATTTTGAACTTCACCCTTCTCACCCTAAATTTAGACTTATCACAATCCTTTACCTTATAATCATTTCTTTAGCTTATTAATGATTCATCATAGAGTCTCAATCTTTTCCTATCACACAAGATTTTAGGATTCTTAATATTTCAAACATACAGTTTTTCTTACTTTGAATAATTGACTATAGTCTTATTCTCTTATACCAAATATCTTAGCCTACAAAATTACTTTTCATTACCAAATACTTTCATTTAACTTTACAAAATACTTAAATAAAATAAAAATACAGTTATCTGAATTTGAGCTCTATCACAGGAAATCATGTTAATAATTTTAAAAATAATTTTAAATGAGAACAATTAATAGTTATTTCTTTTCCTCCCCCAAACTTAGATTTTTGAATATCAATACAATGAACATGGGAAGAAATAAAAGATATAAACATATAACTCATATCTCAATATGTTGGCTTTCATACCTTTGAGTTTAAGCAGGTTTTTCTTCATAAAGTAGAACAGTAGGCCTGAAATAATTAAGAGCATTTCTATATACAAATATGTGTTAGAAATTCATAAAAGAAGAAGTTTAAAAACATGCAACATAAGCTATGCACACAACATTAACAACCAACTGTCACTATCACAGATTAGACTAACCAAACACATGAAAGCTCTACTATAACATCACATACATTACAATTCAACATAAAGTCTGCTAGAGTACAACCAAATACACAGTACATCACATATACTAATCAAAAAGAGTCTCAGGTACATCACATATATAAAACACAAATACAAAATAAAATAAAAATAAAACTATGAAAACTACCCATCTTCATCTTCTGCAGGAGCTCCACCATCATCAGGTTCTTCAGGCTGGTATAGAGTATACTCAGGGTAAGTAGGAAATAAAACACTAGTGTCTCCCTTGAAAAATCTCATATGTGCGTCATGATAAGCTATCTCATATTCTCTCCACCATGCTTAATAATCATCATTTATCTTGTTCCTTACTTCTAGTCCCTCTACTCTGGTGTTCAACCTTTCCAACTGATCCATAACATCATGTAGAGTAGGCTCTCTAGATGTAGATGGTCTCTCATGACTGGAAGAAGGCTCATCATCTTTCTTACTCCACTTCCATCCTACATGGGCTTCATACATTTTCAAATTCAGTTTAGTAATGGGCTTCAGGGGATAGACTACTCATCATTATCTTCAACTGGTACACCTGACTGAATGCACAAAACATGAATCAAGCTAGGGTTTCCTAGTCCACCTATAGTCTCTCCTTTTGAAGTTATCAAAATACTTTTATGTATAATAGCTCCAATACTTATATTCTTCATGTTCTAAATACAGTAATTCAGAACAGCTCTATCTACAGTAACTTCACTGTAATTGTTGGTAGGAAAAAGTCTTGCAGAAATGAAATAGTGTCAGGCTTTTAACATGATTCAAAGTAGAAAGGGCGAAGTTAACTTTTAGCCTTTGTTTAACCTTCCACTCCCTTTTTCCATCAGTCAAAAAGTTTACAATCATATCCAATGCTTCATTCGTAATAGAAAAATTTTTGTATTCACAAGAAAAATGTGCTCTTAACTGATAAAATGCATTAATGTGAGCAGGGGTGAATTCAACAATTTGGCCTCTAACTAGTATGTATTTACTCTCAAAATAATACAAATTTTCATAAAACTCTCTAAAAATATGTCGGCATATTTTTAGGTTGAATATTGTATTTTAATAAGGGGTCGCCTACAGAAATTGTCAGTAAATTTTAGATTTTAAATTTAATTTAAATATGTATATAGTTTTAGAAAGAAACATTTGATTTTGAAAATAACTTTAAGTTTAAAAATTTTAAGATATGAAATCAAACCGATCTCACATCCCGAATAGTTTATATAAATGAGCACCGCATCAAAAACCGTATATTTATTCCGAAGAATTCACACATATCGCTTAATGATGAGGCTCGGTTAAATAAACTAGAAGATTTGTGACATTCGTTTGGTCTGCGAACCAACTTTATAAGCCGACAAGTTCTCTTGCTTAATATAAATGAATTAAGTAGGATTTATATTACCTGGGTTCTTAAAGTTCCCTATAAGGGCAAGCCCCTGTAGTTAATTACATCCTAAGTGACGGGAATCACTTAAAAAAACTCTCGATAGTGATTAGTGGTTTTGCTCTCAAGAATTTCAAAGTTTAAGGGTTCAAAGAATTGAATTTTGGGATTTCAATAGGGAATGGATCAAGTTTAGAACGGTTTGTTTCAAGAATCCAAAGGAAGAGAAGTAGGAGAAGCTGAGGATCCAAGAAGAATCTTGGCAACTTCCCAAACTATCCTATTGTTTGGCTTCGAGTTTAAGAAAATTATTTAATGTTGCAATCCTACCAATTTTATTTAATTAGGTCTTATATTTGTATGATATAATCACACAAATATCCTCGAAGATGTGAGGGTTTATGTCGTACCAAAAGACTACCTCAGAGTCCTAAGACTGGTTAGGGCTTAATTTACATAACATGATTATGCAAATGCCTAACGAAAAGTTGAGGATTTATGTTGCACTAGGCAAACCATCTCAAAATCCTATGGCTTTGTTATTTAATTCTAAGAAAGGTTTTGCTGATGTAGATTCGAGTTTTGCTGATGACGATGGCCGTGCTGCCCACTGTGCTTCAAGCTCCTTGTTGTTGCAGATGTTAAGTTTTATAAGTCATAAATCAAGAGATGACAGAAGTGTTTTGGTTTAGAGAAAATCTTAGAGTCCAAGTGTTTTTAATATTTTAATTAAAACAAATCTTTAAGTTGGTTAAACATAACCGATTAAGATCCCACGGTTCCATCATCCCGACACCGTTATTTTCATTGAATTCACTTAGTCCAGATGAATTTGCTAAACTCAACTGAATGAGTTCCACACTTTCATTTAGACCGTGGGAAATCCTGTTAGTAACACGTGGGTTACATCATCTGAGGTATTCCCGATCATTCAACGAGACATTTTAATTTAGTTGCAATTGTAGTTTTATTGTTTTGTTTGTGATAAAATTTTGAGCTGTTTTATATTTTGAAATGTTGTGGCGGTGAATTTTATCTTTTAATGACTTTTAATTTAGTTTTAGTTTTAGTTTAGGGACTACCCTAAAGGTTTTGGTTTTCATGCAACAGTTTTATGTATCATGCAAGAAAAGTAAAGTACAGTGCATGTAAGTAAATTGCAATAAAGTAAATTGCAATAAAATAAAAGCGTACTTGGAGGGTCTTCCCGTCATCCCAAGCTATACTTAAGACACATGTTAAGGCATTTAAATATTTTAACAGAAACCTAGGTAAGGCTAAGGGAAGGGTTTTGGTTGTCTACCAAATTCCTAATCCTATAACTAGTCATTTCCTATGACGTCTAGGTTCTTGGTTTGGTTTAAGGATGATTTTCTTCATCAAAGAACAATAAAATTTAGTTGTTCTTCTAAAACATCCTGTCATATTGAGGAAGTGCTTAGGACAAGTCCTAAAAATCTTTTTAATATTTGTGGGATTGTTTTGAGTCCAAGTAAATTTAGTTACACAGGTGAATTAATCATCCAGGAGTTTAGTTAAACTTTATTTCTTGCTCAGTGAACTTAGATATTTGATTACCAGATGAATGAAGTGACATCTCACTTAACACTCTATTTAAGAGTTATAATAATTAAAGCCTTTAAGGGCAAGTTGGTTTATCGAGAATTTTAATCATTCTTAATTAAAAGTTTGAATTAATGGTTTAAAGTGTTTTAATTTAATTATGAGGTTTTAATTAATAATTTTAAGTTTGGAATAGTGTTCAAATTATTTTGGATTTAATTCTTAATGATTTCATTTAGGTTTGTTGTTAAATGATTTTAATTCAATTTAATTTTAATTTAATTTTAATTTAATTTTAATTTAATTTTTAATTTATTTTATTTTTAATTTTAATTTAATTTAATTTATTTTTAATTTAATTTAATTTAATTTTAATTTAATTTAATTTTAATTTAATTTAATTTTAACTTAATTTAATTTAATTTAATTTAATTTGATTTTAATTTAATTTAATTTAATTTAATTTAATTTAATTTAATTTTAGTTTTAATTTTCGTTTTAATTATTAATTTTAATTATCTATTTGAATTATTATTTTAATTTTAGATTAGGAATTAAGTATTCTTAAAGTGACTTATTTAGGGATTTTTAAATTAAAGAATAAATACCCTCTCAATAATATCCCTATTTTAATGATCCAAATTTAAATATATTCTTTCCAAAATTTAAATTATTTAATTAATTAAAGTGTTATTTTTTTTTTTTTGATATTTTCAAAATGTTCAATGGGTTTCTACCCCCCCCCCCCGTTTTGATTAAACCTAAAGTTTTAATTAAGGGTTAAAATTTTTAATTACCTTTATGCCCTTTTAAACTTATTTATTTAATAACTCACTAAATTGAGCTCAAATGAGTTTGAAATCTTTATGTCACCTCACTCATATGTCAATTAAGACATTAGAAGAGAAAATATGTTTTTTCTGAATTTAATTTATTTATATAATTATTTTTAGTAGAAAATAAGGGTTTTCAAAGAAAATTCAACAACATGACCAAGGAAAGGTTCCTATCCTTAATAAAATTATGGAATATTCCTAATGACCAGTGGACCACTTGGACCAATTGTGGTGATTTTTTGAGTTATATTTTATTTATTATAATTATTTTGAATTTTAGAGTATTAATTAATTTTAAAATAAAATTAAAGTTGAAAAATAGATTTTATATTTTTCTTAAATCTCTCTGACCTCAAGGAGTTCAGAGTAATAAATTTTATAATTTTCTGATTTTTCATTGATTTATTCGAATTATTTAAGTGAAAAAGGATAAAAACTCATTTTTTTAATATTAAAAATTACATTAAGCGTTTAAAATTCAATATCTTACCCTAGGGACTTAGGAAAAATATTTGGTTTGTTCCTAAGTGGTTAGGAATCAAAATGTGATATTTTTATGATTTTTATTATTTTTTAATTATTAAAATATTAAAATATCATCAAAAATCAACTTTTTTAGAAAATTCTAATTTTAATTTTCCTAAACTCCCCTGATATCAAAGAAGCCCCAAAACCATTTTTGTGAATTTTTGAAAATTATTTTTGGATTTATGAATTTTTAAAGTTCCATTTTGTTTATGAGGCTTAATTAATCCATTTGATAGGGTTAATCAAGTCTAATTGATTTCAAATTTTTATGTGAGGTCTCTCTGACCCTAAAGATCAGCGGAGAATTGTTTTCAAATCAATTTTGATTTGTGATTAAACTTAATTAATTCAAATTCAATTTTAGGTGTTTAGGCCAATTAAGGTTATTATAGATGAATTAACTCAAAATATATTTTTCTTAGGGTCCTCTAGTCCTAAGGAACATCACCAAATTTTCCTAGAATTTATTTCACAACATGCTAATTATTGAAATTAAAATACCTAAAACAGTGACATGAAATTGAAAATTCAATAACTTTTCACAGAGATGGCCTCTGACCTTGGGCTGGTGAAGATGTAGAGTCAATCAATTTCAGGATTGGCTCACTATGGTGAAGTGTCCTAGTTTTTAGAGGATTTTTAACTGAGAAATTGGGCTCTATTAATGAGGATTAGGGCAAATGGACATTGAGGATCAAGTGCTCTAGGTTGGGAGGAGGTCCTGAAGCAATTTTGGCAGAGTTTTGTTAAGTTTTTGTTCAGCACCTCTCATGGCCGAGAGGAGGTGGTGTTTAAATAGGCATGGCTGGAGGGCTTCCCAGGGGGGTTTTTTGGCTGGGATCAGCTGCTCTGGGGAGGAGAAGAAGAGCTATGCTGTCCATTTGGGTTGAGACAAGTTAGCAAGGGAGAATTAAATTTTTTGGCTCACATGGAGCTCTCGGCCATGGTGTTTTCCGGCGGCCTGGTGGCTAGCAGGCCAGACATTGGTCACCATCTTGACTAGTGGGGTCAGGGGTTGGCAATGGTGCAGTCAATTGGAGTTTGACATGTGTAAATGGGCTTAATTGAAATGGAATGGGGAGAGGCTCATTTTGGGTTCAATTTGGTCATCCCATGTATTTGGGCTTAGTTCACCTTCCCATGGTCTTATTTTGGGCCAGGGAGATCAGTTGGGTCAGCTGCCATGGAGTGGCGAAGTCTCCATCCATGGTGAGGTGGCTAAACTTGGTTTAGTGTGTGACATGGTTATGGTTAAAAAGGCTTAATGAAGGATTAAGAAAGGGGGCCCTCCTTTTGGCATTAATGGCTTGGTCACATGTCAAACCTTCCATGGCTTCATATGGCTTGTAAATGGCTTGCTCATGGCTCCATGTGGCTTGGGACAAAGCTTGGTCATTTACATGAAAGAAGGTTTTGAGTTTTTGGGATTTATGGGTGATTTTCACATGAGGCCTAATTTAGGATTATTTGATGATTGATTTAGGACTAAAGGGATGATATCAATTAATGGGGTGATGAAAAGAATGTCATATGGGCATTAGCATGAAGTTTGGGCCTTTGAAAATTAGTGAAGATGGGCTTTTAAAATGGTTTAGGGAAGTGGGCTTTTGGATTTTAAAATGGATTTTAGGATGAAAGTTTGGTAAATGCTTGGGCCAAACAAGTGTTGGGTTTAGTTTAGGGATGTATCATGAATGATTTGGAATTGCTTTGGAATGATTTGGAGTTGAATTGGGTTTAATTTGGGACTTTTGGTAAAGGGGCCAAAGTGGATCAAATTGGGTTAACTTTGGCTAAGGTTGGGCTAAAGTTGGATTTGATGTAAAATTAATGTTGATAAATGTTCATGGGAGTGTCAAAAAGAGTTTTCAACTTTGGTTGGGCTCTAATTTTGGGATTTGGGCTTATTTGGGTTAGGTTTTGGCTTAGGTCAATTTAAGGGATTTTGGTTTTAGGTTAAGTTTGGGTAGAGTTTAGGTTCAAATTTTGGTCAAATCAAGTCAGTGTTTTGTTTATGGGGGTGTTCGGAAGGTTTTAGAAAAGATTTGGGGCCAATTCGAGTTGAATTGGATGGGTTTGAGCTAGGTTTAGGTCATGGGCCAAAATTGGGCCTTAGGCCTCAAATTGAAATTGGGCTCAAATGTCAATCAAATTGGAATTATATTTGGTCTAAATTGATATTTGGTATGTTGAATTGAAGTTTAGAATTGAATTGGACCGAAATTGAGGTTAATTGAGGTGGTTTGGTTTGACATTGGGTTCACTTGGGTTTAAAATTGGTCAAATTGGGGGTTTTGGTAAAATTGGGGTAAATTGGAAAATTTGGCCTATGGTATAGTTGAACAAAATGAAATTGGGAATATTTGGAATTTTTTGGATTTTCTTGGAAATTTTCTGAATTTTTGGATTTTTGGGCTAAGAAGGGCATTTTAGGAATTTGGAGGGTATTGGGAGGTACTTTTGGAATTTTTGGTATTTTTTGCTATGGATGATCAATTTGAGTGGGGGAAAATGTTTAGGATTGATTTTGAGGAATTTTGGGTAATTTAGGTGATTTTGTAAATTTTGGGTAGTTTCAAGGGCTTTTGGTAGGTTTAGTAGGTGTAGGGCCCCGGGGGTCAAAAATTGAAATTTTGGAAAAATGAAGATTGATCAAATTTGAGCAAAATGGAACCACTTTGATGGAGACATGAAGCCATATTAAGCCCATATGAGCCATGAGAGGACTCATTTGAGGCATTCACTATGTTGTTCTTAACCCTCTTAGCTAGGGGCTGAGGGGTTAAGGACCATCCATGTGAATTACCTACATGAGTGAGGAAGTCAAGTAGGGTGAGATTGTGGTTTTAGGACTTGGAATGTGTGTGAGAGTGTAGTGTATGTGCAGGTCAACCCTCACCAGACCAGGTCATCCAGGGTATTCCTAAGGCCAAGAAGTCCTATAGGGAACTCATCCTTTAAACCTCCACATTTGATTTCAACCCTCTAGGTGATTAGGGGTCTATAATCAAGCTTGTGGGGTTTACAGGGAGTTAAGAGATGGGTTCCATTTCTAGTCCTCTAAGATTAGTCAAAGGAAAAGTCTAAGGCTAGATCCTAAGTACTAAGGAGAGAGAAGAGAAAAGACCTCATCAAAAATGAGGTCAACAAATGGACCCCCAATAGGTGTGGTGTGCTAACCAGGCACACCGCACGTATTGGCGTTGACCGAAGAGATCAACAAAACCAACACATATGTCCAAGTGAAAAATAACTTAGGACGAAGTAGAAGAATTTCTGCTGGGGAGTATCAGGTATATTTCCAAGACTGGAGATTCCTAAACTCTCGCTGGGGAATGGAAAAGGAGGTGAGCTCCAAATCACAAGATCTGGGCAATTCGATTTAGTTTTCATTTTACTTTTAAATTTGAAGTTTAAATGTGTGAGTTTAGTTTTCATTTTGTTCTAAGTCTCAATTTCGATTGAAGTTTAATTTAAAATCGATTTAAGGAAATTTTCAATTTGAAATTTGGATTTGAAATGAGAATTGAAACCTGGATTTCAACCTCAGGATTGCGAAGAGAACTGGATTTTAGGCACCAGTCTCGGAGTGAGAATCGGAGTTTGAGTATCGAAGGAAAAAGAATGAGAATCAGAATTTAGTTAGTGATCTCGAAAGGGATGAGAATTAAAATTTAAGTATCAATCTCAAAAGAGAGTCGAAATTTATGTATCGACCTCGAAAAGGATGAGAATCAAAATTTAGGTACTGATCTCGGAATGAGAACTGGAATTTAGGTACCAGTCTCGAAAATGAAAATTGAAATTTAGCTATCAATCTCGGAAGAGAGTCGAAATTTAGGTATCGACCTCGAAAAGGATGAGAATCAGAATTGAGGTACTGATCTCGGAATGAGAACTAGAATTTAGGTACTAGTCTCAAAAATGAGAATTGAAATTTAAATATCAACCTCGGAAGAGAGTTGAAATTTAGGTATCGACCTCGAAAAGGATAAGAATCAGAATTTAGGTACTGATCTCAGATTGAGAACTAGAATTTAGGTACTATTCTCGAAATGAGAGCTGGAATTTAGGTACCAGTCTCGGAAGTTTAGAATTGAAATTTAGGTATCAATTCGAAATAGAATTGAAATTTAAGTATTGTTCTTGAATGACAGTTGGAATTTAGGTACCGACCTCGAAATGAGAACTGAATTTAGGTACCAGTCTCGGAAGTTTAGAATTGAAATTTAGGTATCAATTCGAAAGAGAATCGAAATTTAGGTATCGATCTCGAATGAGAGTCAGAATTTAGGTACCAACCTCGAAATGAGAGCTTGAATTTTGGTACCAGTCTCGGAAGTTTAGAATTGAAATTTAGGTATCAATTCGAAAGAGAATCGAAATTTAGGTATCGATCTCGAATGAGAGTTGGAATTTAGGTACCGACCTCGAAATGAGAACTGGAATTTAGGTACCTGTCTCGGAAGTTTACAATTGAAATTTAGGTATCAATTCAAAAGAGAATTCTAAATTTAGGTATCGATCTCGAAAGATGGGAATCAGAATTTAGGTATAGAGCCCAGAATCAGAACTAGAATTTAGGTACCAGTCTCGGAATTTAGAGGATTGAAATTTAGGTATCAACTTCGAAAGAGAATCGAAATTTAGGTATCGATCTCAGAAATTTAGAATTGAAATTTAGGTATCAATTCGAAAGAGAATCGAAATTTAGGTATCGATCTCAACGAAGAGATGGAATTTAGGTACCGACCTTGAAATGAGAACTGGAATTTAGGTACGAGTTTTGGAAGTTTAGAATTAAAATTTAGGTATCAATTCGAAAGAGAATCGAAATTTAGGTATCGATCTCGAATGAGAGTCGAAATTTAGGTACCGACCTCGAGATGAGAACTGGAATTTAGGTACCAGTCTTGGAAGTTTAGAATTGAAATTTAGGTATCAATTCAAAAGAGAATCAAAATTTAGGTATCGATCTCGAAAGATGGGAATCAGAATTTAGGTACTGATCCCTGAATGAGAACTGGAATTTAGGTACCAGTCTCGGAATTTAGAGGATTGAAATTTAGGTATCAACCTCGAAAGAGAATCGAAATTTAGGTATCGATCTCAGAAATTTAGAATTGAAATTTAGGTATCAATTCGAAAGAGAATCGAAATTTAGGTATCGATCTCGAAGGAGAGTCAGAATTTAGGTACCGACCTCGAAATGAGAACTGGAATTTTGGTACCTTTCTCGGAAGTTTAGAATTGAAATTTAGGTATCAATTTAAAAGAGAATAGAAATTTAGGTATCGATCTCGAAAGAAGGGAATCAGAATTTAGGTACTGAGCCCAGAATGAGAACTCGAATTTAGGTACCAGTCTCGAAATTTAGAGAATTGAAATTTAGGTATCAACCTCGAAAGAGAATCGAAATTTAGGTGTCGATCTCGAAAATTTAGAATTGAAATTTAGGTATCAATTCGTAAGGCAATCGAAATTTAGGTATCGATCTCAAAGGAGAGTCATAATTTAGGTACCGACCTCGAAATGAGAACTGGAATTTAGGTACCAGTCTCGAAAGTTTAGAATTGAAATTTAGGTATCAATTCAAAAGAGAATCGAAATTTAGGTATCGATCTCGAAAGATGGGAATCAGAATTTAGGTACTGATCCCAGAATGAGAACTGGAATTTGGGTACCAGTCTCGGAATTTAGAGGATTGAAATTTATGTATCAACCTCGAAAGAGAATCGAAATTTAGGTATCGATCTGGAAAATTTCGAATCGAAATTTAGGTATCAATTTGAAAGAGAATCGAAATTTAGGTATCGATCTCGAAGGAGAGTCGGAATTTAGGTACCGACCACGAAGGAAGAGAACTGGAATTTAGGTACCAGTCTCGAAAGTTTGAAGGACTAGAAGTTAGGCTCTAGCCTCGAGGATTTATCTGTATGAAGAGGGACCCAGTCTCAAGCCATCAAAACCAAATCAAACAAAGTTCGTGGCTCCATGTCAATAGAACTAGTCGATCCTCTAAGAAACAGAAAAAAAAGAATTGAAAGGAGCTGGTAAGTGCACCAAGCTGAAAAGACTTGACTTAGCAATAAGTCGAGGAAAGTATTCAAATTTCAAAAGAGGTTCAAACAAATTTCGTTTGAGGAAAGAACTGAAAGGTTCAAATCAGAGGATTCAGATCGGAATTCAATTTGAGATTTAGATTCATTTTGTTTGTCCTTTAACGATCCAATTTTTTATTTTATTTTTTTGTTTTTTATTTAATGTTCATGTGAATTTGAAGTTCATTTTAATATTCAGTTTTTTAGTAAAATTTCTCATTTATTTTCTTTTCTTTTCTGTTCTTCGCTCAAATTTCATTTAACTCTAATGGCGTTTCCCAGACAATTTGCACAAAAAGAGGTGAGTGCAAAATATGACGTAGTCATTTTCATTCCAATTTGCTGAAAGTACATCATACAACTTAATCTAGTCATGATGACATTTTCCTCAGAAATTTTATGTCTCATACAATCCAGGTAAATCCAAAACGGATTGTGTAAGATTCTTGTTGATCCATCGAAATGCGTCTGTCAAAAATCCATGTCTGAATAGTAAGAAACATGGGCAATAACATCACCTTCTAAGCCACCCTCAGCAAGAATGCCGCATGGATGTTCATCTGAGGTGTGATATTTCCCATGTAACTCACAGCTCCTGTAGGTCGGAGACTCTCTAATTTTGGATCTGGCTGAAAGTGGTAAGGCATCTTTCTGTCGTCCATTCTTCTAAAAGTAACTGAGATCCGCTCCAAAGGAACTCCTGGAATGCAATGCTTTGCAATGTCTGCTCCATTTCCTTTTAACACCAGGACAGAACCTACCAGTAGTGGTATCTCCACCGGCCCTCGGAACTCACCGGGGCCTGCAATCCGGAGGTTAGATCCGAACATGATGTTGCGCTGGCTAAGGAATGACACTGTGCAGAATGGTCTAACAAAGTCATGATGGTCTATATGTGGCGGTATGCAGTCGCCTTCCTTGTAGATGTTGATAATGCAACTGTTGGGTATGCAATCTGCAGGTAGTACCCTCCATGTTATCATCCTTTTCACCATTCTCTTAATGACTCTTAGCATTGGATCCACCTCACTGCGACGGAGTATCCCTGGTGGATTTCCTTTTCTGTCTATGGCAAATTTGTAACAACATCCGCATTGGATTGTAACTCTTCCTTTTCCTGGCATCCATCTTCGCGGTTCTGAATATGTCTTTTCTCTCATGAGGCCAGCTCGACCCATTTTCTTTAAATCAAGGATGTGATCTACAATTTGTTGTTTTTCGTAATCTGAGAAAACATCTGTATGTAGCTCTAGGCCTTCCAAGATGTTGACCCTCTTGTTTCCAATTCTTTCAAAATACTCAAAGGTTTTCTTCTCAACTAGTTGCATTTTCTCCAGCTCGTATTCCGGGATTATCTGAAGTCCTCGGTGTCTAGTAACATACTGCAGGATGTATGGCTCAACCCCAACACGTTCTTCTACGTATCTTGGTTCCTCAGGGATAGTCTCCGTAGGGACAACCTCCGGGGTTGCTTTCGCAACAAGAATCCTTGGATCCGATACATATGCTTGGCGTCGAGGTACCGACTCTATTTCTACTTTTCTTGGTATCTCTTTTATCTGATCCGACCTTCTTGGAATTGACTTTCTTCTTTCTGGTTCCTGACGAACCAGTCTCCTTGGAGCATTTGCACTAACAGTTTCCACTGTCTGTTCATGTTGATCTTCTGCTAACTTGGTCATCATTTTGCGAATGCGACGATTCTTATTTCTTCGCTGGGTAACAATGAGAGTAGCTCTTCTTACCCCTTGAATTTCTGCGGGCGCGGCGCTGACAAGCCTACCCTCTGTTGTGGCAACCACAGACTTAATTTTCCTATCTTCTCTGGTTGCATGAGTGGCATTTGCATTTCTTTTATTGTTGCTGGATTGGTGGCTCGGGCCACCCATTTTCATCACTGTTTGGCTGTGAAGTTCTTCTCGATCAACTGGGATCTAATCATTTTCTTCATATTGTAAGCCAGCAGGTGTGAAGTCTGAGTCAATCTCTATCACTGCTCCATCCCTCACCCACTTTTAATTATGTGCTAGACTCACGCCATTTCTAAAGTTTAGAACCAACCGCCCGTTCAACATTTCCCTGCGAAAAAAACAAGAAAAGGATCAGGGGTTGTACTAAGAATAAGAACAATAAGAAAAACACTTAAAAAAATTTTATTCACTTTTTGTTTTTTAATTTAAAAGAAGTAAGAAGGGATGAGTAAATATAAGGAATGAATGGATTTAAGAGGAAAAATTGACATTTTATTATTATGATTTCCCATGTTTTCTTTTTTTAACATTTTTGTTGATGAGATTTTTTTAATCATCCTTTTTATTTTGTTTTGGGTTCGGACCCAGTCACAAAGTGATTACTTCATCCATGTTTCTAGGGATAAGATTCTGCTTTAGAGGCCACCCTTCGAAACATCAGGTCGCGTAATACTTCTTTAAATACCATCCATTGATTGGAAGAATGGGTCGTTCTCCACGACAATTCATTAATAGGAACCTCCCTTCCTATGTTGGTTCAAATTTATCACATATCTTGCAATGTGCAAGAATAGGTCTTCTGAGAACAAGAACTAAGTCACCGACTTTGAAAGTCCTTGGGTTGACCAGTTTATCAGGGGCCTGGATCATTTTGGCTTGACACAGTTCTAAATTCTGTTGCAAGGAAAGTCTTTTCCCTTCCAAGCTTTCCAGCTCTTCTAGTCATAGTCTGGCATTTTCTTCTGCAGTGATCTTTCCTGCAACTGCAATTCGGAGTGACGGAAGCTAAAGTTCTAGGGGCAAGATGGCTTCGGACCCATTCAATAAAGCGCAAGGCGTAGACTGATTAGGAGTCCTAAAAGTCGTCCTGTAGTCCCATATGGCTTCTAACAACTTCTCATGCCAATTTCTCTTATTGTCGTACAATATAGCGTAAGGCATAGACTGAGTAGGAGTCCAAAAAGTAGTCTTGTAGGCCCATAAGGCTTCTAACAACTTCTCGTGTCAATTTCTCTTGGTTCTTGAAAAACTGTAGCACGTGGTGTGCCTTCACATCTCTGAGTGGTATAGCTTCTGCCCATTTAGAAAAGTAGTCTGTAGCAGCTAGAATAAATCAATGTCCTCTTGAAGAAGGCGGTTCTATCGGACCCACAATATCTGTGCCCCAACATTCAAATGGCCACGACGCGAAGGTGTAGAACCACTCCATGCACTTGGCACTGGTGACAACTTTTGGCAATCTTCATGCAATCGGTCATCATTGAGGGCCAGTAGTACCCTAGTCTTTTAATCTTCATTTTCATTTTCGGACCTGACTGATGAGCGCCACAAAGTCCTAAATTTACTTCTTTAACTATTTTACGAGCCTCAGACCCGCTCAGGTATCTTAGCCACATCTGATGAAAAGACCTTTTGTATAATGTATTGTTTATTAATGCGTAAGACAGAGTTTTTCTTTATTTTATGGGCTAATGACTTATCGTCTGGTAAGTTTCCTATTTGCAAGTAGTCTATTAATGGCTGCCGCCAATCTTTTGTATTTTCTGTCACTGCTGTAATTGTTTCTCCTGCCTTTTCTGCTGATTTGTGTATTGTATCCATGTCGAGCTGTGATAGGACCTGTCATCTTTGAACTGACACTTCAACTGACTCATCCTGCAAGCAGGAAAATTCCTTTGCAAGCTGGGCTAACGCATCTGCAAGAGCATTTTCGTTTCTGGGAATCTTGTAGATTGTTACGTTTGAAATTTGTTCCAACAATTTCATGGCGTACTGAAAGTACTGCTCGAGTCTTGGCTTTAGAATTCCGTATCGTCCTCGCGACTCGTTGAATGATCGATCGAGAATCTCCGTAGATGTTGATGTCCGTTATTCCCATCTGAATGGTTAATTCCAATCCGGTTATAAGGGCTTCGCCTTCTGCCTCGTTGTTTTTCCACGGTTCTGTTAAGTAGTAGGAGTATTTTAACATCCCCCACTCCGACGTTATAAAGATTAGTCTGATTCATGCCTTACCGGGCACTATCATTTGCAATTCTTTGTTCTTCTGTGCTGAGGATGCTTCGTCGAAGTATAGTTCCCAAAGTCGATCACCAGGGTCTTCTAGGATCATTATCTGCTCATCAGGCAAATCGTCGTCGAGAGGTGAATCTGCCGGTAAAGGTTGTGCTGCAAGGAATTCAGCTAGGACTTGTCCCTTTACGGCGCGAAGAGGAACGAAAGTTATGTCGAATTGCAATAGTATCATTGACCACCTGGAAAGTCTGCGTAAAGCGTTGGTCGGGTCATCAAGTATTGCAATGGATTAACTCTCGAAATAAGGTTGACTTTATGAGAAAGCATATAATGCCTGAGCTTTTGAGTGGCGAAGATCAGGGCCAAACAATGTTTCTCAATCGGAGGATACTTTACTTCCGTCGGGATTAGACGATGGCTTAAGTAGTAGAGAGAATTTTCTTTTCTCTCATCATTGACCTGGGCTAGAAGGGCTCCAAGGGAGTCATCTAAAGCCGCGGTATAAAGTATTATTGGTCTACCTGAGACTAGGGCTGCTAAGACAGGAGGTGTCATTAAATAATGCTTAACGTACTTGAAAACCCACTGTTATTTCTCATCCCAAACAAATTTGGCGTCCTTTTTAACTAATGCCGAGAAGGGCTAACACCTTCTTGACAAGTTCGAGATAAAGCGTCGAAGATATGCCAACTTCCCTTGAAAGGATTGTAGTTGTTTCAAAGTTTTGGGAGGATGCATTTCTAAAATAGCTTTAATCTTCTCCGGATCGATTTCAATCCCGCGATGTCGGACAACAAATCCTATGAATTTCTCGGAGGTAACGCCGAAGGCACATTTTAAGGGATTCATCTTAAGGTTGTATTGTCTTAGTCGCTCGAAAACAATTCTCAAATCATACATGTGATCTTCTTTCATTTTGCTTTTGATGACCACATGATCCACATAGCACTCGACTTGGTTGTGAATGAGATCATCAAAAATCTTCGTCATTGCTCTTTGGTATGTTGCTCCTACGTTCTTTAATCTGAATGGCATTACTGTGTAGCAATACACTCTGATTGGCGTTCTGAATGCCGTGAGCTTTTCGTCTTCTGGTGCCATCTTTATCTGGTTGTATCCAGATGATCCTTCCATGAAAGAGAAGATTTCATGTGTTGAAGCAATGTCGATCATCAGTTCTGGGATTGGTAGTGGAAATTCATCCTTTGGACATGCTTTATTTAAATCTCGTAAGTCTACACAAATTCTGATCTGACCATTCTTCTTTCTGTCTGGTACCACATTGGCTAACCAAGTAGGGTATTGTTCTTCACGGACAAATTTAGCATCTATTAGCTTTTTAACTTCGGCTATTACTTGTTGCTCAATTTCTAGATGCAGTCTTCTGGGGGCTTGTCTGACTGGAATAGCAGTGGGATCTACTCCTAGCCCGTGAACTGCGACTTCTGGATCTAATCCTGGCATTTCATCGTAACTCCAAGAAAAACAATCCTTGAATTCCATTAATAGCTTGATTATGTTTTCGGAGTCTTCTTTATTTAGTAAGGAGCTAACAAAGGTAGGCCTAGGCTCTTCGTTAGTACCTAAGTTAACTTCCGTTAACTCGTCTATAGTAGATTTGATTTCTTCTTTGAATTCTGGTGGAGCATCGCAGATTGGTAGATCATCAAGATCTTCTGAGGCTTCCAAGCAGTCTTTATTAGGTTCGCAAGTGACAATAAAGCAAAATCACGTATCATCAACTGATCCTACTATGCCGAATCCGAGACCATGTTTTCAATTGAGAGGCCAACCGACATTATTCCATAATTTTTCAAAGTGTTGTGATCGGCCTTTTGTCCATTGTCGAGGTAAGACACCACGTTGAATTAAATTTTGAACCCAGGGAGAGTACCACTCAAAAGGTAATTCCATTAATTCAGATGAAGTAACATGTTCAAATTGTACATCTTTCTCAGTATTTTAAGAAGAAGCACCACGGTAAAACTTGATTGGTTTAGTACCACCACCATGTACTTCGTTAACCACCATACCCTCGATCTTATTAGAATGGATCGGGGTCAGGGTCATATTATGTAAATAATGGTTAACCTTCTCGTACATTTATTTTTATTCTTCATTCCTTTCATCTTCGAGAGAGATCTTGAACTGTGGTTTCTTCTGATTTATTATTGCTGCTTCTTTCTTAATTTTTTCATCTTCTTCGGAACTGTTCTCCCAATCAACATCGATGACCGGTTTCTTCTGTCCAACTGTTTCAACATTTATTCCACGTCCTCGTCCCCGGCCTTGACCTTGGGTGTGAGTTCTGGAGAAATCATCTCCATCTCGCTGTAAGGGAGTGGTGAGTAACTCTTAGACTAGAACTTCAGGTTCTTCATCGTCTCGAATCTCTTTTGCTTCATTTGGTATTGTATTTCTGGAAAAGATTGTTTTCTTTGGGGGCGCGTAGTAGGCCGCATCTTCATGAATTCCAATCTCGTGTACTGAGAATGGTTGCAAGTCACCTTTGATACACTGTTCCCCTCCATCGTAATACTTTATACACTAGTGCAGAGATGACGTTACCATCCAGTTTTCATGAATCCATGGCCGACCCAGTAGAGCATTGAACGATGTCTCATAATCAATTATGTGGAATTTTGCGGTTGTCTTTGCTAAATTATCGGTCTTCATTAGTAGTGTTATCGATCCAAGCACTCTTTCTCCTTTTTGATTGAAGCCTCTTAATAACATCTTGTCTGCTTCAAGCTCATGAGCATCAATTTCCAAATGTGCTAGCGTCCGAAGATTCATTATGTTGATTGATGCTCCCAGATAAACCAACACTCTGGAGAGCGTAAACTTTTCCAATAGTGACTGAAATGTATAACGGTCGGTTGTGATCTGCTGTTCCTAGTAATAGATCCTTGTTCGTGAAGGTAACACCTCGTTGTTCTCTCAATGAGCAAACCTTGTCGAATGAATTACCGGTCATTTGGGCTAAACAAATCTCTGGATCAAGTAAAGCCTTGATTAGAGCCTCTCTCATCTCCTTGGACAGGATCAGAGCGTCGTAAATTCTTAGTTTGGCTGGTAGCTTCCTAAGATGGGCTAGCACGTTGTAGTCTACTTTATTACCATATTCCTCGGTTTCTTCCCGAATGGGTAGTTCCTCTGCTGGGGTTGGCTCTTCCTGAGCAACCACCTGCTTCCCTTTATCCTTTGGACCCATTCTCGGGGGTAGAACTTTTCCACTTCTTAAATTTACTTCAGTTATTTCTTCTGAATTTGGTGTTTCCTTTTGAATCGGAGCAACTGGCTCTTCTGAAGTTGCTTCGGTGTCTGATGGTTCTAATTCTATCGTGATTGGAGCCCCTTGGAATTCACAAATGGACTCGTTGCTTGTCGAGCATTCGTAACCTCCTTGGTGAACATCTTCTTCGTCGTGGTCATCGAGGTTATGTATGATTTGATAATCATTATTTGTATTGGAATCGAGATCCAGATTAAGCCGGTTGTCGCTAGTTACGTAATCGTTAGAAATAGTCAAAACGTAGCCAACGCCATAATCCTTATCATTATAAGATCCCGCCGGGGCGAGCAGATAATCATACAGAGTCAGGAGTTAGGGGGATTTTTCCCCTAATCGGAAATAACCATCCTAGGATAAGCAGCCCCTAGTCTACCCTTCGGAGCCTCGGTCTTCTTTTCTTCCACAATCTTCTCCTCCTTCTGAGGCAGTTCTTCAATCGCAAGTGATAGTGCTGGCTCGACAGGTTTCAAACTTTGAGTTGAAGCGCATACCGAAGCGGTTTGGATGTGATCCAAAATTTTCTTTGATGACTTCGTCCAGACAGTACTTCATCCATCATCGATCATGTAAGGGTTTATCAGAACAATCAGATCCGTTGAAATAACATTGACAAAACCTCCTTTCTGGGGTTCCTTTATCTATTCCTTTGGAATTGTTATGTTCCCTTTCCGGAGATTATCATCAAGCCAACTCTTGAAAGTGATGCAATCCTCTATCTTATGTCCGAGCATCTAGTGGTAAGGGCGATAGTTCGGATGATCTTTCTTATTGAATTCCTCCAGCCTCTTGGGCTCTGGAAGTTGAAAATCCGGCGTCTTCATTAAGCTGCGGAACATCTTCGCTACTGCTTCAATTTTGAATGGATATTCTTTATTTAGGAGTTCTCTTAAGGTACGCAATGAATGAGGCGGTTGTTCATAATGCTGAG
This sequence comes from Papilionanthe hookeriana x Papilionanthe teres, assembly GCA_022702705.1. Lineage (NCBI taxonomy): Eukaryota > Viridiplantae > Streptophyta > Magnoliopsida > Asparagales > Orchidaceae > Papilionanthe > Papilionanthe hookeriana x Papilionanthe teres. The sequence goes on from CM040428.1 coordinate 146,478,741, forward strand.
GTGACTGATAGCTCGGACGGGGTTGCTAATAGCCTTGCTGAGGTTGCTGATAAGTCCGTTGTGGTGGTTGATAACTAGGTTGTGGCCGCTCTGACTGTGTCTGAACCGGCTGCTTACCCTTATCTACTACCGCGATGATTCCAGATTTCTTTTCAAATGTTTTTACGAGCTTCTGCTTATCAGTCTTGTCTACTAAACTTAATTGTTTTACCTCTTCTTGCAAGCTCCCGGCCTTGCTAAGCAACTTCTTGAAAGTCTTGAATGTAAATCCTTTAAGGAGAAGTGTTATCGGGTCATGGATATTTTTAAGCAGGATGCCGACTGCATGTAATCCACTAAAGTCTCATTTGGCTTTTGTTGCTCCACCACTATATCGCCGATAGTGATATGGTGTTGAGCTCCGGCAAATCGTTTAACGAAGAGATTTTCTAGTTCTAAAAAGGTCTTTATTGAACCGTTCGGCAATTCTGCGTACCAGTCGAAGGCAATCCCTGATAAGCTGCTGACGAACTGTAGGAAGAGTAAAGCGTCACTCCCACCGACATTTCAGCAACTAGCACAAAAATGTGTAACACGTTGCTGGGGATTTCCTGTTCCATCAAAAGTCTTAAACAGAGGTGGTACGAAGCCTTTTGGGTATTGGACCGCATCAAACTCTTCGGTAAGGTCTACCCGTTTGAATAGATGCTCCATTCTTAGATCGTGCTAGGAACTCTCGCACTCGCCGTTCTACCATGCTCTTAATGTCCTTTCCTGGAATCATGCTTTGTGCAGAATCTTTCTTTGGTTGTTCGTCTCCGTTTACAGATGTGATTTCTTTTCCTCCATCTGCAATATGGATAATTTCTGGGGGCATCTCTTTTTGAGGTTGTACCTGACACTGGAGAGTGGCTAAGGCAGCAACCATCTCTTCCATCCTGTTTGCCATTTGGGAAATTGTGTCATATCTTTCCCGAATCTGTGCTCTTAACACCTCTGGTTCATCTATTTCCGCAGCTGCCGGAGCACCTTGTGAAGCCGACGATGCTCGTGTCTCAACCATGTTGATCTCAGCATACTCCTCATCCATGAACTCGGATGAGCCAACTTCATCTCCTAATTCTTCTTCTCTTTCTTTTGCTAATCGTCGGATATCGGTTCTTAACTTGTCCATGGCATCCTCTAGTGGCCCTTTTCGCACGGTCTCGCAGTTGTCTCGTGACGGTTGTTGAACTTTCTTCCCGGGAGTCCCCTTTATTGCAGTAGCACTTTCTTCTGATTCAAGTCTCCTGACGAGACTTTTCTTCTCAGGGCATTATTTTTGTCTTAGCTTGCCAGAAGTAGGTCGCCATACCATCCTTCTCGCAGCCGAAAGCCTAGGACCGGATGGTCTGTCGGCTATATGCTGGAAGATGGTATCCTCCTTAATTTGTAGACCCGATACAACAACGGGTAGACTGGCTTTTATCTTCTTCTTTGGTTTCTCAGTGGCAGCAACAGGCTCTATTCGCGTCCGAGGTGGGATTTAGCTGGCACCCGTCCTATCCTTCTTAAGATTTCTGACACAGGGCATCTTTCTTTCTTTGCCAATCTTTCTTTCACAGCTTGCGTACCGAGTCAATGGCGTAGTCTTATCCCTTTTCATTTGGCAATTGTTGTAGTACACAGGTCTGGGTAATGCAGCGGCGATCCTACGGACATTCTCTTCATCGAATGTGGCAGAGAGAGGGTGAAACCTGCTCCCTTCCAACAGAGGCATATACTCGAGCGCTTCTTCTCTTTCCTCGAGAATTTCTTCTAGAAAAGCAATTTCGAGCAGCTTCCGGCTTTCTTGGAGATCTTTCTGCTTCTATTTCTTCTTTGAGTCCGAGTTAGGGGTGCAATTCTTGAACTGGACCCAATCTCAAAAATAGATGGTATTGTAGCAAAATCTGTACCCTCCACGGTGACAGGCTCATCACAAACTTAGATTTCCTTCCCCTTCAGTTTGGCAGAAGTCGGGGTAGGTGCAGAGATAACTAGACCGGTGGGGGTAGAGACAACATTCCTCTTATGAACAGTAGTACTCTTCTCAGCTGGAATCCTTTGCGGGGGCGGGAATTCTTGAGTCGATTTCAGATTGAATTCAATCACGAGCTCTTCAGTTTCTGACAGTTTGTCCATTAATGTGAAGAGAGTGACATCAGCAAACTTGATATCTGTGTTGTCGAATCCTTGTACGAAATGGATGATCCCGTTGTCGGGAAGCTCATCCTTGTAAACGGCGAAGTCCATTCCATTGGTGAAGGAGAAGATTAGCTTTGGGGCAGTCATTTTCTGCAGGGCAGATTCCGAATGTCAGTCTCGAATATGCTTCTTTTCGTTGTGAAGTTTAGGACGAAAATGAAAGAGTCCGAACACATTTTTGTTTATCTTAGTGTATTTGTGACTTTTAAAAGAGATTATTTATTAGGAGGTTCGTTTGTTAGAAACAAAAAGATTGAAGGAAAAAGGTTTGTAGAAAAGGTAAAGGGTCAATTTTAGAATTGGAAAGGAAGATAAAGTCTTATGCAAGACTTCTCGACTCGAAGGACCGCTCCTAAACTAACACTTATTGGGGGTCCACCCCACCTCAAAAAAGAGCTAAAAGGATCTCGGAACATCTCTGTTTAGGGGTTTGTAAACATTGGCTCCTAAATCCGAGAGAGTTGACTATACCTGTTCAAGATAGAAATGAACGTGGTATTTCAACGGAAGAATAGTAGTTTGGTCCACATGGATCTCGGATCCATCTGATCAAAATGGAGAGAGGAACTAGTCCCCAGCGGAGTCGCCAGAAATTGTCGGCATATTTTTAGGTTGAATGTTGTATTTTAAAAAGGGGTCGCCTACAGAAATTGTCGGCAAATTTTAGATTTTAAATTTAATTTATATATATATAGTTTTAGAAAGAAACATTTGATTTTAAAAATAACTTTAAGTTTAAAAATTTTAAGATATGAAATCAAACCGATCTCACTTCCTGAATAGTTTATATAAACGAGCACCGCATCAAAAACCATATATCTATTCTGAAGAATAGACACACTGCTTGATGATGGGCTCGGTTAAATAAACTAGAAGTTTTGTTACTTCCATTTGGTCTGCGAACCAATTTTATAAGCCGACAAGTTCCCCTGCTTAATATAAATGAATTAAGCAGGGTTTATATTACCTGGGTTCTTAAAGTTCCCCATAAGGGCAAGCCCCTATAGTTCATTACATCCTAAGTGACGGGAATCACTTAAGAAAACTCTCGATAATGATCAGTGGTTTTGCTCTCAAGAATTTCAAACTTTAAGGTTTCAAAGGATTGAATTTTGGGATTTCAATAGGGAATGGATCAAGTTTGGAACAGTTTGTTTCAAGAATTCAAAGGAAGAGAAGTAGGAGAAGCTGAGGATCCAAGAAGAATCTTGGCAACTTCCCAAACTATCCTATTGTTTGGCTTCGAGTTTAAGAAAATTATTTAATGTTGCAATCTTGCCAATTTTATTTATTTAGGTCTTATATTTGTATGATATAATCACACAAATAGCCTTGAAGATGTGAGGGTTTATGTTGTACCAAACAACTACCTTGGAGTCCTAAGACTGGTTAGGGCTTAATTTGCGTAACATGATTATGCAAATGCCTAACGAAAAGTTGAGGAATTATGTTGCACTAGGAAAACCACCTCAAAATCCTATGGCTTTGTTATTTAATTCTAAGAAAGGTTTTGCTGAAGTAGATTTGAGTTTTGCTGATGACGATGGCCGTGCTGCCCACTGTGCTCCATGCTCCTTATTGTTGCATAGGTTTAGTTCTACAAGTCATAAATCAAGAGATGAGAGAAGTGTTTTGGTTTAGAGAAAATCTTAGAGTCCAAGTGTTTTTAATATTTTAATTAAAACAAATCTTAAAGTTGGTTAAACAGAACCGATTAAGATCCCACGGTTCCGTCATCCCGGCACCGTTATTTTCATTGAATTCACTTAGTCCAGATGAATTTGCTAAACTCAACTGAATGAGTTCCACACTTTCATTTAGTCCGTGGGAAATCCCGTTAGCAACACGTGGGTTACATCATCCTAGGTATTCCTGATCATTCAACGAGATGTTTTAATTTAGTTGCAATTGTAGTTTTGTTGTTCTGTTTGTGATTAAATTTTGAGTTGTTTTATATTTTGAAATGTTGTGGCGGTGAATTTTATCTTGCAATGACTTTTAATTTAGTTTTGGTTTCAGTTTAGGGACTACCCTAAAGGTTTTGGTTTTCATGCAACAATTTTATTTATCATGCAAGAAAAATAAAGTACAGTGCATGTAAGTAAATTGCAATAAAGTAAATTGCAATAAAATAAAAGCGTACCTGGAGAGTCTTCCCGTCATCCCAAGCTGTACTTAAGACACATGTTAAGGCATTTAAATATTTCAACAGATACCTAGGTAAGGCTAAGGGAAGGGTTTTGGTTGTCTACCAAATTCCTAATCCTATAACTAGTCATTTCCTATGACGTCTAGGTTCTTGGTTTGGTTTAAGGATGATTTTCTTCATCAAAGAACAATTAAATTTAGTTGTTCTTGTAAAACATCCCTTCATATTGAAGAAGTGCTTAGGACAAGTCCTAAACATCTTTTCAATATATCTGAGATTGTTTTAAGTCCAAGTAAATTTAGTTGCACAGGTGAATTAATCATCCAGGAGTTTAGTTAAACTTTGTTTCTTGCTCAGTGAACTTAGGTATTTGATTACCTGATGAATGAAGTGACATCTCACATAATACTCTATTTAAGAGTTATAATAATTAAAGCCTTTAAGGGCAAGTTGGTTTATCGAGAATTTTAATCATTATTAATTAAAAGTTTGAATTAATGGTTTAACGTGTTTTAATTTAATTATGAGGTTTTAATTAATAATTTTAAGTTTGGAATAGTGTTCAAATTATTTTAGATTTAATTTTTAATGATTTCATTTAGGTTTGTTGTTAAATGATTTTAATTCAATTTAATTTTAATTTAATTTAAATTAAATTTAATTTTAATTTTATTTTAATTTAATTTTTGATTTATTTAATTTTTAATTTTAAATTAATTTAGTTTTAATTTATTTTAATTTTAATTTAATTTAATTTAATTTAATTTTAATATAATTTAATTTAATTTTAATTTAATTTAATTTTAATTTAATTTAATTTTAACTTAATTTAATTTAATTTAATATATTTAATTTTATTTTATTTTAATTTAATTTAATTTAATTTTATTTTTAATTTTAGTTTTAATTGTTAGTTTTAATTATCAATTTGAATTATTATTTTAATTTTAAATTCGGAATTAAGTATTCTTAAAGTGACTTATTTAGAGATTTTTAAATTAAAGAATAAATACCCTCTTAATAATATCCCTTTTTTAATGATCCAAATTTAAATATATTCTTTCTAAAATTTAAATTATTTAATTAATTAAAGTTTTTTTTTTTATATTTTCAAAATGTTCAATGTGTTTCTACCCCTTAATTTTCCTAAGTTTCAATCATCCAAGAGAAAGTTAAAATCAAATATTTTACCCCCCCATTTTGATTAAACCTAAAGTTTTAATTAAGGGTTAAAATTTTAAATTACTTTTATGCCCTTTTAAACTTATTTATTTCATAACTCACTAAATTGAGCTTAAATGAATTTGAAATTTTTGTGTCACCTCACTCATATGTCAATTAAGACATTAGAAGAGAAAATGTGTTTTTTCTGAATTTAATTTATTTATATAAATATTTTTAGTAGAAAATAAGGGTTTTCAAAGAAAATTCAACAGCATGACAAAGGAAAGGCTGCTATGATTAAGAAAATTATGGAATATTCCTAATGACTAGAGGAACACTTGGATAAATTTTGGTGATTTTTTGAGTTTTAGAGTATTAATTAATTATAAAATAAAATTAAAGTTGAAAAATAGATTTTATATTTTTCTTAAATCTCTCTGACCTCAAGGAGTTCAGAAAAATAAATTTTATAATTTTCTGATTTTGTTTTGATTTATTGGAATTATTTTAGTGAAAAAGGTTAAAAACTCATTTTTTTAATATTAAAAATTACATTAAGCCTTTAAAATTCAATATCTTACCCTAGGGACTTAGGAAAAATATTTGGTTTGTTCGTAAGTGATTAGGAATCAAAATGTAACATTTTTATTATTTTTTAATATTTTATGATTTTAATTTTTTTTTAATTATAAAAATATTAAAATATTATGAAAAATCATCTTTTTTAGAAAATTCCAATTTTAATTTTTCTAAACTCCCCTGATATCAGAGAAGCCTCAAAACTATTTTTGTGAATTTTTGAAAATTATTTTTAGAGTTATAAATTATTAAATTTCCATTTTATTTATGAGGCTTAATTAATCCATTTGATAGGTTTAATCAAGTCCAATTGATTTCATATTTTTATGTGAGGTCTCTCTGACCTTAAAGATCAGTGAAGAATTGTTTTCAAATAAATTTGATGTTTGATTAAACTTAATTAATTCAAATTCAATTTTAGGGGTTTAGGCCAATTAAGGTTATTATAGATGAATTAACTCAAAATATATTTTTCCTAAGGTCCTCTGGTCCTAAGGATCATCACCAAATTTTCGTAGAATTTATTTCACAACATGCTAATTATTGAAATTAAAATAACTAAAATAGTGACATGAAATTGAAAATTCAATAACTTTTCACAGAGATGGCCTCTGACCTTGAAAAATTCAGGAAATGTTCCCAAGATTCAAGGCTTCAAAAGCCCTATGGTCTCATGCCATGGTGAATTGTCTATGCAAATGAAGAATCAAAATATTGAAATTAGTAAATAAATTATTAAAAATAAAATACTCATCCAATTAATTTGATTTCTTTTCCCCATTATTCTCCTCTGTTCACTGAGCAAGAGGGTCTTTTATTTTATTTTTTTGATTTTTCTATGCAAAATATGAATTTTTGAAGTTCTGGTATTTAAATAAATAGAAAATAACCTTATTTTTCTACTTATCCACGTGACACCACGCAATCCTCGGCATCTCCGAAAGGCCACGCGGCGCGTTCCTATTCGACGCCGCCATCTGAGTCAGTGCTATGGGGGCCCAGCATTCACGTACCATTGTGCTATCCGGCTTGATCTCGATTGTTCGCTCGATACACGCGCGATCCAACGGCTCCTGGTCATCGTCTACGATTGGTGTGCACCCGTGACCATCCACACTAAAACCCTAAGAACTCACTCGATTCTCAACGAATTTTTGTGTTCTTATGCTCTATGGATTCGTCTAGAAGAGACGAACACATCCATATGGTAAGCATGCATTGTAATCGACTCAAATAAAATGGAGAATCTCCAGAAGCTCGGGAGGAAGAGTGAGTTCATACCTTTGCTCAGAGAAGTGAAGCTTTAATCTGAGGGTTGTATCACCTTCGATTGAGTCCAAGCAAGTTCTAGATGAAGTCTCCTGCTCTAGGGAAATGCCTAGGTACAAAAGTGACCAAGGTCGATCACAAAGCTTGGAGGCTGGAAGCAATGGCTGGCCTGGTGAGGGGGTTTCTTTGGGGAACTTCTCCTCTTAGTACGGTGAAGGTGTAGAGTCAATCAATTTCAGGATTAGCTCACTGTGGTGAAGTGGCCTGGTTTTTGGGTGGATTTTTTACTGAGAAATTGGGCTCTATTAATGGGGATTAGGGCAAATGCACACTGGGGATCAATTGCTCTAGGTTGGGAGGAGGTCCTAGAGCAATTTTGGCAGAGTTTTGTTATGTTTTTGTTCAGCACCTCTCATCGCCGAGAGGAGGTGGTGTTTAAATAAGCATGGCTGGAGGGCTTCCCAGGGGGATTTCTAGGCTGGGATCAGCTGCTCTGGTGAGGAGAAGAAGAGTTATGCTGTCCTTTGGGTTGAGACAAGTCAGCAAGGGAGAATTGAATTTTTTGGCTCACATTGAGCTCTCGGCCATGGTGTTTTCCGGCGGCCTGGAAGCTGGCCAGCCAGGCATTGGTCACCATCTTGACCAGTGGGGTCAGGGGTTGGCAATGGTTCAGTCAATTGGAGTTTGACATGTGTAAAGGGGATGAATTGAAATGGAATGGGGAGAGGCTCATTTTGGGTTCAATTTGGTCAACCCATGTATTTAGGCTTGGTTCACCTTCCCATGGTCTGATTTTTGGCTAGGGAGATCAGTTGGGTCAGCTGCCATGGAGTGGCGAAGTCTCCATCCATGGTGAGGTGGCTAAACTTGGTTTAGTGTGTGACATGGTTATGGTTAAAAAGGCTTAAAGAAGGATTAAGAAAGGGGGCCCTCCTTTTGCCATTAATGGCTTGGTCACATGTCAAACCTTCCATGGCTTCATAAAAAATGAGGTTAACAAATGGACCCCCAATAAGTGTGGTGTGTTAACTAAGCACACCGCGCGTATTGACATTGACCGAAGAGATCAACAAAACCAACACAGATGTCCAAGTAAAAAAAAAACTTAGGATGAAGTAGAAGAATTTCAGTGGGGAGTATCAGGTATATTTCCAAGACTAGAGATTCCTGAACTCTCGCTGGGGAATGGAAAAGGAGGTGATCTCCAAATCACAAGATCTGGGGAATTTGATTTAGATTTCATTTTACTTTTAAATTTTAGGTTTAAATGTGTTAGTTCATATTTCATTTTGTTCCAAGTCTCAATTTAGATTGAAGTTTAATTTAAAATCGATTTAAGGAAATTTTGAATTTGAAATTTAGATTTGAAGTGAGAATTGAAACCTGGATTTCAACCTCGGGATTGCGAAGAGAACTGGAATTTAGGTACCAGCCTCGGAGTGAGAATCGGAGTTTGAGTATCGACAGAAAAAGGATGAGAATCAGAATTTAGGTACTGATCTCGAAAGGGATGAGAATTGAAATTTAAGTATCAATCTCGAAAGAGAGTCAAAATTTAGGTATCGACCTCAAAATGGATGAGAAACAGAATTTAGGTACTGATCTCAGAATGAGAACTCGAATTTAGGTACCAGTCTCAAAAATGAGAATTTAAATTTAGGTATCAATCCCGGAAGAGAGTCGAAATTTAGGTATTAACCTCGAAAAGGATGAGAATCAGAATTTAGGTACTGATCTTGGAATGAGAACTAGGATTTAGGTACTAGTCTTAAAAATGAGAATTGAAATTTAGGTATCAACCTCGGAAGAGAGTAGAAATTTAGGTATCGTCCTCGAAAAGGATGAGAATCAGAATTTAGGTACTGATCTCGGAATGAGAACTAGAATTTAGGTACTAGTCTCGAAATGAGAGCTGGAATTTAGGTACCAGTGTTGGAATTTTAGAATTGAAATTTAGGTATCAATTCGAAAGAGAATCAAAATTTAGGTATCGATCTCGAATGAGAGTCGAAATTTAGTTACCGACCTCGAAGTGAGAACTGAAATTTAGGTACCAGTCTTGGAAGTTTAGAATTGAAATTTAGGTATCAATTCGAAAGAGAATTGAAATTTAGGTATCGATCTCGAATTAGAGTCAGAATTTAGGTACCGACCTCGAAATGAGAACTGAAATTTAGGTGCCATTCTCAAAAGTTTAGAATTGAAATTTATGTATCAATTCTAAAGAGAATCGAAATTTAGGTATCGATCTCGAATGAGAGTCAGAATTTAAGTATCGACCTCGAAATGAGAATTGGAATTTAGGTACCAGTCTCAGAAGTTTAGAATTGAAATTTAGGTATCAACTCAAAAGAGAATCGAAATTTAGGAATCGATCTCGAAAGATGGGAATCAGAATTTAGGTACTGATCCCAGAATGAGAACTGGAATTTAGGTACCAGTCTCAAAATTTAGAGGATTTAAATTTAGGTATCAACCTCGAAAGAGAATTGAAATTTAGGTATCGATCTCGGAAATTTAGAATTGAAATTTAGGTATCAATTCGAAAGTGAATCAAATTTTAGGTATCGATCTCGAAGGAGAGTCGGAATTTAGGTACCGACCTCGAAATCAGAACTGGAATTTAGGTACCAGTCTCGGAAGTTTAGAATTAAAATTTAGGTATCAATTTCAAAGAGAATCGAAATTTAGGTATCGATCTCGAATGAGAGTACCGACCTCGAAATGAGAACTCGAATTTATGTACCAGTCTCGGAAGTTTAGAATTGAAATTTAGGTATCAATTCAAAAGAGAATCAAAATTTAGGTATCGATCTCGAAAGATGGGAATCAGAATTTAGGTACTGATCCCAGAATGAGAACTGGAATTTAGGTACCAGTCTCGGAATTTAGAGGATTGAAATTTAGGTATTAACCTTGAAAGAGAATCAAAATTTAGGTATCGATCTTGGAAATTTAGAATTGAAATTTAGGTATCATTTCGAAAGAGAATCAAAATTTAGGTATCGATCTCGAAGGAGAGTCGGAATTTAGGTACCGACCTCGAAATGAGAACTGGAATTTAGGTACCAGCCTCGAAAGTTTAGAATTGAACTTTCGGTATCAATTCAAAAGAGAATCAAAATTTAGGTATCGATCTCAAAAGATGGGAATCAGAATTTAGGTACTGATCCCAGAATGACAACTGAAATTTAGGTACCAGTCTCGGAATTTAGAGGATAGAAATTTAGGTATCAACCTCGAAAGAGAATCGAAATTTAGGTATCGATCTCAGAAATTTAGAATTGAAATTTAGGTATCAATTCGAAAGAGAATCGAAATTTAGGTATCGATCTCGAAAGAGAGTCAGAATATAGGTATCGACCACGAAGGAAGAGAACTGGAATTTAGGTACCAGTCTAGAAAGTTTGAAGGAGGACTAGAAGTTAGGCTCTAGCCTCGAGGATTTATCTGTATGAAGAGGGACGGACCCAGTCTCATGCCATCAGAACAAAATCGAACAAAGTTCGTGGCTCCATGTCAATAGAACTAGTCGATCCTCTAAGACACAGAAGAAAAAGAATTGAAAGGAGCTGGTAAGTGCAACAAGCTGAAAAAGACTTGACTTAGCAATAAGTCGAGGAAAGTATTCAAATTTCAAAAGAGTTTCAAACAGATTTCGATTGAGGAAAGAACTGAAAGGTTCGAATCAGAGGATTCAGATTGAAATTCAATTTGAGATTTAGATTCATTTTGTTTGTCCTTTAACGATCCTTTTTTTTGTTTATTTAATGTTCATGTGAATTTGAAGTTCATTTTAATATTCAGATTTTTAGGAAAAATTCTCATTTATTTTATTTTCTTTTCTGTTCTTCGCTCAAAGTTCATTTAACCCTAATGGAATTTCCCAGTCAATTTGCACAAAAAGAGGTGAGGGCAAAATATGACGTAGTCATTTTCATTCCAATTTGCTGAAAGTACATCATACAACTTGATCTAGTCCTGATGACGTTTTCCTCAAAAATTTTATGTCTCATACAATCCAGGTAAATCAAAAATGGATTGTGTAAGATTCTTGTTGATCCATGCAAAAGCGTCTGTCGAAAATCCAAGTCTGAATTGTAAGAAACATGGGCAATAACATCACCTTCCAAGCCACCCTCGGCAAGGATGCCGCATGGATGTGCATTAGAGGTGTGCTATTTCCTATGTAACTCACAGCTCGTAGGGCCGGAGACTCTCCAATTATGGATCTGGCTGAAAGTGGTAAGGCATCTTACTGTCGTCCATTCTTCTAAAAGTAACTGAGATCCCCTCTACAGGAACTCCTGGAATGCAATGCTTCTCAATGTCTGCTCCATTTCCTTTTAACACCAGGACGGAACCTACCGGTAGTGGTATCTCCACCGGCCCTCGGAACTCACCGGGGCCTGCAATCCGGAGGTCAGATCCGAACATGATGTTGCACTGGCTGAGGAATGACACTGTGCAGAATGGTCTAACAAAGTCATGATGGTCTATATGTGGAGGTATGCAGTCGCCTTCCTTGTAGATGTTGATAATGCAACTGTTGGGTATGCAATCTGCAGGCAGTACCCTCCATGTTATCATCCTTTTCACCATTCTCTTGATGACTCTTGGCATTGGATTCACCTCACTGCGATGGAGTATCCAGGGTGGATTTCCTTTTCTGTCTATGGCAAAGTTGTAACAACATCCGCATTGGATTGTAACTCTTTCTTTTCCTGGCATCCATCTTCGGGGTTCTGAATATGTCTGTCTCTCAGGCGGCCAGCACGACCCATTTTCTGTAAATCAAGGATGTGATCTACAATTTGTTGTTGCTCCTAATCTGAGAAAACATCTGTATGTAGCTCGAGGCCTTCCAAGATGTTGACCCTCTTGTTTCTAATTCTTTCAAAGTACTAAAAGGTTTTCTTCTCAACTAGTTGCATTTTCTCTAGCTCGTATTCCGGATTATCTGAAGTCCTCAGTGTCTAGTAACATACTGTGGGATTTATGGCTCAACCCCAGCACGTTCTTCTACGTGTCTTGGCTCCTCGGGGATAGTTTTCGTAGGGACATCCTCTGGGGTTGCTTTCGCAACAAGACTCTTCGGATCCGGTACATATGCTCGGCGTCGAGGTACCGACTCTATTTCTACTTTTCTTGGTATCTCTTTTATCTGTTCCGACCTTCTTGGAATTGACTTTCTTCTTTCTGGTTCCTGACGAACCGGTCTCCTTGGAGCATTTGCACTAACAGTATCTACTATCTGTTCATGTTGATCTTCTGCTAATCTGGTCAACATTTTGTGAATGCGACGATTCTTATTTCTTCGCTAGGTAGCAGTGAGAGTAGCTCTCCTTACCCCTTGAATTTCTGCGGGCGCGGTGCTGACAAGCCTACCCTCTGCTGTGGAAACCACAGACTTAATTTTCCTATTTTCTCCGGTTGCATGAGTGGCATTTGCTTTTCTTTTCTTGTTGCTGGATTGGTGGCTCGGGCCACCAATTTTCATCACTGTCTAGCTGTGAAGTTCTTCTCGATCAACTAGGATCCAATCATTTTCTTCATATTGTAAGCCGACAGGTGTGAAGTCTGAGTCAATCTCTATCACTGCTCCATCCCTCACCCTCTTTTCATCAAGTGCTAGACTCACGCCATTTCTAAAGTTTAGAACCAACCGCCCATTCGACATTTCCCTGCGAAAAAAATAAGGAAAGGATTAGGGGCTGTACTAAGGACAAGAGCAATAAGAAAAACACTTAAAAAAATTTTATTCACTTTTTGTTTTTAATTTAAAGGAAGTAGGAAGGGATGAGGAAATATCAGGAATGAATGGATTTAAGAGGAAAAATTGACATTTTATTATTATGATTTCCCATGTTTTCTTTTTTTAACATTTTTGTTGATGAGATTTTTTTTATCATCCTTTTTATTTTGTTTTGGGTTCGGAGCTAGTCACAAAGTGATTACTTCACCCGTGTTTCTAGGAATAAGATTCTGCTTTAGAGGCCACCCTTCGAAACATCAGGTCGCGTAATACTTCTTTAAATACCGTCCATTGATTGGAAGCATGGGTCGTTCTCCACGGCAATTCACCAGTTGGTAGGAACCTCCTGAGTAGACTGTCTCGACCACGAACGGCCCTTCCCGTGTTGGTTCAAATTTACCACCTATCTTGTGATGTGCAAGAATTGGTCTTCTAAGAACAAGAACTAAGTCACCAACTTTGAAAGTCCTTGGGCGGACCAGTTTATCATGGGCCTGGATCATCTTGGCTTGACACAGTTCTAAATTCTGTTGCGCGGAAAGTCTTTTCCCTTACAAGCTTTCCAGTTCTTCTAGTCGTAGTCTGGCATTTTCTTCTGTAGTTATCTTTCCTGCAACTTCAATTCGGAGTGACGGAAGCTGAACTTCTAGGGGCAAGACGGCTTCGGACCAAATTCCTAAAAGTTGTCTGTTGACCTCATTTTTGATGAGGTCTTCTCTTCTTCTTTTTAGTGCTTAGGATCTAGCCTTAGGCTTTTCCTTTGACTATCTTAGAGGACTAGAATTGGGACCCACCTTTTAGAAACTCAAACCACTTCTAAACTCCCTTCAAACTCCACAAACTTGACAATAGACCCCTAATCACCTAGAGGGTTGAAATCAAATGTGGAAGTTTAAAGGATGAGTTCCTATAGGACTCTTTGGCCTTAGGACTGCCCTGGGTGGCCTGGTCTGGTGAAGGGGCTGACTTACACACACACTACACTTACACACTACACCTATACACTACACTTTCACACGCCTCCTAAAACCATACCCATACCCAACTTGACCTCCTGACTCATGTAGGTGATTCACATGGATGGTCCTTAACCCCTAAGCCCTTGGCTAAGAGGGTTAGGAACAACATAGTGAATGCCTCAAATGAGTCCCTTCATGGCTCATATGGGCTTGATATGGCTTCATGGCTCAACCAAAATGATTTCACTCCACTTACATCCACCCGATCTTCAATTTCCCAAATTTTCAATTTTTGACCCCGGGACCCTACACCCGCTAGCCTACCCAAAACTCTTGAAATTACCCAAATTTTTGCAAAATTTCCAAATTACCCAAAATCCTCCAAAATCATTCCCAAACATTTCCACATCACCCAAATTGATTATCCATAAAGAAAAATACCAAAAATTCTAAAAATACCTCCCAATACCCTCCAAATACCCAAAATACCCCTCTTGACCCAAAAATCCAAAAAATTCAGAAAATTCCCAGAAAATTCCAGAAAATCCCAAATATTCCCAATTTTATTTTTGTCCAACTACAACATGGGCCAATTTTGTCAATTTACCCTACTTTTGTCAAAACCCCCACTTGACCCATTTTAACCCTAAGTGAACCCAATGTCAAACCAAACCTACCCGATCGACCCAAATTCTGGTCCAATTCAGTTCTAAACTTCAATTCAACATTCCCAACACCAATATAGACCAAATCCAAGTCCAATTTGATTGACATTTGGATCCAATTTCACTTTTGGCCTTAAAGCCCAATTTGGACCCATGACCCAAACTTAACCCAAGTTCACCCAATTCAACTCCAATTAACCCCAAATCTTTTCTAAATCTTCCTTAACATTCCCACAAACAAAACACTAACATGATTTGCCCAAAATTTAGACCCAAACCCCACTCAAATTCAACCCAAAGCTAAAAGGCCCATTTTTGACCTAAACCCAAACCTAACCCAAATGAGCCCAAACCCCAAAATCAAAGCCCAACCAAAGTCAAAACCTTTTTGAAACACTCCCATAAATATTTCTCAACATTAATTTTACATCAATTTCAACCCTAGCCCAACATTGGCCCAAGTTAGCCCAATTTGACCTACATAGGCCCACTTACCAAATAAATCCAAATTCAAACCAATTCAACCCCAAATCACACCAAATTGACTCCAAGCCCTTCATAGAACATCCCTAAACCAATTATAACACTTATTTGACAAGGTCCTTCACAAAATATTCACCCAAATGCCCATCCTAAAATCAAAAAGCCCATTCCCCTTAAACTTTCCTAAAAACCCACTTCCTTCAAATTCTAAAGCCCAAATTCATCCAAAGCCCACATGGCACTTCCCCTCATCATCCATTTAATCAAAATTTCCCCTAAGTTTCAAAGACATCAATTAAAAAATTCCAAATCAAGCCCCATATAAATTCCCATCAAAATACCAAAATTTTCTTAAATCCCTTTTTATGAAATTGACCCAAGCTTTTCCCAAGCCAAATGGAGCCAAGGATGAGCCATTCACAAGCCATATGGAGCCATGAAAGTTTGGCATGTGACCATGCCATTAATGGCAAAAGGAGGAGGTCCTTTAACCATCTCCTAAAAGTCATTAGCCTTAAGCATGTTTCCCCTTAACCAAGATTTAATCCAAATATTCTTGGATAAGGACATCACCACCTCTTGACCGACTAGCTCTAACCGATCTTCTCGGCCCAAGACCAGCCATGGGGAGGTGAACCCGGAGGTGAACCCAGCTCAAACAAATGGGTTGACCAAACCTAGCCAAGTATAGCCTTTCCCCCATTCCATTTCAATCCAAACACTTTACACATGTCCAACTCCGATTGACTTCACCAACTTCGAGCCCTGGACTCCACGACCCCGAAGGTGACCCATGCCTGCCGGCCGGCCGCCCGGATCGCCGGAAAACACCATGGCCGAGACCTTGGGAGGAGCCAAACTTTGGAATTCCACCTCGTCGAGCTGTCCCATGCCCAATGGCCACCATGGCTGTTCTTCTCATGACCAGAGCAGCTGATCCCAACCCTTGGCCATCCCTGGGAGGCTCTCCAGCCACCTCTATTTAAACCCGACCCCCTCACGGCCAAGAGAGGAGAGTTGCACAAACCTTACCGAAACTCTGCCAAAATTGTTTCAAACCCTTCTCCACCCTTAGAGCGAGTTGATCCCGGTGTCAATTTGCCCTAATCCCCATCGACAAAACCCAATTTCTCAGCCGAAATTCTACCCAAAACCGGGACACTTCTCCACGGTGAGCCAATCCCCAAATTGATTGGTTCTACACCTTCACTGGACCAAGGGAAGGTGTCCACCCGCAAAAGCCCCATCTCCGGAGCCTCCCGGTTGCCCGACCTCCAAGCTTTGTGATCGGGCGTGGTTGAAATCCAACCTAGACAATTCACTGGACCAGGAGACTTCATGCGGAGCTTGCTAGGATCCAATCGAAGGTGCAACAACTCTCAGATCGAAGCCACACTTCTCTGAGCAAAGGTATGAGCTAATTCTTCATCCTGAGCTTCTGGAGATTCTCCATTTCAAATGCTTTAATTTCAATGCATGATAAACATATAGATGTGTTCGTCTCTTCAAGACGAATCCATAGAGCATAAGAACATGAAAATCCATTGAGTATCGAGTGAGATATTAGGGATTTAGTGTGGACGGCTCTCGGGTGAGGACACTTGGGGACGATGAACGGATGTCGTCCATTCAATACATGCGCGGACGGAAGGCCAGGATCGCGTCAGATCAGAAGACGGAACGATACAGCGGGCCCCCGGAGCGCTGAGTTAGATGGCGGCGTCGAATGGGAGCGCGACGCGTGTGCGTTCGGAGCTGCCGAGGTTGACGCGGCGCCGCGTGGATAAATAGAAAATTAGGGAATTTTTCTGATTTATTTAATTCCCTAAACTTCAAAAATTCATAACTTTGTGTAAAAAAATCAGAAAAATAAAATAAAAATACCCCCTTGCTCAGTGAACAGAGGAGAATAATGTGGAAAAGAAATCATTTAATTTCATCAAGTATTTTATTTTTTATAATTTATTTACTCTCTGCATACATTTAATTCTCCTTGCATGTATACAATTCACCATGGCATGAGATCATAGGGCTTTTGAAGCCTCTGAATTTGGGAACATTCCACGAATTTTCCAAAGTCGAGAGGCCATCCTATGAAGAGTTATTGATTTTTCAAGTTCATGTTACTGATTTGAGTATTTTAATTTTAATAAATAGCATGATATGAAATAAATTCTAGGAAAATTTGATGATGTTCCCTATGACTAGAGAACTCTAGGAAAAATAGGTTTTGAGTTAGTTCATTTAAAACAACCCTAATTGGCTTAAACACTCAAAATAGGTCTCTAATTAATTAGAGCTAACCATACATTAAATTGACTTCAAATCAATTCTCCATTGACCTTCAGGATCAGAGGAACCCACCATAAAAATTTGAGGTTAATTGGACTTGGTTAGCCCTACTAATTGGGTTGATTAAGCCACTTAGTCATTTTAAACTTTAAAAATTTATAACTTTCAAAATACCTTTCAAAAATTCACCAAATTGGTTTTGGAGCCTATCTGATATTAGGGGAATCTAACAAAATTAAAATTTCAATTTTCTAAAAAAGTTGATTTTTAATATTATTTTAATATTTTTAATAATTAAAAAATAATAAAAATCACAAAAATAATAAAATTCACCAAAATGTCACATTTTGAATTTTAATCACTTAGGAACAAACCTCATATTTTTCTTTGGTCTATTTAGTGAGATATTAAATTTTAAAGCTCTAGGGTAATTTTAAAATTAAAAAAATGTATTTTCTAGCATTTTCACTAAAATAATTATAATAAATCATAGAAAAATCAGAAAATTGTAAAATTTGATTCTCTTATTTTCTTGGTATCAGAGAGATTTTTGAAAAATATAAAATTCATTTTCAACATTTATTTTATTTTTAAATTAATTAACACTCCAAAACTTAAAATAATTATAATAAAAATAATATAATTCAAAAAATCACCAAAATTGGTCAAAGTGGTCCTCTGGTCATTAGGAATGTTCCCTAATTTTCTTAAGGATAGAAACTTTCCCTTGGTCATGTTATTAAATTTCTCTTGGAAATCTCTATTTTCCACCAAAAATAATTATATAAATAAATTAAATACAGAAAAATTACATTTTCTCCTCTCATGTCTTTATTGACATATGAGTGAAGTCACATAAAAATTTCAAGTTCATTTGAGTTCAATTTAGTGAGTTATGAAATTATTAAGCTTAAAGGGTAAAGTGGTAATTAAAATTTTTAATCCTTAATTAAAACTTTAGGTTTAATAAAAAATTAGCAAGTAAAATATTTGATCCTAATCTGATTTGGATGATTGAAATTTAAATAATTAAAGGGTAGAAACCCATTAAGCAATTTAA
The DNA here is from genome assembly GCA_022702705.1 of Papilionanthe hookeriana x Papilionanthe teres. Taxonomy (NCBI): domain Eukaryota; kingdom Viridiplantae; phylum Streptophyta; class Magnoliopsida; order Asparagales; family Orchidaceae; genus Papilionanthe; species Papilionanthe hookeriana x Papilionanthe teres. The sequence continues at coordinate 146,497,321 of CM040428.1, forward strand.
AATGATTAAACCTTAATTAAATAATTGATTAAATTTGGAAGAATAATAAACTTGGAATTATTAAAATAGGGATATTATTAGGAAGAGATTTGTTCTTTAATTTAAAAATCCCTAAATTAATCATTTTATTAATATTTAATTCTTAATTAAAATGATAACTCAAATTCAAAACATTAAAAGACTTAATCATTAAACTAAAATTAAATTATTAAACTCTTTTAAAAATTTCAATTAAAATTTAAAAATAAAATTAAATTAAAAATTAAATTAAATTAAGTAAATTAAATTGGATTAAGTTAAATTAAATTAAATTAAAATTAAAAGTTGAATTAAATTAAAGATTAAATTAAATTAAATTAAATAAACAAATTAAATTAAATTAAATTAATTAAATTAAATTAAATTAAATAAATAAAATAAAATCAAATTAAGTTAAACCAAATTAAAAATTAAATTAAATTAAATGAATTAAAATTAAATTAAAATTAAATTAAATTAAATTAAATTAAATTAAATTAAATTAAATTAAATTAAATCAAATTGAATTAAAATTAAATCAAATCAAATTAATTTAATGTAACATCAAATCAAACTAAATTAAATTAAATTGAATTAAATTGAATTAAAACTCAATTAAATTAAATTAAATTAAATTAAATTGAATTAAATAACATCACCAAGGACATAAAGAATTCAAAATAAATCTAAAATAATTTGAACACTATTCCAAATTTAAACCCATTAATGGAAATTAAACTAAATCACAAATCATTTGAACACCAATTTACTCTCAAAAGCTTTAGTTATCATAACTCCTAAATAGAACATTAAATGAAATGTTACTTCATTTATAGGATATTCAAATGTCCTAGTTCACTGAGCAAGTTAACAAAACTTGAATCCCTGGACGATTAATTCATTTATATAATTAAATTCATTTGGACTTAAAACAATCCTATAAATATTGAAAAGATGTTTAAGATTATTCTTAAGCACTTCCTCAATATGATAGGACATTTATAAGAACAATTGGACTTAATTGTTCTTTGATGAAGAAAATTGTCCTCAAACCAAAACACAAGAAACCTAGACGTCATAAGAAATGACTAGCTATAGGATTAGGAATTTGGTAGAAAACCATAACCCTTACCTTAACTTTACCTAGGAACTTGCTTAAATATTCTAATTGTGTTTTAAGTGCAGTTTGGAATGACGGGAAGACCCTCCAGGTACGCTTTTGTTTTATTGCAATTTATTTTCTTGCAATTCTCATTATTGCAATTTATTTAACTGCATTGCACTTACTTTCTTGCGTGATAAACAACTGTTGCATGAAAACCCACACCTTTAGGATAGACCCTAAAACTGAAACCAAAACTAAGTTAAAAGTCATTGCAAGATAAAATTCACCGCCACAACATTTTAAAATATAAAATAACTCAAAATTTAATCACAAAACGGAACACAAAACTACAATTACAACTAAATTAAAACGTCCTCGTTGGATGATCGGGAATACCTCGGATGATGTAACCTACGTGTTGCTAACGGGATTTCCCACGAGTCTAAATGAAAGTGTGGAACTCATTCAGTTGAGTTTAGCAAATTCATCTGGACTAAGTGAATCCGATAAGAATAATGATGCCGGAAGGATGGAATCGTGGGATCTTAACCGGTGTCGTTATAATCAACTTTAAGATTTGTTTTAATTAAAACACGAAAAACACTTGGAAATTAGGACTTCTCTAAACCAAAACACTTTTCTCATCCCCTGATTTATGACTTCTAAAACTAAACCTCTGCAACAACAAGGAGCTCGGAGCATGGTGGGCAGCACGACCATCGTCGTCGGCAAAACTCGAGTCTACTTTAGCAAAACTTTCCTAGAATTAAATAACGAAGCCATAGGACTTCGAGGTAGTTCGCCTAGAGCAACATAAATCCTCGATTCTTCGTTAGGCATTTGCATTGCAAATTAAGCCCTAACCGGTTTTAGGATTCCGAGGTAGTCGTCCGATACGACATAAACCCTCACATCTTCGAGGCTATTTGTATGATTGTGTCATACGAATATAAGCCCTAGTTAATTAAAATTGGCAAGATCAAAACATTTAAATAAACATTAGGACTTTCCTAAATCTAAGCCAAACAATAGGATAGTCGGGAGATTACCGAAGTTCGCTTCGAATCTGTAATTTCTCCTACTTTTCTTCCTTTGAATTCTCAAAATAAAATGTTCCAAATTTGATCCATTCCCTATCGAAATTCTAAAATTCAATCCCTTGAAAACTTAAACTTTGAAATTCTTGAGAGCGGAATTATTGATTATTATCGAGAGTTTTCTTAGGTGATTCCTGTCACTTAAGATGTAATTAACTATAGGGGCTTGCCCTTATAGGGAATTTTAAAGGACCCGAGTAATATAAACCCCGTTTAATGCTTTCATATTAAGCGAGGAATTTGTCGTCTTATAAAATCGGTTCGCAGACCAAACGGATGTCACAAATCTTTTAGTTTGTTTAATCGAGCCCCACCGTCAAGCAGTGTGTCTATCCTTAGGGATAGATACACGGTTTGTGGTGCGGTGCTCGTTTATATAAACTATTTGGGATGTGAGATCGGTTTGATTTCATATCTTAAGACCTTCAAATTTAAAATTATTTTCAAAAATCAAATACTACTTTTCAAATTATTTATTTAAATTAAATTAAAAATTCACCGCACAATTTCTGTTAGGCGACCCCTTTTTCAAAAATTAATACAACACACTTAACCTAAAAATATGCCGACATTGTCATGTATGCCCATAAGTATTCTAATAACTTCTCGTGCCAATTTCTCTTGTTGTCGTCCAAAGTTTTATTTAAAATTTGAACGAGAGTTTTATTAAAAGCATCGGCCAAGCCGTTTGCTCTTGGTTAGTAGATTGTTGAGTATCGCCAATCGATCCCATGTCTTCTGACAAAATTATTGATCTTTGTAATTTTGAATGCAGACCCATTATCTAAAATGATTCTGAGCAGTACCCCAAAAAGGTATAGGACTTGGCTCTTGAAAAACTGTAGCACGTGGTGTGCCTTCACTTCTCTGAGTGGTATAGCTTCTGCCGATTTAGAAAAGTAGTCTGTAGCTGCTAGAATAAAGTGATGTCCTCTTGAAGAAGGCAGTTCTATCAGACCCACATATCTGTGCCCCAACATTCAAATGGCCACGACGCGATTGTCGGATGTAGCACATTTGGAGGTTGGTGTAGAACCACTCCATGCACTTGGCACTGGTGACAACTTTTGGTAATCTTCATGCAATCGATCATCATTGAGGGCCAGTAGTACCCTAGTCTTTTAATCTTCATTTTCATTTTCGGACCGGATCGATGAGCGCCACAAAGTCCTGAATGTACTTCTTTAACGATTTCACGAGCCTCAGACCCGCTCAGGCATCTTAGCCACATCTGATCAAAAGACCTTCTATATAATGTATTGTTTATTAATGCGTAAGACAGAGTTCTTTTTCTTGATTTGATGGGCTAATGACTTATCGTCTGGTAAGTTTCCTGTTTTCAAGTAGTTTATTAATGGCTGCCGCCAATCTTCTGTATTTTCTGTCACTGCTGCAATTGTTTCTCCTGCCTTTTCTATTGATTTGTGTATTGTATCCATGTCGAGCTGTGATAGGACCTGTCGTCTTTGAACTGACACTTCAACTGACTCATCCTGCAAGCAGGCAAATTCCTTTGCAAGGCGGGCTAATGCATCTGCAAGAGCATTTTCTTTTCTGGGAATCTTGTAGATTGTTACGTTTGGAATTTGTTCCAACAATTTCATGGCGTACTGAAAGTACTACTCGAGTCTTGGCTTCAGATTTTGTACTGTCCTGCGACCTGTTGAATGATCAACTGAGAATCTCCGTAGATGTTGATGTTCGTTATTCCCATCTGAATGGTTAATTCCAATCCGGTTATAAGGGCTTCGTATTCTACCTTGTTGTTTGTACACGGTTCTGTTAAGTGGTAGGAGTATTTTAACATCCCCTGCTCCGGCGTTATAAAGATTAGTCCGATTCCAGCCTTACTGGGCACTATCATTTGCAATTCTTTGTTCTTCTGTGCTGAGGATGCTCCATCGAAGTATAGTTCCCATCATCGATCATCAGGGTCTTCTAGGCTCATTATCTGCTAATCAGGCAAATCCTCGTCGAGAGGCGAATCTGCCGGTAAAGGGTGTGCTGCAAGGAAGTCAGCTAGGACTTGTCCCTTTACGGCGCGAAGATGAACGAAAGTTATGTCGAATTTCAATAGTATCATTGACCACTCGGAAAGTACGCGTAAAGCGTTGGTCGGGTCATCAAGTATTGCAACAGATTAACTCTCGAAATAAGGTTGACTTTATGAGAAAGCATATAATGCCTGAGCTTTTGAGTGGCGAAGATCAGGGCCAAACAATGTTTCTCAATCGGACGATACTTTACTTCCATGGGGATTAGACGATGGCTTAAGTAGTAGAGAGAATTTTCTTTTCCCTCATCATTGACCTGGGCTAGCAGGGCTCCATGGGAGTCGTCTAAAGCCGCAGTATAAAGTATTATCGGTCTACCTGAGACTAGGGCTGCTAAGACAGGAGGTGTGATTAAATATTGCTTAACGTCCTTGAAAGCCTACTGGTATTTCTCATCCCAAACGAATTTAGCATCCTTTTTAACTAATGACGAGAAGGGCTGACACCTTCCTGACAAGTTTGAGATAAAACATCAAAGATATGCCAATTTCCCTTGAATGGATCGTAGTTGTTTCAAAGTTTTAGGAGGAGGCATTTCTAAAATAGCTTTAATCTTCTCCGGATCGATTTCAATACCGCGATGTCGGACAACAAATCCTAAGAATTTCTCGGAGGTAACGCTGAAGGCGCATTTTAAGGGATTCATCTTAAGGTTGTATTGTCTTAGTCGCTCGAAAACAATTCTCAAATCATACAGTTAATCTTCTTTCATTTTGCTTTTGATGACCACATCATCCATGTAGCACTCGACTTTGTTGTGAATGAGATCATCAAAAATCTTCGTCATCGCTCTTTGGTATGTTGCTCCTGTGTTCTTTAGTCCGAATGGCATTACTGTGTAGCAATACACTCCATTTGGCGTTCTGAATGTCGTGAGCTTTTCGTCTTCTGGTGCCATCTTTATCTGGTTGTATCCTGATGATCCATCCATGAAAGAGAAGATTTCATGTGTTGAAGCAATGTCGATCATCAGTTCTGGGATTGGTAGTGGAAATTCATCCTTTGGACATGCTTTATTTAAATCTCTGAAGTCTACGCAGATTCTGATCTGACCATTCTTCTTTATGACTGGTACCACGTTGGCTAACCAAGTAGGGTATTGTTCTTCACGGATAAATTTAGCGTCTATAAGCTTTTTAACTTCGGCTATTACTTGTTGCTCAATTTCTTGACGCATTTTTCTGGGGGCTTGTCTGACTGGAATAGCAGTGGGATCTACTCCTAGCCTGTGAACTCCAACTTCTGGAGCTAATCCTGGCATTTCGTCGTAACTCCAAGCAAAATAGTCCTTGAATTCCATTAATATCTTGATTATGTTTTCGGAGTCTTCTTTATTTAGTAAGGAGCTAACAAAGGTAGGCCTAGGCTCTTCGCTAGTACCTAAGTTAACTTCTGTTAACTCGTCTATACTAGATTTGATTTCTTCTTCGAATTCTGGTGGAGCGTCGCCGATTGGTATATCTTCAAGATCTTCTGAGGCTTCCAAGCAGTCTTTATTAGGTTTGCAAGTGACAACCAAGAAGAATCCCGTATCATCAACTAATCCTACTGTGCCAAATTCGAGACCATGTTTTGAATTGGGAGGACGACCGACATTATTCCATAATTTTTCAATGTGTTGTGATCGGCCTTTTGTCCATTGTCGAGGTAAGACACCACGTTGAATTAAATTTTGAACACAGGGAGAGTACCACTCAAAAGGTAATTCCATTAATTCAGATGAAGTAACATCTTCAAATTGTACATCTTTTTCAGTATTGGAAGATGAAGCACCACGATAAAACTTGATTGGTTTAGTACCACCACCATGTACTTCCTTGACCACCATACCCTCGATCTTATTAGAATGGATCGGGGTCAGGGTCATAGTATGTACATAATGGTTAATCTTCTCGTACATTGACTTGTATTCTTTATTCCTTTCATCTTTGAGAGAGATCTTGAACTGTGGTTTCTTCTGATTTATTGTTGCTGCTTCTTTTTAAATTTCTTCGTCTTCTTCGAAATAGTTCTCCCAATCAACATCGATGACTGGTCTCTTCTGTCCAACTGTTTCAACATTTCTTCCACGTCCTCGTCCCTGGCCTCGACCTCAGGTGCGAGTTCTGGAGAAATCTCACCATCTCGCCGTAAGGGAGTGGAGAGTAACTGTTGGACTAGAACTTCAGGCTCTTCATCGTCTCGAATCTCTTTTGCTTCATTTGATATGGTATTTCTAGAAAAGATTGTTTTCTTCGGGGGCGCGTAGTAGGCCGCATCTTCATGAATTCCAATCTCGTGTACGGAGAATGGTTGCAAGTCACCTTTGATACATTGTTCCCCTCCATCATAATACTTTATGCACTGGTGCAGAGACGACGGTACCATCCGATTTTCATGGATCCATGGCCGACCCAGTAGAGCGTTGAACGATGTCTCAGAATCAATTATGTGGAATTTTGCAGTTGTCTTTACTAAATCACCGGTCTTCATTAGTAGTGTTATCGATCCAAGAGCTTATTCTCCTTTTTGATTGAAGCCTCTTAATAGCATCTTGTGTGCTTCAAGCTCGCGAGCATCAATTTCCAAATATGCTAGTTTCCGAAGACTCATTATGTTGATTGATGCTCCCGGATCAACCAACACTCTGGAGAGCGTAAAATTTCCAATAGTGACTGAAATGTATAATGTTCTGTTGTGATCTGCAATTCCCAGTAATAGATCATTGTCCGTGAAGGTAACACCTCGTTGTTCTCTCAACGAGCAAACCTCGTCGAAGGAATTACCGGCCATTTGGGCTAAACAAATCTCTGGATCAAGTAAAGCCTTGATCAGAGCCTCTCTCATCTCCTTTGACAGGATCAGAGTGTCGTAAATTCTTAGTTTGGCTGGTAGCTTCCTAAGATGGGCTAGCACATTGTAGTCTACTTTATTACCATATCCCTCGGTTTCATCCCTAATGGGCAGTTCCTCTTCTAGGGTTGGATCTTCCTGAGCAACCACCTGCTTCCCTTTATCCTTTGAACCCATTCTCGGGGGTAGAACTTTTCCACTTCTTAAATTTACTTCAGTTATTTCTTCTGAATTTGGTGTTTCCTTTTGAATCGGAGCAACTAGCTCTTCTGAAGTTGCTTCGGTGTCTGATGGTTCTAATTCTATCGTGATCGGAGCCCCTCGGAATTCATAAATGGACTCGTTGCTTGTCTAGCTTTCGTAACCTCCTTGGTGAACATCGTCTTCGTCGTGGTCGTCGATGTTATGTATGATTAGAGAATCATTATTTGTATTGGAATCGAGATCCGGATTAAGCCGGTTGTCGCTAGTTACATAATCGTTAGAAACAGTCAAAACGTAGCCAACGCCATAACCCTTATCATTATAAGATCCTGCCGGGGCGAGCAGATAATCATACAGAGTCAGGAGTTCGAGGGATTTTTCCCCTGAATCGGAAATAACTATCCTAGGATAAGCAGCCCCTATTCTACCCTTCGGAGCCTCGGTCTTCTTTTCTTCCACGATCTTCTCCTCCTTCTGGGGCGGTTCTTCAATCGCAAGTGATAGTGCCAGCTTGACAGGTTTCAAACTTTGAGTTGAAGCACATACCGAAGAGGTTTGGATGTGATCCAAAATTTTCTTTGATGACATGGACAGGTACTCCATCCATCATCGATCGTGTAAGTGTTTATCGGAACAATGGGATCCATTGAAATAACATTGACAGAACCTCCTTTTTGGGGTTCCTTCATGTATTCCTTTGGGATCGTTATGTTCCCTTTCAGGAGATTATCATCAAGCTAACTCTTGAAAGTGATGCAATCCTCTATCTTATGTTCGAGTATCTGTTGGTAAGGGCGATAGTTCGGATGATCTTTCTTATTGACTTCCTCCGCCTCTTGGGCTCTGGAAGTTGAAAATCTGGTATCTTCATTAAGCTGCGGAACATCTTCTCTACTGCTTCAGTTTTGAATGGATATTCTTTATTTAGGAGTTCTCTTAAGGTACGCGATGAACGAGGCGGTTGTTCATAATGCTGAGGCGACTGATAGCTCGGACGGGGTTGCTGATAGTCTTGCTGAGGTTGCTGATAAGTCCATTGTGGTGGTTGATAACTAAGCTGTGGCCGCTCTGACTGTATCTGAACCGACTGCTTGCCATTATCTACTGCCGCGATGATTCCATATTTCTTTTCAAATGCTTTCACGGGCTTCTGCTTATCATTCATGTCTACGAAACTTAACTGGTTTGCCTCTTCTTGTAAGCTCTCGGCCTTGCTAAGCAACTTCTCGAAAGTCTTGATTGTAAATCCTTTAAGGAGAAGTGCTATCGGGCCATGGATACTTTTAAGTAGGATGTCGACTGCATGTTGTTCTTGAAGCTGTGGTTCACACTTCATGCTTAAGTTTCTCCATCGAAGTATGTAATCCACTAAAGTCTCGTTTGGCTTTTGTTGCTCCACCACTAGATCGTCGATAGTGATGTGGTGTTGAGCTCCGGCAAATCTTTTAACGTAGAGATTTTCTAATTCTGAAAAGGTCTTTACTGAACCGTTCGACAATTCTACGTACCAGTCAAAGGCAATCCCTGATAAGCTGCTGACAAACTGTCAGAAGAGTAAAGCTTCATTCCCACCGGCATTGCAGCAACTAGCACGAAAATGTGCAACATGTTGCTTGGGGTTTCCTTTTCCATCAAAATTCTTAAATAGAGGTGGTACAAAGCCTTTTGGGTATTGGACCGCATCGAACTCTTCGTGGTAAGGTCTACCAATTTGAATAGATGCTCTATTCTTAGATTGTTTTAGGGCCTCTCGCACTTGTTGTTCTACCATGCTCTTAATGTCCTTTTTTGGAATCATGCTTTGTGCAGGATCTTTCTTTGGTTGTTCATCTCCGTTGACGGATGTGATTTCTTTTCCTCCATCTACAATATGGATAATTTCTGGGGGTGTCTCTTTTTGAGGTTGTACCTAACTCTGGAGAGTGTCTAAGGCAGCAGCCATCTCTTCCATCCTCTTTGCCATTTGGGAAATTGTGTCATCTCTTTCCCAAATCTGTGCTCTTAACACCTCTGGTTCATCTCTTTTCGCAGCTGCCGGAGCACCTTGTGAAGTCGACGATGCTCATGTCTCAACCATGTTAATCTCAGCATACTCCTCATCCATGAACTCGGATGAGCCAACTTCATCTCCTAATTCTTCTTCTCTTTCTTTTGCTAATCATCAGATATCAGTTCTTAACTTGTCTATGGCATCCTCTAGTGGCCCTTTTCGCACGGTCTCGCAGTTGTCTCGTGACGATTGTTGAACTTCCTTCCCAGGAGTCCCCTTTATTGTAGTAGCACTTTCTTCTGATACAAGTCTCCTGACGAGACTTTTCTTCTCAGGGCATTATTTTGGTCTTAGCATGCCAGTAGTAGGTCGCCATACCATCCTTCTCACAGCCGGAATCCTAGGACCAGATGATCTGTCGGCTATAAGCTGGAAGATGGTATCCTCCCTAATTTGTACCCCCGATACAACAACGGGTGGACTGGCTATTATCTTCTTCTTTAGTTTCTCAGTGGCAGCAACAAGCTCTATTCGCGGTCCGAGGCGGGATTTAGCTGGCACCTGTCCTATCCTTCTTAAGATTTCTGACACAGGGCATCTTTCTTTCTTTGCCAATCTTTCTTTCATAGCTTGCAGCTGAGTCAATGACGTAGTCTTATCCCTTTCCCTTTTGTAATTGTTGTAGTATGCAGGTCGGGGTAATGCAGCGGCGATCCTACGAACATTCTCTTCATCTAATGCGACAGAGAGAGGGTGAAACCTACTCCCTTCCAACAGAGGTATATACTCAGGCAGTTCTTCTCTTTCCTCAGGAATTTCTTCTAGAAAAGCAACTTCAGCAGCTCTGGCTTTCTTGGCTATCTTTCGACATCTATTTCTACTTTGAGTCCGAGTTAGGGGTGCAATTCTTGAACTGGACCCAATCTCAAAAAAAGGTGGTATTTCAGCAAAATCTGTACCCTCCACGGTGACAGGCTCATCACAAACTTAGATTTCCTTCCCCTTCAGTTTGGCAGAAGTCAGGGTAGGTGCAGAGATGACTAGACCGGTGGGGGTAGAGACAACATTCCTCCTATGAACATTAGTACTCTTCTCAGCTGGAATCCATTGCAGGGGAGGGAATTCTTGAGTCGATTTCAGATTGAACTCAATCACGGGCTCTTCAATTTCTGACACTTTGTCCATTAATGTGAAGAGAGTGACATCAGCAAACTTGATATCTGTGTTGATGAATCCTTGTCCGAAACTGATGATCCCATTGTCGGGCAGCTCATCCTTTTAAATGGCGAAGTCCATTCCATTGGTGAAGGAGAAGATTAGCTTTGGGTTAGTCATTTTCTGCAGGGCAGATTCCGAATGTCAGTCCCGAATTATGCTTCTTTTCGTTGTGAAGTTTAGGACGAAAAAGAAAGAGTCCGAACACATTTTCGTTTATCTTAGTGTATTTGTGACTTTTAAAAGAGATTCTTTATTAGAAGGTTCGTTTGTTAGAAACAAAACGATCGAAGGAAAAAGGTTTGTGGAAAAGGTAAAGGGTCCGTTTTAGAATTGGAAAGGAAGAGAAAGTCTTATGCAAGACTTCTCGACTCGAAGGACCGCTCCTAAACTAACACCTAATTGGGGTCCACCCCACCTCAGAAAAGAGGTAAAAGGATCTCGGAACCTCTCTGTTTAGGGGTGTCTAAACTGTGGCTCCTAAGTCCGACAGAGTTGACTATACCCGTTCAAGACAGAAATGAACATGTTATTTCAATGGAAGAATAGTAGTTTTGTCCACTAGGGGCATGGACTCACTACCGATTTATGAAAGCAAAACCATCTGATTAAAATGGAGAGAGGAACTAGTCCCCAGCGGAGTCGCCAGAAATTGTCGGCATATTTTTAGGTTGAATGTTGTATTTTAAAAAGGGGTCGCCTACAGAAATTGTCGGTGAATTTTAGATTTTAAATTTAATTTAAATATATATATATATATATATAGTTTTAGAAAGAAACATTTGATTTTGAAAATAACTTTAAGTTTAAAAATTTTAAGATATGAAATCAAACCGATCTCACATCCCGAATAGATTATATAAATGAGCACCGCTTCAAAAACCGTATATCTATTCCGAAGAATAGACACACTTCTTGATGATGGGGCTCGATTAAATAAACTAGAAGATTTGTGACATCCGTTTGGTTTGCGAACCAAATTTATAAGCCGACAAGTTCCCCTGCTTAATATAAATGAATTAAGCAGGGTTTATATTACCTGGGTTCTTAAAGTTCCCTATAAGGGCAAGCCCCTATAGTTAATTACATCCTAAGTGACGGGAATCACTTAAGAAAACTCTCGATAATGATCAGTAGTTTTGCTCTAAAGAATTTCAAAGTTTAAGGTTTCAATGGATTGAATTTTGGGATTTCAATAAGGAATGGATCAAGTTTGGAACAGTTTGTTTCAAGAATCCAAAGGAAGAGAAGTAGGAGAAGCTGAGGATCCAAGAAGAATCTTGGCAACTTCCCAAACTATCCTATTGTTTGGCTTCGAGTTTAATAAAATTATTTAATGTTGCAATCATGCCAATTTTAATTATTTAGGTCTTATATTTGTATGATATAATCACACAAATAGCCTCAAAGATGTGAGGGTTTATGTCGTACCAAACGACTACCTAGGTGTCCTAAGACTGGTTAGGGCTTAATTTGCATAACAGGATTATGCAAATGCCTAACGAAAAGTTGAGGATTTATGTTGCACTAGCCAAACCACCTCAAAATCCTATGGCTTAGTTATTTAATTCTAAGAAAGGTTTTGCTGAAGTAGATCCGAGTTTTGCTGATGACAATGGCCGTGCTGCCCATTGTGCTCCAAGCTCCTTCTTGTTGTAGTGGTTTAGTTTTAGAAGTCATAAATCAAGAGATGAGGGAAGTATTTTGGTTTAGAGAAAATCTTAGAGTCCAAGTGTTTTTAATATTTTAATTAAAACAAATCTTAAAGTTGGTTAAACAGAACCGATTAAGATCCCACAGTTCTGTCATCCCGGCACCGATTATTTTCATTGAATTCACTTAGTCCAGATGAATTTGCTAAACTCAACTGAATGAAATCCACACTTTCATTTAGACCGTGGGAAATCCCGTTAGCAACACGTGGGTTACATCATCCGAGGTATTCCCGATCATTCAACGAGACGTTTTAATTTAGTTGCAATTGTAGTTTTGTTGTTTTTTTTGTGATTAAATTTTGAGTTGTTTTATATCTTGCAATGACTTTTAATTTAGATTTGGTTTCAGTTTAGGAACTACCCTAAAGGTTTTGGTTTTCATGCAACAGTTTTATTTATCATGCAAGAAAAGTAATGTATAGTGCATGTAAGTAAATTGCAATAAAGTAAATTGCTATAAAATAAAAGCGTACCTGGAGGGTCTTCTCGTTATCCCAAGCTGTACTTAAGACACAAGTTAAGGCATTTAAATTTTTCAACAAATACTTAGGTAAAGTTAAGGGAAGGGTTTTGGTTGTCTACCATGTTCCTAATCCTATAACTAGTCATTTCCTATGACGTCTAGGTTCTTGGTTTGGTTTAAGGATGATTTTCTTCATCAAAGAACAATTAAATTTAGTTGTTCTTCTAAAACATCCCGTCATATTGAGTAAGTGCTTAGAACAAGTCCTAAACATCTTTTCAATATTTCTGGGATTGTTTTGAGTCTAAGTAAATTTAGTTGCACAGGTGAATTAATCATCCAGGAGTTTAGTTAAACTTTGTTTCTTGCTCAGTGAACTTAGGTATTAGATTACCTGATGAATGAAGTGACATCTCACTTAATACTCTATTTAAGAGTTATAATAATTAAAGCCTTTAAGGGCAAGTTGGTTTATCGAGAATTTTAATCATTCTTAATTAAAAGTTTAAATTAATGGTTTAAAGTGTTTTAATTTAATTATGAGGTTTTAATTAATAATTTTAAGTTTGGAATAGTGTTCAAATTATTTTGGATTTAATTCTTAATGATTTCATTTAGGTTTGTTGTTAAATGATTTTAATTCAATTTAATTTAAATTTAATTTTAATTTTATTTTATTTTAATTTAATTTTATTTTAATTTTATTTTAATTTAATTTTTAATTTATTTAATATTTAATTTTAATTAAATTTTAATTTAATTTAATTTAATTTAATTTAATTTTAATTTAATTTAATTTAATTTTAATTTAAATTAATTTAATTTTAACTTAATTTAATTTAATTTTAATTTAATTTTCTTTTATTTTATTTTATTTTATTTTATTTTATTTTTAATTTTAGTTTTAATTGTTAATTTTAATTATCAATTTGAATTATTATTTTAATTTTAAATTAGGAATTAAGTATTCTTAAAGTGACTTATTTAGGGATTTTCAAATTAAAGAATAAATACCCTCTTAATAATATCCCTATTTTAATGATCTAAATTTAAATATATTCTTTCTAAAATTTAAATTTTTTAATTAATGAAAGTTTTATTTTTTTTTTATATTTTCAAAATGTTCAATGGGTTTCTACCCCTTAATTTTCCTAAGTTTCAATCATCCAAGAGAAAGTTAAAATCAAATATTTAACCCCTCCCCCCCCATTTTGTTTAAACCTAAAGTTTTAATTAAGGGTTAAAATTTTTAATTACCTTTATGCCCCTTTAAACTTATTTATTTCATAACTCACTAAATTGAGTTCAAATGAATTTGCAATTTTTATGTCACCTCACTCATATGTCAATTAAGACATTAGAAGAGAAAATGTGATTTTTCTGAATTTAATTTATTTATATAATTATTTTTAGTAGAAAATAAGGGTTTTCAAAGAAAATTCAACAACATGACCAACGAAAGGTTGCTGTCCATAAGCAAATTATGGAATGTTCCTAATGACTAGAGGACCACTTGGACAAATTTTGGAGATTTTTTGAGTTATATTTTATTTATTATAATTATTTTGAGTTTTAGAGTATTAATTAATTATAAAATAAAATTAAAGTTAAAAAATAGATTTTATATTTTTCTTAAATCTCTCTGACCTCAAGGAGTTCAAATAAATAAATTTTATAATTTTTTGATTTTTCTTTGATTTATTGGAATTATTTTAGTGAAAAAGGTTAAAAACTCATTTTTTTAATATAAAAAATTACATTAAACTTTTAAAATTCAATATCTTACCCTCGGGACTTAGGAAAAATATTTGGTTTGTTCCTAAGTGATTAGGAATCAAAATGTGACACTTTTATGATTTTTTAATATTTTTATGATTTTTATTATTTTAATTATTAAAATATTAAAATATCATGAAAAATTAAACTTTTTATAAAATTCCAATTTTAATTTTCCTAAACTCCCCCGATATCAGAGAAGACCCAAAACTATTTTTGTGAATTTTTGAAAAGTATTTTTAGAGTTATGAATTTTTAAAGTTTCATTTTGTTTATGAGGGTTAATTAATCCATTTGATAGGGTTAATCAAGTCCAATTGATTTCAAATTTTTATGTGAGGTCTCTTTGACCCTAAAGATGAGTGAAGAATTATTTTCCAATCAATTTGATGTGTCATTAAACTTAATTAATTTAAATTCAATTTTAGGGGTTTAGGCCAATTAAGGTTATTATAGATGAATTAACTCAAAATATATTTTTCCTAGGGTCCTCTGGCCCTAAGGAATATCACTAAATTTTCCTAGAATTTATTTCACAACATGCTAATTATTGAAATTAAAATACCTAAATCAGTGACATGAAATTGAAAATTCAATAACTTTTCACAGAGATGGACTCTAACCTTGAAAAATTCAGGGAATGTTCCCAAGATAAGAGGCTTCAAAAGCCCTATGGTCTCATACCATGGTGAATTGTCTATGCAAAAGAAAAATCAAAATACTGAAATCAGTAAATAAATTATTAAACATAAAATACTCATCCAATTAATTTGATTTCTTTTCCACATTATTCTCCTCTGTTCACTGAGCAAGAGGGTATTTTTATTTTATTTTTGTGGTTTTTCTATGCAAATATTTGAATTTTTGAAGTTCTCATATTTAAATAAATAGAAAATAACCCTATTTTTCTACTTATCCACGCGGTGCCATGCAATCCTCGACAGCTCCGAAAGGCCACGCGGCGCGTTCTGATTCGGCCCCGCCATCTGAGTTAGCCCTACGAGGGCCCGCAATTCACATACCATTGTGCTGTCCGGCTTGATCTCGATCGTCTGCTTGATACACGCGATCCAATGGCTCCTGGTCATCGTCTATGACTGGTGTGCACCCGTGACCATCCAAACTAAAACTCTAAGAACTCACTCGATTCTCAACGGATTTTTGTATTCTTATGCTCTATGGATTCGTCTTGAAGAGACAAATACATCTATATGGTAAAAATGCATTGAAAGTGACTCAAACAAAATGGAGAATCTCTAGAAGCTTGGGAGGAAGAGTGAGTTCGTACCTTTACTCAGAGAAGTGAAGCTTCAATCTGAGGGTTGTGTCACCTTTGATTGAGTCTAAGAAAGCTCTAGATGAAGTCTCTTGCTCTGGGGAAATGCCTAGGTACAAAAGTGACCAAATCTGATCACAAATCTTGGAGGCTGGAAGCAATGGCTGGCTTGGTGAGGGGCTTTTGCTGGGGAACTTCTCCTCTTGGTCTGGTGAAGGTGTAGTGTCAATCAATTTTAGAATTAGCTCACTTTGGTGAAGTGTCTTTGTTTTTGGGTGGATTTTTGACTGAGAAATTGGGCTCTTTTAATGGGGATTAGGGCAAATGGACACTGGGGATCAATTGCTTTAGGTTGGTAGGAGGTCCTGAAGCAATTTTGGCAAAGTTTTGTTAATTTTTTGTTCAGCACCTCTCATGGCCGAGAGGAGGTGGTGTTTAAATAGGCATGGCTGGAGGGCTTCCCAGGGGGGTTTTTAGGCTGGGATTAGCTGCTCTGGTGAGGAGAAGAAGAGCTATGCTGTCCATTTGGGTTGAGACAAGTTAGCAAGGGAGAATTAAATTTTTTGGCTCACATTGAGCTCTCGGCCATGGTGTTTTCCGAAGGCCTGGTGGCTGGCCGGCCAGGCATTGGTCACCATCTTGACCAGTGGGGTCAGGGGTTGGCAATGGTGCAGTCAATTGGAGTTTGACATGTGTAAAGGGGCTGAATTGAAATGGAATGGGGAGAGGCTCATTTTGGGTTCAATTTGGTCAACCCATGTATTTGGGCTTGGTTCACCTTCCCATGGTCTGATTTTGGGCCAGGGGGATCAGTTGGGTCAGCTGCCATCGAGTGGTGAAGTCTCCATCCAGTGTGAGGTGGCTAAACATGGTTTAGTGTGTGACATGGTTATGGTTAAAAAGGCTTAATGAAGGATTAAGAAAGGGGGCCCTCCTTTTTCCATTAATGGCTTGGTCACATGTCAAACCTTCCATGGCTTCATATGGCTTGTAAATGGCTTGCTCATGGCTCCATGTGGCTTGGGATAAAGCTTGGTCATTTACATGAAAGAAGGTTTTGAATTTTTGGGATTTATAGGTGATTTTGGCATGAGGCCTAATTTAGGATTATTTGATGTTTGATTTAGGACTAAAGGGATGATATCAATTAATGGGGTGATGAAAAGAATGTCATATGGGCTTTAGCATGAAGTTTGGGCCTTTGAAATTTAGTGAAGATGGGCTTTTAAAATGGTTTAGGGAAGTGGCCTTTTGGATTTTAAAATGGATTTTAGGATGAAAGTTTGGTAAAGGCTTGGGCCAAACAAGTGTTGGGTTTAGTTTAGGGATGTGTCATGAATGATTTGGAATTGGTTTGAAATAATTTGGAGTTGAATTGAGTTTAATTTGGGACTTTTGGTAAAGGGGCAAAAGTGGGTCAAATTGAGTTAACTTGGGCTAAGATTGGGCTAATGTTGGATTTGATGTAAAATTAATGTTGAGAAATGTTCATGGGAGTGTCATAAAGAGTTTTCAACTTTTGTTGGGCTCTAATTTTGGGATTTGGGCCTATTTGGGTTAGGTTTGGGCTTAGGTCAATTTAAGGGATTTTGGTTTTAGGTTAAGTTTGGGTGGATTTTAGGTTCAAATTTTGGGCAAATCAAGTTATTGTTTTGTTTATGGGGGTGTTAGGAAGGTTTTAGAAAAGATTTAGGGCCAATTGGAGTTGAAATGGATGGGTTTGAGCTAGGTTTAGGTCATGGGCCAAAATTGGGCCTTTGGCCTCAGATTGAAATTGGGCTCAAATGTCAATCAAATTGGAATTATATTTGGTCAAAATTGATATTGGGGATGTTGAATTGAAGTTTAGAATTGAATTGGACCAAAATTGAGGTCAATTTATGTGGTTTGGTTTGACATTCGGTTCACTTGGGTTTAAAATAGGTCAAATTGGGGGTTTTGGTAAAAGTGGGGTAAATTGGCAAAATTGGCCCATGGTGTAGTTGAATAAAATGAAATTGGGAATATTTGAGATTTTCTGGAATTTTTTTGGGAATTTTCTGAATTTTTGGATTTTTGGGCTAAGAAGGGCATTTTGGGTATTTGGAGGCTATTGGGGGGTACTTTTAGAATTTTTGGTATTTTTGGCTATGGATGATCAATTTGAGTGTGGGGAAATGTTTAGGATTGATTTTGAGGAATTTTGGGTAATTTAGGTGATTTTGTAAATTTTGGGTAGTTTCAAGGGCTTTTGGTAGGTTTAGGCGCCGTTTGGAAGAGTAAATTCGCGGTACGGCGCTTCCCTGCACCGCAAATTTAAGGCAAAGTCACTGACAAAGCGATGAATCATGGCGCCCTACCTCGAATCCGTGGTGAAAGCGGACAGCGGGTTATACCCCGCGGCCCCGTCGTTCGACCAGCTTCGCTGGAAAAATTTCCCGCAGGTGCCCTCGTCCCGCTGCTCTCCCCGAACTCCTCTCTGCCCTATCCCTTCTTGCGACTCGACTGGTCTTCTTCTTCCTCAACTGACTTCGATCTATCTTCTTCCTCACTTCCTCCTAGATCTGTCCCTCGAAGGGTAAGAAGTTCTTCTTCCCATCCTCCTAGATCTGCTGCTCTGTATGGATTTCGATCTCGTATTTTGGGCTTTTGCTTCGTTTGCAGACGATGTTCTTGTGGTTTTTTTTGGAATTTTGCTCCGTTTGCTCCATTCCCAAACTGGCATGCTTTACTTAATTTTTTGCGGTGAACCTGGCACTTTCTGGCATGCTTTACTCAATTTTTTTCTTTCATGTTAGGAGGGTCACAAATTCACTGCACTGCACTTCACAAACCCACACAATTTCACTGCACTTCACTCCCACAGCTGCACTTCACTCCAAACACTTCAATTTCACGGCACTGCACTTCACACAACCACACACACAAACACAACTTCCACTTCACTGCACTTCACACAAAACAGCACACACAAACAAACACAATTTCCACTTCACTGCACTTCACACAAAACAACACACACAAACAAACATAATTTATTTCGGTGAACCTGGCACTTTCTGGCATGCTTTATGTGGGCTCCTCCTCCCCTAATTAGCTGGTGGAGGGTGCCTCTCAAGGTGAATTTGTAAAAATGAGAGGCACCTTTTCAAGGTCAATTGGGAAAACTTGTAATCATTTTGATGGTGAGTGTTTTGAAGCCTTAGCTATGTATATTCATGCTAGATTGTCATGCCCCAAGTTTGAAGCCTCTATAATTAGCATGATGGTGTTCATGTGAAGTTGATTAGTAATGTTAATTAGGCAAAAATTTGATTAACATAGGGGGATACTAATGATGTGTTCTTCATCGATGCTCCTATTTGTAATGTTTTCTCGCTATTATGGTTGCCCCTTTTGACATTTGGTTTGGGGACTCGTTTTTGTTCGTTTTTGGTTAATTCCAGCTAGCCCCATTGCACTATGATTACGGTTTTAAGTTTTATAATGGTGATTGTTTTTGTTTTTGGGACTCGTTTTTGTTTTGACGTGCAGTTCAGTGCAAAACTTGTGTGTGTGTGTGTGTTTGCAGTGCAGTGGAGTGCAGTGAAGTGTAAAATGTGCAGTGCAGTAGTGCAGTGAAATTGTGTGTTTGAAGTGCTAAACGTTGGCTTGAAGTACAGTGAAATTGTGTGTGTTTGAAGTGCAGTTTGTGTGTGTGTGTGGGTGTGTGAAGTGCAGTGAAGTGCAAATTGTGTTTGTCTGTGTGTGGGTGTGTGATGTGCAGTGAAGTGGAAATTGTGTTTGTGTGTGTGTGTGGTTGTGTGAAGTGCGGTGCGCGTGAAATTGAAGTGTTTGGAGTGAAGTGCAGCTGTGGGAGTGAAGTGCGGTGAAATTATGTGGGTGTGTGAAGTGCGGTGCGGTGAAATTGTGACTTGTGTAGGTGTGTCTTGTGCGATGAAGTGCAAAATGTGTTTTTTTGTGTGTGCTGTTTTGTGTGAAGTGCAGTGAAGTGGAAATTGTGTTTGTGTGTGTGGGTGTGTGAAGAGCAGTGCAGTGAAATTGAAGAGCAGTGAGTGAAGTGCAGCTGTGGGAGTGTGAAGTGTACTGAAGTGCAAATTCTGTTTCTCTGTGTGTGGGTGTGTGAAGTGCAGTGAAGTGGGTTTTGTGTTTGTCTGTGTGTGCGTGTGTGATGTGCAGTGAAGGGGAAATTGTGTTTGTGTGTGTGTGTGGTTGTGTGAAGTGCAGTGCAGTGAAATTGTGTGTGTTTGAAGTGCTAAACGTTGGCTTGAAGTGCAATGAAATTGTGTGTGTTTGAAGTGCAGTTTGTGTGTGTGTGTGGGGGTGTGCAGTGCAGTGAAGTGCAAATTGTGTTTGTCTGTGTGTGGGTGTGTGATGTACAGTGAAGTGGAAATTGTGTTTGTGTGTGTGTGTGGTTTTGTGAAGTGCAGTGCCGTGAAATTGAAGTGTTTGGAGTGAAGTGCAGCTGTGGGAGTGAAGTGCAGTGAAATTGTGTGGGTGTGTGAAGTGCAGTGCAGTGAAATTGTGACTTGTGTAGGTGTGTGCAGTGCAGTGAAGTGCAAATTGTGTTTGTTTGTGTGTGTTGTTTTGTGTGAAGTGCAGTGTAGTGGAAATTGTGTTTGTTTTTGTGTGTTGTTTTGTGTGAAGTGCAGTGAAGTGGAAATTGTGTTTGTGTGTGTTGGTGTGTGAAGTGCAGTGCAGTGAAATTGAAGAGCAGTGAGTGAAGTGCGGTAGTGGGAGTGAAGTGCGGTGAAATTGTGTGGGTGTACGAAGTGCAGTGCAGTGAATTTGTGACTTGTGTAGGTGTGTGCAGTGCAGTGAAGTGCAAATTGTGTTTCTCTATGTGTGGGTGTGTGAAGTGCAATGAAGTGCAAATTGTGTTTGTCTGTGTGTGGGTGTGTGAAGTGCAGTGAAGTGGAACTTGTGTTTGTGTGTGTGTGTGGTTGTGTGAAGTGCAGTGCCGTGAAATTTAAGTGTTTGGAGTGAAGTGCAGCTGTGGGAGTTAAGTGCAGTGAAATTGTGTGGTTGTGTGAAGTGCAGTGCAGTGAAATCAAAACTTGTGTAGGTGTGTGAAGTGCGGTGAAGTGCAAATTGTGTTTGTCTGTGTGTGGGTGTGTGAAGTGCAGTGAAGTGGGAATTGTGTTTGTGTGTGTGTGTGGTTGTGTTAAATGCAGTGCTGTGAAATTGAAGTGTTTGGAGTGAAGTGAAGCTGTGGGAGTGAAGTGCAGTGAAATTGTGTGGGTGTGTGAAGTGCAGTGCAGTGAATTTGTGACTTGTCTAGGAGTGTGCAGTGCAGTGAAGTGCAAATTATGTTTGTTTGTGTGTGCTCTTTTGTGTGAAGTGCAGTGAAGTGGAAATTGTGTTTGTTTGTGTGTGCTGTTTTGTGTGAAGTGCAGTGAAGTGGAAGTTGTGTTTGTGTGTGTGGTTGTGTGAAGTGCGATGTACGTGAAATTGAAGTGTTTGGAGTGAAGTGCAGCTGTGGGAGTGAAGTGCGGTGAAATTGTGTGGGTGTGTGAAGTGCGGTGCGGTGAATTTGTGACTTGTGTAGGTGTGTGCAGTGCAGTGAAGTGGAAATTGTGTTTGTTTGTGTGTGTTGTTTTGTGTGAAGTGCAGTGAAGTGGAAATTGTGTTTGTTTGTGTGTGTTGTTTTGTGTGAAGTGCAGTGAAGTGGAAGTTGTGTTTGTGTGTGTGGGTGTGTGAAGTGCGATGCACTCGAAATTGAAGAGCGATGAGTGAAGTGCGGCAGTGGGAGTGAAGTGCGGTGAAATTGTGTGGGTGTGTGAAGTGCAGTGCAGTGAGTTTGTGACTTGTGTAGGTGTGTGCAGTGCAGTGAAGTGCAAATTGTGTTTGTTTGGGTGTGTTGTTTTGTGTGAAGTGCAGTGAAGTGGAAATTGTGTTTATTTGTGTGTCTTTGTTTTGTGTGAAGTGCAGTGAAGCGGAAGTTGTGTTTGTGTGTGTGGGTGTGTGAAGTGCAGTGCAGTGAAATTGAAGAGTAGTGAGTGAAGTGCAGCTGTGGGAGTGAAGTGCAGTGAAATTGTGTGGGTGTGTGAAGTGCAGTGCAGTGAATTTGTGACTTGTGTAGGTGTGTGCAGTGCATTGAAATGCAAATTGTGTTTGTGTGTAGTTGAGTGTAGTGCAGTGTTGTGTAGTGTAGTTTAGTGCAGTCCAGTGTAGAGCAGTGCAAATGTAAAAGCAATGTAAATGTTCAAAAGTTTCAATAATGAAAATATAATGCTCCTTTCCCGTGGACGTAGGTCAATTTGACCGAACCACGTAAATTTCGTGTTCCTTTACCTTAGTAGCATTTCAAATTTATTATTTCGCAATTAGTACGGACTTTCATATGTTTTGTTGATTTATTTCATATTTAAAGATATTGTCGACTTGTGTTCTATTATTAGAATGGCAAGTAAGAACAGGGAATGTGCCACTCCTGCACTTTGGGAGAAGGACATAAAATTAATTTTCTGCGATGTATGCATAGCGGAAATCGAAAGAGGCAATAGACCAAACTCTTTCTTCAGCAAGGAAGGCTGGCAAAATATAGTAACAAATTTTAGGGAGCTTACAGGCAGGGATTACGACGACTGCAGCTAAAAAATAAATGGGACCAACTAAAGAATGAATTGAAACTTTGGAAGGACCTAAAATAAGGATCGGCGGCTTAGGCTGGGATCCGTCGAAGCGAACTATTGCTGCTACAGAAGAATGGTGGGCTGAAAGGCTAATGGTAAGACATCATTGAATTAGTTTTTCTTGCGTTTGCACCACTTCTAATAAAAATTATTTATTCTTACAGATTTATCCTGCGGCGAGGAAGTTCAAAACAGCTGGAATAGAACCAGAATTCGAGGAGAAACGCGATCGAATGTTTGGTGGGACAATAGCCACAGGGAAATACGCAGTTGCACCTAGCCAAACAATGGTTGATACAACCCCTGAGGAGGCGTCGTAGAACTTTCAAACGATTCGACGAGAACTACGCACATACGATCAAACTGAAATGCAATCTACAAACCGAACAAAGCGGCGCTGTTTGGATAAGAAGAGGAAAAATATTGTTGGAAGTATGAAAGAGCAGCTATCATTACTTGTGGAATCAACAGATGATGCTCCACATAGAGTTCAAAAAAACGCTATCCAGGAGGTTGTTAGGCTTCTAAAGGAAGACCTAGAGATTATTGGGAATCGTGATCTTTTCTTCTTTGCTATTGACCTCCTCCGGGACTCTCTCCACCGAGACTTTTTCATTGCAGTTGATAGAGAGCTATGCTTAGACTACATTCGCTATTATTTTGACCGACGTACCCTGTGATATGATATAGAAGTGTTGCTCTAATTTCATCTTTCGTTATTATTGTTAGTGATGTTGTCATGACAATTTATATTTGAATGTTTGAGTTATTTCCTTTCTTAATGTAGTTCATTCATTTGCTTTGCTGAGGTACTACTTGATTTCTATAGAGAGTAACATTTTATCTTTGAAAGGTGCAGTTTATACCGTCATGAATTCAGAGGAGGTCTGACGTCGTAAGAGAAACGCAGCGATAAATATGATGCTGCAATACTATAATACATATGTCGATCGTGAACCTTGTTACACTTCAGCTCACGTTGGAGAAAATTGGATGGGTGAAATGATTTCAGGACACCCAACGAGATTTCGTAATATCTTCCGAATGTCACATGAGGTTTTCAGAGATCTTCTAGTTGACCTAAGAACATCTCATGGACTTCATCGGTCTTACGGGACAACGGACCGTG
The DNA here is from genome assembly GCA_022702705.1 of Papilionanthe hookeriana x Papilionanthe teres. Classification (NCBI taxonomy): domain Eukaryota; kingdom Viridiplantae; phylum Streptophyta; class Magnoliopsida; order Asparagales; family Orchidaceae; genus Papilionanthe; species Papilionanthe hookeriana x Papilionanthe teres. The sequence continues at coordinate 146,520,809 of CM040428.1, forward strand.
AAGTACTTGGCATCACACTATTCATACTCGTCACGGAATGAGTCGATGAGGGGAGCCATGGAACGCTTCCGGCATTCGTCGGAAACAATTAGCGAGATATTTCTCGGTTGGTTTGGCTTTTCTTGTCAGTTTAGCGAATAATATGCTAAAACCAACTGATCCAACTTTTGCAAGGACCCCGAAAGAGATTCTTAATGATGAACGATACATGCCATATTTCAAGGTACGAATGTTAACTACAACAAATTTTTAATAGAATGGATTGCATGTTGATATGATTACTTTTTTCTTAAGGATTACATCGACGCAATAGATGGAACGCACGTTCATGCGGTAGTGCCGGATAACGAGAAAGTAGCTTTTATCGGTCGTTCTGGTAGAACAACTCAGAATATTATGGTCGTTTGTGATTTCGACATGTGCTTTACATTTGTATTGGCTGGATGGGAGGGCAGCGCACATGACAGTAGACTCTTTAAAGTTGCTACAAGAAAGCCAGAGTACAATTTCCCTCACCCACCAGCCGATAAGGTCATTTATAATATTAAAAGTTGATGTTTTTGGTCATATACCTAACTACACTTTCTATAATTACAGAGAAGTATTATTTGGTAGATGCTGGCTACCCCATGCAGAGGGGGTATCTTAAACCCTATCCTGATACAAGATATCACATTCCAGATTTTGAAAGAGCTAGTAATCGCACAAGGACTAGAAAGGAGTTGTTTAATAAGAGACATTCGTCCTTGAGAGGCGTTATTGAGAGAACATTCGGAGTTTGGAAGAAGAAGTGGGCCATTCTTTGGGATATGCCTCCTTATCCGTTCCCCAAATAGGTGCAGATAGTGTTGGCAACTACGGCCCTGCATAACTATATCAGGCGGCATCCAACTCGGGCTGATGTTGATTTTGACGAGGTTGCTACAGTCGACGGTTTACAGGACCGCATTGAACCGTCTCGGCCACGGGAGGATGACAATAGTGCACCAATCTGTACAAAAGAAGGGGAGGGTGCAAATGAAATGGCAAGACTTCGAGCAGACATTACTCGATTGTTAGTGGGAGAGTGAGTGTTTTTTTGCAGTGCAATGTCAGTCTTTTACATTCTTTCTGAGCACTTTACTTCACATTATTTACAATTCTACACACTAGATTGATTCTTTTCATTTTGTTTGACCATTTGACACTCAAACTAATTAAGCTGCATATGTGCTTGCATTTCAGGTAAAAATGAGCTCCAACTCGTCGGCTACCTCTCGCCGATTGCTATGTCGCTGTGGGTTACAGGCATCTCTTTTGACATCACGTCAGCCGCATAGCTTTCGACGAAAGTTTTATGCCTGTCCTCGAAACATTCCAGATCAGTGCCGTTTCTTTCGATGGGCAGATACTTTACCAGATTTTCACAAGTCTGACGCTGGGGAGTGTACAACCACAACGGAAGACGCAGTGAAACGGGAGTTACAGATTCTAAACACTAAAGTGAACATCATTATATTGTTGGTTGTTGTTGGAATAGTTCTTCAGTTTTTTTTACTCTACTGCTGCTGCTACGTGTTTGATTGGAGTATATGTTTTGCTGTAGAACTCTATGACTATTTTGAGATCTTCAATCGCTCTATTGCTGTATTATTAAATTTTTAATATAATTTGAACAATCTATTTAAAATATTTTATAAAGCTCGTAAATGTTTTATTAATACGAACAACCTTTTTAAATTATAAAATTTTTAATATATATATATATATATAATTTATTAAATTTAAAAGATAACCATGTTCGTTAATATTTTATTTTTAAATTAAATTAACATGTACCGATGCTCGTAAATATTTTGTTAATATACTTAAACAATTTAACCTATATAGTGAATTATTGAATTGAATCAATAATTCATTATATATAGAAAATATATATTAAAAATATAAAAATAAAAAATTCTAATTTAAATTTATTAACTTGTATATTTAAATATAAAATTTTTCAAAAAAAAATTTATTCCAATTAAATTAATTGATCCTACATAAATATAATGAAATATTAAAACAGCTTCTAATAAACGAGGGCGATCTAGTCATTTTACGCCGCAATTATTTTCCCACAGTCACGACCAAACGGACAATGAGCTTTCCCACATTGCTTCCCATGCTGCTTCTGAAGCGATGCAATTGCTACTGCAAAGTCGAGTAAGCACAGTATGCTTCCAAACAGACCCTTAGTAGGTGTAGGGCCCCGGGGGTCAAAAATTGAAATTTTGGAAAAATGAAGATTGATCAAATTTGAGCAAAATGGAATCACTTTGGTTGAGCCATGAAGCCATATTAAGCCCATATGAGCCATGAGAGGACTCATTTGAGGCATTCAATATGTTGTTCCTAACCCTCTTAGCCAGGGGCTTAGGGTTAAGGACCATCCATGTGAATTACCTACATGAGTCAGGAAGTCAAGTTGGGTGAGATTGTGGTTTTAGGACTTGGAATGTGTGTGAGAGTGTAGTGTATGTACAGGTCAACCCTCACCAGACCAGGCCATACAGGGTATTCCTAAGGCCAAGAAGTCCTATAGGGAACTCATCCTTTAAACCTCCACATTTGATTTCAACCCTCTAGGTGATTAGGTATCTATAATCAAGCTTGTGGGGTTTACAGGGAGTTAAGAGGTGTTTGAATTTCTAAGGGGAAAAGCCTATTGCTAGATCCTAAGTACTAAGGAAAGAGAAGAGAAAAGACCTCATCAAAAATGAGGGCAACACAATACCCAACATCGCTTCAGCAGTGAAATAACAGAAAATCTCACATTGACGATTCACAATAAGTTCTTCATGCATACCTCCAGGATTTTCAAAAGCTTTCTCTTGAATACATATCTTATTGCTAAGAAATGTACTAAAGCAAAAATAAGCCTTGAAATTCACAAATTTGCTTTCATCATACTCAAATTTTTTCTTCCCCTTTGAAATTCATGGAGCCATTTGTCTAAAAATACCAAATTTATCCAAATCAATTTTAAAATTGCAATGTAATGGACTCCAAGGTAAATTTAAAAAGATATGAATTCAAAATCCATAAAAAATCTCCAAAGTTTTGTTGACCTCATTTTTATGAAAGGTCTAAATAAACCACAGTGACCCAACAGGTCAACCCCTGACCCAAAAGGTCAACTCTGGTCAAAATGGTCAATCCTCACGCAATGACCAACCCTACTGACCCAACAGGTCAACCCCTGACCCAAAAGGTCAACTCTAGTCAAAATGGTCAATCCTGACACAATGACCAAGCCTGCTGACCCAAAAGGTAAACCTATGACCCAAAAAGTAACCTTTGGTCAAAATAGTCAATTTTTGACCCAATGACCCATCATTGACCCAATAAGCCAACTTTTGACTCTGACCAACCATTGACCCAATAAGCCAACTTTTGACTCAGAAAACAACTTTGGACAAATTAATCAATTTTTGACTCAAAGATCAACTATTGACTACCAAGTCAATCAAAACACTAAAATGGTCAAATATGATACATTTAACCACCTAAAGACAATAAATGACCATTAAGACAACTTTGGTCAACCCTTGACCCAAATAAGTCTAAAATTGATTTAAAATACCTAACCCATATCACTTGGGTCACAAAAATTAACTTCAATAATAGACATTGACATAATCAGGTTGACATTGATCAAAATAAATAATTACCTAAAGTTAATTTAAAAGTCACCACATTGACTTTTGGATAGATCTAAACCCTAAATTGAGTCAACATGACATATTTGGATCCCAAAAATGACAAAACCACCAATTTTGTGACCAAATCAAATATAACAAAGTCACATTAGACATCTTTGGACTAAAGTTAATCTATTTGAGTCAACTTAGGTCAACTTAGGTCAACCTGAGTCAATATTAGTCAACTATAGTAAAAAAATCATCAAATTTGGTCAAAATGCTCAATTTTGAACAAAAAATGATAAAAAATTAATCAAATAATTACTTTTAAAATTTTTTTGATTAATTAAATCGATAATGATATAATTCCCCATATTTTAATTAATTAAGTAATTAATTAAAAAATGGAATTTAAAAAAGCCATAAAAGGACAAAATACACAATTTTGAATTAAAAATAATAAAATTAATCAAATTATTAATTTCAAAATTATTTTGATTAATTAATTGACTAATAATTTAATTTTCAATATTTTAATTAATGACGTAATTAATTAAAGAAAAATTAAATTAAAAAGTCATGAAATAAGATAAAAATCCAATTTTGAATCAAAATAACATAAAATTAATCAAATAATTAAATCAAAAATTATTTGAATTAATAATTTGATTAATAAAATTATTTCCAACATTTTTAATTAATGACATAATTAATTAAATAAGGAAATTAAATCAAGAAGCCATAAAAAGACATTTAATCCATAAAACCAATTATGACATAATAATTGGTTTTGAAAAATTCCAAGCCCATTTATGGCATCATGGGTGACCTCATATGGGTTAGAAACAACCCATATGACCCATTAAAAATAAAATAACTCATTAATGACCCATAATATATCATATTTAACCGTGGTTAAAAGCCATCATGACATGAAGCCGAGGTGTTACTCTCTCCCTAAATCAAAGCATGACTCACTCCTCCTTGTAAAATGAGGTGGTCAGCCAAGGTGAGGATGAATTTAGCCACCTCCCTAGTCACCCAATGATAAGGAGACAAAGCTTCAACCCATTTTCATACCATGATTAAGCTCATCATGACATTTCATAAAAAAATGTTAAGGGTGAGGCTAAAGTGTCATCTCCTCATGAATCCTTAAATGAGGTGGTGGATGATGGAGACCTTAGCCCTTTAAGTTACCATTATCCTCTTCCTTAGCCAATGGAATGGAAACAAAGCAACCAAAGGTCATCATGGCAATTTGGAATCAATAATTGTCATGACACATGAATTTTCTTAAGTGTCACTTTCTCCATGGAATATGGAGAGGTGATGATTGGATTACATGGGGAAGGTTGTTACAAGACCATCCTCTACAGCAATAACCACCCGATGGTTAATCCCAAGCTAACCATAGTCTAACCATGGTCATTCATGGCTATAAATAGCCCCTTACCTGGAAACACTAAGGAGAGGAAAAAAAATTCCTAGAGACTTATAGGCTGCCCAAACCCTCTTGTCCCCAAAACCAAAAATCTTCCTTAGAGAATTTAGGGTAACTGACATTAACCCTAAAATGACATTTTTTAAGGCATTGTATAATTTTAAATGATATTTTTAAATTAAAGGTTAAAATTCATTAAAAATTAATATTTTAAACCCTTGAAAATATCCTCCTCACTCAAATTGGTATATTGTCTCATGAATCAAATCAAAATTGAACCAAACTCAAAATAGACATAAAAAAATCCTAATCAAGTCTAAAACACAAAATTAGGCTTAATTAGATTTGATTAATTAACTAAACCCTAAAACATTAAGGTTTAAGATAATATTAAACAACCCTAAATTAAGTTTAAAAGCAAATTAGACTTAATTAACCATTTAAACCCTAATCACATTTGGTTTAAGACATAAAAAATCCTTAATTAAGTTTAAAAGACAAATTAGATTTAATTAATAATACACCTAAAATATATAGTATTTTTATGCACATTTTTATACCTATTTTTAATGATATTGCACTTTAATGGAAGAAATTTTGTGTTTTTCTTGCAGGTATGATGAAAATAGATTTTCATGATGAAAGGAGCAAAATTGGATCAAATTTGGAGCAAAAAAAATGAAAAATCAAAATTTTGGCACAGGCCACAGTTAAAAATCAAAATTAAATTGAATTTGGCACCATTTTCAAAGGGGATGGGATGCAACTCTTGGTGGTAACTTCCACAACTTCCTTTGGGCTGCAAGTTTGAATGAAGGGGTGCATTCTTTGATGAATACATTGAATCTGGACACATTTTGAAGAGACACCAAGGCACCTTTTGGTTTACTATTTAAAGAGAGTCTTAGAAAATATTAAAGGGCTCATACACTTGCATTTTGAAGAGAATTTTCATTAGGAGTAGGAGTAGAGAGTAGAAAAGGAGCTTTTTCTTTGCATTTTGAGGTACTTCCATTGCATTTTTACAGAGTTTTATTTAGTTTTTATTAAGAGTAGGAGTAGAGAGTAGAGAGGAGAAAAGGGTCGGAGTGAAGTTTTCATCTTACCACTTCTTTTCTTTCTTTTTAGTTTAGTTTTTATTGAAGTCTGAAGTTATTCTGAGCCTTCGGAGTTGGGATATCCGCTCTGAGGAGTAGTTTAGTAAAGAGTTAAAGTTTCAGAGGAACTTCCCGAGTCTTGTGGAGAGAATTTTCATATAAGTGTTTACTTTTGTTCTTACATTTAGTTTTTAATTAATACTTGTTTCTACATGTTTTTCTTATGGTTTTTAATTTCAAATCAATGTGTTTTTATATTTTCTCAATACATTCTGAGTAGTTTACTTTATCTTTTCTTTCTTAAATGGAGAAGTAATTAATTTATAGAGAATTTTTGTGGAAAGTATAAGTGTTTAAAAGTTGGAAGAAGTTGTGAAAATTGATTCTAAAAACTTTGTTTACTTATTAATTTGGCCTGTTGAGTTGTAGAATTTGTTGAGATTATGTAAGATCCAATGCGGTATTGTCTCATAAAAGTTAGTAAGAATCACATGCAATTATATGGGTGAGAATTGTAGTCCGTATAATTGAATGTAATATTAGAAGATATTTTTATGGAAGGGAGTAAAATTAGAGTATTTTAGAGTGACAGCCTAAAACCCCCTAATTTGGTTTGATATTTTAAGTTTTGTTATGAGATGTTAGCCCCCAAGTGGTGGGAATCGTGGGAACTCTAGAGTGAGAGACTGGTATCTTGCCTGCCTAACCATGTTCAAAATTATAAAAATTTCAAATTAACAAATGTTCTTTATAGAACCAAGTAAGGGTAAAGAACACATTTACTTCTATATGTAACAACAAAATTTAAATACTTCCACAACAATACTTTAATAATTATTACAACTTCATAAAAGGAAAGAAAAAGATATTCTAGTTAATAGTATTTTACATACAGTGTTTTTAGTTATTATAATTTTAATTTCTTTCTTAACATTTTATTCAACTTTCAAAACTTTTCAAAGTCAACACATACTTTCAAAAGCCATAAAAAAAGTAAAACGATAATTTTTTTATTTCTTTAAAGATTTTACATTTTCCCTGTGGGTTCAATATCTCAGGGCTTAATGAGAAAGTCATATATTACTTGATAAACGATACGTATACTTGCGTAGTATCCAAATTATAAATCAAAATCATCAGCATATATATATATATATATCGGTGCGGAATCAAGTTTTTAGTGTCGTTGCCAATTTTCATGTCATATTTGTAAGTATAAATACTCCGGTAGAGTCACGTTTTTGGCGCCGTAGCCGGGGAAAACAATTAAATTGCATTATAAAAAGAATTAAGAAATTTAAATTTTTTTTTCTTTATTTTTGTTAGTGTGTTGTGCTTTGATTTTTTTTGTTGTTGTATGCGTAGTTCAGGTTCTGAAGGACTTGTACCTTACGATTCTGAATTAGAAAGAACTATTAGAAAAATCAAAAAATTAAAAATACAGAAAAAGATAAAAATAATCAACAAATGGCAAATCATCAAAATCATAATGTAGGCATCCATCAAGAATTAAGACCTTTAAGAGATTATGTTAACCCTACAGTAGATGAATTTCATGGTAGTATTCAAAACTCTGCTGTAGCTGTTAATTTTTTTGAGCTTAAACATGCTTTTATCTAAATGGTATCTAATAATCAGTTTGGGGGAGCAACATGTGACGATCCTAATTTGCATCTTACTATTTTTCTAGAGTTGTGTGCTACTTTTAAATATGATGGTGTTTTAGATGATGCTATTAGACTTAGACTTTTTCCTTTCTCACTAAGGGATAAAGCTAAAATATGGTTCATTACCACCTGGATCAATTAGAACTTGGGGAGAATTGTCACAAAAATTCCTTGCTAAATATTTTTCACCATCTAAGACAGCTAAGTTGAGAAATGATATAACATCTTTTTGTCAGTTTGAAGGGAAATCAATATATGAAGCATGGGAAAGATTTGAAGATCTCCTCAGGATATGTCCACATCATGCGATACCAGATTGGTTAATAATTTAAACTTTTTATAGTGGATTAGTTGGATCTCTTAGATCAATCATCGATGCTGCTGCTGGTGGATCATTAATGTCTAAACCATTTTCTGATGCTTTTGCTTTAATTGAAGAAATGGATACTTATAATGTTTAATGGACTTCTGAAAGGTTAAATCCTAAAAAGGTAGCAAGTGTTAATGAAAATAATGCTTTTACAATGTTAACAAATCAAGTTGTTGTTGTATTAAGGAAGATGGACCAATTTGTGATGAATTTTTCTCAGCCAAATCTCGTGATTGAAGAAAATTCATTAGGCAAAATGGTTGATTCTTATTCTTCACCAAAAACTATGAATTCTATAAGTAAACCTAACAACCCATATTACAATAATTATAACTCAGGTTGGAAGAATCATCCAAATTTAACTGGAATAACAATAATCAGGGTGGTGTTAAGCAACAATGGGGGAACCACCAAGTAAACCCATTGGGAAATTGAAACAACCAAGGTAATAATAATAATAGACTAACTTATCCTTCAGGTTATAACAATGCTTTACAATTAAAGGATAACAAGTTGTCTATGGAAGAAGTTGTATCACAAATGGGAAATCAGTTACAAATTCAAGGAGCGACCATCAGAAATATTGAAAATCAATTGGGAAAAATTGCAAATGCCTTAAGTAATAGATCCCAAGGAATTCTTCCAAGTAATACTGAAGTGAATCCAAGAGAAAAGAATAAAGAACAAGTAAAAGCAATTCAGTTGAGAAGTGGAAAAGAATTGGAAGGTAGAGTTCGTAGAGAAAGAAAAGATTGAAAGAACTAAAGAGGACGCTCCAAAAGGTTTTGAAAGACCTATTTCTCCACCAAAGGTTGATTTAGAAAAACCACCACCTCCATTTCCTCTGAGACTTCATCAACAAAAGTTGGATAAGTGATTTTCAAAATTCTTGGAGATATTAAAGAAGCTTACCATTAATATTCCATTTGCTAAAGCCCTAGAACAAATGCCAAGCTATGCGAAATTTATGAAGGGTATTCTTAATAAAAAGAGGAAGTTTGAAGAAAATGAGACTGTTGCACTTAGTGAGGAGTGCAGTGCGATAATTCAGAAAAAGTTTTCTAAAAAACATAAAGATCCTAGTAGTTTCACAATTCCATGTCCAATCGGAGAAAGATTCTATGGAAAAGCTTTATGTGATTTGGGTGTAAGAATTAACCTTATGCCTCTATCAATATTCAAAAGAATGGGACTATGAGAAATATCCCAAACTACTGTAACTCTGCAATTATTAGATCATTCGATTGCATATCCTAAAGGAGTTATAGAAGATGTTTTGGTAAAAGTGGATCAATTTATTTTTCCTATGGATTTCATTGTGTTAGATATGGAGGAAGATAAAGAGATACCCATAATTTTGGGGAGACCTTTTCTAGCTATAGGCAGAGCCATGATAAATGTGCAAAAAGAGGAATTAATGATCAGACTGTTACATTGAATATTTCAAAATCGATGAAATATCCTGCTAGAGGTAAAAAAGATGAGTGTTATAGGATGGTTGTTATTGATTATTTACATGAATTTCTTTTCAAATCAACTTATGAAGAGAAAGCTGAAAAAGAAGAATTAGAATATAAGCTAGAAGAGGAGTTATTTGATTCTGAAGATTTTCAAGGGGAAGATTTAAAGTATGTTCATGAAAGTTTTGAATTCTTGGATATGACTAAAAAAGATGAATCTTATGGTCCATCAATTGAAAAACCTCCTGAACTTGAGCTAAAAATGCTTCCTGATCATTTGAAGTATGTTTTTCTAGGTGAATCCTCAACCTTGCCTGTTATAATTTCTTCTCAATTAACTGAAAAAAGAAGAAGAGAGTTTTCTTAAAATTTTGAAGAAGCACAAGAAAGCCTTTGGATGGACAATTGCTGATATTAAAGGAATCAGTCCTTCAATTAGTATGCATAGAATTCTTATGGAAGATAATTGCAAACCGTGGGCTAATCCCCAAAGGAGATTAAATCCTATCATGAAAGATGTTGTTAAGAAAGAAATTTTAAAATGGTTGGATGCTAGAATTATCTACCCTATTTCAAATAGTGCATGGGTTAGTCCTATTCACTGTTTTCCTAAGAAAAGAGGAGTAATTGTGACTGTTAATGAAAATAATGAAATGATACCAACAAGACAAGTTACAGGGTGGAAAATATCCATTGATTATAGAAAAGTAAACCTTGCCACAAGGAAAGATCATTTTCCACTCCCTTTTCTATATCAAATGTTGGATAGACTGGCTGGGCATAAATACTTTTATTTTCTGGAGGGATATACTGGTTACCACCAAATTCAAATTGCTCCTGAGGATCAAGAGAAAACTACGTTTACCAGTCCTTATGGTACATTTGCTTTTAGAAGAATGCCCTTTAGTTTATGTAATGCTCTGCTACATTTCAGAGATGTATGATGGCTATTTTTTGTGATTTAACTGAAAAAGGGATTGAAGTTTTTATGGAAGACTTTTTAGTGTTGGGAATTTTTTTTGATTCATGTTTAGAACATTTATCTAAAGTTCTAAAACGCTATCAAGAAACTAATTTGGTCCTTAATTGGGAAAATTGCCAATTTATGGTAGCAGGAGGAATTGTTTTGGGACATCGGGTTTCAGAAAAAGGTTTGGAGGTAGATCCTGCAAAATTTCTAGTTATATCTAATTTACCTTGCCCAACCAATGTAAGGAGAATTAGAAGTTTTTAGGACATGTTGGATTCTACAGGCGTTACATCAAAGACTTTTCAAATATTACAAAACCTTTATGTATTTTACTGGAAAAAGATGCAATTTTTAATTTTGATGATGATTGCCTCAAAGCCTTTGAAACATTAAAAGAAAAATTAATCACTGCACCTGTAATAATTTCACCAAATTGGTAAAAACCTTTCGAAATAATGTGTGATGCTAGTGATTATGCTATCGGTGCTGTTTTACGTTAGAAATATGATAAAATTTTCAAAGTAATCTATTATGCTAGTAAAACTCTTAATGAAGCTCAAATTAATTATACCACTACTGAGAAAGAGTTATTAGCTATAGTATTTTCCTTTGATAAATTTTGATCATATTTAATTGGAACTAAATGTGTGGTGCATACTGATCATTCTGCTATTAAATATTTAATGAAGAAAAATGATGCAAAATTGAGACTCATAAGATGGATTCTTCTTTAGCAAGAATTTGATTTTGAGATAGTATATAGGAAGTTTTCTGATAATCAAATTGTTGATCATTTGTCCAGGCTTGAAATTGAAAAATCTCTCTGTGATTTTGAGGAAATTAAAGAACAATTTCCTGATGAAAAACTATTCACTGTTAAAGAATTACGTGTTCTATGGTATGCACACATAGTAAACTTTATTGTTAGTAATATTATACCCTATGGTTTGACATACCAAGAAAAGAAGAAATTTTTGTCTGATGCTAAGACTTATTTTTTGGATGACTCATTTTTATATAAACAAGGAAAGGATCTTATAATTCTAAGATGTGTACCTTTGGAAGAGACTTATGAAATTATTCAAAAATGTCATGATTATGATTATGGGGGACATGTTGGAAGTGATAAAACTACATATAAGATATTACAATCAGGATTTTATTGGCCTATAATTTTTAAGGATGTGAATGATTATATTAAAAATTGTGATAAATGCCAGCGTGTAAGCAATATTTCTGGAAGAAATGTGATGCCCCTCAATTATATGTTGGAAGTTGAAATATTTGATGTTTGGGGACTAGATTTTATGGGACCATTTACACCATCTTTCGGAAATGTTTATATTTTGATAACAGTATACTATGTTTCCAAATGGATTAAAGCTATTGCTTTACCTCGATGTTATGCTTAAAGTGTTACAAAGTTTTTAGAAAAGAATATATTTTGCAGATTTGGAATACCAAGAGTAATAGTAGCTGATGGGGGAAGTCATTATAGAAATACGATTGTTGGGAAGTTAGCAAAGAAATATCATATTAATCATCGCATTGCTACTACTTATCTTCCGCAGACAAGTGGTTTGGTTGAATTATACAATCGTGAAATTAAAAGAATATTGGAAAAAATTGTTAATCCAAATAGAAAGGACTAGTAAATCAAACCGGATTATGCTTTGTGGGCCTATAGGACTGCTTACAGAACACCTATAGGAATGTCCCCATATAGGCTGATTTTTGCAAAAGCTTGTCATTTACCGTTTAAACTTGAGCATAAAGCATATTGGGCTATTAAAGAGTTCAATTATAATTTGAAAGATGCTAATGAAAAGAGATTATTGCAATTGAATGAGCTTAAAGAAATAAGGAATGAATCTTATGAAAATGCTAAGATTTATAAGGAAAAGATGATGTTATGGCATGATCGGAAGATTCTTACTAAAAATCTTGTACCAGGACAAAAAGTTTTACTGTATAATGCTAGATTGAGAATATTTTCTGGAAAACATAAGTCCAGGAGGATGGGTCCATTTATTGTGATAAAAGTTCATTCTTATGGAGCTGTAGATATTCAAGATCCTAAGACTGGAAAAATATTTAAAGTTAACGAACATAGAGTTAAAGCATAATTTTAAATCAATAAATATAAATATGATATAATTTGATGTTGGGTCACTCAGAATGAGTTCTGGGTATGTCAGGCTGAAGACGTTAAAACAAGCTTTTTGTGGGAGACAACCCATAATTATCAGTGTGCTTTGCTTAATGTTTGTTTTGTGAGCATTGTTTGCATTGTTTGATTTGTTTTTATGTTTTTGGTGGTAGTAATTTGGAGTTTTTTAAACTATAGTAGAGTTTATTTGACCTTAATTGATGACTTAGAGAAGACATAATGAAAATTCGGACACTTAGCAGGCCTATGTTAAATTGAGCACTGGCGGCTAAGCGCCGACTGGTTAGCTCTTAGGCGCCGCAGTTATAAAAAATGTGAAAAATGAGGTTCTAGAAGTCTAGATCGTGTTGGAGAAGTTTTGGAAGTTATTTTGGAGTTTTAAAATGTCTTGAGATAGATTTAGCACTTCCCAAGTCTATAAAAAAGACCTAATTTAAGAGAAACACTTGCCCCAAGTCCTATTTTCATTTCTGAGTCTTAAGAAGAGAGTTTTGAGTGCATCATCTCTTCCTAGGAGAAGGAGATGAAAAATAAGCAAGATTCTGACAAAAGTAAGTTCATTAGTGATAGTGCTAAAGAATTATCCAATGTTTATCTCGCTGTTAGTATTCAACGGATTGCTGAAATGATGGCAAATATTGAAGCCCGAGTGACTTCAATGGAAGCAAAAATCCATGAAAGTAACTTACAGTTAGAGCACATGGGATGGCAAATCAAAATGCAATTCAGTCATTCAAGGTATGTGGAAGAAGCAGATAAGGCTATGTTTCTGAAAAACAAATGGATTGAAGAGGAAGATGTAAGAATGAACAATTATTACTCGTTCTATCAAATGTATATTCTAGAAGGGTAAAATAAGAATAATAGTGGTCCTGTATATAATCCGCCTAACAGAGAATGGAATTAAGAGTGTTTTATTTTTATGTGTTTAGTGTTCTTATGTTTTATGTTTAGTGTTCTTGTGTGTTATGTTTAGTGTTTATATTTAAGTATTAACTAAGCCTGATGATGTGATGGTTACATCCTAGAGATGTATACTTATCAGTTTGAGATTAAAGTCTCTTGTATTTAAAGAATTTCATCCTTTATGTGTGGATAGAAATTCTAGAGTTTTATTAAGTGTTATGTTTGTTTTAATATAAAGTTTGTGTTTGTGTGAAATTTGTGTGGAATCAATAGATATTTAATTTTGATTTAGAATATTGAAGAATTTTGTGGGGAGAAATAATTATTTTGAAGTAATTAAGGGTGATTAACAAAGTGATTTAGTGCATATACCATTATTGTGATTATTTGGGTATTGTTTAGTTTGCGCTAAGCGCCAAAGTACCGGTGCTTAAGCGCCAGATTTCGCGGCTATGCGTCGATAGTTCGCGCTTAGGTGCCAGTTCACGAAAATTGGTTCCCAACGATTAAAAACCCGAAAAATGCCATTTTTAAACTGTCACATCATCTTCAACATTCGGTCTATCGCTAAAGAGAGGCTAAGGCATCATATTGTGGATCATTTAAGAACTGATCTCAACAAAAATTATTAGATTTGGATTTCTTAAGGTAAGAGCACTACTCTTAAGTAAAAATTTTTTATTTTCACCATGTATTTTGAGTACATTTTAAAAAATCTTTAAAATCACTATTCATGGTTAAAATTTGAGGAAAAACTTGAGAAATTACTTGGATTTAGTGAAAATATAAAGATATTTCAGAAAATTTAGTTTTTTTGGGAATTTATGGTGAAATTTTTCACAAATTTTTAGAGATGGCTCCAAAGTCAAAGCGTGCACGAGAAAAGACAAGATTTGATTCGGACAAATTTGTTAGTGTGAGGGCTAAGGAACGATACGTCGATGAATTGCAGTCACGTAAGTTGATTCCTGAGCGAGTGTTTAGTAAACCAGGAGAAGTGATTTAAGAAATGATTGCTAGAAGGAACTGGGAGAATTACTGTTGCTTCTCCGCTGTTGCAGTTGTTTCTGTGGTTCGAGAATTTTATGCAATTTTTTTTGTTGCAGAAGAGAATCAAGTGATAGTTAGGAGGCATGAGGTCAACTATTCTTCTGGGGCAATCAATATTTTCTATGGACTACCTCCTGACATGTTTTGTTTTTATTCTAACTATCATCCTACGGAAGGAGAATTATATGAGATCATGGAATTTCTTACTGATGGAAGAGGATTATGGAAAATAACAAATGATAGATGAGTGAACTTTCCTGCTTCCAAATTGAATGCCATTTCTAAGGCATGGAATTATTTTATCTCATCTAAGTTGTTACCTTTGAGTCATACTAGTGAAGTAACAAGAGAAAGAGTTGTGTTGAACCATTGCATTCAGCAAGGGAAACCTATTGACATTGGAGGTATAATTTATGATTATGTTTTGAACTGTGCTAGATCCACCACTACTACATGTATGGGATTTCCTTCCTTGATTCATTCATTAAGTGAATGATCTGGAGTGAAGTTTGAAACCTGGGAAGAGGTACTTCAGCCATTAAGACCAATTACTAGTGTAAACGTTGGTTCTTACCCTGTACATTCAGAGTTTGGTTGGAGAGGAGGATTTGGTAGGGCTTCTACTACTTTTGCTTCTGCTGCATCTACTTCTCATGCTTCTACTTTGCTTGCATCATCATCTACTGATTCACAAACTAGTTTATTAAGAAAAATTTTGAAAAAAGTAAGTCTTACTCGAGAGCATCTGAAAGATATGGATGGTAGGATAGATAATGTAGAAAGATATGTTGTGAAACATGATGAGTATGAGGAGAGTTATCAGCAATATTTGGATAGACTGATTAGAGGTGATCAAAGTGTTGAGATGTCCCCTCATCCATTCTACATACCTTATGTGCCATCTAGGGATTGGAACGAGCAGGATGATGATGATGATGATGATGATGAGTAGATTAGTGTTATTTTTTTTAGTTGTGTTGTTGTTATTGTTGTTGCTGATTTTTGTTTTGTTTGTATATAGTTTGATTATTGTGTTGTGATATGAACCGTGATAATATGTAAAACTGTAGTTTGTATTATTTTTTCTGTTATGCATATTCAGATGTTGTTGTTTGTATTGATGTTTTATATGTTGCTTTGTGGTCGTGATGTGTATATTAAATGTTTTAATGTGTATGTTATGTCAGAGTTTTTAGTATTGTGTACTTTAATTCAAAAACTGTTAGGAGATTATAAACCACTATTGGGACCTTCTACTTAGGGAACTACATGTTTAAAATTTTTTAAATTTCACTATCATCTGTTATCTGTATCAGTGCGTTATTTTAGTTGGTGTGTATTGGCTTTGAAAACCTCCTCTACTGTAGAATTCTTTTTGAAATTTTTACTTTTATTTGTATAATATATATATATATATATATATATATATATATATAGTTAAAAAAAACTAAATTTGATTTCATTTTACTCTTGTTATTTAAATTGTTATGCTTGCATATTGGGATATTAAAAATTCCTGCAAGCATGATATGTCAGTTTTTTATTTCTCACCCATGTATCATTTGTTATGCTTAAATGTTTTATCTTAACTAAAAGTTAAAGATTTGGGGGGGATTTTAAAAATAAAGATTTTCAAAAAAACCTAAAATTTTGTTTGATTCTCAAGAAAACTTGAAATAATTCTTATTTTTTGATTGAGAACAATTATGTACGTCAAGTCATATTAGGGGAACAAAATTTTTGAATATAGAAATGAATAAAAGAGTTTAGTTAAAATTTATAGTAATAAAAAAAAACTTAAATTTAAAATTTTCTTAATGAAGAGGTGTTAAATAAAATTAAACTATCTTTAGTAAGAAGTTTTGTATTTTTGGATAAATAGAAGATTTGACTTTTATTCTTCAAAGCATAAATTTCTTTTATTGAAGAGTAATTTTCAAATATTATTATTATGATTTTTAAATGAAAGATGTATATCTGACCTTTATTTAAAATGGAAGGGTGGAATTCAAAATCATTAAAGGCCTATCGAGATATAGTAATCTTTGCCTTTTAAAAAAAAAAGAGAAAAAAAAAGAAAAAAAAAGAAAAAGTGAAAAATTGTATATGAAAAGGGAGGAGAAGCTTAAGGATTTAAGGGCCTAATCAAAAATTGATTTCATACCTAAAGTTAAAGATATAAGTTCAGAAAAAATCTAAAGCTTAAAGTTATAATATAGTAAGTAAAATTATTTTCAAATAAAGATTTTTAAGTGAGAAAAATAAGTATTTGAGTCCTATATTTTGAAGAATCTACAAATATTTCTGAATTAGATAGAAACTTATATTTGTCATTTTCCTTTACATAAGAACTTTCTTAACTTTAAGTTAGTCTTAATTACTGAAATTTTTTCTAAATTGGACTTTTCCATTTCTGGAACAAAATTTTGTTATCTTCCTAAGAAACTCATTACAAAATTTGCATGCTAAAATGTTCTATGAGAATAATTGTCACTTGAGGACAAGTAACATTTTAGGTTTGGGGGATTTTGATACACCTAAAATATATATTATTTTTATGCACATTTTTATACCTATTTTTAATTATACTGCACTTTAATGGAAGGTATTTTTTATTTTTCTTACAGGTATGATGAAAATGGATGGTCATGATGAAAGGAGCAAAATTGGATTAAATTTTGAGCAAAAAAAATGAAAAATCAAAATTTTGACACTGAAGGTTAAGCGCTGCTGGGCCGGCGCTTAGCCGCCACAGTTAAAAATAGAAATTAAATTGAATTTGGCGCCATTTTCAAAGGGGATGGGACGCAACTTTTGGTGGTAACATCCATAACTTCTTTTCGGCGGCAAGTTTGAATGAAGGGGAGCATTCATTGGTGGATACATTGAATTTGGACACATTTTGAAGAGACACCAAGGCACATTTTGGTTTACTATTTAAAGAGAGCCTTAGGAAAGATTAAAGGGATCTTCCACTTGCATTTTGAAGAGAATTTTCATTAGGAGTAAGAGTAGAGAGTAGAAAAGGAGCTTTTCCTTTGCATTTTGAAGGGTTCTTCCATTGCATTTTTACAGAGTTTTATTTTAGTTTTTATTAAGAGTAGGAGTAGAGAGTAGAGAGGAGAAAAGGGTCGGAGTGAAGACTTCTTCTTCCCACTTCTTTTCTTTCATTTTAGTTTAGTTTTTATTGAAGTCTGAAGTTATTCTGAGTCATCGGAGTTGGGAGATCTGCTCTGAGGAGTAGTTTAGTAAAGAGTTAAAGTTTCAGAGGAACTTCTATAGTCTTGTGGAGAGAATTTTCAGCTAAGTGTTTACTTTTGTTCGTACATTTAGTTTTTAATTAATAGTTGTTTCTATTTGTTGTTTTTCTTATGGTTTTTTATTTCAAATCAATGTGTTTTCATATTTTCTCAATGCATTCTGAGTAGTTTACTTTATCTTTTTCTTTCTTAAATGGAGAAGTAATTAATTTATAGAGAATTGTTGTGGAAAGTATAAGTGTTTAAAAGTTGGAAGAAGTTGTGAAGATTGATTCTAAAAACTTTGTTTACTTCTTAATTTAGCATGTTAAGTTGTAGAATTTCTTGAGATTATGTAAGATCCAATGCGGTATTGTCTCATAAAAGTTAGTAAGAATCACATGCAATTATATGGGTGAGAATTGTAGTCCATATAATTGAATGTAATATTAGAAGATATTTTTATGGAAAGGAGTAAAATTAGAGGATTTTAGAGTGACAGGCTAAAACCCCCTAATTTTGTTTTAAGTTTTGAGTTTTGTTATGAGAAGTTAGCCCCCAGGTGGTGGGAATTGAGGGAACTCTAGATTGAGATACTGGTATCTTCCCTGCCTAACCATGTTCAAAATGGTAAAAATTTCAAATTAACCTATGTTCTTTATAGAACCAAGTAAGGGTAAAGAACACATTTGCTTCTATCGGTCACAACAAAATTTAAATACATCCATAAAAATACTTTAATAATTATTACTACTTCATAAAAGGAAAGAAAAATATATTCTAGTTAATAGTATTTCACATACAGTGTTTTTAGTTATTATAATTTTAATTTCTTGCTTAACATTTTATTCAACTTTCAAAACTTTTCAAAATCAACACATACTTTCAAAAGCCATAAAAAAGTAAAAAGATAATTTTTAAACTAATTAGACTTAACCCCTATTAAGTCTAATTAATCAATTAAACCTTACCTAAATCAGGTTTAATTAATACTAAATCAATTAGACTTAACCCATATTAAGTCTAATTAATAAATTAAACCTTACTTAAACTAGGTTTAATTAACCTTAAACTAATTAGACTTAACCCATATTAAGTCTAATTAATCAATTAAACCTTACCCAAATCAGGTTTAATTAATCCTAAACCAATTAGACTTAACCCATATTAAGTTTAATTAATCAATTAAACCTTACCCAAACTACGTTTAATTAATCTCAAACCAATTAGACTTAACCCAAATTAAGTCTAATTAATCAATTAAACCTTACCCAAATTAGGTTTAATTAATCTGAAACCAATTAGACTTAACACATATTAAGTCTAATTAATCGATTAAACCTTACCCAAATTAGGTTTAATTAACCATAAACCAATTAGACTTAACCTATAATAAGTCTAATTAATCAATTAAACCTTACCCAAACTAGGTTTATTTAAAACCAAACAAATTAGACTTAACCCATATAAAGTCCAGTTAATCAATTAAACCTTACCCAAATTAGGTTTAATTAATCCTAAATCTATTAGACTTAACACATATTAAGTCTAATTAATCAATTAAACCTTACTCAATTTAAGTTTACTTAACCTTAAACCAATTAGACTTAACTCTAATTAAGTCTAATTAATTGATTAAACCTTATCCAAATCAGGTTTAATTAACTATAAACCAATCCTAATTAAGAAAAATCAATCTTAATATCACTCAAACTTAATTCAAACCTAAGTTCAACCCACTTTGAACTTAAGTCAACCTTAAGTCTAGGTTCAACCTAACTTGAACCTAACTTAACTCAAACTTAAATCAAGCTTGAGTTCAACCCATATCAAACTTAAGTTAACCTTAAGTCTAGGTTCAACCTAGCTTGAACCTAACTCAATTCAAAACCAAATTTGAATCCAAACCACATTGGATTTAAGTTAAAATCTAGGTTCAACCAGATTTGAACCAAATTTAAGCCAAACTTAAATTCAACTCATATTGAAATTAAGTCAAAACCTAGGTTCAAAGACTTCTAACAAAAAGTCTAGGTAGGATAAGAATTAGGGCGATAGATAGAGAAAGAGAGTGGTGACTTCTTGACATTGACATGATACAGGAATTAATAGTGATGCAAGTCGATTAAAAAGATTTTCATCGCCATTAAAGAGTGGTGACTCCTCTCAGGACCTTCTCTCTCCCCATCTTTGGTTAATCAATTTGTCCTCGTGACTATGATAATATGTTTTTTGAAAGGCTAAATAATCCTTTATTTTGTTCTATATCTTACTTAGTCTCGAGTAAAATAGAACTAACACCTCTTCAATTCAAAGATTTGTTCACGAAGAACAAATCCTAGAATCTTAAATTTCCATAATCCACAGACCAAAACGACATTAATGTCATACAAAAATAACATATATTCCCTCCCTTCCCACCCAGTTTACATAACAAGTCTAAAAAGAAAACGATAATGAACAGATATAATGGATTCCCCGAAGTTGATCTTTTTCCTGCCTTCAAAATTTTAATTTGTCAGTCTATAAGATAGTCTGTTATAATCAATAATCAAATTTCAATCAATTAGTTCTCAGTGGCCTGCCACACATCGTTTATGAAGTTATAGAATGAATTTGAATTCAATCAATGATTTTGCTATCTCTTAGGACAATTTTGTAGGAAGAAAGAAATCGATTGAAGCGGAAATCAGATCTATGTTTAATCTAGTTCTAGGACTAGTCAACTAACATGTCTTCTGTGGAGAAATGAGAATTGATATGTGAGGCGGGATGAAATTTGAAATCTTTGGATTTAATATCTTTGCAAATATTCTTCTCGATATCCACCTATTGACAGAAAGACAATTCAGAAAGCAAAAATCTAAACAAAAATTCCAACATTTCTAAAAGAAAAATATGATTTCATGAGAAAATGCAATTAATGCCCTAATAACTGGGCCCTTTATCTTAAATTTTCAGACTGGGTCCTAAGTAAAAAATAAAATATTGTGATCAAAACACAAGTAATTGACTAAAGATATCATGAGTCTCTTAATCTTCTGCCATGTGATTGGGTCCTAGCTTTTGAATGCGTTACAATATCCCAGAATTTGTCTTAAGAAATATTTAAGAATTATTAATTAAGGAGGCTTGGACATTCAAAATTCTTAACATGCTTAATTAGATATAGTAATTCCTTGAGAAGAAGCTTGAGGTGAGCATACAATCAAAAATTATTGTTTGAATTCAGACATTCAAAATCTTTAAAAGAAATATGCTCCACCAGATATAGTAATTCCTTGAGAAGAAGCTTGAGGTGAGCATGAAATCAAAAATTGGTGTTTGAATTCAGACATTCAAAATCCTTAAAATATGCTTAACCAGATATAGTAATTCCTTAAGAAGAAGCTTGAGGTGAGCATGAAATCAAAAATTGGTGTCCAAATCCTCCCTAATTGATAAATCTTAAAAAACTATCTTAATAATTTTCTTTTGATATTATATTCAAAAAAGAATTAGTGATCTCATCTTTTCGTTGACTATTAATTGGTTCAGACATATATTTAGAAGATAAAAAATATTTTGATCACATAATCAAAATTTTGAAATATGCTTAGGCTCAGAAAGAGAAAACTAAGGTAAATGGCTTTGTTATTGGAGATTAATGGAAATTATACTCTGAAGTCATAATTTTCCAAAGATCCAACGCCAATCCTAATTCAGAAATGTCAAAGTGAATTTTCAAAGACAATCTAAATAATCTATATAGGATTGGTGATTAATGGAAGCTACATGAACCTACTTGACCGACATCATTTGCTCTAATGAAAGAGCCCTATGTTGTGCTTCCACTTGAAGTGCAATGACCTTATCTATAAATGACACTAGAAGATGAAATAAAAAATGAAAATATGAAATTACAACTCGAAGAACTTGGAAGCTTAGAAGGCAAGCATGCTCAACAAAATTTGAAATTATACAGGCCCATGATAAATTGGTTCAGCCTAGGACACTCAGATCAGGGATTTGGATGTAGTACTTCAAACTCCTATCCTCATGGGAGGGCCATATGCTTGTTAAAAAGACACATTTGGGGAAATCCTGTCAGTTTGTAGACTACCAAGAAAAGAATAATACACCCAATCAATGGGTAGTATTTGAAAAAGATGCAACATAAACAAAAATGAATTACTTGTTTTATAAACTGGGAAACAAATAACCAAAAAAAAATTTCGACATTTACATTTTTAAGAGATAGTATAAGACCTCCTTAAGTGGAAAATGACATCTACTCACTTTTTCACTATTGGATATAAGACCATTATGACATTGGCTTTCCTTTAGCAATCTTTCTTTGGATAGGATATAAGTCTTATATGCATTCCTATTCCTAAACTGACATGTCGACATTGATATTTCTAAGAGATAGTGTAAGACCTCCTTATATTGAAGATGGCATCTACTCTCTTCCTCGCTATTGGATATAAGACCATCAAGACATTGGCTTTCCTTTAGCAATATTTCTTTGGATAAGATAGAAATCTTATATTCATTCCTATTCTAAAACAGACATATCTAAGAGATGGTATAAGACCTCCTTAAATGGAAGACGTCATCTACTCTCTTTCTCGCTATGGATATAAGACCATCATGACATTGGCTTTCCTTTAGCATCTCTCTTTGGATAAGATATAAATCTTATATTCATTCCTATTCCAAAAATGACATATCGACATTGACATTTCTAAGAGATAGTGTAAGACCTCCTTAAGTGGAAGATGACATCTACTCACTTTCTCGCTATTGGATATAAGACCATCATGACATTGGCTTTCCTTTAGCAATCTTTCTTTAGATAGGATATAAGTCTTGTATGCATTCCTATTCTAAAACCAACATATCAACATTGACATTTCTAAGAGATAGTATAAGACCTCCTTAAATGGAAGATGACATCTACTCTCTTTCTCGCTATTGGATATAAGATCATCATGACATTGTCTTTCCTTTAGCAATCTTTCTTTGGATAGGATATAAGTCTCATACGCATTCCTATTCCAAAATCGACATTTTGACATTAATATTTCTAAGAGATAGTGTAAGACCTCCTTAAATGGAAAATGGCATCTACTCTCTTTCTTGCTATGGATATAAGACTATCATGACATTGGCTTTCCTTTAGCAATCTTTCTTTCGATATGATATAAGTCTTATATGCATTCCTATTCCAAAACCAACATATCGACATTGACATTTCTAAGAGATGGTATAAGACCTCCTTAAATGAAAGATGACATCAACTCTCTTTCTCGTTATTGGATATAAGATCATCATGACATTGGCTTTCCTTTAGCAATCTTTCTTCGTATAGGATATAAATCTTAAATGCATTCCTATTCCAAAACCGACATATCGACATTGACATTTCTAAGAGATGGTATAAGACCTCCTTAAATGGAAGATGACATCTACTCTCTTTCTCTCTATTGGATATAAGACCATCATGACATTGGCTTTCCTTTAGCAATCTCTCTTTGGATAGGATATAAATCTTATATTCATTCCTATTCCAAAACCGGCATATCGACATTGACATTTCTAAGAGAGAATATACGACCTCCTTAATGGAAAATGGAATCTACTCTCTTTCTCGCTATTGTATGTAAAACCATCAAACAATGGGTTTCCTTTAACAATCCTTCTTTGAACACATTCCTATTCCAAAATTGACATTTTTACATTGCCACTTTTTTGAAAAAATTGAGATGACATTTGCTCTCTTTTTCCTCAATTGTCTACAATACATCGACAGTTCCAAAAATGCCAAAATAAGGACTTTGAATTAAAAATGACATAATAAACAACTTGTGATGATTAACATCTTTCGACCCGTAAAGGTCAAATCCCAGTTCGATCTTCTCAAGCCCACTCCGATGTCTAATTAGTCTGATTAAGCATTGAATAACATTCTAAAGCCAATGCAAATGGTATTTTTTAACTCAAACAACACAAAACATCACTTTCATATATAAAATTCAAGTTTCAGACACATACACATAACACTAAATATTACACATCATCAAACCATATAATTCTAAAATTCAACTTATATCACAACCATAACATAATAAAGTTGAAAACTAAACAAGAAAGCAAGTCTAAATATAACATCCATGCAAAGAAATCAAATACTTAAATACAAAAATATAATTATCAAGTTTTCATTATTCCTCAGAACTGTCATCAACTCTAAGCTCTCCAATTGATTGAGCGTGAACGAACAGATTAAAGAATGGACGAAACATAAATTCTTCAGTAGAATCCTCTTCAATCCAACCTTTCCTTTTCATCAATCACGTTAAACTTCCTTTAAGATATCCAGAATGATCAAAGTTCTTCTTCATTCTCGAATCCAGATGATCAAAGAAATCAGATAGATTGTTGATTGCATTCATCAGGTGTTGTACTTCCTTTTCCAATTTCTTAATTTTCTTCAAGATAATATGTGAACTTTCAGGAAAGTAAGGAGGAATAGGTGGTGACCTCTGAGATGGTTGATCTTCAATAATGCTCATGTCATTCATATCACCAACTGCCTGGTTATTATATGCATCTGCTGGTTCTATAGGCTTCCAAGGCAGATGTACTCTTTCCTAGTTCTCATATGGCACTTGTTATTGACTACAAAGGAGAAATATGGTGGAAGGATGTCCAAGCCCATAATTCGATCTGTGAACGATCAATCTTAAAACAGATTTAACAATTATTGAACCAACATCAATAGGCATCCCCATTTGAATACAGTAGTTCAAAATAGCACAATCCTTAGTTATTTTACTGATTTCCATAGTTGGGAGCAATTTTGCACATATGAAATAATGTAAGTGTTTCAACGTAGGATTTAGCAGTGTGGTTGAGAAACTTACATACCTGCTATCTCTTCTCTCTCATTCAACACTTTCATCTGTTAGATATCTATATATATCACTCATATTGTCCTTCGTCCGGGCAAAATTCAAATAGTGGCAGATTGACACATTCTCAATCATGTATAAATCATTAATATTTGCAGGAGTAAATGTTACAAACCTACCTCGCACATAGACCGATCCTTGGTTGATTCCATGAAGATTTACGTAGAATTCCTTCACAACCGGGACAACTACGGTGGTAGTAGTATATCGCAATACTATGCAACGTCTCTGAATAATAATTTCATCAATTATAGTGGTAGGAGAACTCGTACCTTGATTCACAAAGCCTCGTTCCTTAATCAATATTATTTTCGATATATTTTTGTTGAATAGACACTGCGCCTCGAAACTGACGAACTTTCTATTGTTGAAAACTTGAAATCTTGAAGTTTCTATCAAGTCGGAATCCATTTAGACGAGATTTGGGATCATCCTCTTCAATCCTTGGGTAGTTCCTGCGTCTAGGGGCGGTTTTTGGGAGTTCTAATGGAAGATTTACCGCCTAGAACCGCCAAAACTCAAATTTAAAGATGAGAAATTTTTTTCTGAACAGCGGCACTATCCGGCGCTGATGACAGCGTCGTTCGGCACTAGTTTAAATTTCGCCAAACTTCACTTCTTCCAAATTCCTTCCAAACTTCGGTTCGATTCATTTTTTAAATATTTTTAATGATAATTAAGGAAGAATAAGACTTGATTAAGTAACAAACAAACACAAACAACACATCAAACAAAGCAAACACTCAATAACTATGGGTTGCCTCCCACAAAGTTCGTAGTTTAACGTCGTCAGCCAGATATAATTCTAGTTATTCAGATTGATCTAACATTAAAACATTTTTAAAATTAGGTCCATTACCTTCAAAATATGATTTTAATTTTTGGCCATTAACTTTTAATGTTTTTCTGGATTTAGGGTCTTCGATAATTACAGCTCCAAACTGATATATTTTTACGACAATGAAAGGTCCTGTCCATCTAGATTTCAGTTTCCAAGGAAATAATTTCAATCTTGTATTGTATAACAAAACTTTTTGTCCTGGTTCAAATTCCTTTTTGACAAACTTCCGATCATGCCATATTTTTCTTCTTTCCTTATTTATTCTATAATTATCATATGATTCATTTCTGATTTCTTCCAATTCATTCAATTACAACAGTCTCTTCTTACCAGCATCTTTCAAATTAAAATTCAATTTCCTTATCACCCAATATGCTTTATATTCTAATTCAACTGGCAAGTGAGAGGTTTTTCCAAAGATTAATTTGTAAGGGAACATTCTTATAGGATTTTTATAAGCAGTTCTGTATGCCCATAAAGTAGTATCTAGTCTAGCAGACAAATCCAATTTCTCAGGATTAATGACTTTCTCCAAAATTTGTTTGATTTCACAATTAGATACTTCTGCTAAACCATTAGGTTGAGAATGATAAGCTGTAGAGATTCTATTGCCTCAATTCATTTTAATAGATAATCAACAACAATCACTATATATATATTTCCAAATGATGGTATAAATGGTCTCATAAAATCTAATCCCCAAGCATCAAAACTTTCAACTTCCAAAGTGAAATAAAGAAGCATTTTATTTCTTCTTGATATATTATCTATTCTCTAACATCGATCACAAGTTTTGATAAATCTATAAACATCTCTGAAAAGAGTAGGCCAATAAAATCAATATTGCAAAATCTTATGTGCAGTTCTATCAATTCTGAAATGTCCTCCAAATTCAGAAGTAAGACATTCTCAAATAATTCTTCAGTTTCCTCATAAGGCACAATCTCCTAATAATAAGATCTTTACATTTCTTGTATAAATAAGGATTGTTCTAGAAGTAAAATTTAGCATCATGCTTAAATTTTCTCTACTGTTGCATTGTTAAGTCAGGTGGTAAAATATTACTAACGATGTAGTTTACAATATCAGCATACCACGGTAAATTTTCTTCAATAATATTATATAATTTCTCATCAGGAAAAGTTTCAGTGATTTCCTTTTCAAAATCATCCAAATTAGGTTGTTCAAGTCTAGATAAATGATCAGGTATTTGATTATCGACCCCTTTTCTATTAACGATCTCAAAATCAAATTCTTGCATTAAAAGCATCTATCGAATCAGTCTTAGTCTTGCATCCTTCTTTTACATTAAATATTTAATAGCAGAAAGATCAGTATGCACTATACATTTAGCTCCAATTAAGTAAGATCTAAACTTTTCAGATGCATAAACGATCGCTAATAACTCTCTTTCAGTAGTAGTGTAATTAATTTGAGCATCAGTAAGAGTCTTACTAGCGTAGTATATAAATTTAAACATTTTGTCATGTCTTTGCCCTGAAACAACTCATATAGCATAATTGTTAGCATCGCACATGAATTCAAATGGTTTCTCCTAGTCAGGTGAAACTATTATAGGTACAGCGATTAATTTTTCCTTTAATAGATCGAAAGCTATTAAGCATTCATCATTAAAATTAAACTTCCTATCTTTTTCCAAAAGTTGGCATAGAGGCTTAGTAATTTTTGAGAAGTCTTTAATATATCGCCTGTAGATTCCTACATGTCCCAAAAGACTTCCTACCCCTCTCACAGTTGTTGGAGGTGGTAATTTTTCTATAATTTGAATCTTTGCAGTATCTACTTCCATATCATATTTAAATATTTTATGCCCAAGCAAAATTCTACCTACAACCATAAATTGACATTTTTCCAAATTTAGGACTAAATTTGTTCTTTCGCATACCTCTAAAATTTTTTCTAAGTTGCATAAGCATGCATCAAATGAATATTCGAATGCTGAGAAATCATCCATGAACACTTCTATTCCATCATCAATTAATTTGTTAAATATGGACGTCATACATCTTTGAAATGTTGCAGGTGCATTACATAATCCAAAGGGCATTCTTCTAAAAGCAAAAGTTCCATAAGGGCTAGTAAATGTAGTCTTCTCTTGATCCTCAGGAGCAATAGGTATTTGGTGATAATCGGTATATCCATAAAAAATCAATAGTACTTGTGTCCAACAAGTCCGTCTAGCATTTGGTCCAAAAATGGTAAAGGAAAGTGATCTTTGCTGGTGGCAGCGTTTAATTTTCTATAATCAATACATATTCGTCAACCAATGACTTGTCTTGTCAGTATAATTTTATTTAGATCGTTTACATCAACAGTCACTCCTCCTTTCTTAGGAAAACAATGAATTGGGCTTACCCAAACACTATCAGAAATAGGATATATAATTCCAACATATAACTAATTTAAAATCTCTTTTTTAACCACTTCATTCATTATTGGGTTTAGTCTCCTTTGTGGATCAGCTCTAGGTTTATGTTGTTCATTCAACAAAATTCTATGTATATAGATCGATGGACTGATTCCTTTAATATCAGCTATGTACCAACCAAAAGCCTTTTTGTATCTTCTAAGGTGTACAATAATTTTTGTTCTTGATATTCATTTAAATCTGAAGATACAATGGCTGGTAAAGTAGATGATTCTTCTAAAAACATATACTTCAAATGATTAGGGAGAAATTTCAATTCAAGTTCAGAGGGTCTAATGATAGATGGAATTAAACTTTTATCTCCATTTTCCATAGTATCCAATCTTTCAAATTTTGCCCGAACAAATTCTAACTTTGCATTCTTCATATCATCCAAATCATCTTCATTTTCACTTTCATATTCATCCTCACATTCTAGATTTTCTTCAAATACTTCTTTAAAATGACCTTCTCTCAAATAATCATAATTTCCATTCGAAAACACTCATCATTTTTATCAGTTGAAGGTTATTTCATAGATTTCAGAATATTGAAAGTTACCTCTTGGTCATTAACTCTCATAGTTAATCCTCTTTTTTGAACATCGATCATAGCTCTCTCAATAGCAAGGATAGGTCTTCACAAAATAAATGTAATTTCTTTATCTTCCTCCATATCTAATACAATAAAGTCCACAGGAAAGATAAATTTATCCACCTTTACTAATATATCTTCCATAACTCCTTTAGGTTAAGTGGTAGAACGATCAGCAAGTTGAAGAGTCACCGATGTATGTAAAATTTCTCTTATTCTCAATCTTTTGAAAGTTGACAAAGGTATAAGATTAATACTGGCTCCAAGATCACATAAAGCTCTTCCGAAAAATTTCTCCCCTATAGCACACTGGATAGTGAAACTACCTGGGTCTTTAAGTTTTTCAAGAAGCTTCTTCTGAATAATTGAATTACACTCACCGCTAAGTGCAATAGTCTCGTGGTTTTGAACTTTCTTTTCTTTTTAAGAATATCTTTCATAAACTTTGCATAATCAAGCATCTGCTCTAATGCTTCAACAAAGGGATTATTAATCATTAATTTCTTAAGAATTTCCAAAAACTTTGCAAATCTATTATCCATTTTATGTTTCTTTAGTCTTTGAGGAAAAGGAGGAGGTGGTTTTTCAACAGTTATCTTCATTGATTCTATCAGATATTCTTTTGGATATATCTTATTAGAAGCTTTATCAATGTTCACTTCCTCTCTTTCAACTTCAACTTCTTTTTGAACTCTTGGTTCCAATTCTTTTCTACTCTTTAATTGAATAGCCTTTATTTGCTCGTTGTTTTGATCTTTTGGGTTGATCTCAAAAGATTCCCAGAAGGTCTATTATAAAGCGCAATAAAGATATGTCCCAATTGATTCTCAATGTTCTTCATTGCAACGTTTTGAGCTTGAATTTGATTACCCATGTTCAGAATCATTTATTCAGTAGACAACTTCTTCTCCTTAAATTGTTGATCACTATTAAATCCACAAGGATAAGAAGGTCTACAATTGGTATTTCCTTGGTTGTTCGGATTTCCAACTGGATTCATAAGATTGTTTCCCCATTGCTGGTTAACAACAACATTAGTGTTATTCCAATTGAAGTTCGGGTGATTCCTTCAACTAGGATTATAATAATTCGAATAAGGATTATTAACTTTGTTATTTGTGGCATTCAAGTTTTCATACGACATTTGAGAGTCAATCATCTGTCATGATGAATTTTTCTTCTAACACTGGGGGTGTTGGAGAATAATTCATTACATATTGATCTATTTTCTGGTAAAGTGCAGCAATTTGAGAGACTATCATAGTTATCGCATCAGAATCATGAATATTAGCTACTTTCTTAGGATTTACCCGCTCAGAGGGCCATTGAAAATTATGAGTAGTCATCTCTTCAATAAATGAATACGCTTCATCAAAAGGTTTAGACATTAATGATCCACCAGCAGCAGCATCGATAATTGATCTCAAAGATCACACTAATCCATTATAAAATATTTGAATTACTAACCAGTCTGGTAAAGCATGGTATGGACACTTTCTCATAAGATCATTAAATCTTTCCCAAGCTTAATATATGGATTCTCCATCAAACTGACTGAAAGATGTGATATCATTCCTCAGCACAGCAGTTTTGGAAGGAGAGAAATATTTTGACAGAAACTTTTATGAAAGGTCTCCCCAAGTTCTGATTGATCCATGTGCTAACGAATTTAACTACGCCTTAGCCTTATCCTATAGTGAAAAAGGAAAAAGTCTAAACCTAACACATCGTTTGACACTCCATCATATTTCAAAGTAGCACACAGTTCTAGAAAATGAGCGAGATGTAAGTTAGGATCTTCATTAGGTGTTCTTCCAAATTGATTATTTTGTACCATTTGGATAATAGAAGATTTAAGCACAAATGAATTAGCAGCAACATCAGGATTTCGGATAGTTAAGTGAATTTCATCTGATGTTGGATTAGCATAATTTCTTAAAGGTCTTGGTATATTTTCAAATTAATTATTTAAGTTGTTTGCCACTTTGTGAGAATTTGCAGATTGTTTTTGTTGTTTTCGAATTTTTCTAATAGTACGCTCTAATTTAGAATCGTAAGGCACTAAACCTATAGATCCAATAATACACATACAAACATAATAAGAACACTAACAAATAAACAGACACACACAATTATGACTTGCAATTCAAATATAAGATTTCAAATACTACAAAATTAAATTTTAGCAATTACCTTTTCTTACCTTGCCGCCCCGGCAACGGCGCCAAAAACTTATTAGGACTTTTTTAATTTGTCAAAATTTATGAACTCAGATTTAGATATATATATCAATCAGCTATTTACCCCCCAGCACAATCTTCCAATACCCAATGATTAACATCATTTGTTGGAATATTAGAGGGGCTGCTCACCCCTCATCCCTCCAAAGATTAATCAACCTGAATAGAAAGCACAAATTCTGGTGCATAGTCCTGCTTGAACCTATGGTCCATAAAAAACCTGAAACAATTCTCCTTAAATTCCCTGGCTTTTTCCATTATTCTAACATCAGCAATAAAATCTGGATTTTCTGTAGACATGAACTCAGGTGGTCTGTTCTATTGGACCAAAGGCAACTTCTTCACATTTTAATCTCTCTTCATGGGATGCAACGTGTGGCTTGTTTCATATATGCTGGTTGTACTAGGAATGATAGGCTGGAACTGTGGGCCTCTCTACATTCTATTGGAAAAAATCTGGACTCTCCTTGATTGGTTGGGGGAGACTTTAATTGCATCTCTACCTCTGCTGAGAAGTTGGGGGGAGACCACCTAATCTCACCACCATGAATAACTTCTGTAATAATATATCTCTTGCTGGTCTCTTTGATTTGGGTTTTTCTGGTCCTGAATTTACTTGGAAGAGAGGTAGGTTGTGGGAGAGACTGGACAGATTCCTGGTGAATGGCTGCTGGCAGTCCCATTTTCTCCATACTTTTGTGACCCACCTTCCACTTGCTGGATCAGACCATAGACCTCTTCTCATTACCATTACTTCTCCTCCCCCCACCTGCAAGCAATTCCCTTTTAGATACCTAAATTTTTTGTCAGCTAATGACTCTTTCCTTGCTGAGGTGGCTTCTTTGTGGTCTAGGGTCTCTCACCCTCACCATTGGACTAGGCTTTCCCTTCTACATCAGAAGGTGGGCAAGGGCCTCAAGAAGTGGAGCTGGACAGTTTTTGGAGATGTGTTTTCTACTGTGGAGGTTGCTAGCAGGAAGGTAGCCCAGTTAGAGAAGGATGTGTTGGAAAATGAATCCTTGGATGGACTTCTTCTTTAAGCTCAGGAAAACTTACTCACCACTAACCATATTCAGGAACTCTTATTAACGCAAAAAGCAGCTGTGAATATTTTTACAGATGGAGATAAGAACACAAAATTTTTTCATGCTCATATCAAATACAAGAGAAGATGCAATATTATTCATAACATCATTTCTGCTGATGGTAACCTCCTCACTGATAATTCTGCATTTGCACTTGATGCTGTCCAGTACTATCAGCACATTCTCAGCCAACCCCAACTAGAGAGAACCCAGTTTGATAAATCTTTGTTTGCTCAGGATGCACAGTTCACCAGCAACATAGAATTGTGTCAAATTCCTACAAAGCAGGAAGTCTGGGCTGCCATTTCCACTCTTGATAGTTCTAAAGCAGTAGGTCCTCATGGATTTACTGCTGACTTCTATAAGAAACATGGAGCATTATTAAGATGGAGGTGATCCATTCCATTCAGTCTTTCTTCCAGGGGCAGGACATTCCATACTACTTTAATCATTCTAATATTGTTTTAATTCCTAAATCTACTAAGGCTGAATCATGGAATCACTATAGGCCTATTAGTCTGTCTTCTGTTATCAGCAAGACCATCAGCAAGATCCTAGTTTCTAGACTACAACCTCTCTTAGATAAAATTATATCTCCCAGCCAATCTGCTTTTGTTCATGGTCGTTCCATTACTGACAATGTCCTACTGGCCCATGAAATGCTTCTGGATTTGGATAGGAGTTATAGAGGTGGGAATCTCATTTATAAGCTGGACATCAGTAAGGCCTATGATACTCTCCATTGGGATTTTCTTCTGGATGTTCTATCTGCTAGGGGATTTTCTGAGCAGTTTTGCAATCTTATCCACAGATGGCTCCAATCGAACAGCCACTCCATCCTTATCAATGGTCAAGCATGGGGTAATTTTGTTGCTTCTAGGGATCTTAAGCAGGGAGACCCCTTGTCCCCCTCCCTTTTCATTTTGTCCATGGACTATCTTTCCAGGGTGCTCAATTCCCCTAACCAATCCCAACATCTCTATAGATACCATCATAAGTCCAATATCCATATTTCCCATCTCATCTATGCTGATGATGTGATTATTTTCTCTAATGCTCAGAAGAATGCTGTAAAGAATATTATGAAATGTCTCCAGCATTTCCAGTCTTGCTCAGGTTTACAATTCAATGCTGATAAGTGCCAATTGATCTGCCATAAAAGAATGGCACTCAGTCACAAGAGTTGGCTTCTTCAGTTTACTGGTTTCAGAAGTTCTCTTGGCCCTCTTATATATCTTGGTGTTCCATTACTTAGAGGGAGAGTTAAGTAAACTAACCCACAATTTTATATTATGATATTTTTAATTTAATTGCAACGACGCCAAAAACTTGACCCCTTATATTATATGTATAGAATTGTAATTGTTTATGTTGTGGATGCTACGCAAGTATACGTATCGTATCAAGTAATACAGGGCTCTAGTGGAGTCCTAGTTATCGATCCCACAGGGAAAGAGAAAATTAAGTAACAGCTAATTTTAAAATAATAATAATAATAATAATAATATACGAAAATTTGTAATTCTGAATTTAAGCGCAATAAAGTAAACTAAGTATTTCAATTAGGTAACTTAACTAAGTAGAAAATTAATACGTATGGAAAGTGCTGGAAATTAAACTAATTGTTAAATAAGTCTTAACTATTCAGAAAAAGTATCTTTCCCCTTGTTTAGAAATTTAAGTGATTGATGAATTTAAATAGATAATTTTAAGGTATTGTGACAAATAGGAGCATTCCTATTCTTTACCCTTTGGTCCAGGTGTAAAGAATATTGACTAATCCTATGTTTGATTACTGAATCTGCGGCTAGGCTGGGAGGATACCGACTGCCACTTCAGAGCTCCCACGTTCCCCTCGCCTGAGGGCTAACATCTACACTTGAGCTCTCAAACAATAGGACCGAAATGAATATTTTAGTCTGTCACACTAAAATGCTCAATTCTACGCCCAGTGATATTATTTCCCTATTTATTTGCACCTTCCTTCCAAGGCTTTTGAATTCCCGAATATCAGATGTAATTTTTACTATAGTTGATATTCAACACATTTTAACAAATCAAATGGCCAGTTTGAAAGTAAATTAAGTTTTAAGTAAAAATTATCACAATTTATTAATATATAAAAGTACTTATCTTTTTAGTTCATCAAGTCACTTAATTTCATAACAGGGAGAAAGACTAATAAACTACTCAGAATGCATGTTGACTAAACTAAGCATGGATTTCATTTAAAGTTAAAAACAATAAATACAAATACTTATCTCAATTTATCCCCAAGCGAGACTCTAGCAGTTCCTTTGACTCTTCCTTCCGATACAATGAAGACTCACTAAAAACTCACTAACTCACTAACTCACTAAAGACTCACTAAAAACTGCACACAACTAATACACTTATATAAAATTTTAACTTAGAACAAATTAACACACAAAAACTGCACACTAAGACGCCTAATTTCAGCCTCTATATATAGAGGTGAGCAAAGGACCAAGAGGTGTGTAAGCATCTCTTCAAAAAGTGTCCAGGTTCAATGTATATGCGCCATTTGAACTATCTCGCCGTCGGTGACGAACTACCTCGCTGTCGGCGAGGCTTCTAGAAGATCTTCAAACCGCGCTATCTGGCTGTCAGCGGGCTCGGGCTCGCTGTCAGCGAGACAGTTATAAATCCTTCAGAAATGTCTCCTCGTAACCTCGTCGTTGGCGGGCTAGATCTAGCCGTCGGCGACTCAGCACAAATTGCGTTATTTTCTTCCTTTTTGCTCCAAATCCGCTCCTTTTTATGATTTTTGCTTTTATTACCTAAATTCTCCATTCCTGCAACAAAATAAAGAAAATACCCTTCTTTAAAGTGCAATTTCATCAAAAATAGGTATGAATTTCTTAATAAAATTTTCAGTGATCACAGACCCACTTTGACTCCGTTCTCCAGAAGATTCACAATCAGTACGTCTAGCTGGTCCCATTCCTTCTTATCTAGTGGAGGGAGGATCACACTTCTTAAAAGCATTCTCACTACCTTCCCTTCCTACACCCTTCAGATGATAGCTATGACCAAATCAACTCAGCTGCAGATGGAAAGGCTTTTTATCAGATTTCTGTGGTCTGGGAATAGGAGGCAACTGCATTGGACTTCCTGGCTTAAGATTGCTAAACCTGCTTGGGCTGGGGGTATTGGGGTTAAAAGTCTGAATCAAATCTCCCAGATCAACCACTGCAAGCTGTGGATCAGATTTCAATCACAAAATTCCCTTTGGGCTAAATTCATGATGGGCAAGTACTGTAGAGATAATCACCCAGCTTTGGTATCCAGGAAGTTGGGAGACTCTAGAGTGTGGGCCAACATGCTTCAGGCTAGACCCAAGGCTTATAATATGTTCCCATGGGAGTTGGGTTGTGACCAAATCTCCTTTTGGTTGGACAAGTGGTGCCCTGAGGACAGGCTCCTGCCTCCCCCTAATGTCACCAAAGCTTCCCTGCTGAAGGTTGCTGACTGCTGGAGCAATGGTGAATGGTCTCTTCCCAGGCTCAATTCCCTTCTTCAACCTGATTCTGCTAAGCTGGTGGCTACTATACCTCTACACCCCTCCAGACCTGACAGAATTAGTTGGGCTGCTTTTAAATCTCAAAGTTTATCTAAAGATATTTATTCAAGGTTGTTCCTGTGGCAGGCTTCTCCTAGGGACTGTGCCATTTTGAATAAATATCAAACTCCCTCCATGTCCTTTTTCTTTGGAAGCTGCTCCATAATGTCCTTCCCACTGATGACCTCCTCAAGTTAAAAGGTTTGAGGGGTCCCTCTTGCTGCAGATTGTGTATGAAGGATGAGGAATCATATTCCCATCTTTTCTTTGAGTGTCCTTTCTCCCAACAGGTCTGGGCTTACTGTACACAATTCTTTAAGTTGAATCTTGTCAATCTATCCTGGAGATGTCTCTCTTCTTGCCGGTTAAAGTGGAAGAAAGCAAATTTTGGGGATGTCCCATATATTATTGCCTGGTTTATATGGATGAGCAGGAATAACTCTACTTTTGATAATGTTACCCCTTGTGCCAAGAAAGTGGCTAGGAATAGTCTCTCCTACATTGCCAAGTTAATCCATTGGAAAGGGTATCCTAATTTCTGCTCTTTCCCATCTGCTGCTAGGAGGGTGCTACCTACCATCACCTGTGTGGACTGGACAAACCCAACTTACCCATATATCAAGGTAAATACTGATGGCAGTTTCTCCACCCAGGGAGCTGGGGTGGGGGGGTGTTCAGAAACTGTAATGGCAAGTGCTTAATTTTCTTCCAGATCCCTGTCAGAGCTGTTGATGCCTTTGAAGCTGAAGTCATTCGTCGTTCATCGGGCTTTCAAGGTAGTCGCTCACTTTCATTGGTCCTCCCCGATTGTGGAGGTGGATTCCGCTAATTTGTTTCAATCCTTGGGGGATGCCGACTCCCTCCCTTGGCATATCCAACTCGTGGATGGATAAAATTTCAGACTTGAGAAGCAATTGCAATTACCATTATCAGTTCATTTATAGAGAGGGCAACCTTCCAGCTAACTGGTTAGCTAGGGAAGCCAGGATTACCTGTACCAGCAGATGACGGCACATATTTAGGTTGTGTGTTATTTTGAAAAGGGGGTCGCCTAACAGAAGTTATCGGCGAATTTTTAATTTAATTTAAATAAATAATTTGAAAAAATAATATTTGATTTTGAAAATAATTTTAAATTTGAAGGTTTTAAGATATGAGATTAAACCGATTCTCACATCCCAAATAGTTTATATAAACGAGCACCGCACCACAAACTGTGTATCTATCCTTAAGGATAGACACACTGCTTGACGATGCGGCTCGATTAAATAAACTAGAAGATTTGTGACATCCGTTTGATCCGCGAACCAATTTTATAAGCCGACAAAATTCCCCGCTTAATATGAAAGCATTAAACGGGGTTTATATTACTCGGGTTCTTTAAAATTCCCTATAAGGGCAAGCCCCTATAGTTAATTACATCTTAAGTGACGGGAATCACCTAAGAAAACTCTCGATAATAATCAATAATTCTGCTCTCAAGAATTTCAAAGTTTAAGTTTTCAAAGGATTGAATTTTTTGGAATTTCAATAAGGAATGGATCAAGTTTGGAACATTTTGTTTTGAGAATTCAAAGGAAGAAGGGTAGGGGAAATTACGGATCCGAAGTGAACTTCGGTAATCTCCCTACTATCCTATTGTTTGGTTTGGATTTAGGAAAGTCCTAATGTTTATTTAAATGTTTTGATCTTGCCAATTTTAATTAATTAGGGCTTATATTTGTATGATAAAATCATACAAATAGCCTCGAAGATATGAGGGTTTATGTCGTGCTAAACGACTACCTCGGAGTCCTAAGACCGGTTAGGGCTTAATTTACATGACGTGATCATGCAAATGCCTAACGAAGAGTTGAGGATTTATGTTGCACTAGGCAAGCTACCTCGAAGTCCTATGGCTTTGTTATTTAATTCTAGGAAAGTTTTGCTGAAGTAGACTCAGGTTTTGCTGATGACAATGGCCGTGCTGCCCACCATGCTCCGAGCTCCTTGTTGTTGCAGAGTTTTAGTTTTAGAAGTCATAAATCAGAGGATGAGAAAAGTGTTTTGGTTTAGAGAAGTCTTAATTTCCAGGTGTTTTCAATATTTTAATTAAAACAAATCTTAAAGTTGATTATAACGACACCGGTTAAGATCCCACGGTTCCATCCTTCTGGCATCATTATTTTTATCGGATTCACTTAGTCCGGATGAATTTGCTAAACTCAATCGAATGAGTTCCACACTTTCATTTAGACCGTGGGAAATCCCGTTAGCAACACGTAGGTTACATCATCCGAGGTATTCCCGATCATCCAACAGGACGTTTTAATTTAATTGTAATTGTAGTTTTGTGTTCTGTTTGTGATTAAATTTTGAGTTGTTTTATATTTTGAAATGTTATGGCGGTGAATTTTATCTTGCAAGGACTTTTAACTTAGTTTTGGTTTCAGTTTTAGGGACTATCCTAAAGGTGTGGGTTTTCATGCAACAGTTGTTTTATCATGCAAGAAAAGTAAAGTGCATTTGCAATAAAGTAAATTGCAAGAAAGTAAATTGCAGAAAAGTAAATTGCAATAAAATAAAAGCGTACCTGGAGGGTCTTCCCGTCATCCCAAGCTGCACTTAAAACACAATTAGAATATTTAAGCAAGTTCCTAGGTAAAGCTAAGGTAAGAGTTATGGTTTTCTACCAAATTCCTAATCCTATAGCTAGTCATCTCCTATGACGTCTAGGTTCTTTGTGTTTTGGTTTAAGGACGATTTTCTTCATCAAAGAACAATTAAGTCCAATTGTTCTTATAAATGTCCTATCATATTGAGGAAGTGCTTAAGAATAATCTTAAACATCTTTTCAATATTTCTAGGATTGTTTTAAGTCCAAATGGGTTTAATTATATAAATGAATTAATCGTCCACGGATTCAAGTTTTGTTAACTTGCTCAGTGAACTAGGACATTTGAATATCTTATAAGTGAAGTAACATTTCATTTAATGTTCTATTTAGGAGTTATAATAACCAAAGCTTTCGAGGGTAAATTGGTGTTCAAATGATTTGTGATTTAGTTTAATTTCCTTTAATGGGTTTAAATTTGGAATAGTGTTCAAGTTATTTTAGATTTATTTTTAATTCTTCATGTCTTTGGTGATGCTATATTTAATTCAACTTAATTTAATTTAATTTAATTTAATTAAGTTTTAATTTAATTTTAATTCAATTTAATTCAATTTAGTTTGATTTGATGTTACATTAAATTAATTTGATTTGATTTAATTTTAATTTAATTTGATTTAATTTAATTTAATTTGATTTAATTTAATTTAATTTGATTTAATTTAATTTAATCTTTAATTTGATTTAACTTAATTTAATTTGATTTTATTTATTTAATTTAATTTAATTTAATTTAAGTTATTTAATTTAATTTAATTTGTTTATTTAATTTAATTTAATCTTTAATTTAATTTAATTTAATTCAACTTTTAATTTTAATTTAATTTAATTTAATTTAATTTAATTTAATTTACTTAATTTAATTTAATTTTTAATTTAATTTTATTTTTTAATTTTAATTGAAATTTTTAAAAGAGTTTAATAATTTAATTTTAGTTTAATGATTAAGTCTTTTAATGTTTTAAATTTGAATT
Source organism: Papilionanthe hookeriana x Papilionanthe teres (assembly GCA_022702705.1). Classification (NCBI taxonomy): domain Eukaryota; kingdom Viridiplantae; phylum Streptophyta; class Magnoliopsida; order Asparagales; family Orchidaceae; genus Papilionanthe; species Papilionanthe hookeriana x Papilionanthe teres. The sequence continues at coordinate 146,560,201 of CM040428.1, forward strand.
ATCATTTTAATTAAGAATTAAACATTAATGAAATGATTAATTTAGGGAATTTTAAATTAAAGAATAAATCTCTTCCTAATAATATCCCTATTTTAATAATTCCAATTTTATTATTCTTCCAAATTTAATCAATTATTTAATTAAGGTTTAATCATTTTAAAATTGCTTAATGGATTTCTAGCCTTTAATTATTTAAATTTCAATCATCCAAATCAGATTACGATCAAATATTTTACTTATTAATTTTTTTATTAAACCTAAAGTTTTAATTAAGGGTTAAAATTTTAATTACCACTTTACCCTTTAAGCTTAATAATTTCATAACTCACTAAATTGAACTCAAATGAACTTGAAATTTTTATGTGACTTCACTCATATGTCAATAAAGATATGAGAGGAGAAAATGTGATTTTTCTGTATTTAATTTATTTATATAATTATTTTTGGTAGAAAATAGAGATTTCCAAGGAAAATTTAATAACATGACCAAGGGAAAGTTTCTGTCCTTAAGAAAATTAGGGGACATTCCTAATGACCAGAGGACCACTTGGACGAATTTTGGTGATTTTTTCAATTATATTATTTTTATTATAATTATTTTAAGTTTTGGAGTATTAATTAATTTAAAAAATAAAATAAATGTTGAAAAATGAATTTTATATTTTTCAAAAATCTCTCTGATATCAAGGAAATCAGAGAATCAAATTTTGCAATTTTCTAATTTTTTCTATGATTTATTATAATTATTTTAGTGAAAAAGCTAGAAAACATATTTTTTTAATTTTAAAATTACCCTAGAGCTTTAAAATTTAATATCTCACTAAATAGACCTAAGAAAAATGTGGGGTTTGTTCCTAAGTGATTAAAATTCAAAATGTGACATTTTGGTGAATTTTATTATTTTTGTGATTTTTATTATTTTTTAATTATTAAAATATTAAAATAATATTAAAAATCAATTTTTTTAGAAAATTGAAATTTTAATTTTCTTAAATTTCCCTGATATCAGAGAGGCTCCAAAACCAATTTGGTGAATTTTTCAAAGATATTTTGAAAGTTATGAATTTTTAAAGTTTAAAATGACTAAGTGGCTTAATCAACCCAATTAATAGGGCTAACCAAGTCCAATTGACCTCAAATTTTTATGATGGGTTCCTCTGATCCTAAAGGTCAGTGGAGAATTGATTTCAAGTCAATTTGATGTATGGTTAGCTCTAATTAATTAGAAACCCATTTTGGGTGTTTAAGCCAATTAGGGTTGTTTTAAATGAACTAACTCAAAACCTATTTTTCCTAGGGTTCTCTGGTCATAAGGAACATCACCAAATTTTCCTAGAATTTATTTCACAACATGCTATTTATTGGAATTAAAATACTCAAAACAGCAACATGAATTTGAAAAATCAATAACTTTTCATAGGGATGGCCTCTGACTTTGGAAAATTCAGGGAATGTTCCCAAATTCAGAGGCTTCAAAAGCCCTATGGTCTCATGCCATGGTGAATTGTATACATGCATGGAGAATTAAAAGTATGCAGAGAGTAAATAAATTATAAAAAATAAAATACTTAATGAAATTAAATGATTTCTTTTCCACATTATTCTCCTCTGTTCACTGAGCAAGAGGGTATTTTTATTTTATTTTTCTGATTTTTCTACACAAAGATATGAATTTTTGAAGTTTAGGGAATTAAATAAATAGAAAATACCCCTAATTTTCTATTTATCCACGCAGCGCCAACTCATCCTCGGCATCTCCGAACGCACACGCGTCGCGCTCCCATTCGACGCCGCCATCTGACTCAGCGCTTCCGGGGCCCGCTCTATCGCTCCGTCTTCTGGTCCGACGCGATCTGAGCCGTCTATCCGCGCGTGTATTGAATGGACGGCATCCGTTCATCGTCCCCGAGCGTCCTCACCCGAGAGCCATCCACACTAAATCCCTAAGATCTCACTCGATACTCAATGGATTTTCATGTTCTTATGCTCTATGGATTCGACTTGAAGAGACGAACACATCTATACGGTTATAATGCATTGAAATTAAAGCATTTGAAATGGAGAATCTCCAGAAGCTCGGGATGAAGAATTAACTCAAACCTTTGCTCAGAGAAGTGTGGCTTCGATCTGAGAGTTGTTGCACCTTCGATTGGATCCCAGCAAGCTCCAGATGAAGTCTCCTGGTCTGGTGAATTGTCTAGGTGTGATTTCGACCAAGACCGATCACAAAGCTTGGAGGCCGGAGCAACCGGGTGGCTCCGGAGATGGGGCTTTTGTCGGTGGACACCTTCCCTTGGTCTGGTGAAGGTGTAGAACCAATCAATTTGGGGATTGGCTCACTGTGGAGAAGTGTCCGGGTTTTGGGTGGAATTTCAACTCTGAAATTGAGCTCACAGAGAAGAAATGGCAGGGGGATCTCATTGGGGATCAAGTGCTCTGTGTATGGGGAGGAGTCTGGAACAATTTTGGCAGAGTTTCCTTAAGGTTTGTTTTCAGCACTTCTCATGGCCGAGAGGGGTGGTGTTTAAATAGGAGAGGGTGGAGGGCTTCCCCGGGAGAGTTAGGGCTTGGGATCAGCCTGCTCTTGGCAAGAGAAGAACAGCTCCAATGGCCACGCGAGGATGGGGCAGCTCAGCAGGTGAGAATTCCAAGTTGGGCTCACATGTGAGCTCTCGGCCATGGTGTTTTCCGGCGACCTAGGCGGCTGGCCGGCAGGCATGGGTCACCCTCAGGTCCAGGTGGGTCAGGACTAGAGGTTTGAGCAGTCAATTGGCCATGGACATTTGTAAAGGGTTTGAATCAAAATGGAATGGGGAAGGGCTAGTTTTGAGTCTAAATGGGTCAACCCACCCATTTGGGCTTGGTGCACCCCTCAAGGTGGCTTTGGATGCTGTGGGGAATCAAAGGGATCAGCTGGTTTGGCATGGAGAAGTCTCCATCCAAATATATTTGGATTAAATTTAAGTTTAGGTGAAACATGATTAAGGCTAATGAGCTTTAGGGATTAAGGAAAGCCCTCCCACTTCTTAGCCAATATGGCATGGTGGAGTGTCCAAAGCTCTCATGGCTCACATGTGGCTCATGCATGGCTCCATGGCTCACCTTTGGCTTGGCAAAAAGTTTGGTCAATTTCATGAAAATGGATTTTAGGAATTTTTGGTACTTTGATGGAAATTTGTATGAAACTTGATTTGGAATAATTTGATGGTGAATTTAGGACTTAGGTAATGGCTTTAATTAAGTGGATGGCAAATGGAGATGTCATGTGGGCTTTAGGGTAGATTTTGGGCTTTTGAATTTGAAGGAAGTGGGCTCTTAGGAAAGTTTAAGAGAAATTGGCTTTTTGATTTTAGGATGGGCATTTGGGTAAAGATTTTTTGAAGAACTTTGTCAAATAAATGTCATAATTGGTTTGGGGATGTTCTATGAAGGGCTTGGAGTCAATTTGGTGTGATTTGGAGTTGAATTGGTTTGAATTTGGGTTTATTTGGTAAGTGGGCCTATGTAGGTCAAATTGGGCTAACTTGGGCCAATGTTGGGCTAGGGTTGAAATTGATGTAAAATTAATGTTGAGAAATGTTTATGGGAGTGTTTCAAAGAGGTTTTGGCTTTGGTTGGGCTTTGATTTTGGGGTTTAGGCTCATTTGGGTTAGGTTTGGGTTTAGGTCAAAAATGGGCCTTTTAGCTTTGGGTTGAATTTGAGTGGGGTTTGGGTCTAAATTTTGGGCAAATCATGTTAGTTTTTTGTTTGTGGGAATGTTAAGGAAGATTTAGAAAAGGTTTGGGGTTAATTGGAGTTGAATTGGGTGAGTTTGGGTTAGGTTTGGGTCATGGGTCCAAATTGGGCTTTAAGGCCAAAAGTGAGATTGGATCCAAATATCAATCAAATTGGACTTGGATTTGGTCTAGATTGGTATTGGGGATGTTGCATTGAAGTTTAGAATTGAATTGGACCAAAATTTGGGTCAATTGGGTAGGTTTGGTTTAACATTGGGTTCACTTTGGGTTAAAATGGGCCAAATTGGGGGTTTTGACAAAAGTAGGGTAAATTGAAAAAATTGGCCCATGGTGTAGTTGAACAAAATGAAATTGGGAATATTTGGGATTTTTTGGAATTTTCTAGGAATTTTCTGAATTTTTGGATTTTTGGGTCAAGAGGGGTATTTTGGGTATTTGGAGGGTATTGGGAGGTTTTCTTGGAATTTTTGGTATTTTTGGGTATGGATGATCAATTTAAGTGATGTGGAAATTTTTGGGAATGATTTTGGAGAATTTTGGGTAATTTGAAAATTTTTGAGAAATTTGGGTAATTTCAAGGGTTTTGGGTAGGCTAAGCGGGTGTAGGGTCCCGGGGGTCAAAAATTGAAAATTTGGGAAATTGAAGATTGGGTGGATGTAAGTAGAATAAAATCATTTTGGTTGAGCCATGAAGCCATATCAGGCCCATATGAGCCATGAAGGGACTCATTTGAGGCATTCACTATGTTGTTCCTAACCCTCTTAGCCAAGGGCTCAGGGGTTAAGGACCTTCCATGTGAATCACCTACATGAGTCAGGAGGTCAAGTTAGGTATGGGTGTGGTTTTAGGAGGTGTGTTAAAGTGTAGTGTATAAGTGTAGTGTGTGTGTAAGCCAGCCCCTTCACCAGACCAGGCCACCCAGGGCAGTCCTAAGGCCAAAGAGTCCTATAGGAACTCATCCTTTAAACTTCCACATTTGATTTCAACCCTCTAGGTGATTAGGGGTCTATAGTCAAGTTTGTGGAGTTTGCAGGGAGTTAAGAAGTGGTTTGAATTTATAAAAGGTGGGTCCCAATTCTAGTCCTCTAAGATAGTCAAAGGAAAAGCCTAAGGCTAGATCCTAAGTACTAAAGAGAAGAAGAGAAGACCTCATCAAAAATGAGGTCAACAGCAGAATCTCTAACTCCCCACCTCCCCCTCTCTCTTTTCTTCTTGCTGGTGATCAAATGCCTTTTCCCTATCTCAGAATTACTAAACCACAACATGGATTGGTTTTTTAGTCATTGGAGCGAGTGCGGGTTGAATTTTGGAAATATATAGTTATAGATATATATATTTTGTTACACTGTTACATTTCATTTATAACAGTATATCCTTTCCTTTTGAGTGAAATTTTGTATGTGAGGATCCTTGTTTCTCAACACCATGTAATCCTCCATATCAACATGTAAGGAGCTAGTTTTGCTCTTTTTCTTAAAATATATATATACATACATATATATATATATATATATATATATATATATATATATATATATATATATATATGAGATTTAGTTTTATAATGAGTCACACAATTAAACGTAAGTATACGTATAGATCAAGTAATACAAGGCTCTAGTAGAGTCCTGGATATCGATCCCACAAGGAGGTTCTAATTTTATGGTGTAGCACAAAAATCACTTATCGAATGACAACACAATTGCAAGTAATTTTAATTCTTAAAATAAAGACAAACAGTTTTAATTACTATTTCTATCAAAGTAAAGTTAAACTAACACAAGACTAAATTTATAACAAAGTTTAGTTACAGGAAAGAGTTTTCCTCCTTTCCAATTATTGTGATGATTTTTGTCACAAAGATCAGTGATGCAAATGTATTGTGCCAAATAGGAGCATTCTTATTCTTTACCCATATTTCAGTGTATAAAGAACTTTGGCTAATACTAAGTTTAGTCCCCAAATCCGTCGTTAGGCTTGGAGGATACTGGCTCTCACTCAGGAGCTCTCACTTCCCTTCGTCTGAAGACTAACTCTCGCTTCAGTTTCCAATCATTAGGACCAAATTCAGAATTTCAGCCAGTCACTTTGAAATCTCCAATTCTACGCCCATCTAAGTATTTTTCCCTATTTATTTGCACTTAATCCCCATGAACTACGTCTTTCATTCATGGACATTGAATGTGACCTTCCGTTTTGTTGTGAAACTCATAATCTTTTTGGAAAATATGTTTCCCAATAAGTTTTAACAATTCAATTGGCCAAATGAAAAAGTAAATGAAGTTCAAAGTGAAAAGGTCATCACAAATTCTCCATAATAAATCGGCACATCATTTCCATATCATAATATCAACACATCACATGAAAAGAAGAAAGACAAAGAAATCTACTTAATACTCATGAGGAAAAGATGACAAAACATGGATTATATATATATAAAAACAACGTCATACAAACAGAGTAAAGTAAAGACAACTTATCTCACCTCTTCCCCAAGCGAATCTCAAGGAATTCCTTTGAGTCCTCTTCTTGCTTCACAGCAACACACAATTCTCTCTTTAGATAAGTAAGGAAGAAGAAATCTCTCACTTTCCCTCTCCTCTCACACTCCTATGAAGAGAAAACACAAAACCTTGATTTCCTAAACAAAATGGAATGAAACTCTCTCTAAACTCTTCTCTCCTTTTCTCCCCTCCTCTCTAAACTTGGCTCAAAAGGGTTTAAATTCGGCCAAAACTGAATTCTCAAGAGTTCCCTCAAGCAACCCTCCAAAATTCAGCTAAATACAATGACTCTAGTTTAAAATTGGGATAGAACGTGGTTCAACGTTGGATAAGGCTTCGTTCAACACATTATTCCACCAATACAGTCGTAACTCTCTGTAAAACAGTGGCGGTCTGACGCTGGTGACAGAGCCGTTCAGCGCTAGTTCAATAAAATGCATTTTTGTCCCTCTTTGCTCCAATTTTTTTCCTTTTCACTTCCTTTTGCTCCAAAGGCCTAAAATCATTGTTCCTGCATGAAATCATGATATCATCAAAAATAGGTATGAAATGAATAGTAAAAAACTATCAAATTTTTAGTGGATCAGAATACCAGAGGGCCATCTAGACCCGGGATGAACAAATACTTCATTTGGAGAAATGAATGGAAGAGATGACTGCCGCCATGACAGCAATGGCCACGGTACATAGACAGTCACAGTCACGATCCACAACATCTCCTGATGTCAATCAACCATAAATTGTACACATAATAGATGAAAGAAGAGGAGTCATCTCTGATAGTGTAGAAGAACATTAGAAGATAGATTCGGCTTCTAATTTGCCAGAAAAAGATATCAAGCAGATGTTTGAGAAGCAGGTACGAGAGGTCATAGCTCAGTCCAAGGGCGCCCTACCTGAAAGAGTTTGATGTTGTACCCTATCCTACAGGCTTCGTACCCCTGATCCTCCAAACGCAAATTGGTACCGGAAACCCCCGCCAGCACATCGCCCATTTCAGAGCCAGTTGTTGCAATACAAGAGGAAGCGATGCCCTACTTTTTTGTTAGTTTGTCAGCAGTTTGTTAGGAATAGCTTTCGACTGATACGCAGAACTACCTAACGGATCAGTGAAGACATTCACAGAAATGGAAAACTTGTTCGTCAAGAGGTTTGCCGGCACGCAGCATCACATCACCATTGGAGATCTCGTACTGGATCGACAGAAGCCCCACGAGTCCTTAGTCGATTACATACTTAGATGGAGAAACCTTAGCATGAAATGTGAGCCTCAGCTACAGGAGCAGCACGTATCGAGATATTACTCAAGAGTATCCACAGTCAAGTGGCTTTCATGCTCAAAGGTTTGCCCATTAAATCCTTTGAGAAGCTACTCAGCAAGGCGAGTAGTTTGCAAGAAGAACTCAAGCACAAGGAGCCTTCAGAGAAAACAAAGAAATAAAGACCAGCCAAAGAATTTGAGAAGAGATCAGGTGTACTGGTTACGATTGACAAAGGGAAGCAGCCAATGAGGATACAGCCTCAATACAGTCAGCCTCCACCACAATAGAGTTAGTTTTGACCACAGTACATTCAACCTCCGCCGCAGTACGGTCAGTAGTATAGTCAGCCCTCACAGTATGCTCAGCCTCTATACACTCAGCAGTATGGTCAGCCTCTTCCGCCACGGCAGTACAGTCAGCCTGGTCAGCAGTCCTCCCAATAGAGACCATACCAGACTGACATCAGATAAAGTCAGACAATAGCGAAACGGTTGAACATAAACTACTCTTTCAAAGAGGACACCGTATCAAAGATGTTCAAAAATTTGTTGAAGAAACCTTAATTCAGATTACCAGAGCCAAAAAAGCCTGAAGAAGTTGATAAAAAGGATCAGGCCAACTACTTCTCATACCACAAGTTGTTGGGACATACGATAAAAAGGTGTTTCAGCTTGAAGGATTGTCTCGAGAAGAATTACAAAGGAGGAATTATCACAATCCAGAAAGAATATTTAAAAGAAACTACGAGAGGTTCTATATATATGGTTTTGGCTGAGCCGATCTCTAAGTTAGATCCATACACCGGTGAAGGAGGATGAAGCACGGCCTATGACGATCTCAAGAGAGTTTTGGATCAGATTCAATTGGATTCAAAATAAGTTGCAACCCAGATTCTGTCTCCAGCCTAGCAAATAAAGAAGACTACGACAAGAGCGTCGTCACGACAGCAAAGGACAAAGAATAAAGAGATCGTAAGAGGAACTAAGGATGATAACGCGAAGGGTAGGATAGAGGTTGCCCTATTAAATTGGTTGTCTCGGATTCTGGAATTAAACACCTCGAACCTCTGAAGCTGTACCATTATCTTTACGCCCCTCTGGGCTCTTTTGAATCTAATGATTTTGATTCTAGTTACGTTGTGGTTGTCTCTACTGGCGACATACATAGCCACAACAAATCTAACTCAGATTTCGATTCCCAGACCTGATCCGCAAATTACATTAACTCCCGACAAGAACATCGATGAATAAGGCATTGAAGACATCAGCTATGAAAGTTCGAGGTGCCAGGAGCCAATCTTCGAATGTAAAGGAACTCCGCTCAATTTAGACTCTTCGGACACAAAGTCGACAAAATAAAAACTTACTACAACACCAGAAGAACCTCTGGGTGCAGACGAGGAGGAGAAAACAGAGGTGAATCTCAAAAGTGGTAAAGTATTACCTCCAAGAACAACTCCGGTAGAGAAGGGAAAGCAAATAATTAATCAAGAAGGACTGTCGCCAATCCAATTCAACTCCAATTAGCCCCAAATCTTTTCTAAAGCCTTCCTAACACTTCTATAAACAAAACACTAACTTTATTTGCCCAAAATTTGAACCTAAACTCTACCCAAACCTAACCCAAAACCAAAATCCCTTAAATTGACCTAAGCCCAAACCTAACCCAAATGGGCCCAAATCCCAAAATCAAAGCCCAACCAAAGTTGAAAACTCTTTGTGACATTCCCATAAACATTTCTCAACATCAATTTTACATCAAATCCATCTTTAGCCCAACCTTAAACCAAGTTAGCCCAATTTGAACCACTTTGGCCCCTTTACTAAAAGACCCCACATTAAACCCAATTCAATTCAAAATCACTTCAAATTTGTTCCAAATCACTCATGACACATCCCTAAACTAAACCCAACATTTATTTTGCACGGTCCTTTACAAAACTTTCATCCAAAAGCCCATTTTAAAATCCAAAAGCCCACTTCCTTAAACCACTTTAAAAGCCCATCCAAAACCATTTCAAAAAGCCCAAAATCTATCCTAAAGCCCACATGATATTTTCATTTGTCATCCATTTAACCAAAATCAACCCCTAAGTTTTAAATCCATGATACTATTATTCCAAATCAAGCCTCATGCCAAACCACCCCTAAATGCCAAAAATCCTTAAAACCCATTTTCATGAAACTTGGCTAAGGCATTCCCAAGCCACAGGAAGCCATGAAGCCATACTTAAGCCCCATGTAAAGCCATGAGAAGTTTGACATGTTACCATCCCATAAATGGCAAATAGAGGAGCCCCTTTCTTAAGCCTTCCTTAAGGCTTTTTAACCACATCCATGATAGACACTAAAGCAAGTTAGCCACCTAATCCTTGATAGAGACTATACCATTTCCTCTTGGTTGACCCAAATGACCCTTTTCAGCCTAAATCCAGGCCTTGGGTTGTGCACCTAGCCCAAAACCATAGGTTGACCCATTTGAACCCAAAATGACCTTCTCCCCATGCTATTTCAATCCAACTCATTTACAAATTTCCAAAGCCAATTGTTGGCACCAAACTCAGGCACTGACCTCCCTGACCCTGAGGGTGACCCATGCCTGGCCGGCCAGCCACCACAGCCTTCGGAAAACACCAGGCTGAGAGGCTCAATTTGAATCAAAAATTTAATTTGAACTTGCTGAGCTTTCCCATGCCCAATGGCCATTGCAGCTGTTCTTCTCTTCCCCTAAGCAGCTGATCCCAGCCTCCAATTTCCCCTGGGAAGCCCTCCAGCCACCTCTATTTAAACACCATCACCTCTCAGCTAAAAGGGGTGTTGAACCAAACCTTACCAAAACTCTGCCAAAATCACTCCTGACTTCTCTCCAGACATAGAGAACTTCATCCCCACTGAAATCCAGCCCTAAAACCCTCTCTGTGAGCTCAATTTCTGAGTTGAAAATCTACCGAAAAAATAGCACACTTCGCCACAGTGAGCCAATCTCCAAATTGATTGATTGTACACCTTCACCAGACCAAGAGGAGAAGTTCCCCAGCAAAATCCCCCTCACCAAGCCAGCCATTGCTTCCAGCCTCCAAGCTTTGTAATCGGCCTTGGTCACTTTCATACTTAGACAATTCCCGCAGCTAGAGACTTCATCTGGAGCTTGCGTGGACTCAATCGAAAGTGACACAACTCTCAGATCGAAGCTTCACTTCTCTGAGCAAAGGTATGAACTCATTCTTCCTCCCGGGCTTCCAGCAATTCTCCATTTTGTTTGGATTAATTTCATAGCCAATAAACCGTATGGATGTGTTTGTCTCTTCAAGATGAATCGATAGAGTATAAGAACTCGAAAATTCATTGAGAATCGAGAGAGATATTAGGGTTTGAGTGTGGAAGGTCACGGGTGCACACTAGTCGTAGACGATGACCAGGAGCCATTGGATCGCGCGTGCATTGAGCGGACAGTCGAGATCAAGCCAGACAGCGCAATGGTACGTGAACCGCAGGGCCCTAGAGAGCTGAGTCAGATGGCGGCGCCGAATCACAGTGCGACGCGTGGGCTTTCGGAGCTGCCGAGGTTGACGCGGCGCCGCGTGGATAATTAGGAAATTAGGGTATTTTTGAATTATTTAAATGCCCTGAACTTCAAAAATTCATATCTTTGCATAGAAAAATCACAAAAATAAAATAAAAATACCCTCTCGCTCAGTGAACAGAGGAGAATAATGTGGAAAAGAAATCAAGTTAATTAGATGAGTATTTTATTTTTAATAATTTATTCATTATTTTCAATTTTTTGATTCGCCATTTACATAAACAATTCACCATGGCATGAAACCATAAGGCTTTTGAAGCCTCTGATCTTGGGAACATTCCCTGAATTATTCAAGGTCAAAGGCCATCTCTGTGAAAAGTTATTGATTTTTCAAGTTCATGTCACTGTTTTAGGTATTTTAATTACAATAATTAGCATGTTGTAAAATAAATTCTAGAAAATTTTGGTGATGTTTCTTAGGACCAGGGGACCCTATGAAAAATATATTTTGAGTTAATTCATTCATAATAAACTTAATTGGCCTAAACACCTAAAATTTAATTTGAATTAATTAGGGTTAACAACACATCAAATTGACTTAAAAACAATTCTCCATTACTCTTTAGGGTTAGAGGAACCTTACATAAAATTTTGAAATCAATTGGACTTGATTAACCCCACCAAATGGATTGATTAAGCCTCATAAGCAAAATGGAACTTTAAAAATTCATAACTCCAAAAATACTTCTCAAAAATTGACAAAAATGATTTTGGAGCTTCTCTGATATCAGGGGAGTTCAGGAAAATTAAAATTGGAATTTTCTAAAAAAGTTGATTTTTCACAATATTTTAATATTTTGATAATTAAAAAATAATAAAAATCATGAAAATATTAAAAATCATAAAAATGTCACATTTTGACTCCTAATTATTTAGGAACAAACCAAATATTTTTCCTACGTCCCTAGGGCATGATATTGAATTTTAAAGGCTTAATGTAATTTTTAATATTAAAAAATGAATTTTCAACCTTCTTCACTAAAATAATTCTAATAAATCAAAGAAAAATTAGAAAATTAGAAAATTTATTTCTGTAGACTCCTTGAGGTCAGAGAAATTTAAGAAAAATAAAAAATCTATTTTTCAACTTTTATTTTATTTTAAAATTAATTAATACTCTAAAAATAAAAATAATTATAATAAATAAAATATAATTCAAAAAATCACAAAAAATTGGTCCAAGTGGTCCTCTAGTCACTAGGATAAAAACCTTTCCTTGGTCATGTTGTTGAATTTTCTTTGAAAACCTCTATTTTCTACTAAAAATAATTATATAAATAAATTAAATTCAGAAAAATCACATTTTCTCCTATAATGTCTTAATTGACATGTGAGTGAGGTGACATTAAAACTTGAAATTCATTTGAGCTCAATTTAGTGAGTTATGAAATAAATAAGCTTAAAAGGGCATAAAGGTAATTAAAAATTTTAACCCTTAATTAAAGCTTTAGGTTTAATCAAAATGGGGGTTAAAATATTTGATTTTAACTTTCTCTTGGATGATTGAAACTTAGGGAAATTTAGGGGTAGAAACCCATTAAGCACTTTGAAAATATCAAAATGAAACTTTAATTGATTAAATGATTTAAATTTTGGAAAGAATATATTTAAAATTTGGATTATTAAAATAGAGATATTATTAAGAAGATATTTATTCTTTAATTTAAAAAGCCCTAAATAAGTCACTTTAACAATATTTAATTCTTAATTAAAAATTAAAATAATAATCCAAATTAACAATTAAAACTAAAATTAAATTAAATTAAATTAAAATTAAATTAAAATTAAAGTTAAACTAAAATTAATAATTAAAACTAAAATTAAATTAAATTAAAATTAAATTAAAATAAAAATTAAATTAAATTAAATTAAATTAAATTTAAATTAAACTAAAATTAAATTAAATTAAATTTAAATTTAATTAAAATTAAATTAAATTAAAATTAAATTAAAATTAAATTAAAATTAAATTAAAAGTAAATTAAATTAAATTAAATTAAATTAAATTAAATTAAATTAAATCAAATCAAATTCAATTCAATTAAATTAAATTAAAATCACTTAACAACAAACCTAAATGAACTCATTAAGAGTTAAATTAAAACATATCAATAATCTCAACACCTGTTTCAATCTAAGTAAATTTAAAACATGAACATCAATCTGAAATACTAAGATAATTGAAAATGTAAAGATTTAAATCAAATCTAAAATAACTTGAACACTATTCCAAACTTAAAATTTTTAATTAAAACCTCATAATTAAATTAAATCACTCCAAATCATTAACTCAAACTGTAAATTAAGAATGATTAAAATTCTCAACAACCCAAATTGCCCGTAATGGCTTTAATGATTATAACTCTTAAATAGAGTATTAAGTGAAATGTCACTTCATTCACCAGGTAATCAAATACCCAAGTTCACTGAGCAAGAGACAATGTTTAACTAAACTCCTAGATGATTAATTCACCTGTGCAACTATATTTACTTGGACTCAAAATAATCCCAGAAGTATTGAAAAGATGTTTAGGACTCATCCTAAACACTTCCTTAATATGACAGGATGTTTTAGAAGAACAACTGAATTTAATTGTTCTTTGATGAAGAAAATCATCCTCAAACAAAACACAAGAACCTAGACGTCATAGGAGATGACTAGTTATAGGACTAGGATCTTGGTAAACAACCAAAACCCTTCCCTTAGCTTTACATAGGTACTTGTTGAAATATTTAAATTCCTTAACATGTGTTTTAAGTGCAGCTTCGGATGACGGGAAGACCCTCCAGGTACGCTTTTATTTTATTGCAATTTATTTTATTGCAAATTACTTACATGCACTGTACTTTACTTTTCTTGCAAGATAATCAAGACTTTTGCATGAAAACCAAAACCTTTAGGATAGTCCCTGAACTGAAAACAAAACTAAATTAAAAGTCATTGCAAGATAAAATTCACCGCCACAACATTCCAAAATATAAAACAACTTAAAATTTAATCACAAACAGAATAACAAAACTACAATTGCAACTAAATTAAAATGTCTCGTTGAATGATCAGGAATACCTCGGATGATGTAACCCACATGTTGCTAACGGGATTTCCCACGGTCTAAATGAAAGTGTGGAACTCATTTAGTTGAGTTTAGCAAATTCGTCTGGACTAAGTGAATTCAATGAAAATAACGGTGCTGGGATGACGGAACTGTGAGATATTAATCGGTTCTGTTTAAACAACTTTAAGATTTTTTTTAATTAAAATATTAAAAACATTTGGATTTTAAGATTTTCTCTAAACCAAAACACTTCTCTCATCTCCTGATTTATGACTTCTAAAACTAAACCTCTGCAACAACAAGGAGCTCGGAGCATGGTGTGCAGCTCGGCCATCGCCATCAACAAAACTCAGATCTACTTCAGCGAAACCTTTCCTAGTTTTAAATAACCAAGCCATAGGATTTCGAGGTAGTTTGCTTAGTGCAATATAAATCCTCAACTCTTCGTTAGGCATTTGCATGATCATGTCATGTAAATTAAGCCTTAACCGGTCTTAGGACTCCGAGGTAGTCGTTCGGTACGACATAAACCCTCACATCTTCCAGGCTATTTGTATGATCATGTCATACAAACATAAGTCCTAATTAATTAAAATTGGCAGGATTGAAACATTAAATAAACTCCCAAATTGAAGCCAAACAATAGGATAGTTTAGGAAGTTGCCAAGATTTCTTCTTGGATCCTCAACTGCTCCTACTTTTCTTCCTTTGAACTCCTGAAATAAATTGTTCCAAATTTGATCCATTCCCTTTTGAAATTCCAAAATTCAATCCTTTGAAACCTTAAACTTTGAAATTCTTGAGAGCAAAACCACTAATCATTATCAAGAGTTTTCTTAAATGATTCCTGTCATTTAAGATTTAATTAACTATAGTGGCTTGCCCTTATAGGGAACTTTAAGAACCCACGTAATATAAACCCTACTTAATTCCTTTATATTAAGTAGGGGAACTTGTCAGCTTATAAAATTGGTTCGCAGACCAAATGGATATCACAAATTTTCTAGTCTATTTAATTGAGCCCCATCATCAAGCAGTATGTCTATTCTTTGGGATAGATACATGGTTTGTGATGCGGTGCTCGTTTATATAAACTACTTGGGATGTGAGATCGGTTTGATTTCATATCTTAAAATTTTCAAATTTAAAATTATTTTTAAAATCAAATACTACTTTCTAAATTATATATATATTTAAATTAAATTTAAGATTCGCCGACAATTTCTGTAGGCGACCCCCTTTTAAAATACAACACATAACCTAAAAATATGCCGACAACTTCTGGCGACTCCGCTGGGGACTAGTTCCTCTCTCCATTTTGATTAGATGCTTTTGCTTTCATAAATCAGTAGTGAGTCCATATCCCTAGTGGACCAAAACTACCCCGTTCATTTCTGTCTTGAATGAGTATAGCCAACTCCTCTCGGATTTAGGAACCACTGTTTAGACACCCCTAAACGGAGAGGTTCGGAGATCCTTTTACCTCTTTTCTGAGGTGGGGTGGACCCCCAATAGGTGTTAGTTTAGGAGTGGTCCTTCGAGTCGAGAAGTCTTGCATAAGACTTTCTCTTCATTTCCAATTCTAAATCGGGCCCTTTACCTTTTCTATAACATTTTTCCTTCAATCATTTTGTTTCTAACAAATTAACCCGCTAATAAACAACCTTCTAATAAACAATCTCTTTAAAAAAAATCACAAATACACTAAGATATATGAAAATGTGTTCGGACTCTTTCTTTTTTTGTCCTAAGCATTACAACGAAAAGAAGCATAATTCGGGACTGACATTCGGAATCTGCCTTGCAGAAAATGACTGCCCCAAAGTTAATCTTCTCCTTTACCAATGGAATGGACTTCGTCGTTTACATGGATGAGCTGCCCGACAATGGGATCATCCGTTTCGGACAAGGATTCGACAACACAGATATCAAGTTTGCTGATGTCACTCTCTTCACACTAATGGACAAAGTGTCAAAAGCTGAAGAGCCCGTGATTGAGTTCAACCTGAAATCAACTCAAGAATTCACTCCCCTGCAAAGGATTCCAGTTGAAAGAAGTACTATTGTTCGTAGGAGGACTGTTGTCTCTACCCACACCGGTCTAGTCATCTCTGCACCTACCCCGACTTCTGCAAAACTGAAGGGGAAGGAAATCTAAGTCTATGATGAGTCTGTCACCGTGGAGGGTACAGATTTTGCTACAATACCATCTGTTTTTGAGATTGGGTCCAGTTCAAGAGTTACACCCCTAACTCAAACTCAAAGGAGAAATAGAAGCAGAAAGATCGCCAGGATCGAGAAATCCAGAGCTGCTGAAGTTGCTTTTCTAGAAGAAATTCCTGAGGAGAAGAACTGCCTGAGTATATACCTCTATCTGAAGGGAGCAGGTTTCACCCTCTCTCTGCCGCATTAGATGAAGAGAATGTTCGTAGGATCACCGCTGCATTACCCCCGACCTACTTACTACAGCAATTACAAGTGGAAAAGGGATAAGACTATGCCATTTGTTCGATTGCAAGCTGTTATAGAAAGATTGGCAAAGAAAGAAAGATGCCCTGTGTCAGAAATTTTAAGAAGGATAGGACGGGTACCAGCTAAATCCCGCCTCGGACCTCAAATAGAACCTGTTGCTGTCACAGAGAAACCAAAAAAGAAAATAAAAGCCAGTTCACATGTTGTTGTATCGGGTCTACAAATTAGGGAGGATACCACCTTCCAGCATATAGCCGACAGATCATCCGGTCCTAGGCTTCCGGCAGCAAGAAGGATGGTATGGCGACCAACTTCTGGCGAGCTAAGACCAAAACAATGTCCTGAGAAGAAAATTCTAGTCAGGAGACTTGAATCAGAAGAGAGTGCTACTGCAATAAAGGGGACTCCCGGGAAGGAAGTTCAACAACCGTTACGAGACAATTGCGAGACTGTGCGGAAATGGCCATTAGAAGATGCCATGGACAAGTTATGGACCGACATCCGACGGTTAGCAAAAGAAAGAGAAGAAGAACTAGGAGATGAAGTTGACTCATCAGAGTTCATGGATGAGGAGTATGCCGAGATCATCATGGTTCAAACGCGAGCATCATCAGCTTCACAAGGTGCTCCAGCAGCTGTAGAATGAGATGAACCAGAAGTGATGAGGGCACAACTTCAGGAAAGAGATGACACAATTTCCCAGATGGCAAAGAGGATGGAAGAGATGGCTGTTGCCTTAGCCATTCTCCTGAGTCAGGTACAACCTTAGAAAGAGATACCCCGGAAATTATCCATATTGCAGATGGAGGAAAAGAGATCACATCCATCAACGGAGATGAACAACCAAAGAAAGATCCTGCACAAAGCATGATTCCAGAAAAGGACATTAAAAGCATGATAGAACAGCAGGTGCGAGAAGCCCTAGCACAATCCAAGAGTGGAGCATCTATTCAGACGGGTAGATCTTACCCTGAAAAATTCGATGCAGTTCAATATCCGAAAGGCTTCGTACCACCTCTATTTAAGAATTTTGATGGAACGGGAAACCCTCGGCAGCATGTCGCACATTTTCGTGCTAGTTGCTGCAATGCCGGTTGGAGTGATGCTTTACTCTTCTGACAGTTCGTCAGCAATTTGTCAGGGATTGCCTTCGACTGGTACACAGAATTACTGAACGGTTCAGTAAAGACCTTTTCAGAACTATAGAATCTCTTCGTTAAACGATTTACTGGGCTCAGTACCACATCCCTATCGGTGATCTAGTGGTGGAGCAACAGACGCCGAACGAGACTTTAGTGGATTACATACTTCGATGGAGAAACTTAAGCATAAAGTGTGAACCACAGCTTCAAGAACAACATGCAGTCGGCATCCTACTTAAAAGTATCCATGGCTTGATAGCACTTCTCCTTATGGGATTTACAATCATGACTTTCGAGAAGTTTCTTAAAAAGGCCGGGAGCTTGCAAGAAGAGGCAAAGCAGTAAAGCTTCATGGACAAGAACGATAAGCAGATGCCCGTGAAAACATTCGAAAAGAAATATGGAATCGTTGCTGCAGTAGATAAGGGCTAGCAACCAGTTCAGATACAGTCAGAGTGGCCACATCCTAGTTATCGACCACCGCAACGGACTTATCAGTAACCTCAGCAGGGCTATCAGCAACCTCGTCCGAGCTATCAGCTGCCTCAGCATTATGAACAACAGCCTCGTTCATCACGTACCTTAAGAGAACTTCTAAAAAAAGAATATCCATTCAAAACTGAAGCAGTAGCGAAGAAGTTCCGCAGCTTAATGATGACACCGGATTTTCAGCTGCTAGAGCCCAAGAAGCCAGAGGAAGTCAATAAGAAAGATCATCCGAACTATTGCCCTTACCACCAGATGCTCGGACACAAGGTAGAGGATTGCATCACTTTCAAGAGTTGGCTTGATGACAATCTCCGGAGAGGGAACATAACGATCCTAAAAGAATACATGAAGGAACCCCAGAAAGGAGGTTCCGTCAACGTTATTTCAATGGATCTCATTGTTCCGATAAACCTGTACACGATCGATGATGGATTGAGTACCGTCTGGACAAAGTCTTCAAATAAAATTTTGGATCACATCCAGACCGCTTCGGTACGCGCTTCAACTCATAGTTTGAAACCTGTCGAGCCGGCACTATCACTTGCGATTGAAGAACCGCCCCAGAAGGAGGAGAATATCGTGGAAGAAAAGAAGACCGAGGCTCCGAAGGGTAGACTAGGGGCTGCTTATCCTAGGATGGTTATTTTCGATTAGGGGGAGAAATCCCTCGAACTCCTGACTCTGTATGATTATCTGCTCGCTCCAGCGGGATCTTATAATGATAAGGGTTATGGTGTTGGCTACATTTTGACTGTTTCTAACGATTACGTGACTAGCGACAACCGGCTTAACCCTGATCTTGATTCCAATACAAATAACGATTCTCAAATCATACATAACCTCGATGACCACGACGAAGATGTTCACAAAGGAGGCTACGAAAGCTCGACAAGACACGAGTCCATTTGTGAATTCCGAGGGGCTCCGATCACGATAGAATTAGAACCATCAGACACCGAAGCAACTTCAGAAGAGCCAGTTGTCCTGATTCAAGGAGAGACACCGGTAAATTTAGAAGAGATAACAGAGGTCAATCTAAGAAACGGAAAAGTTCTACCCCCGAGAATGGGTCCAAACGATAAAGGAAAGCAGGTGGTTGCTCAGGAAGAGCCAACTCCAGCAGAAGAATTCCCCATTCAGGAAGAAACCGAGGAACATGGTAATAAACTGGACTACAACGTGCTAGCCCATCTTAAGAAGCTACCAGCCAAACTAAGCATATACGATGCTCTGATCCTGTCAAAGGAGATGAGGGAGGCTCTGATCAGGGCTTTACTTGATCCAGAGATTTGTTTAGCCCAAATGGCCGGTAATTCCTTTGACGAGGTTTGCTTGTTAAGAGAACAACAAGGTGTTACCTTCACGGACAATGATCTGTTACAAGGAACAGCTGATCACAACCGACCGTTATAAATTTCAGTCACTATTGGAAAGTTTACGCTCTCCAGAGTATTGGTTGATCCGGGAGCATCAATCAACATAATGAATCTTCAGACGCTAGCATATTTAGAAATTGTTGCTCGCGAGCTTGAAGCGTACAAGATGCTATTAAGAGGCTTCAATAAAAAAGGAGAAAGAGCTCTTAAATAGATAACACTACTAATGAAGACTGGTGATTTAGCAAAGACAACCGTAAAATTCCACATAATTGATTCTGAGACATCGTTCAACGCTCTACTGGGTCGACCATAGATCCATGAAAATCGAATGGTACCGTCGTCTCTACACCAGTGCATAAAGTATTACGAAGGAGGGGAATAGTGTATCAAAGATGATTTGCAACTGTTCTCCGTGCACGAAATTGGAATTCATGAAGCTGCGGTCTACTACGCGCCCCCGAAGAAAATAATCTTTTCCAGAAATACCATACCAAATGAAGCAAAAGAAATTCGAGACGATGAAGAACCTGAGGTTCTAGTCCAACAGTTACTCACCACTCCCTTACGACGAGATGGTGAAGATTTCCGAGGTCGAGGCTGGGGACTAGGACGTGGAAGAAATGTTGGAACAGTTGGACAGAAGAAATCGGTCATCGATGTTGATTGGGAGAATAGTTCCGAAGAAGAAGAAGAAATTGAGAAAGAAGCAGCGACAATAAGTCAAAAGAAACCCCAGTTCAAGATATCTCTCGAAGATGAAAAGAATGAAGAATATAAATCAATGTACGAGAAGATTAACCATTATGTACATACTATGACCCTGACCCCGATCCATTCTAATAAGATCGAGGGTATGGTGGTCAAGGAAGTGCATGGTGGTGGTGCTAAGCCAATCAAGTTCTACCGTGGTGCTTCTTCTTCCAATACTGAAAAAGATGTACGATTTGAAGATGTTACTTCATCTGAATTAATGGAACTACCTTTTGAGTGGTACTCTCTCTGTGTTCAAAATTTAATTCAACGTGGTGTCTTACCTCGACAATGGACAAAAGGCCGATCACAACACTTTGAAAAATTATGGAATAATGCTGGTCGGCCTCCCAATTCAAAACATTGTCTCGGATTCGGCACAATAGGATCAGTTGATGATACAGGATTTTGCTTGGTTGTCACTTGCAAACCTAATAAAGAGTGCTTGGAAGCTTCAGAAGATCTTGAGGATCTACCAATCGGCGACGCTTCACTAGAATTTGAGGAATAAATCCAATATACAGTAGACGAGTTAAATGAAGTTAACTTTGGTACTAGCGAAGAGCGTAGGCCTACCTTTGTTAGCTCCTTATTCAATAAAGAAGACTCCGAAGAAATAATCAAGTTATTAAGGGAATTCAAGGATTGTTTTGCTTGGAGCTATGATGAAATGCCAGGATTAGCTCCAGAAGTCGCAGTTCACAGGCTAAGAGTGGATCCTACTTCCGTTCCGGTCAGACAAGCTCCCAGAAGAATGAGTCTAGAAATTGAGCAACAAGTAATAGCCGAAGTTAAGAAGCTAATAGATGCTAAATTTTTCTGTGAAGAACAATACCGTACTTGGTTAGCCAACGTGGTACCAGTCAGAAAGAAGAATGGACATATCAGAATTTGCGTAGACTTCAGAGTTTTAAATAAAGCATGTCTAAAGGATGAATTTCCACTACCAATCCCAGAACTGATGAACGACATTGCTTCAACACATGAAATCATCTCTTTCATGGATGGATCATCAGGACACAACCAAATAAATATGGCACCAGAAGAAGAAAAGCTCACGGCCTTCAGAACGCTGATCGGAGTGTATTGCTACACAGTAATGCCATTCAGACTAAAGAACGCATGAGCAACATACCAAAGAGTGATGACGAAGATTTTTGATGATCTCATTCACAATCAAGTCGAGTGCTACGTGGATGATGTGTTCATCAAAAGTAAACTGAAGGGAGATCACCTGTATGATTTGAGAATTGTTTTCGAATGACTAAGACAATTTAACCTTAAGATGAATCCCTTAAAATGCGCCTTCGGCATCACCTCCAGGAAATTCTTAGGATTTGTTGTCCGACATCGCGGGATTGAAATAGATTCTGAAAAGATTAAAGCTATTTTAGAAATGCCTCCTCCCAAAACTTTGAAACAACTACGATCTTTTCAAGGGAATTTTGCATATCTTCGATGCTTTATCTCGAACTTGTCAGGTAGGTGTCAGCTCTTCTCGACATTAGTTAAAAAGGATGCCAAATTCTTTTGGAATGAGAAATTCCAGCTGGCTTTCAAGGACGTTAAGCAATATTTAATGACACCTCCTGTCTTAGCAGCCCTAGTCTCAGGTAGACCGTTGACACTTTATAACGCAGCTTTAGATGACTCCCTTGGAGCCCTGCTATCCCAGGTCAATGACGAGGGAAAAAAAATGATCTCTACTACCTAAGCCATCGTCTAATCCCGATGAAAGTAAAGCATCCTCTGATTGAGAAACATTGTTTGGCCCTGATCTTCACTGCACAGAAGCTCAGGCATTACATGCTTTCTCATAAAGTTAACCTTATTTCGAGAGTTAATCCGTTGCAATACTTGATGACCTGACCGACGCTTTCTGGAAAACTTACCAGGTGGTCGATGATACTATCGCAATTTGACATAACTTTTGTTCCTCTTCACGCCGTAAAGGGACAAGTCCTAGCAGACTTCCTTGCACCACACCCTTTACCGGCAGAATCACCTCTCAACGATGTTTTGCCTGACGAGTAGATAATGAGCCTAGAAGACCCTGATGATCAACGTTGGGAACTGTACTTCGACGGTGCGTCCTCAGCATAGAAGAACAAAAAATTGCAAATGATAGTGCCCGGTAAGGCAGGAATCGGACTAAACTTTATAACACAAGAGTGGTGTATGTTAAAATACCCCTACCACTTAACAGAACCGTGTACAAACAACGAGGCAGAATATGAAGCCCTTATAACTGGATTAAAATTAACCATTTAGATGGGAATAATTGACATCAACATCTACGGGGATTCTCAGTTGATCATTCAACAGGTCGCAGGACAATACAGAATTTTAAAGCCAAGACTTGAGCAGTACTTTTAGTACACCATGAAATTGTTGGAACAAATTCCAAATGTAACAAGCTACAAGATTCCCAGAAAAGAAATTGCTCTCGCTGATGCGCTAGCCCGCCTTGCAAAGGAATTTGTCTGCTTGCAGGATGAGTCAGTTGAAGTGTCAGTTCAAGGACGACAGGTCCTATCACAGCTCGACATTGATACAATACACAAATCAGAAAGAGCAGAAGAAACAATTGCAGCAGTGACAGGAAATACAGAAGATATAGTGGTCTGATAGAACCACCTTCTTCATGAGCACTTCGTTTCATTCTTGCAGCTACAGACTACTTTTCTATATGGGCAGAAGCTATACCACTCAGAGAAGTGAAGGCACACCAAGTGCTACAATTCTTCAAGAACCAAGTTGTCTACCATTTTGGGGTACCGCGCAGGATCATTTTAGATAATGGGTCTGCATTCAAAAGTACAAAGATCAACAATTTTGTCAGAAGACACGGGATCGATTGGCGATACTCAACGATCTACTACCCAAGAGCAAACGGCTTGGCCGAGGCTTTTAATAAAACTCACATTCAAATTTTAAAGAAAACTTTGGACAACAACAAGAGAAGTTGGCACGAGAAGTTGTTAGAAGCCTTATGGGCCTACAGGACGACTTTTAGGACTCCTACTCAGTCTACGCCTTACGCTTTAGTGTACGGGTCCAAGGCCGTCTTGCCCCTAGAAGTTCAGCTTCCGTCACTCCGAATTGCAGTTGCAGAAAAGATCACTACAGAAGAAAATGCCAGACTACGACTGGAAGAATTGGAAAGCTTGGAAGGGAAAAGACTTTCCGCACAGCAGAATTTGGAACTGTATGAAGCTAAGATGATCCAGGCCCATGATAAACTGATCCGCCAAAGAACTTCTAAAGTCGGTGACTTGGTTTTGGTTCTAAGAAGACCTATTCTTGCACATCGCAATATAGGTGGTAAATTTGAACCAACAATGGAAGGGCCATTCGTGGTCGAGACAATCTACTCAAGAGGTTCCTACTAGCTTGTGAATTGCCGTGGAGAACGACCCTTGCTTCCAATCAATGAAAGGTATTTAAAGAAGTATTACACGACCTGAAGTTTCGAGGGGTGGCCTCTAAAATAGAATCTTATCCCTAGAAACACGGGTGAAGTAATCACTTTGTGACTAGGTCCGAACCCAAAACAAAATAAAATGGATGATTAAAAAAAAATTTCATCAACGAAAATGTTAAAAAGAAAAAATGGGAAATCATAATAATAAAAGGTCAATCTTTCCTTTTAAATCCATTCATTCCTGATATTTTCTCATCTCTTCCTTCTTCCTTTAAATTTAAAAGAAGTGAATAAGAATTTATAAGTGTTTTTCTTATTGCTCTTGTTCTTAGTATAGCCTTTGATCCTTTCCTTGTTTTTTCACAGGGAAATGTCGAATGGGCGGTTGGTTCTAAACTTTAGAAATGGCGTGAGTCTAGCACTTGATGAAAAGAGGGTGAAGGATGGAGCAGTGATAGAGATTGACTCAGACTTCACACCAGCCGGCTTACAATACGAAGAAGATGATTGGATCCCAGTTGATCGAGAAGAACTTCATAGCCAGACAGTGATGAAAATGGGTGGCCCGAGCCACCAATCCAGCAGCAAGAAAAGAAAAGCAAACGCCGCTCATGCAACCGGAGAAGATAAGAAAGTTAAGTTCGTGGTTGCCACGGCAGAGGGTAGGCTTGTCAGCGCTGCGCCCGTAGAAATTCAAGGGGTCAGGAGTGCTACACTCACTGCTACCCAGCGAAGAAATAAGAATCGTCGCATTCGCAAAATGTTGACCAAGTTAGTAGAAGATCAACATGAACAGATAGTGGATATTGTTAGTGCAAATGCTCCAAGGAGACCGGTTTTTTCAGGAACCAGAAAGAAGAAAGTCAAGTTCAAGAAAGTTGGAACAAATGAAAGAAATACCAAGAAAAGCAGAGATAGAGTCGGTACCTCGACACCGAGCATATGTACCGGATCCGAAGAGTCTTGTTGCGAAAGCAACCCCGGAGGATGTCCCTATGGAGACTATCCCCGAGGAGCCGAGACATGAAGAAGAACGTGCTGGGGTTGAGCCATACATCCCGCAGTATGTTACTAGACACCGAGGACTTTAGATAATCCCGGAATACAAGCTAGAGAAAATGCAAGTAGTTAAGAAGAAAACCTTTGAATACTTTGAAAGAATTGGAAACAATAGGGTCAACATATTGAAAGGCCTCAAGCTGCATATAGATGTTTTCTCAGATTATGAGCAACAACAAATTGTAGATTACATCGTTGAATTGAGGAAAATGGTTCAAGCTGGCCGCCTGAGAGAAAAGACATATTCAGAACCCCGAAGATGGATGCTAGGAAAGGGAATAGTTACAATCCAATGAGGATATTGCTACAATTTTTCTACAGACAGGAAAGGAAATCCACCAGGGATACTCCGTCGCAGTGAGGTGGATCCAATGCCGAGAGTCATCAAGATAATGGTGAAATGGATGATAACATGGAGGGTATTGCCTACATATTGCATACCCAACAGTTGCATTATCAATATCTACAAGGAAGGCAACTGCATACCTCTGCATATAGACCATCATGACTTTGTTAGACCCTTCTGCACAGTGTCATTTGTCAACCAGTGCAACATTTGTTGACCTCATTTTTGATGAGGTCATCTCTTCTTCTTTTTAGTACTTAGGATCTAGCCTTAGGCTTTTCCTTTGACTATCTTAGAGGACTAGATATGTAACCCACCACCTAGAATTTCAAACCACTTCTTAACTCCCTGCAAACTCCACAAATTTGATTGTAGACCCCTAATCACCTAGAGGGTTGAAATCAAATATGGAAGTTTAAAGGATGGGTTCTTATAGGACTCTTTGGCCTTAGGACGCCCACAGGTGGCCTCGGTCCGGTGAGGGCTGACTTACACACACACTACACTCATACACTACACTTGCACACACCTCCTAAAACCACACCCATACCCAACTTGACCTCATGTAGGTGATTCACATGGATGGTCCTTAACCCCTAAGCCCTTGGCTAAGAGGGTTGGGAACAACATAGTGAATGCCTCAAATGAGTCCCTTCATGGCTCATGTGGGCTTGATATGGCTTCATAGCTCAACCAAAATGATTTCATTCCACTTACATTCACCCAATCTTCAAATTTTCAAATTTTCAATTTTTGACCCCGGGGCCCTACACTCGCCTAGCCTACCCAAAACCCTTGAAATCCTCCAAAACTTCCAAATCACCCAAAATTCCTCAAAACCAATCCCAAACATTTCCACATTACTCAAATTGATCATTCATAGCCAAAAATACCAAAAATTCCAAAAATACCTCCCAATACCCTCCAAATACCCAAAATACCCTTCTTGACCCAAAAATCCAAAAATTCAGAAAATTCCCAGAAAATTCCAAAAAATCCCAAATATTCCAAATTTCATTTTGTTCAACTACACCATGGGCCAATTTTGTCATTTTACCCTACTTTTATCAAAGCCCCCAATTTGACCCATTTAAACCCAAAGTGAACCCAATGTCAAACCAAACCTACCCAATTGACCCAAATTCTGGTCCAATTCAATTCTAAACTTCAATTCAACATTCCAAACACCAATCTAGACCAAATCCAAGTTCAATTTGATTGACATTTGGATCCAATTCAACTTTTGGCCTTAAGGCCCAATTTGGACCCATGACCCAAACCTAACCCAAACTCACCCAATTCAACTCCAATTAACCCCAAATCTTTTCCAAACCTCCCTTAACATCCATAAAAACAAAACACTAACATGATTTACACAACATTTATACCAAAACCCCACTTAAATTCAATCCAAAGCTAAAAAGCCCAATTTTGATCTAAACCCAAACCTAACCCAAATGAACCCAAACCCCAAAATCAAAGCCCAACCAAAGCCAAAACCTCTTTGAAACACTCCCATAAACATTTCTCAACATTTATTTTACATCAATTTCAACCCTAGCCCAACATTTGCCCAAGTTAGCCCAATTTGACCTATATTGGCCCATTCACCACAGGAGCCCAAATTTAACCCAATTCAAACCCAAATCACTCCCAATTAGCTTCAAGTCACTCATGACACATCCATGAGCTAAACCCAACAATTATTTGGCCCAAACTTCTACAAAATTCCCATCCATAAATCTATTTTTCAAAACCAAAAAGCCCACTTACATGAAACCTTCCTAAAAGCCCAAATTTCATGCTAAAGCCCATAGGACAAATTCTTCTCATCATACCCTTAATTAAAATCAATCCCTAAGTTTGAAAATTCATCATGAAGCCATTCCAAATTAAGCCCCATACAAATTCCCATCAAAATACAAAAATTTTTCTTAAATCCATTTTCATGAAATTGACTTAACTTTTCCCAAGCCAAAGATGAGCCATGAAGCCATGCATGAGCCACATGGAAGCCATGAGAGCCATGGAATCTACTTTCCACCTCACCATACCCAAGATGGCAAGAGGAGGAGGCCCTTTCCATATTATCTTAAGAGTGATTAACCACTTCCATGACTCCACTAAACCATGCTTAAACTTAATTGTACTTGGATTGTGACTTGACCCCACTAATCAAGCTGATCCAAATCACTTTCTATTCAGCCTAAACCAAGCCTTGGGTGGTGCACCTAGCCGAAATGGATGGGTTGAACAATTTAAGCCAAAATGAGCCCTCTCCCATTCCATTCTAATCCAAGCCTTTTACACATGGCATTTGCCAATTGCCTACACTAAACCCCGACCACTGACGCACTCGAACAAGATGGTGACCGGTGCCGGCCGGCCGACCACCGGGTCGCCGGAAAACACCACACCCGAGAGCTCGCATGTGAGCCAACTTTGGAATTCCACCTTCGTCGAGCTGCCCCATGCCCAATGGCCACCATGCTGTTCTTCCCATGCCGGAGCGACCGATCCCGACCCTTGGCCATCCCCGTGAGGCCCTCCATCCACCTCTATTTAAACCCGACCCCCTCACGGCCATGAGAGGAGAGTTGCACAAACCTTGCCGAAACTGCGCCAAAATTGTTCCAAACCCTTCTCCATCCTTAGAGCGGTTGATCCCAGGTGTCGATTTGCCCTAATCCTCACCAACAGAACCCGATTTCTCAGTCGAAATTTCACCCAAAACCAGGACACTTTGCCACGGTGAGCCAATCCTCAAATCGATCGGTCCTACACCTTCACTAGACCAAGAGGAGAAGTTCCCCACTGAAAGCCCCATCTCCAGGCCACCCAGTTGCTCTAGCTTCCAAGCTTTGTGATCGACTATGGTCGAAATCCTACCTAGACAATTCACCAGGCCAAGGGACTTCATCTGGATCTTGCTAGAATCCAATCGAAGGAGAAACAACCCTCAGATCAAAGCCACACTTCTCTGAGCAAAGGTATGGCCTCACTCTTCTTCCCAAGCTTCTGAACATTCTCCATTTTCATTGAGTCAATTTTATACCACATAAACTGTATGGATATGTTCGTCTTCTCGAGACGAATCCATAGAGTATAAGAACGTTAAATTTGGTTAAGTATCGAGTGAGATCTTAGGCCTAGAAGATGGACGGTTCTCGGGTAAGGACGCTTGGGGACGATGAACGGATGTCGTTCATTTAATACACGCGCGGACGAACGGCCAGGATCGCCCCGGATCAGGAGATGGAACGACACAGCGGGCCCCCGGAGCGCCGAGTTAGATGGCGGCATCGAATCGGAGAGCGCCACGCGGCATTTCAGAGCTGCCGAGGTTGACGCGGCGCCGCGTGGATAAATAGAAAATTAGGGTATTTTTCTATTTATTTAATTCCATAAACTTCAAAAATCTATAACTTTGTGTAGGAAAATCAGAAAAATAAAATAAAAATACCCTCTTGCTCAGTGAACAGAGGAGAATAATGTGGAAAAGAAATCATTTAATTTAATCAAGTATTTTATTTTTAATGATTTATTTACCTTCTGCATTGTTTTAATTCTCCATGCATATAGGAAATTCACCATGGCATGAGACCATAGGGCTTTTGAAGCCTCTGAATTTGGGAACATTCCCTAAATTTTCCAAAGTCAGAGGCCATCCCTATGAGAAGTTATTGATTTTTCAAATTCATGTTAATGTTTTGAGTATTTTAATTCCAATAATTAGCATGTTGTGAAATAAATTCTAGGAAAATTTGGTGATGTTTCTTATGACTAGAGGACCCTAGGAAAAATAGGTTTTGAACTAGTTCATTTAAAATGACCCTAATTAGCTTAAACACCCAAAATAGCTCCTTAATTAATTAGAGCTAATCATACATCAAATTGACTTGAAATGAATTCTCCACTGACCTTTGGGATCAGAGGAACCCACCATAAAAATTTGAAGTCAATTGGACTTGGTTAGCCCTACTAAATGGGTTGATTAAACCATTTAGCCAATTTAAACTTTAAAAATTCATAACTTTCAAAATACTTTTCAAAAATTCACCAAATTGGTTTTGGAGCCTCTCTGATATTAGGGGAATTTAAGAAAAATAAAATTGTAATTTTCTAAAAAGTTGATTTTTTGTATTATTTTAATATTTTAATAATTAAAAAATAATAAAAATCACAAAAATAATAAAATTCACCAAAATGTTACATTTTGAATTTTAATCACTTAGGAACAAATCCCATATTTTTCTTAGGTCTATTTAATGAGATATTAAACTTTAAAGCCCTAGGATAATTTTAAAATTAAAAAAATGTATTTTCTAGCATTTTCACTAAAATAATTATAATAAATCAAAAAAAAATCAGAAAATTGTAAAAATTGATTCTCTAATTTCCTTGATATCAGAGGAAGTTTTGAAAAATATAAAATTAATTTTTCAACCTTTACTTTATTTTTAAATTAATTAATACTCCAAAACTTAAAATAATTATAATAAAAATAATATAATTCAAAAAAATCACCAAAATTGGTCCAAGTGGTCCTATGGTCATTAGGAATGTCCCATAATTTTCTTAAGGACAGAAACTTTCCCTTGGTCATGTTATTAAATTTTCCTTGGAAATCCTTATTTTCTACCAAAATAATTATATAAATAAATTTAATACAGAAAAATCACATTTTCTCCTCTCATGTCTTTATTGACATATGAGTGAAGTTACATAAAAAATTTCAAGTTCATTTAAGCTCAATTTAGTGAGTTATGAAATTGTTAAGCTTGAAGGGCAAAGTGGTAATTAAAAATTTTAACCTTTAATTAAAACTTCAGGTTTTAATAAAAATTAACAAGTAAGATATTTGATCTTAATCTGATTTGGATGATTGAAATTTAAATAATTAAAGGGTAGAAACCTATTAAACAATTTAAAAATAAGTGAAATAAACCTCAATTAAATAATTGATTAAATTTGGAAGAATAATAAAGTTGGAATTATTAAATAGGGATATTATTATTAGGAAGAAATTTATTCTTTGATTAAAGGATCCCTAAATTAATCAATCTCAATAATATTTAATTCCTAATTAAAATGATAATTCAAATTTAAGTTTTAAAATGTTAAAGGACTTAATCATTAAAATTTAAAATAAAATTAAATTAAAGATTAAATTAAATTAAATTAAAAATAAAATTAAATTAAAGATTAAATTAAATTAAATCAAATCAAATTAAATTAAAGATTAAATTAAATTAAATCAAACAAATTAAATTAATTTAAATTAAATTAAATCAAATGAATTAAATTAAATTAAATTGAACAAATTAAATTAAATTGAATTAAATTTAATTAAAATTAAAATTAAATTAATTAAATAAAATAAAAAATAATAATAATAATTAAATTAAATTAAATTAAATTAAATTAAAACATATTAAATTAAATTAAATTAAATTAAATTAAATTAAAAAATATATATATATATTAATAAATAATTAAATCAAATTAAATCAAACAAATTAAAGTAAATCATATTAATTTAAATTAAACCAAATTAAATTAAATTAAATTAAAATTAAAATAATAAAATCAAGTTAAATTTAAAATTAAATTAAATTAAATAAATCAAATTATAAACTAAACCAAATTAAATTAAATTAAATTAAATTAAATAACATCACCTAAGACATAAAGAAATTAAATATAAAACAACTTGAACACTATTCCAAATTTAAATTCGATAACTGAAATTAAATTAAATCACAAATCATTTGAACATCAATTTGCCCTCGAAAGCTTTGGTTATCATAACTCCTAAATAGAACAATAAATGAAATGTTACCCCACTTATAGGATATTCAAATTTCCTAGTTCACTGAGCAAGATAATAACAAAACTTGAATCCTCGAACGATTACTTCACCTGATCAATTAAATTCATTTGGACTTAAAACAATCATAGCAGTATTGAAAAGATGTTTAAGATTCTTCTTAAGCACTTTCTCAATATGATAGGATACTTATAACAACAATTGAACTTAATTGTTCTTTGATGAAGAAAATCGTCCTCAAACCAAAATACAAGAACCTATACATCATAGGAAATGACTAGCTATAGGATTAGGAATTTGGTAGAAAACCATAACCCTTCCCTTAGCTTTACCTAGGAACTTGCTTAAATATCCTAATTGTGTTTTAAGTGCAGCTTGGGATGACGGGAAGACCCTCCAGGTACGCTTTTATTTTACTACAATTTATCTTATTGCATATTATTTAATCGCATCGCACTTACTTTTCTTGCATGATAAACAACTGTTGCATGAAAACCCACACCTTTAGGATAGTCCCTAAAACTGAAACCAAAACTAAATTAAAAGTCATTGCAAGATAAAATTCACCGTCACAACATTTCAAAATATAAAACAACTCAAAATTTAATCACAAACAGAACACAAAACTGCAATTACAACTAAATTAAAACGTTCGTTGGATGATCGGGAATACCTCGGATGATGTAACCTACGTGTTGCTTAACGGGATTTCCCACGGTCTAAATGAAAGTGTGGAACTCATTTAGTTGAGTTTAACAAATTCATTTGGACTAAGTGAATCCGATAAAAATAACGATGCCGGAAGGATGGAACCGTGGGATCTTAACCGGTGTCGTTATAATCAACTTTAAGATTTATTTTAAATAAAATATAAAAAAGAGACACTTGGAAATTAAGATTTTCTCTAAACTAAAATACTTTTCTCATCTCCTGATTTATGACTTCTAAAACTAATCCTCTACAATAACAAGGAGCTCGGAGCATGGTGGGCAGCACGGCCATCGTCATCAGCAAAACTTGAATCTACATCAGCAAAACCATTCTTAGAATTAAATAACCAAGCCATAGGACTTCGAGGTAGTTTGCCTAGTGCAACATAAATCCTCGACCTTTTGTTAGGCATTTGCATGATCATGTCATGTAAATTAAGCCCTAACCGGTCTTAGGACTCCGAGGTAGTCGTTTAGTACGACATAAACCCTCATATCTTCGAGGCTATTTGTATGATCATGTCATACAAACATAAGTCCTAATTAATTAAAATTGGCAAGATCAGAACTAGAAAACCTCTTCATCAAGCGATTTGCTGGAGCTCAGCACCACATCACTATAGTTGATTTAGTGGTAGAGAAGCAGAAGCCGAACGAAACTTTGGTGGATTACATACTTCGATGGAGGAATCTAAGTATGAAGTGTGAGCCACAACTACAAGAACAACATGCAATCGACATCTTACTTAAAAGCATTCACGGCCCGATAGCACTTCTCCTCAAGGGATTTACTATTAAGACTTTTGAGAAGTTGTTAAGCAAGGCCGGGAGCTTGCAAGAGGAGGCGAACCAATTAAGTTTCGCCGACAAGACAGACAAGCAAAAGCCTGTGAAGACTTTTGAAAAGAAATCCGGGATCATTGCAACAGTCGACAAAGGCAAGCAACCGATACAAATATCGTCCGAACGGCCGCAGCAACCTCAACAAAATTATCAACAACCTCGACCCAGCTATCAGTCATCTCCACAATATGAACAACCGCCTCGTCCGCAACGTACATTAAGGGAGCTTCTGAGCGAGGAATATCCATTCAAGAATGAGGCGATGCTCGAAAATGTTCCGTAGTCCGATGAAGACTCCGGATTTCAATCGCCGAGCCTAAGAGACCGAAGAAGTCAACAAGAAAGGTGATCCCAACTTTCGCCCCTACCACCAGATGCTTGGGCACAAGATAGAAGATTGCATTACCTTCAAAAGTTGGCTCAACGACAACCTTCGGAAAGGGAATATAACAATCCCGAAAGAGTACATGAAGGAACCCCAGAAAGGAGGTCCCGTCAATGTTGTCTCGACTGATCTCATCGTTCCGATAGATCCCTATGCAACTGATGATGGGTGGACTACCGCTTGGACGAGGTCTTCAAAAAGATTTTAGACAAGCGACCAAACCGCTTCCGTGCAAGCTTCAATTCAGAGTTCGAAACCTGTCAAGCCGACACTGTCACTTGCGATAGAAGAACCACCTCAACAGGAGACGATTGAAGAGAAGAAGAAAATTGACGAAGAAGAGAGGACCAAGGCTCCTAAGGCTAGACTTGGGGCTGCTTATCCTAGGATAGTTGTTTCGGATTCGGGGGAGAAATCCCTCGAACCTCTCACTCTGTATGATTATTTGCTCACTTCGGTGGGATCTTATAATGATAAGGGTGATGGTGTTGGCTACATTTTAACTGTTTCTAACGATTATGTAACTAGCGACAATCCGGACATTGATTTCGATACCAATGACAATTCTCAAATCATACATAATCTCGACGATCGCAATGACGAAGAAGACATCCATCAAGGAGGCTACGAGAGTTCAACAAGCAACGAATCTATCTGTGAGTTTCGAGGAGCTCCAGTCACAATAGAGTTAGAGCCTTGAGACTCTGAAGCTAATCCGGAAGAACCTGTCATTCCAATTCAGGAAGAGACACCAGCAAGCTTAATACTAGAGTCAGAAGAAATTACAGAAGTCAACTTAAGAAGCAGAAGAGTTCTACCTCCGAGAATGGGTCCAAAGGACAAAGGAAAGCAGGTGGTTGTTCAAGAAGAACTAACTCCGGCAAAAGAAATACCCATTCGGGAAGAAGCCGAGACACATGAAAATAAAGTGGACTACAACGTGCTAGCCCATCTTAGGAAACTACCGGCCAAACTGAGCATCTACGACGCTCTCATCTTATCAAAGGAGATGAGAGAAGCTCTGATCAAGGCCCTACTTGATCCAGAAATTTGCTTGGCTCAAATGGCCGGAGATTCCTTAGATGAGGTTTGCTCGTTAAAGGAACAGCGAGGTGTTACCTTCACGAACAATGACCTATTACTTGGGACAGCAGACCACAACCGACCGTTGTACATTTCAGTTACAATTGGGAAGTTTACACTCTCCGGAGTATTGGTGGATCCAGGAGCATCAATCAATATAATGAGTCTTCGAACACTAAGCATATTTGGAAATTGATGCTCGCGAGCTCAAAGCCGACAAAATGTTATTAAGAGGATTCAACCAGAAAGGAGAAAGAGCCCTCAGATCAATAACACTACTAATGAAAACCGGTGACTTAGCAAAGACAACCGCAAAATTTCACATAATTGATTCGAAACGTCGTTCAACGCTCTATCGGGCCTACCATGGATACATGAAAATAGGATGGTACCATCATCTCTACATCGAGTGCATCAAATACAACGATGGAGGGGAACGAGTGCATCAAAGGTGACTTACAACCATTCTCCGTACACGAAATTGGAATCCATGAAGATGCGACTTATTATGCACCTCCGAAGAAAACAATCTTCTCCGGAGATACCATAACAAAGAAGCAAAGAAAGTTCGGGACAACGAAGAACCCGAAGTTCTAGTCCAACGAGTCACTCACCACTCCCTTACGGCGAGATGGTGAAGGTTTCTCCACAACTCGCATCCGAGGTCGAGGCCGGGGACGAGGTCGTGGTAGAGACGTTAGGACAGTTGGACAGAGGAAGCCAGCTATCAATGTTGATTGGGAAGACAGTTCTGAAGAAGAAAAAGAAATTAAGCAAGAAGCAGAGACAATAAGTCGGAAGAAGCCTCAATTCAAGATCTCTCTCGAAGATGAGAAGAATGAAGAATATAAATCAATGTACGAGAAGATTAACCACTATGTACATACTATGATCCTAACCCCGATCCATTCTAATAAGGTCGAGGGTATGGTGGTCAAAGAGGTACATAGCGGCGGTGCAAAGCCAATCAAATTCTACCGTGGTGCTCCTTCCTCCAAAACCGAAAATAATGTACAATTTGAAGATGTCGCTTCATCGAATTAATGGAATTACCTTTTGAGTGGTACTCTCCCGTGTTCAAAATTTAATTCAGCGTGGTTTCTTACCTCGAAAATGGACAAAAGGTCAATCACAACATTTTGAAAAATTATGGAACAACTCCGGTCGTCCACCCAATTCAAAGCATGGTCTCGGATTCGGCACAGTTGGATCAGTTGACGATACTGAATTTTGCTTGGTTGTCACTTGCGAGCCTAATGAAAACTGCATGGAAACTACAGACGAACTCGAAGATTTACAAATTGGAGATGCTCCACCAGAATTCGAAGAAGAGATTAAATCTACAATAGATGAGTTAACGGAAGTTAACTTAGGTACTAGCGAAGAGCCTAGACCTACCTTTGTTAGCTCCTTATTCAATAAAGAAGACTCCGAAGAAATAATCAAGTTATTAATGGAATTTAAAGACTGTTTTGCTTGGAGCTACGATGAGATGCCAGGATTAGCTCCAGAGGTCGCAGTCCATAAGCTAGGAGTGGATCCTACTTCTGTCCTAGTCAGACAAGGTCCCAGAAGAATGCGTCTAGAAATCGAACAACAAGTCATAGCCGAAGTTAAAAAGCTAATAGACGCCAAATTGGCCGTGAAGAAAAATACCCAACTTGGCTAGCCAATGTAGTGTCAGTCAGAAAGAAGAATGGTCATATCAGAATTTGTGTGGATTTCAGAGATTTAAACAAGGCATGTCCAAAAGATGAATTTCCTCTACCGTTCCCAAAATTAATGATCGATATCGCTTCAACACATGAAATATTCTCATTCATGGATGGATCTTCAGGATACAACCAGATAAAAATGGCTCCAGAAGATGAGAAACTTACGGCATTCAGAATGCCGATAGGAGTATATTGCTACACAGTGATGTCATTCGGACTGAAGAACGCAGGAGCAACATACCAGAGAGCGATGACAAGAATTTTCGATGATCTCATCCAAAATCAAGTCGAATGTTACGTGGACGATGTGGTCATCAAAAGCAAAGTAAAGGACAACCACCTGTATGATTTGAGAATTGTTTTCGAACGATTAAGGCAATTTAACCTTAAGATGAATCCCTTAAAATGCGCCTTCGGCGTCACCTCTGGGAAATTCTTAGGATTCATTGTCCGACATCGTGGAATTGAAATTGACCCGGAAAAGATTAAAGCTATCTTAGAAATGCCGCCTCCCAAAACCTTAAAACAACTACGATCTTTTCAAGGGAAGCTGGCATATCTTCGACGCTTTATCTCAAACTTGTCAGGTAGGTGTCAGCCTTTCTCGGCACTAGTTAAAAAGGACGCCAAATTTATTTTGGAAGAAAAATACCAGAAGGCCTTTGAGGACATTAAGAAATATTTAATGACACCTCCTGTCTTAGCAGCCCCAGTCTCAGGTAGACCGCTGATACTTTATACCGCGGCTTTAGACGACTCTCTCGGAGCCTCGTTAGCCTGTGTCAATGATGAGGGTAAAGAAAATGCTCTTTACTACCTAAGCCGTTGTTTACTTCCGACGGAAATAAGGTATCCCGCAATTGAAAAGCATTGTTTAGCCCTGATCTTCACCGCTCAAAAGCTCAGGCACTACATGCTTTCTCATAAAGTCAACCTGATCTAGAAATTTAATCCATTGCAATACTTGATGACCCGTCCAACGCTTCCGTGCAGACTTGCCGGATGGTCGATGATATTATTGCAATTCGATATAACTTCTGTGCCTCTTCGTGCCGTAAAGGGACAAGTCCTAGCAGACTTCCTCGCAAGACACCCTTTGCCGGCAGAATCTCCTCTCAATGATGACTTGCCAGATGAACAAATAATGAGCCTAGAAGACCCTGATGATCGACGTTGGGAATTATATTTTGACGGAGCATCTTCAACACACAAAGACGAAGAATCGCAAGTGATAGTGCCTCGTAAGGCAGGAATCGGATTAATCTTTATAACACCGGAGCGGGGATGTTAAGATACTCCTACCACTTGACAGAACCGTGTACAAACAACGAAGCAGAATACGAAGCCCTCATAACAGGACTGGAATTAACTATTCAAATGGGGATAACAAACATTAACATCTACGGGGATTCGCAGTT
The DNA here is from genome assembly GCA_022702705.1 of Papilionanthe hookeriana x Papilionanthe teres. Taxonomy (NCBI): domain Eukaryota; kingdom Viridiplantae; phylum Streptophyta; class Magnoliopsida; order Asparagales; family Orchidaceae; genus Papilionanthe; species Papilionanthe hookeriana x Papilionanthe teres. The sequence continues at coordinate 146,597,389 of CM040428.1, forward strand.
AATCATTCAACGGATCGCCGGACAGTACAAAATTTTAAAACCAAGACTCGAGCAATACTTCCAGTATGCCATACAGTTGTTGGAACAAATTCCGAATGTGACAATGTATAAAATTCCCAGAAAAGAAAATGCTTTAGCAGATGCGCTAGCCCGCCTCGCAAAAGAATTTGCCTGCTTGCAGGATGAATTAGTGGACGTGTCAGTTCACGGACGTCCGGTCCTATCACGGCTCGACATAGACACAATACACAAATCGGAAAAGAAGAAGAATCAATTGCAACAATGGATGGAAAACACAGAAGATCGGGCGACATCCATTAATAGACTACCTGCAAACAGGAAAACTACCGGACGATAGGTCGCTAGCCCATCGGATCAAGAAAAGAACTTCGTCTTACGCATTAATAAATAACACATTATATAGAAGATCTTTTGATCAAATGCGGCTAAGGTGCCTAAGCGTGTCCGAGGCCCGTGAAATTGTTAAAGAGGTGCATTCGAGACTCGTGGCGCTCACCGATCGGGTCCAAAGATGAAAATAAAAAATAAAAGACTAGGGTACTACCGGCACTCGATGATGACCGACCGCATGAAAATCGCCAAGAGCCGTCACCAATGCCAAGTGCACGGAATGGTTCTACACCAACCTCCAAATGTGCTACATCCGACAATTGCGTCGTGGCCATTTGAATGTTGGGGCACGGATATAGTGGGTCCAATAGAACCACCATCTTCAAAAGGACATCACTTCATTCTTGCGGCTACAGATTACTTTTCCAAGTGGGCGGAGGCAGTTCCACTCAGAGAAGTGAAAGCACACCACGTGCTACAGTTTTTCAAGAACCAAGTTGTCTACCATTTCGGAGTGCCACACAGGATTATCTCAGATAATGGGTCAGCATTCAGAAGCACACAAATCAACAACTTTGTCAGGAGACACGGAATCGACTGGCGATATTCAACAATTTACTACCCAAGAGCAAACGGCCTGGCTGAGGATTTTAATAAAACTCTTGTTCAAATTTTAAAGAAAACTTTGGACGATAATAAGAGAAATTGGCACGAGAAGTTATTAGAAGTCTTATGGGCCTACCGGACAACCATCAGAACTCCTACTCAAGCTACACCTTACGCTCTGGTGTATGGGTCCAAGATAGTGTTACCCTTAGAGGTTCAGCTTCCTTCACTCAGAATTGCAGTTGCAAACAAAATCACGACAGAAGAGAATGCCAAGTTACGACTAGAGGAATTAGAAAGCCTGGAAGGGAAAAGACTTGCAACGCAACAGAATTTAGAACTATACCAAGCTAAGATGGTTCAAGCCCATGACAGACTGGTCCGCCCAAGAAACTTCAAAGTTGGTGACTTAGTTCTTGTTCTCAAAAGACCTATTCTTGCACACCGCAAGATAGGAGGAAAATTTGAACCTACTCGGGAAGGGCCGTTTGTGGTTGAAGCGGTATACTCGGGAGGCTCTTACCAGCTAGTGAATTGCCAAGGAGAACGACATATGCTTCCGATCAACCGACGATACTTGAAGAAATATTACGCTACCTGATGTTTCGAAAGAATGAATTCTTCATCCTTAGAAGCACGGGTGAATTGCCAGGGAAATCTCACGAAGATCAGAAGAAAGAAGGCTACCACGCCACCAGATAGAACCACCAGTAATGCATAACCTTGTTGCAGAAGCAACCCCGGAGGATGTCCCGACGGACATCATCCCCGAGGAGCCGAGGTATGCAGGAGAACATGAAGGGATTGAGCCGTATATCCCACAATACATCACCAGGCCCAGCCATTTGCAGATTATTCCAGAGTACGAGCTGGAAAGAATGCAGAATGTCGAAAAGAAAACTTTTGAATACTTCGAAAGAATCAGAGGCAGAAGGATCAATATACTAGAAGGCCTCGAGCTACATACAGACGTATTCTCAGAATATGAACAACAACAAATCGTGGATTACATCTAGGATTTGAAAGGGCCGAGCGGGCCGCCTAAGAGAAAACACCTACTTAGAACCCCGGAGATGGATGCCAGGGAAAGGAAGAATCACAATACAATGCGGATGCTGCTACAACTTCGCAGAAGACAGGAAGGGAAACCCACCAGAGATACTCCGTCATGGCCAAGTGGATCCAATGCCATTAGTCATCAAGAGAATGGTAAAAGATTGATAACATGGAGGGTACTGCCGGCAGATTGCATACCCAACAGCTGCATTATTAACATCTACATGCAGGGTGACTGCATACCCCCGCACATAGATCATCACGACTTTGTCAGACCTTTCTGCACGGTTTCTTTCCTGAACGAGTGTAACATCATGTTCGGATCTAACCTCCGGATAAGCGAGCCCGGGTGAGTTCCGAGGGCCGGTGAAGATACCATTACCGGTAGGTTCCGTCATGATACTGAAGGGCAACGGAGCGAGATGTCACTAAACATTGCATACCGAGAGTACCAGTGAAGCGGATCTCGGTTACTTTCGAAGGATGGATGACGGAAGACACCTTACCACTTCCGACCGGACCCGGAGCTAGAGAACCTCCGACCTTACGAGTCGTGAGTTGCATGGAAAATATCACACCTCCAACGTACATCCATACGGCATCCTTGCCAAGGATGGCTTGGAAGGTGATGTTATTAACCATGTACCCCACTATTCAGACATGGATTTTGACAGATACCTTTTTGGATGGATCGACAAAGATCATACATAGTCCGTTTTGAGTCTACATGAATTGTGTGAGATGTAGTCCAGATCGAGTTGTATGATGTATCTTCGACATGATTGGAATAAAAGTGACCATGTCACATTTTGGCTTTCACCTCTTTTGTGCAAATTGACTGAGGAACGCCATTAAAGTTAAATGAACTTCGAACAAAGAACAAAAAAGAAATAAAAAAAAAGAGAGTAAAAAAAAATAATAAAAAAAATAAAAAAACCTTCCGTAAACATCTAGAAATGATGAACACCAAATTCACATGAACATTAAATGAACGATAAAATAAATTTGGATCGTTAAAAGACAAACCAAATAAACACAAATTTCAAATCAAATCTCAATCAAATTTCAAATTCAATCTTTCCAAATTTCAAATCAAATCTCAATCAAATTTCAAATTCAATCTTTCCAAATTTCAAATCAAATCTCAATCGAAAATTCAAATTCAATCTTTCCAAATTTCAAATCAAATCTCAATCGAAAATTCAAATTCAATCTTTCCAAATTTTAAATCAAATCTCAATCAAATTTCAAGTTCAATTTTTCCAAATTCTAAAAAAAATCTCAATCAAATTCAAACTCAACCTCCCAAAACTGAAATCCAATCCGTTCTACTCTCTCCCTTGTCTGGGATGGAGGCGGTTGATTCCATTGACACGGATCGAATCTGATGGCGAGGAATTATATTCAATCCAAAACAGTGACTTCCAATCAACTCTTTTGAATGGGATATGTAGCATCTACATATTCCATCATAATTTGTTTCTTTCAAAAAAAAGAAAAAAAAAAGTCTTCTACAACTTTCATGAAATTTTCGAAACACTAAAGTTCCACACTTTTCAAATCAACACTACAAATCTTTGCAAAGTCAATGACTATTCAAATTCAAATTCCTGGGGTTGAGGATTTTATATTCGAGATCGCATTGCTTTAGGATTCTCTCTCTATCGCAATGAAATACATCAAATTCAAACTTTTGGAGTTGAGGATTTTACATCCGAGACTGCATTGCTTTAGGATCATTTCCTTATCGCAATGAAATACATCAAATTCAAAATTTTGGGTTGAGGATTTTATATTCGAGACTGCATTGCTTTAGGATTCTTTCCCTATCGCAATGAAACACATCAAAATCAAATTCCTGGGGTTGAGGATTTTACATCCGAGACTGCATTGCTTTAGGATCATTTCCTTATCGCAATGAAATACATCAAATTCAAACTTTTGGGTTGAGGATTTTATATCCGAGACTGCATTGCTTTAGGATTCTTTCTCTATCGCAATGAAATACATCAAAATTCAAACTTTTGGAGTTGAGGATTTTACATCCGAGACTGCATTGCCTTAGGATCATTTACTTATCGCAATGAAATACATCAAATTCAAACTTTTGGAGTTGAGGATTTTACATCCGAGACTGCATTGCTTTAGGATCATTTCCTTATCGCAATGAAATACATCAAATTCAAACTTTTGGAGTTGAGGATTTTACATCCAAGACTGCATTGCTTTAGGATTATTTCCTTATCGCAATGAAATACATCAAATTCAAACATTTGGGTTGAGGATTTTATATCTGAGACTGCATTGCTTTAGGATTCTTTCCCTATCGCAATGAAATACATCAAATTCAAACTTTTGGGTTGAGGATTTTATATCCGAGACTGCATTGCTTTAGGATCATTTCCTTATCGCAATGAAATACATCAAATTCAAACTTTTGGAGTTGAGGATTTTACATCCGAGACTGCATTGCTTTAGGATCATTTCCTTATCGCAATGAAATACATCAAATTCAAACTTTTGGGTTGAGGATTTTATATCCGAGACTGCATTGCTTTAGGATTCTTTCTCTATCGCAATGAAATACATCAAATTCAAACTTTTGGGGTTGAGGATTTTACATCCGAGACTGCATTGCTTTAGGATCATTTCCTTATCGCAATGAAATACATCAAATTCAAACTTTTGGAGTTGAGGATTTTACATCCGAGACTGCATTGATTTAGGATCATTTCCTTATCGCAATGAAATAAATCAAATTCAAACTTTTGGGTTGAGGATTTTATATCCGAGACTGCATTGCTTTAGGATTCTTTCTCTATCTCAATGAAATACATCAAATTAAAACTTTTGGAGGTGAGGATTTTACATCCGAGACTGCATTGCTTTAGGATCATTTCCATATCGCAATGAAATACATCAAATTCAAACTTTTAGGTTGAGGATTTTATATCCGAGACTGCATTGCTTTAGGATTCTTTCCCTATCGCAATGAAATACATCAAAATCAAATTCCTGGGGTTGAGGATTTTACATCCGAGACTGCATTGCTTTAGGATCCTTTCCTTATCGCAATGAAATACATCAAATTCAAACTTTTGGGTTGAGTATTTTATATCCGAAACTGCATTGCTTTAGAATTCTTTCCCTATCGCAATGAAATCCATCAAAATCAAATTCCTGGGGTTGAGGATTTTACATCCAAAACTGCATTGCTTTCAGATTCTTTCCCTATCGCGATGAAATACATCAAAATCAAATCCTTGAGATTAAGGATTTTACATCCAGTACCGCATTGCTCTGAGATCTCTCCTCATTGTAATGATTCAATCCAATCAATTCAATTTTCTTTTGAGGTTGAAGATGTTACATCTAAAACCACAAAATTCCAATTTTCATTTCAACTTCAAATCCCTTCAAATTAATTTTGACAAAACTTCAATCTAAATTGAAACTCAAAAAATCTGATTTCACACATCAAAATTTAAACTGAAACAAAATGAAATCTAAATCAAAATTCCCCGCATCATGCGATTTGGGATTCACCTCTTTCCCTTTCCCCAGCGAGAGTTCAGGAATCTCCAGTCTCAGAGATATACCTGACACTCCCCAGCGGACACTCTTCTACTTCGTCCTAAGTTTGTCACTTGGACATCTGTGTTGGTTTTGTCTTCTTTTCGGTCAACACCAATACACGTGGTGTGCTCTGTCAGCTCACCACACCTATTGGGGGTCCATTTGTTGACCTCATTTTTGATGAGGTCATCTCTTCTTCTTTTTAGTACTTAGGATCTAGCCTTAGGCTTTTCCTTTGACTATCTTAGAGGACTAGAAGTGTAACCCACCACCTAGAATTTCAAACCACTTCTTAACTCCCTGCAAACTCCACAAATTTGATTGTAGACCCCTAATCACCTAGAGGGTTGAAATCAAATGTGGAAGTTTAAAGGATGGGTTCCTATAGGACTCTTTGGCCTTAGGACGCCCACAGGTGGCTCGGTCGCAGTGAGGGCTGACTTACACACACACTACAGTCATACACTACACTTGCACACACCTCCTAAAACCACACACATACCCAACTTGACCTCCTGAGTCATGTAGGTGATTCACATGGATGGTCCTTAACCCCTCAGCCCTTGGCTAAGAGGGTTGGGAACAACATAGTGAATGCCTCAAATGAGTCCCTTCATGGCTCATGTGGGCTTGATATGGCTTCATAGCTCAACCAAAATGATTTCATTCCACTTACATTCACCCAATCTTCAATTTTTCAAATTTTCAATTTTTGACCCGGGGCCCTACACCCGCCTAACTTTACCCAAAACCCTTGAAATCCTCCAAAATTTCCAAATCACGCAAAATTCCTCAAAACCAATCCCAAACATTTCCACATTACTCAAATTGATCATTCATAGCCAAAAATACCAAAAATTCCAAAAATACCTCCCAATACCCTCCAAATACCCAAAATACCCTTCTTGACCCAAAAATCCAAAAATTCAAAAAATTCTCAGAAAATTCCAGAAAATCACAAATATTCCCAATTTCATTTTGTTCAACCACAGCATGGGCGAATTTTGTCAGTTTACCCTACTTTTATCAAAACCCCCAATTTGACCCATTTTAACCCAAAGTGAACCCAATGTCAAACCAAACCTACCAAATTGACCCAAATTCTGGTCCAATTCAATTCTAAACTTCTATTCAACATTCCCAACACCAATCTAGACCAAATCTAAGTTTAATTTGATTGACATTTGGATCCAATTCCACTTATGGCCTTAAGGCCCAATTTGGACCCATGACCCAAACCTAACCCAAACTCACCCAATTCAACTCCAATTAACCCCAAATCTTTTCTAAACCTCCCTTAACATCCCTACAAACAAAACACTAACATGATTTTCCCAACATTTATACCCAAACCCCACTTAAATTCAATCCAAAACCAAAAAGCCCAATTTTGATCTAAACCCAAACCTAACCCAAATGAACCCAAACCCTAAAATCAAAGCCCAACCAAAGCCAAAAACTCTTTGAAACACTCCCATAAACATTTCTCAACATTTATTTTACATCAATTTTAACCCTAGCCCAACATTTGCCCAAGTTAGCCCAATTTGACCTATATTGGCTCATTCACCAAAGGAGCCCAAATTCAACCCAATTCAAACCCAAATCACTCCCAATTTGCTTCAAGTCACTCATGACACATCCATGTGCTAAACCCAACAATTATTTGGCCCAAACTTCTACAAAATTCCCATCCATAAATCTATTTTTTAAAACCAAAAGCCCACTTACATGAAACCTTCCTAAAAGCCCAAATTTCATGCTAAAGCCCATATGACAAATTCTTCTCATCATACCCTTAATTAAAATCAATCCCTAAGTTTGAAAATTCATCATGAAGCCATTCCAAATTAATCCCCATACAAATTCCCATTAAAATACCAAAATTTTTCTTAAATCCATTTTCATGAAATTGACTTAACTTTTCCCAAGCCAAAGATGAGCCATGAAGCCATGCATGAGCCACATGGAAGCCATGAGAGCCATGGAATCTACTTTCCACCTCACCATACCCAAGATGGCAAGAGGAGGAGGCCCTTTCCATATTCTCTTAAGAGTGATTAACCACTTCCATGACTCCACTAAACCATGCTTAAACTTAATTGTACTTGGATTGTGACTTGACCCCACTAATCAAGTCGATCCAAATCACTTTCTATTCAGCCTAAACCAAGCCTTGGGTGGTGCACCTAGCCCAAATGGATGGGTTGACCAATTTAAGCCAAAATGAGCCCTCTCCCATTCCATTCTAATCCAAGCCTTTTACACATGGCATTTGCCAATCGCCTACACTAAACCCCAGCCACGACCCACTCGAACAAGATGGTGACCGGTGCACGGTCGGCCGACCACCAGTGTCGCCGGAAAATACCACACCCGAGAGCTCACATGTGAGCCAACTTTGGAATTCCACCTTGCTCGAGTTGCCCCATGCCCAATGGCCACCATGGCTGTTCTTCCCATGCCCGAGAAGCCGATCCCAACCCTTGGCCATCCCGTGAGGCCCTCCATCCACCTCTATTTAAACCCGACCCCCTCACGGCCATGAGAGGAGAGTTGCACAAACCTTGCCGAAACTCTGCCAAAATTGTTCCAAACCCTTCTCCATCCTTAGAGCAGTTGATCCCCAGTGTCAATTTGCCCTAATCCTCACCAACAGAACCCAATTTCTCAACTGAAATTTCACCCAAAACCAGGACACTTTGCCACAGTGAGCCAATCCTCAAATCGACTGGTCCTATACCTTCACTGTACCAAGAGGAGAAGTTCCCCACTGAAAGCCCCATCTCCAGGCCACCCAGTTGCTCCAGCCTCCAAGCTTTGTGATCGGCTTTGGTTGGAATCCTACCCTGACAATTCACTAGGCCAAGGGACTTCATCTGGAGCTTGCTGGGATCCAATCGAAGGTGAAACAACCCTCAAATCGAAGCCACACTTCTCTGAGCAAAGGTATGGCCTCACTCTTCTTCTCAAGCTTCTGAACATTCTCCATTTTCATTGAGTCGATTTTATACCACATAAACCGTATGGATATGTTCGTCTTCTCGAGACGAATCCATGCGAGTATAAGAACGTTAAATTTGGTTAAGTATCGAGTGATATCTTAGGCCTAGAAGATGGACGGTTCTTGGGTAAGGACGCTTGGGGACGATGAACGGATGCCGTTCATTTAATACACGCGCGGACGAACGGCCAAGATAGTGCTGGATCAGGAGATGGAACGACACAGCGTGCCCCCGGAGCGCCGAGTCTGATGGCGGAGTCGAATCGAAGAGCGCCACGCGGCGTTTCGGAGCTGCCGAGGTTGACGCGGCGCCGCGTGGATAAATAGAAAATTAGGGTATTTTTCTATTTATTTAATTCCCTAAACTTCAAAAATCCATAACTTTGTGTAGGAAAATCAGAAAAAATAATATAAAAATACCCTCTTGCTCAGTGAACAGAAGAGAATAATGTGGAAAAGAAATCATTTAATTTAATCAAGTATTTTATTTTTAATGATTTATTTCCCTTCTGCATTCTTTTAATTCTCCATGCATATAGGAAATTCACCATGGCATGAGACCATAGGGCTTTTGAAGCCTCTGAATTTGGGAACATTCCCTGAATTTTCCAAAGTCAGAGGCCATCCCTATGAGAAGTTATTGATTTTTCAAATTCATGTTACTGTATTGAGTATTTTAATTCCATTATTTAGCATGTTGTGAAATAAATTCTAGGAAAATTTGGTGATGTTTCTTATGACTAGAGGACCCTAGGAAAAATAGGTTTTGAACTAGTTCATTTAAAATGACCCTAATTGGCTTAAACACCCAAAATAGCTCCTTAATTAATTAGAGCTAATCATACATCAAACTGACTTGAAATCAATTCTTCACTGACCTTTGGGATCAGAGGAACCCACCATAAAAATTTGAAGTCAATTGTACTTGGTTAGCCCTACTAAATGGGTTGATTAAGCCATTTAGCCAATTTAAACTTTAAAAATTCATAACTTTCAAAATACTTTTCAAAAATTCACCAAATTGGTTTTGAAGCCTCTCTGATATCAGGGGAATTTAAGAAAATTAAAATTGTAATTTTCTAAAAAAGTTGATTTTTTGTATTATTTTAATATTTTAATAATTAAAAAATAATAAAAATCACAAAAATAATAAAATTCACCAAAATGTTACATTTTGAATTTTAATCACTTAGGAAAAAATCCCATATTTTTCTTAGGTCTATTTAATGAGATATTAAATTTTAAAGCCCTAGGATAATTTTAAAATTAAAAAATGTATTTTCTAGCATTTTCACTAAAATAATTATAATAAATCAAAGAAAAATCAGAAAATTATAAAAGTTGATTTTCTGATTTCCTTGATATCAGAGAGAGTTTTGAAAAATATAAAATTAATTTTTCAACCTTTACTTTATTTTTAAATTAATTAATACTCCAAAATTTAAAATAATTATAATAAAAATAATATAATTCAAAAAAATCACCAAAATTAGTCCAAGTGGTCCTCTGGTCATTAGGAATGTCCCATAATTTTCTTAAGGACAGAAATTTTCCCTTGGTCATGTTATTAAATTTTCCTTGGAAATCCCTATTTTCTACCAAAATAATTATATAAATAAATTAAATACAGAAAAATCACATTTTCTCCTCTCATGTCTTTATTGACATATGAGTGAAGTTACATAAAAAATTTCAAGTTCATTTAAGCTCAATTTAGTGAGTTATGAATTTGTTAAGCTTGAAGGGCAAAGTGGTAATTAAAAATTTTAACCTTTAATTAAAACTTCAAGTTTTAATAAAAATTAACAAGTAAGATATTTGATCTTAATCTGATTTGGATGATTGAAATTTAAATAATTAAAGGGTAGAAACCTATTAAACAATTTAAAAATAAGTGAAATAAACCTCAATTAAATAATTGATTAAATTTGGAAGAATAATAAAGTTGGAATTATTAAATAGGGATATTATTATTAGGAAGAAATTTATTCTTTGATCCAAGGATCCCTAAATTAATCAATCTCAATAATATTTAATTCCTAATTAAAATGATAATTCAAATTTAAGTTTTAAAATGTTAAAGGACTTAATCATTAAAATTAAAAATAAAATTAAATTAAAGATTAAATTAAATTAAATTAAAAATAAAATTAAATTAAAGATTAAATTAAATTAAATCAAATAAAATTAAATTAAAGATTAAATTAAATTAAATCAAACAAATTAAATTAATTTAAATTAAATTAAATCAAATGAATTAAATTAAATTAAATTGAACAAATTAAATTAAATTGAATTAAAATTAATTAAAATTAAAATTAAATTAATTAAATAAAATAAAAAATAATAATAATAGTTAAATTAAATTAAATTAAATTAAATTAAATTAAATTAAAACATATTAAATAAATTAAATTAAATTAAATTAAATTAAAATATATATATATATATAATGATAAATAATTAAATCAAATTAAATCAAACAAATTAAAGTAAATCATATTAATTTAAATTAAACCAAATTAAATTAAATTAAATTAAAATTAAAATAATAAAATCAAGTTAAATTTAAAATTAAATTAAATTAAATAAATCAAATTAAAAACTAAACCAAATTAAATTAAATTAAATTGAATTAAATAACATCACCTAAGACATAAAGAAATTAAATATAAAGCAACTTGAACACTATTCCAAATTTAAATCCGATAACTGAAATTAAATTAAATCACAAATCATTTGAACATCAATTTGCCCTCGAAAGCTTTGGTTATCATAACTCCTAAATAAAACATTAAATGAAATGTTACCCCACTTATAGGATATTCAAATGTCCTAGTTCACTGAGCAAGATAATAACAAAACTTGAATCCTCGAACGATTACTTCACCTGATCAATTAAATTCATTTGGACTTAAAACAATCCTAGCAGTATTGAAAAGATGTTTAAGATTCTTCTTAAGCACTTTCTCAATACGATATGATACTTATAAGAACAATTGAACTTAATTGTTCTTTGATGAAGAAAATCGTCCTCAAACCAAAATACAAGAACCTAGACATCATAGGAAATGACTAGCTATAGGATTAGGAATTTGGTAGAAAACCATAACCCTTCCCTTAGCTTTACCTAGGAACTTGCTTAAATAACCTAATTATGTTTTAAGTGCAGCTTGGGATGACGGGAAGACCCTCCAGGTACGCTTTTATTTTACTGCAATTTATCTTATTGCAATTTATTTAATCGCATCGCACTTACTTTTCTTGCATGATAAACAACTGTTACATGAAAACCCACACCTTTAGGATAGTCCCTAAAACTGAAACCAAAACTAAATTAAAAGTCATTGCAAGATAAAATTCACCGCCACAACATTTCAAAATATAAAACAACTCAAAATTTAATCACAAAACGTAACATAAAGCTGCAATTACAACTAAATTAAAACGTTCGTTGGATGATCGGGAATACCTCGGATGATGTAACCTACGTGTTGCTAACGGGATTTCCCACGGTCTAAATGAAAGTGTGGAACTCATTTAGTTGAGTTTAACAAATTCATTTGGACTAAGTGAATCCGATAAAAATAACGATGCCGGAAGGATGGAACCGTGGGATCTTAACCGGTGTCGTTATAATCAACTTTAAGATTTGTTTTAAATAAAATATAAAAAAGAGACACTTGGAAATTAAGATTTTCTCTAAACCAAAATACTTTTCTCATCTCCTGATTTATGACTTCTAAAACTAAACCTCTACAACAACAAGGAGCTCGGAGCATGGTGGGCAGCACGGCCATCGTCATCAGCAGAAACTTGAATCTACATCAGCAAAACCATTCTTAGAATTAAATAACCAAGCCATAGGACTTCGATGTAGTTTGCCTAGTGCAACATAAATCCTCAACCTTTTGTTAGGCATTTGCATAATCATGTCATGTAAATTAAGCCCTAACCGGTCTTAGGACTCTGAGGTAGTCGTTTAGTACGACATAAACCCTCATATCTTCGAAGCAATTTGTATGATCATGTCATATAAACATAAGTCCTAATTAATTAAAATTTTCAAGATCAAAACATTAAATAAACATTAGGACTTTCCTAAATTCAAGCCAAACAATAGGATTGTCGGGAAATTACCGAAGTTCACTTCGAATCTGTAATTTCTCCTACCTTTCTTCCGTTGAATTCCCAAAACAAAATGTTCCAAATTTGATCCATTCCCTATTGAAATTCCAAAATTTAATCCCTTGAAAACCCTAAACTTTGAAATTCTCGAGAGCAGAATTACTGATTATTATCGAGAGTTTTCTTAGGTGATTCCCGTCACTTAAGATGTAATTAACTATAGGGGCTTGCCCTTATAGGAATTTTAAAGAACCCGTGTAATATAAACCTGTTTAATGCTTTCATATTAAGCTGGGGAATTTGTCGGCTTATAAAATTGGTTCGCAGACCAAACAGATGTCACAAATCTTCTAGTTTATTTAATCGAGCCCCATCGTCAAGCAGTGTGCCTATTCCTCGGGATAAAAACATGGTTTGTGGTATGGTGCTCGTTTATATAAACTATTTAGGATGTGAGATCGGTTTGATTTCATATCTTAAAATCTTCAAATTTAAAAATTATTTTTAAAATTAAATACTACTTTTCAAATTATTTATTTAAATTAAATTAAAAATTCGCCGACAATTTCTGTAGGCGATCCCACTTTCAAAATAAAACACACAACCTAAAAAATATGCCGGCAAATTTCTAGCGACTCCGCTGGGGACAGATTCCTCTCTCCATTTTAATCAAACAATTTTGCTTTCAAAAATCGGTAGTGTATCCATGTCCCTTGTGGATCAAGCTACCCTTCTTTCCGTTGGAATACTATGTTCATTTCTACCTTGAACGAGTATAGCCAACATTCTCTTGGATTTAGGAGCCACTGTTTAGACACCCCTAAACAGAGAGGTTCCGAGATCCTTTTGCCTCATTTCTGAGGTGGGGTGGACCCCCAATAGGTGTTAGTTTAGGAGTGATCCTTCGAGTCGAGAAGTCTTGCATGAGACTTTCTTTTCCTTTCAACCTCTGAATCGGATTCATTACCTTCTCTACAGCTTTGAACATTCCGTTCTAAAAAAACAAACCCTCTAATGAATGACTCTTTTAACAAATAACTTCTCCTTATAAATATATGAACAAGAATGTGTTCGGACTCTCTTCGATTCCTTTCTTTTCATCCTGATGAGAAGAAGCATAACTTGGGACTGACAATCAGAATCTACCCTGCAGAAATGGAAGCCCCAAAGCTGATTTTCTCCTTCACCAATGGATTGGACTTCGTTGTTTACAAGGATGAGCTGCCCGACAATGGGATCATCCGGTTTGGACAAGGATTCGAGAACACAAATGTCAAGATCACCGACGTTTCCCTTTTCGTGCTGACAAACAAAGTATCTGAAGCTAAGAAGTCGCTGATCGAGTTTAATCTTAGGTCAACTCGAGAGTTTCCTCCACTGCAAAAGATTCCGACTGAGAGGAGTACTGCTATCCACAGAAGGACTGTTGTTGCTACCCCCACTGGTCCGGTTCGTCTCCGCACCTACCCCGGCTCTCGCCAAATTAAAGGGGAAGGAAATCCGAACTATGGTGAACCCGTTACCGTGGAGGGTACGGACCTTCCCGTCGGACCTTCTATTTTTCAAATCGGGTCCAGCTCAAGAATTCCATCACTAACACGGACCCAAAGAAGGAACAGAAGTAGGAAGATCGCCAGGAAGGCCAGAGCTGCCGAAGTTGTTTTCCTGGAGGAAATCCCAGAAATCCTCGAGTACACACCACTACCCGAATACATACCATTGCTCGAAGATACACCCTTTTTGGAAGGAAGTAGATTCCACCCCCTTTCCGCTCAGCTGACGAGGAAAATGTATGCAGGATTGTTTCTACATTACCTCAACCAGCATACTACAACGACAACAGAAAGAAAAGGGCTAGGATCACACCATTTGCCCGACTATAGACTGTGATCGAGAAGCTAGCAAAGAAAGAGAAATGCCCCGTATCGGAGATTCTAAGAAGGATAGGGCGGGTGCCAGTCAAATCCCGTCTTGGGCCGCGAGTAGAACCTGTCATCGTTACAGAAAAGCCAAATAAAAGGATGAAGGCTAGTCCGCCTATCGTTGTTTCAGGATTACAGATTAGGGAGGATACCACCTTCCAGCATTTGGCTGATAGACCATCTGGTCCTAGACCTTCTGCTGCTAGAAGGATGGTATGGCGTCCCACTACTGGACAGTTAAGATTGAAACAACAGCCCGAGAAGGAAAGTCTCGTCAGGAGACTTGAATCTGAAGAAAGTGCTACTGCAGTAAAGGGGACTCATGAGAAGGGAACCCGACAGCTATCACACGACAACTGCGAGGATGCACATAAAGGACCGGTAGAGGATGCTATGGAAAAGTTGAGGACTGATATTCGACGATTAGCAAAATAAAGAGAAGAGAAATTTGGAGATGAGATTGATTCATCAGAATTCATGGATGATGAGTATGCAGAAATCAACATGGTCGAAACGCGAGCTTCGTCAGCTTCACAAGGTGCTCCTGCAGCCGCAGAAAGAGAGGAGCCGGAAGTGATGAGAAGGCAGCTTCAAGAGAAAGACGATACGATCGCCCAAATGGCGAAGAGGATGGAAGAGATGACAGTAGCCCTAGCCACTCTCCAGAGTCAAGTGCAACCCCAAAGAGAGACACCCCCAGAGGTCATTCACATTGTAGACGGAGGAAAGGAGATTACATCCGTCAACGGGGATGATTAGCTAAAGAAAGATACAACACAAAGTATGATTCCAGAAAAGGATATCAAGAGCTTGGTGGAACAGCAGGTGCGAGAAGCCTTAGCACAATCAAAGAGCGGGACATCCATTCGGACGGGTAGACCTTACCCGAAAGAATTCGACGCTGTCCAATACCCAAAAGGCTTTGTACCACCTCTGTTCAAGACCTTTGATGGAACCGGTAACCCCCGACAGCATGTTGCACACTTTCGTGCCAGTTTTGCAATGCGGCGGGAGCGATGCATTACTCTTCCGACAATTCGTCAGCAGCCTGTCAGGGATCGCCTTTGATTGGTATGCAGAACTACCGAATGGTTCAGTGAAGACATTCTCAGAACTAGAAAACCTCTTCATCAAGCGATTTGCCGGATCTCAGCAACACATCACTATAGGTGATTTAGTGGTAGAGAAGCAGAAGCCGAACGAAACTTTGGTGGATTAGATACTTCGATGGAGGAATCTAAGTATGAAGTGTGAGCCACAAAAACAAGAACAACATGCAATCGGCATCTTACTTAAAAGCATTCACGGCCCGATAGCACTTCTCCTCAAGGGATTTACTATTAAGACTTTTGAGAAGTTGTTATGCAAGGCCGGGAGCATGCAAGAGGAGGCGAAGCAATTAAGTTTCGCCGACAAGACAGACAAGCAAAAGCCTGTGAAGACTTTTGAAAAGAAATCCGGGATCATTGCAGCAGTCGACAAAGGCAAGCAACTGATACAAATATCATCCGAACGGCCGCAACAACCTCAACAAAATTATCAACAACCTCGACCCAGCTATCAGTCATGTCCACAATATGAACAACCGCCTCGTCCGCAACGTACATTAAGGGAGCTTCTGAGCAGGGAATATCAATTCAAGAATGAGGCAGTGCCGAAAATGTTCCGTAGTCTAATGAAGACTCCAGATTTCCAGCTGCCAGAGCCTAAGAGACCAGAAGAAGTCAACAAGAAAGTTGATCCCAACTTTGGCCCCTACCACTGGATGCTTGGGCACAAGATAGAAGATTGCATTACCTTCAAAAGTTGGCTCAACGACAACCTTCGGAAAGGGAATATAACAATCCCGAAGGAGTACATGAAGGAACCCCAGAAAGGAGGTTCCGTCAATGTTGTCTCGACTGATCTCATCATTCCGATAGATCCCTATGCAACTGATGATGGGTAGACT
This sequence comes from Papilionanthe hookeriana x Papilionanthe teres, assembly GCA_022702705.1. Classification (NCBI taxonomy): domain Eukaryota; kingdom Viridiplantae; phylum Streptophyta; class Magnoliopsida; order Asparagales; family Orchidaceae; genus Papilionanthe; species Papilionanthe hookeriana x Papilionanthe teres. The sequence continues at coordinate 146,613,983 of CM040428.1, forward strand.
ACCGCTTGGACGAGGTCTTCAAAAAAAATTTTAGACAGCATCCAAACCGCTTCGGTGCGAGCTTCAATTCAGAGTTCGAAACCTGTCAAGCCGACACTGTCACTTGCGATAGAAGAACCACCTCAACAGGAGATGATTGAAGAGAAGAAGAAAATCGACGAAGAAGAGAGGACAGAGGCTCCTAAGGCTAGACTAGGGGCTGCTTATCCTAGGATAGTTGTTTCGGATTCGGGGGAGAAATCCCTCGAACCTCTGACTCTGTATGATTATTTGCTCACTTCGGTGGGATCCTATAATGATAAGGGTGATGGCGTTGGCTATGTTTTGACTGTTTCTAACGATTACGTAACTAGCGACAATCCGAACATCAATTTCGATACCAATGACAATTCTCAAATCATACATAATCTTGACGATCACAATGACGAAGAAGACATCCATCAAGGAGGCTACGAGAGTTCAACAAGCAACGAATCTATCTGTGAGTTTCGAGGAGCTCCAGTCACAATAGAGTTAGAGCCTTCGGACTCGAAGCTAATCCGGAAGAACTCGTCATTCCGATTCAAGAAGAGACACCGACGAAGCTCAATACTAGAGTCAGAAGAAATTACAGAAGTCAACTTAAGAAGCGGAAGAGTTCTACCTCCGAGAATGGGTCCAAAGGACAAAGGAAAGCAGGTGGTTCTTCAATAAGAACCAACCCCGGCAGAAGAAATACCCATTCGGGAAGAAGCCGAGACGCATGAAAATAAAGTGGACTACAACGTGCTAGCCCATCTTAGGAAACTACCGGCCAAACTGAGCATCTACAACGCTCTCATCTTATCAAAGGAGATGAGAGAAGCTCTGATCAAGGCCTTACTTGATCCAAAAATTTGCTTGGCTTAAATGGCCGGAGATTCCTTAGATGAGGTTTGCTCGTTAAAGGAACAGCGAGGTGTTACCTTCACGGACAATGACCTATTACTTGGGACGTAGCACCACAACCGACCGTTGTACATTTCGGCTTACAATTGGGAAGTTTACACTCTCCGCAGTATTGGTGGATCCAGGAGCATCAATCAATATAATGAGTCTTCGAACACTAGCATATTTGGAAATTGATGCTCGCGAGCTCGAAGCCGACAAAATGTTATTCAGAGGATTCAACCAGAAAGGAGAAAGAGCCCTCGGATCAATAACACAACTAATAAAAACCGGTGACTTAGCAAAGACAACCGCAAAATTTCACATAATTGATTCAGAAACGTCGTTCAACGCTCTACTGGGCCTACCATGGATACATGAAAATAGGATGGTACCATCATCTCTACATCAGTGCATCAAATACTACGATGGAGGGGAACAGTGCATCAAAGGTGACTTACAACCATTCTCCGTACACAAAATTGGAATCCATGAAGATGCAGCTTATTATGCACCTCCGAAGAAAACAATCTTCTCCAGAGATACCATAACAAATGAAGCAAAGAAAGTTCGGGACAACGAAGAACCTGAAGTTCTAGTCCAACAGTCACTCACGACTCCCTTACGGCGAGATGGTGAAGGTTTCTCCACAACTCGCATCCGAGGTCGAGGCCGGGGACGAGGTCATGGTAGAGACTTTAGGACAGTTGGACAGAGGAAGCCAGCTATCAATGTTGATTGGGAAGACAGTTCTGAAGAAGAAAAAGAAATCAAGCAAGAAGCAGCGACAATAAGTCGGAAGAAGCCGCAATTCAAGATCTCTCTCAAAGATGAGAAGAATGAAGAATATAAATCAATGTACGAGAAGATTAACCACTATGTACATACTATGACCCTAACCCCGATCCATTCTAATAAGGTCGAGGGTATGGTGGTCAAAGAGGTACATAGCGGCGGTGCAAAGCCAATCAAATTCTACCGTGGTGCTCCTTCCTCCAAAATTGAAAATAATGTACAATTTGAAGATGTCGCTTCATCAGAATTAATGGAATTACCTTTTGAGTGGTACTCTCCCTGTGTTCAAAATTTAATTCAGCGTGGTTTCTTACCTCGAAAATGGACAAAAGGTCAATCACAAGATTTTGAAAAATTATGGAACAACTCCGGTCGTCCACCCAATTCAAAGCATGGTCTCGGATTCGGCACAGTACGATCAGTTGACGATACTGAATTTTGCTTGGTTGTCACTTGCGAGCCTAATGAAAACTGCATGGAAACTAGAGACGAACTCGAAGATTTACAAATTAGAGATGCTCCACCAGAATTCGAAGAAGAGATTAAATCTACAATAGATGAGTTAACGGAAGTTAACTTAGGTACTAGCGAAGAGCCTAGACCTACCTTTGTTAGCTCCTTACTCAATAAAGAAGACTCCGAAGAAATAATCAAGTTATTAATGGAATTTAAAGACTGTTTTGCTTGGAGCTACGATGACATGTCAGGATTAGCTCCAGAGGTCGCAGTCCATAAGCTAGGAGTGGATCCTACTTCTGTCCCAGTCAGACAAGGTCCCAGAAAAATGCGTCTAGAAATCGAACAACAAGTCATAGCCGAAGTTAAAAAGCTAATAGACGCCAAATTTGTCCGTGAAGAACAATACCCAACTTGGCTAGCCAATGTAGTGCCAGTCAGAAAGAAGAATGGTCAGATCAGAATTTGTGTGGATTTCAGAGATTTAAACAAGGCATGTCCAAAAGATGAATTCCCTCTACCGATCCCAGAATTAATGATCGATATCGCTTCAACACATGAAATATTCTCATTCATGGATGGATCTTCAGGATACAACCAGATAAAAATGGCTCCAGAAGATGAGAAACTTAAGGCATTCAGAACGCCGATAGGAGTATATTGCTACACAGTGATGCCATTCGGACTGAAGAACGCAGGAGCAACATACCAGAGAGCGATGACAAGAATTTTTGATGATCTCATCCACAATCAAGTCGAATGTTACGTAGACGATGTGGTCATCAAAAGCAAAGTAAAAGACAACCACCTGTATGATTTGAGAATTGTTTTCGAACGATTAAGGCAATTTAACCTTAAGATGAATCCCTTAAAATGCGCCTTCGGCGTCACCTCTGGGAAATTTTTAGGATTCGTTGTCCGACATCGTGGAATTGAAATCGACCCGGAAAAGATTAAAGCTATCTTAGAAATGCCGCCTCCCAAAACCTTAAAACAACTACGATCTTTTCAAGGGAAGCTGGCATATCTTCGACGCTTTATCTCAAACTTGTCAGGTAGGTGTCAGCCTTTCTCGGCACTAGTTAAAAAGGACGCCAAATTTATTTGGGAAGAAAAATGCCAGAAGGCCTTCGAGGACATTAAGCAATATTTAATGACACCTCCTATCTTAGGAGCCCCAGTCTCAGGTAGACCGCTGATACTTTATACCGCGGCTTTAGACGACTCTCTCGGAGCCCTGTTAGCCCTGGTCAATGATGAGGGTAAAGAAAATGCTCTTTAATACCTAAGCCGTCGTTTACTTTTGACAGAAATAAGGTATCCCACAATTGAAAAGCATTGTTTGGCCCTGATCTTCGCCGCTCAAAAGCTCAGGAACTACATGCTTTCTCATAAGGTCAATCTGATCTCAAAATTTAATCCATTGCAATACTAGATGACCCGTCCAATGCTTTCCGGCAGACTTGCCAGATGGTCGATGATATTATTGCAATTCGATATAACTTTCGTGCCGTAAAGGGACAAGTCCTAGCAGACTTCCTCGCAGCACACCCTTTGCCGGTAGAATCTCCTCTCAATGATGACTTGCAAGATGAACAAATAATGAGCCTAGAAGACCCTGATGATCGACGTTGGAATTATATTTCGACGGAGCATCTTCAGCACACAAAGACGAAGAATCGCAAGTGATAGTGCCCGGTAAGGCAAGAATTGGATTAATCTTTCTAACACCGGAGCGGGGGATGTTAAGATACTCCTACCACTTGACAGAACCGTGTACAAACAACGAAGCGAGAATACGAAGCCCTCATAACGGACTCGGAATTAACTATTCAAATGGGGATAACAAACATCAACATCTACGGGGATTCGCGAGTTAATCATTCAACAGATCGCCGGACAGTACAGAATTTTAAAACCAAGACTCGAGCAATACTTCCAGTATGCCATACAGTTGTTGGAACAAATTCTGAATGTGACAATCTATAAAATTCACAGAAAAAAAAAGCTTTAGCAGATGCGCTAGTCCGCCTTGCAAAAGAATTTGCTTGCTTGCAGGATGAATTAGTGGAAGTGTCAGTTCACGGACGTCAGATCCTATCACAGCTCGACATAGACACAATACACAAATCAGAAAAAGAAGAATAATCAATTGCAACAGTGACAGAAACACAGAAGATTGGCGACAGCCATTAATAAACTACCTGCAAACAGGAAAACTACCAGACGATAGGTCGCTAGCCCATCAGATCAAGAAAAGAACTCTGTCTTACGCATTAATAAATAACACATTATATAGAAGGTCTTTTGATCAAATGTGGCTAAGGTGCCTAAGCGGGTCCGAGGCCCATAAAATTGTTAAAGAGGTGCATTCAGGACTCTGTGGCGCTCACCAGTCGGGTCCGAAGATGAAAATAAAAATTAAAAGGCTAGGGTACTACTGGCCCTCGATGATGACCGAATACATGAAAATCGCCAAGAGCTGTCACCAATGCAAAGTGCACAGAGTGGTTCTACACCAACCTCCAAATGTGCTACATTCGACAATTGCGTCGTGGCCATTTGAATGTTGGGGCACAGATATAGTGGGTCCAATAGAACCACCATCTTCAAAAGGACATCGCTTCATTCTTGCGGCTACAAATTAGTTTTCCAAGTGGGCGGAGGCAGTTCCACTCAGAGAAGTGAAAGCACACCACGTGCTACAGTTTTTCAAGAACCTAGTTGTCTGCCGTTTTAGAGTGCCGCGCAGGATTATCTCAGATAATGGGTCAGCATTCAGAAGCACACAAATCAACAACTTTGTCAGGAGACACGGAATCGACTGACGATATTCAACAATTTACTACCCAGAGAAAACGGCTAGGCGAGGATTTTAATAAAACTCTTGTTCAAATTTTAAAGAAAACTTTGGACGATAATAAGAGAAATTGGTACGAGAAGTTATTAGAAGCCTTATGGGCCTACGGACAACCTTCGAACTCCTACTCGAAGCTACACCTTATGCTCGCGGTGTATGGGTCCGAGGCGGTGTTACCCTTAGAGGTTCGAGCTTCCTTCACTCGGAATTGCGGTTGCAAACAAAATCACGACGAGAAGAGAATGTCAAGTTACGACTAGAGGAATTAGAAAGCCTGGAAGGGAAAAGACTTGCAACGCAACAGAATTTAGAACTATACCAAGCTAAGATGGTTCAAGCCCATGACAGACTGGTCCGCCCAAGATCCTTCAAAGTTGGTGACTTAGTTCTCGTTCTCAAAAGACCTATTCTTGCACACCGCAAGATAGGAGGAAAATTTGAACCTACTTGGGAAGGGCCGTTTGTGGTTGAAGCAGTATACTCAGGAGGCTCTTACCAGCTAGTGAATTGCCAAGGAGAACGACATATGCTTCCGATCAACGGACGATACTTGAAGAAATATTACGCTACCTGATGTTTCGAAAGAATGAATTCTTCATCCTTAGAAGCACGGGCGAAGTAATTACTTATGACTGGGTCCGAACCCAAAAATAATAAAAAATGTGCTAAAATAAATAAAATCATGATAATAAAGCTTTCCTTGTTTTCTCTTCCACATCAAAATCTCTTTCCTGATCTTATCCCACCTCATTCCTGTTAAATTTAAAAATACAAAAAGTAATAATAAAAAAAATGTGTCCTTAATAAACATTTTCTTAATGTTCTTGTTCTTAGTACACCCCCTGATCCTTTTTCTTGTCTTTTCGCAGGGAAATGTCAAACGGGCGGTTGGTTCTGAACTTTAGAAATGGCGTAAGCCTTGCACTCGATGAAAAGAGGGTGAAAGATGAAGCAATAATCGAGATTGACTCGGACTTCGCACCGGCGAGCTCCGCAATATGAAGAAAGTGAGCTGGGTCCCGACTGACCAAGAGGAACCGCCGATCGGACAATAATGAAAGTGGGTGGCCCAAGCCACCAATCCAACAACAAGAAAAGGAAAACAAACACCGAAGAAGACAAGAAAATCAAGTACGTAGTCGCTACGACGAGAGGGTAGGCTTGTCAGCGCCGCGCCCACAGAAACTCAGGAAGTACGAAGGGCTACTCTCACAACAACTCGGCGAAGAAATAAAAATCGCCGTATCCGCAAGATGTTAACCAAACTAGCAACGGACCAGCGCGACGAGGCGAGCTTGCTATCGCCGGTACATATACTTCAAGGACGCCGATTCACTGAGTACCGGAAGAAAGGAGGCCAGCTCCTAGGATAACAGAAGGGACCAGGGAAATCTCACGAAGATCAAAAGAAAAAAGGCTACCACGCCACCAGATAGAACCACCAGTAATGCATAACCTTGTTGCAGAAGCAACCCCGGAGGATGTCCCGACGGACATCATCCCCGAGGAGCCGAGGTATGCAGGAGAACATGAAGGGATTGAGCCGTATATCCCACAATACATCACCAGGCCCCGCCATTTGCAGATTATTCCAGAGTACGAGCTGGAAAGAATGCAGAATGTCGAAAAGAAACTTTTGAATACTTCGAAAGAATCAGAGGCAGAAGGATCAATATACTAGAAGGCCTCGAGCTACATACAGACGTATTCTCAGAATATGAACAACAAAAAATCGTGGATTGCATCCGGGATTTGAAAAGAATGGGCCGAGAGGGCTGCCTAAGAGAAAACACCTACTCAGAACCCCGGAGATGGATGTCAGGGAAAGGAAGAATCACAATACAATGCGGATGCTGCTACAACTTCGCAGAAGACAGGAAGGGAAACCCACCAGGGATACTTCGTCATGGCCAAGTGGATCCAATGCCATTAGTCATCAAGAGAATGGTAAAAAGATTGATAACATGAAGGGTACTGCCAGCAGATTGCATACCCAACAGTTGCGTTATTAACATCTACAAGCAGGGTGACTGTATACCCCCGCACATAGATCATCACGACTTTGTCAGACCTTTCTGCACAGTTTCTTTCCTGAACGAGTGTGACATCATGTTCGGATCCGACCTCCGGATAGCGAGGCCCGGGTGAGTTCCGAGGGCCGGTGATGATACCATTACCGGTAGGTTCCGTCATGATACTGAAGGGCAACGGAGCAGATGTCACTAAACATTGCATACCAGGAGTACCAGTGAATTGGATCTCAGTTACTTTCAGAAGAATGGATGACAGGAAGACACCTTACCACTTCCAGCCAGACCCGGAGCTAGAGAACCTCCGGCTTTACGAGCTGTGAGTTGCATGGAAAATATCACACCTCCAACGTACATCCATACGACATCCTTGCCAAGGATGGCTTGGAAGGTGATGTTATTAACCATGTACCCCACTATTCAGACATGGATTTTGACAGATACCTTTTTGGATGGATCGACAAAGATCATACATAGTCCGTTTTGAGTCTACATGGATTGTGTGAGATGTAGTCCAGATCGAGTTGTATGATGTATCTTCGACATGATTGGAATAAAAGTGACCATGTCACATTTTGGCTTTCACCTCTTTTGTGCAAATTGACTGGGAAACGCCATTAAAGTTAAATGAACTTCGAACAAAGAACAAAAAAGAAATAAAAAAAAGAGAATAAAAAAAATAATAAAAAAAATAAAAAAACCTTTCGTAAACATCTAGAAATGATGAACACCAAATTCACATGAACATTAAATGAACGATAAAATAAATTTGGATTGTTAAAAGACAAACAAAATAAACACAAATTTCAAATCAAATCTCAATCAAATTTCAAATTCAATCTTTCCAAATTTCAAATCAAATCTCAATCAAATTTCAAATTCAATCTTTCCAAATTTCAAATCAAATCTCAATCGAAAATTCAAATTCAATCTTTCCAAATTTCAAATCAAATCTCAATCGAAAATTCAAATTTAATCTTTCCAAATTTCAAATCAAATCTCAATCAAATTTCAAGTTCAATTTTTCCAAATTCCAAAACAAATCTCAATAAAATTCAAACTCAACCTCCCAAATCTGAAATCCAATCCGTTCTACTCTCTCCCTTGTCTGGGATGGAGGCGGTTGATTCCATTGACACGGATCGAATCTGATGGCGAGGAATTATATCCAATCCAAACCAGTGACTTCCGATCAACTCTTTTGAATGGGATATGTAGCATCTACATATTCCCTCATAATTTGTTTCTTTCAAAAAAAAAAAAGTCTTCTACAACTTTCATGAAATTTTTGAAACACCAAAGTTCCACACTTTTCAAATCAACACTACAAATCTTTGCAAAGTCAATGACTATTCAAATTCAAATTCCTGGGGTTGAGGATTTTATATCCGAGACTGCATTGCTTTAGGATTCTTTCTCTATCGCAATGAAATACATCAAATTCAAACTTTTGGAGTTGAGGATTTTACATCCGAGACTGCATTGCTTTAGGATCATTTCCTTATCGTAATGAAATACATCAAATTCAAACTTTTGGGTTGAGGATTTTATATCCGAGACTGCATTGCTTTAGGATTCTTTCCCTATCACAATGAAATACATCAAAATCAAATTCCTGGGGTTGAGGATTTTACATCCGAGACTGCATTGCTTTAGGATCATTTCCTTATCGCAATGAAATACATCAAATTCAAACTTTTGGGTTGAGGATTTTATATCCGAAACTGCATTGCTTTAGGATTCTTTCTCTATCGCAATGAAATACATCAAATTCAAACTATTGGAGTTGAGGATTTTACATCCGAGACTGCATTGCTTTAGGATCATTTCCTTATCGCAATGAAATCCATCAAATTCAAACTTTTGGAGTTGAGGATTTTACATCCGAGACTGCATTGCTTTAGGATCATTTCCTTATCGCAATGAAATACATCAAATTCAAACTTTTGGGTTGAGGATTTTATATCCGAGACTGCATTGCTTTAGGATCATTTCCTTATCGCAATGAAATACATCAAATTCAAACTTTTGGAGTTGAGGATTTTACATCCGAGACTGCATTGCTTTAGGATCATTTCCTTATCGCTATGAAATACATCAAATTCAAACTTTTGGGTTGAGGATTTTATATCCGAGACTGCATTGCTTTAGGATTCTTTCCCTATCACAATGAAATACATCAAAATCAAACTTTTGGGTTTAGGAGTTTACATCCGAGACTGCATTGCTTTAGGATTCTTTCTCTATCGCAATGAAATACATCAAATTCAAACTTTTGGAGTTGAGGATTTTACATCCGAGACTGCATTGCTTTAGGATAATTTCCTTATCGCAATGAAATACATCAAATTCAAACTTTTGGGTTGAGGATTTTATATCCGAGACTGCATTGCTTTAGGATTCTTTCTCTATCGCAATGAAATACATCAAATTCAAACTTTTGGAGTTGAGGATTTTACATCCGAGACTGCATTGCTTTAGGATCATTTCCTTATCGCAATGAAATACATCAAATTCAAACTTTTGGAGTTGAGGATTTTACATCCGAGATCGCATTGCTTTAGGATCATTTCCTTATCGCAATGAAATACATCAAATTCAAACTTTTGGGTCGAGGATTTTATATCCGAGACCGCATCGCTTTAGCATTCTTTCTCTATCGCAATGAAATACATCAAATTCAAACTTTTGGAGTTGAGGATTTTACATCCGAGACTGCATTGCTTTAGGATCATTTCCTTATCGCAATGAAATACATCAAATTCAAACTTTTGGGTTGAGGATTTTATATCCGAGGTCGCATTGCTTTAGGATTCTTTCCTCTATCGCAATGAAATACATCAAAATCAAATTCCTGGGGTTGAGGATTTTACATCCGAGACTGCATTGCTTTAGGATCCTTTTCTTATCGCAATGAAATACATCAAATTCAAACTTTTAGGTTGAGGATTTTATATCCGAGACTGCATTGCTTTAGAATTATTTCCATATCGCAATGAAATACATAAAAATCAAATTCCTGGGGTTGAGGATTTTACATCCGAAACTGCATCGCTTTAGGATTCTTTCCCTATCGCGATGAAATACATCAAAAACAAATCCTTGAGATTAAGGATTTTACATCCAGTACCGCATTGCTCTGAGATCTCTCCTCATTGTAATGATTCAATCCAATCAATTTAATTTTCTTTTGAGGTTGAAGATGTTACATCTAAAACCACAAAATTCCAATTTTCATTTCAACTTCAAATCCCTCCAAATTAATTTTGAAAAAACTTCAATCTAAATTGAAACTCAAACTAAAATCTGAGTTCACACATCAAAACTTAAACTGAAACAAAATGAAATCTAAATCAAAATTCCCACAGATCATGCGATTTGGGATTCACCTCTTTCCCTTTCCCCAGCGAGAGTTCAGGAATCTCCAGTCTCAGAGATATACCTGACACTCCCCAGCGGACACTCTTCTACTTCATCCTAAGTTTGCCACTTAGACATCTGTGTTGGTTTTCTCGATCTTTTCGGTCAACGCCAATACGCGTGGTGTGCTCCGTCAGCTCACCACACCTATTGGGGGTCCGTTTGTTGACCTCATTTTTGATGAGGTCATCTCTTCTTCTTTTTAGTACTTAGGTTCTAGCCTTAGGCTTTTCCTTTGACTATCTTAGAGGACTAGAAGTGTAACCCACCACCTAGAATTTCAAACCACTTCTTAACTCCCTGCAAACTCCACAAATTTGATTGTAGACCCCTAATCACCTAGAGGTTGAAATCGAAATGTGGAAGTTTAAAGGATGGGTTCCTATAGGACTCTTTGGCCTTAGGACAGCCCTGGGTGGCCTGGTCGCAGTGAGGGCTGACTTACACACACACTACAGTCATACACTACACTTGCACACACCTCCTAAAACCGCACACATACCCAACTTGACCTCCTGACTCATGTAGGTGATTCACATGGATGGTCCTTAACCCCTAAGCCCTTGGCTAAGAGGGTTGGGAACAACATAGTGAATGCCTCAAATGAGTCCCTTCATGGCTCATGTGGGCTTGATATGGCTTCATAGCTCAACCAAAATGATTTCATTCCACTTACATTCACCCAATCTTCAATTTTTCAAATTTTCAATTTTTGACCCCGGGGCCCTACACCCGCCTAGCCTACCCAAAACCCTTGAAATCCTCCAAAATTTCCAAATCACCCAAAATTCTTCAAAACCAATCCCAAACATTTCCACATTACTCAAATTGATCATTCATAGCCAAAAATACCAAAAATTCCAAGAATACCTCCCAATACCCTCCAAATACCCAAAATACCCTTCTTGACCCAAAAATCCAAAAATTCAGAAAATTCCCAGAAAATTTCAAAAAATCCCAAATATTACCAATTTCATTTTGTTCAACTACACCATGGGCTAATTTTGTCAGTTTACCCTACTTTTATCAAAACCCCCAATTTGACCCATTTTAACCCAAAGTGAACCTAATGTCAAACCAAACCTACCCAATTGACCCAAATTCTGGTCCAATTCAATTCTAAACTTCAATTCAACTTCCCAACACCAATATAGACCAAATCCAAGTTCAATTTGATTGACATTTGGATCCAATTCCACTTTTGGCCTTAAGGCCCGATTTGAACTCATGAGCCGAAACCTAACCCAAACTCACCCAATTCAACTCCAATTAACCCAAAATCTTTTCCAAACCTCCCTTAACATCCCTAAAAACAAAACACTAACATGATTTGCCCAACATTTATACCCAAACCCCTCTTAAATTCAATCCAAAGCCAAAAAGCCCAATTTTGATCTAAACCCAAACGTAACCCAAATGAACCCAAACCCCAAAATCAAAGCCTAACCAAAGCAAAAACCTCTTTGAAACACTCCCATAAATATTTCTCAACATTTATTTTACATCAATTTCAACCCTAGACCAACATTTTCCCAAGTTAGCCCAATTTGACCTATATTGGCCCATTCACCAAAGGAGCCCAAATTCAACCCAATTCAAACCCAAATCACTCCCAATTTGCTTCAAGTCACTCATGACACATCCATGAGCTAAACCCAACAATTATTTGGCCCTAACTTCTACAAAATTCCCATCCATAAATCTATTTTTTAAAACCAAAAGCTCACTTACATGAAACCTTCCTAAAAGCCCAAATTTCATGCTAAAGCCCATATGACAAATTCTTCTCATCATACCCTTAATTAAAATCAATCCCTAAGTTTGAAAATTCATCATGAAGCCATTCCAAATTAAGCCCCATACAAATTCCCATCAAAATACCAAAATTTTTCTTAAATCCATTTTCATTAAATTGACTTAACTTTTCCCAAGCCAAAGATGATCCATGAAGCCATGCATGAGCCACATGGAAGCCATGAGAGCCATGGAATCTACTTTCCACCTCACTGTTGACCTCATTTTTGATGAGGTCTTCTCTTCTTCTTTTTAGTACTTAGGATCTAGCCTTAGGCTTTTCCTTTGACTGTCTTAGAGGACTAGAAATGGAACCCACCCTTTAGAAGTCCAAACACCTCTTGACTCCCTGCAAACCCCACGAAGCTCGATTGTAGACCCCTAATCACCTAGAGGGTTGAAATCAAATGTGGAAGTTTAAAGGATGAGTTCCTATAGGACTCTTTGGCCTTAGGACTGCCCTGGGTGGCCGTTATGGTGAAGGGCTGACTTACACACACACTACATTTATACACTACATTTTCACACACCTATACTCAGCTTGACCTCCTGACTCATGTAGGTGATTCACATGGATGGTCCTTAACCCCTAAGCCCTTGGCTAAGAGGGTTAGGAACAACATATTGGATGCCCCAAATGAGTCCCTTCATGACTCATGTGGGCTTGATATGGCTTCATGGCTCAACCAAAATGATTTCATTCCACTAACATTCACCTAATCTTCAATTTTACAAATTTTCAATTTTTGACCCCCGGGACCCTACACCCGCCTAACCTACCCAAAACCCTTGAAATCCTCCAAAATGCCCAAATCACCCAAAATTCCTCAAAATCATTCCTAAACATTTCCACATCACTCAAATTGATCATCCATAGCCAAAAATACCAAGAATTCAAAAAATACCTCCCAATACCCTCCAAATACCCAAAATACCCCTCTTGACCCAAAATTCCAAAAATTCATAAAATTCCCAGAAAATTCCAAAAAATCCAAAATATTCCCAATTTCATTATGTTCAACTACACCATGGGCCAATTTTGTCAATTTACCCTACTTTTGCCAAAACCCCCAATTTGACCCATTTTAACCCTAAGTGAACCCAATGTCAAATCAAACCTACCCAATTGACCCAAATTCTGGTCCAATTCAATTCTAAACTTCAATTAAACATTCCCAATACCAATCTAGACCAAATCCAAGTCCAATTTGATTGACATTTGGATCCAATTTCACTTTTGGCCTTAAAGCCCAATTTGGACCCATGACCCAAACCTAACCCAAACTCACTCAATTCAACTCCAATTAACCCCAAATCTTTTCTAAATCTTCCTTAGCATCCCCACAAGCAAAACACTAACATGATTTGCCCAAAATTTGGACCCAAATCCCACTCAAATTCAACCCAAAGCTAAAAGGCCAAATTTTGACCTAAACCCAAACCTAATCCAAATGAGCCCAAACCCCAAAATCAAAGCCCAACCAAAGTCAAAACCTCTTTGAAACACTCCCATAAACATTTCTCAACATTAATTTTACATCAATTTCAACCCTAGCCCAACATTGGCCCAACTTGGCCCACTTTGACCTATATTGGCCCATTCACCAAAAGAGCCCAAATTCAACCCAATTTAAACCCAAATCACCCCCAATTTGCTTCAAGTCACTCATGACACATCCATGAGATAAACCCAACAATTATTTGGCCCAACCTCTTTACGAAATTCCCATCCATAAACTCATTTTTAAACTTAAAGGCCCATTCCTTAAACCATTTTAAAAGCCCACTTCCACCAAATCCAAAAGCCCAAAAATTCATCCAAAGCCCACATGATATTTCTCTACATCATCCATGCAATTAAAATCATCCCTAAGTCATAAACCAATGATCAAATAATTCTAAATGAAGCTTCATCCAAATTTTCACCAAACCATCCAAAATTCTTAAAACCCATTTTTATGAAATTGACCAAACTTTTTCCAAGCCAAATGTGAGCCATTGAGCCATGTACAAGCCACGTGGAAGCCATGGAGACCACTTTCCACCTCACCAAGCCATTAATGGCAAGAAGAGGGGATTCTTTCCTAATCCTTCATTAAGCTCTTTTAACCATATTCATGTCACACTCTAAACCATGCTTAGCCACCTCACCATGGATGGAGACTTCACCACTCCAATCAAGCTGAACCAAATGACTTTCCCTCGACCCACACCGAGTCATGGGAGGGTGAACAAAACCCATTTGCATGAGTTGACCAAAATAAGCCCAAAATACACTCTCCCCCATTCCATTTTAATCAAGCTTTTTACACATGTCAAACTCCAATTGACTTCACCAAATTCAACCCCTGACCCACCTGACCTTGAGGGTGACCCATGCCTGGCCGGCCAGCCACCAGGTCGCCGGAAAACACTATGGCCGACAGCTCACATGTGAGCCAACTTTGGAATTCTTCCTTGCTGAGCTGCCCCATCCCCAGTGGCCATTGTAGCTGTTCTTCCCTTGACCTAAGCAGCTGATCCCAAGCCCCAACTCTCCCTGGGAGGCCCTCCACCCTCTCCTATTTAAACACAACCCCTCTAGGCCATGGGAGGTGCTGAAACAAACCTTAAGGAAACTCTGCCAAAATTGTTCCAGACTACTCCCCATACACAGAGCACTTGATCCCCACTGAAATCCCCCTGCCATTTCTTCTCTATTAGCTCAATTTCAGTGTTGAAATCCAAGCCCAAAACCAGGACACTTCTCCACGGTGAGCCAATTCCCAAATTGATTGGTTCTACACCTTCACCAGACCAAGGGAAGGTGTC
This sequence comes from Papilionanthe hookeriana x Papilionanthe teres, assembly GCA_022702705.1. Lineage (NCBI taxonomy): Eukaryota > Viridiplantae > Streptophyta > Magnoliopsida > Asparagales > Orchidaceae > Papilionanthe > Papilionanthe hookeriana x Papilionanthe teres. Next base: position 146,629,055 of record CM040428.1, read on the forward strand.
CACCAGCAAAAGCCCCATCTCCAGGCCACCCAGTTACTCCAGCCTCCAAGCTTTGTGATCGGCTATGGTCGAAATCCTACCTAGGCAATTCACCAGACCATGAGACTTCATCTGGAGCTTGCTGGGATCCAATCAAAGGTGAAACAACCCTCAGATCGAAGCCACACTTCTCTGAGCAAAGGTATGGCCTCAATCTTCTTCCCGAGCTTCTGAACATTCTCCATTTTTATTGCGTAAATTTCATCCCACATAAACCATATAGATGTGTTCGTCTTCTTAAGACGAATCCATAGAGCTTAAGAACACGAAAATCCATCGAGTATCGAGTGAGATATTAGGGATTTAGTGTGGACGGCTCTCGGGTGAGGACGCTCTGGGACGATGAACGGATGCCGTCCATTTAATACACGCGCAGACGGACGGCTCGGATGGCGTCGGACCAGGAGACGGTACGTGAACCGCGGGACTCAGAGCGCTGAGTCAGATGGCGGCGTCGAATGGGAGCGCGACGTGTGTGCATTCGGAGCTGCCGAGGTTGACGCGGCGCCGCGTGGATAAATAGAAAATTAGGGATTTTTTCTATTTATTTAATTCCCTGAACTTGGAAAATTCATAACTTTGTGTAGGAAAATAATAAAAATAAAAAAAAAATACCCTCTTGCTCAGTGAACAGAGGAGAATAATGTGGAAAAGAAATCATTTAATTTCATCAAGTATTTTATTTTTAATAATTTATTTACTCTCTGCACATTTTCAATTCTCCATGCATGTATACAATTCACCATGGCATGAGACCATAGGGCTTTTGAAGCCTCCGAACTTGGGAACATTCCCTGAATTTTCCAAAGTCAGAGGCCATCCCTATGAGAAGTCATTGACTTTTCAAATTCATGTTACTGTTTTGAGTATTTTAATTCCAATAATTAGCATGTTGTGAAATAAATTCTAGGAAAATTTGGTGATGTTCCTCATGACCAGAGGACCCTAGGTAAAATAGGTCTTGAGTTAGTTCATTTAAAATAACCCTAATTGGCTTAAACACCCAAAATGGATCAATAATTAATTAGAGTTAACCATACATCAAATTAACTTGAAATCAATTCTCCACTGACCTTTAGGATCAGGAGAACCCACCATAAAAAATTGAGGTCAATTGGACTTGGTTAGCCCTACTAAATGGGTTGATTAAGCCATTTAGTCAATTTGGACTTTAAAAATTCATAACTTTCAAAATATCTTTAAAGAATTCACCAAATTGGTTTTGGAGCCTCTCTGATATTAGGGGAATTTAAGAAAATTAAAATTTTAATTTTCTAAAAAAGTTGATTTTTAACATTATTTTAATATTTTTAATAATTAAAAAATAATAAAAATCACAAAAATAATAAAATTCACCAAAATGTCATATTTTGAATTTTAATCACTTAGGAACAAACCCCATATTTTTCTCAGGTCTATTTAGTGAGATATTAAATTTTAAAGCCCTAGGATAATTTTAAAATTAAAAAAAAGTACTTTCTAGCATTTTCACTAAAATAATTATAATAAATCATAGAAAAATCAGAAAATTGCAAAAATTGATTCTCTGATTTCCTTGATATCAGAGAGATTTTTGAAAAATAAAAAATTCATTTTTCAACGTTTATTTTATTTTTAAATTAATTAACACTCCAAAATTTAAAATAATTATAGTAAAAATAATATAATTCAAAAAATCACCAAAATAGGTCCAAGTGGTCCTCTGGTCATTAGGAATTTCCCCTAAATTTTCTTAAGGACAGAAAATTTCCCTTGGTCATGTTATTAAATTTTCCTTGGAAATCTCTATTTTCTACCAAAAATAATTATATAAATAAATTAAATACAGAAAAATCACATTTTCTCCTCTCGTGTCTTTATTGACATATGAGTGAAGTCACATAAAAATTTCAAGTTCATTTGAGCTCAATTTTGTGAGTTATGAAATTATTAAGCTTAAAGGGTAAAGTGGTAATTAAAATTTTAACCCTTAATTAAAACTTTAGGTTTAATAAAAAATTAACAAGTAAAATATTTGATCCTAATCTGATTTGGATGATTGAAATTTAAATAATTAAAGGGTAGAAACCCATTAAACAATTTAAAATAATTAAACCTTAATTAAATAATTGATTAAATTTGGGAAGAATAATAAAATTAGAATTATTAAAATAGGGATATTTTTAGGAAGAGATTTATTCTTTAATTTAAAAATCCCTAAATTAATCATATCATTAATATTCAATTCTTAATTAAGGTGATAACTCAAATTTAAAATATTAAAAGGCTTAATCATTAAACTAAAGTTAAATTATTAAACTCTTTTAAAATTTCAATTAAAATTAAAAAATAAAATTAAATTAAAAATTAAATTAAATTAAGTAAATCAAATTAAATTAAATTAAATTAAATCAAATTAAATTAAATTAAAATTAAAAGTTGAATTAAATTAAAGATTAAATTAAATTAAAGATTAAATTAAATTAAATTTAAATAAACAAATTAAATAAAATTAAATGAATAAATTAAATTAAATTAAATTAAATAAATAAAATCAAATTTAAATTAAATTAAGTTAAAACAAATTAAATTAAAATTAAAATTAAATTAAATTAAATTAAAATTAAATCAAATTAAATTAAATTAAAGGAAATTAACTCAAATTAAATTAAATAAATTTAACATCAAATCAAACTAAATTGAATTAAATTAAATTAAATTAAAACTAAACCAAATTAAATTAAACTAAAGTTAAATTAAATTGAATTAAATAACATCACCTAAAACAGAAAGAAATTAAATATAAAGCAACTTGAACACTATTCTAAATTTAAACCCATTAATTGAACTCAAACTAAATCACAAATTTACCCTCGAAAGCTTTAGTTGTCATAACTCTTAAATAGAATATTAAATGAAATGTTACTTCACTCATATGACATTCAAACATCCCAGTTCACTGAGTAAGATAATAACAAAACTTAACTAAACCTCGGACGGTTAATTCATTTGTGTAATTGAATTCATTTGGACTTAAAACAATCCTAGAAATATTGAAAAGATGTTTAAGATTTGCCTTAAGCACTTCCTCGATATGATAGGATGTTCATAAGAACAATTGAACTTAATTGTTCTTTGATGAAGAAAATCGTCTTCAAACCAAAACACAAGGAACCTAGACGTCATAAGAAATGACTAGCTATAGGATTAGGAACTTGGTAGAAAACCATAACCCTTCCCTTAGCTTTACCTAGGAACTTGCTTAAATATTCTAATTGTATTTTAAGTGCGGCTTGGGATGACGGGAAGACCCTCAGGTACGCTTTTATTTTATTGCAATTTACTTTCTTGCAATTTACATTATTGCAATTTATTTAACCGCATTGCACTTACTTTTCTTGCATGATAAACAATCGTTGCATGAAAACCCACACCTTTAGGATAGTCCTAAAAGCTGAAACCAAAACTAAATTAAAAGTCATTGCAAGATAAAATTCACCGCCACAACATTTCAAAATATAAAACAACTCAAAATTTAATCACAAACAGAACACAAAACTACAATTACAACTAAATTAAAACGTCCTGTTGGATGATCGGGAATACCTCGGATGATGTAACCTACGTGTTGCTAACGGGATTTCCCACGGTCTAAATGAAAGTGTGGAATTCATTTAGTTGAGTTTAGCAAATTCATCTGGACTAAGTGAATCCGATAAAAATAACGATGCCGGAAGGATGGAACCGTGAGATCTTAATCGGTGTTGTTATAATCAACTTTAAGATTTGTTTTAAATAAAATGTAAAAAAAAAGACACTTGGAAATTAAGATTCTCTCTAAACCAAAACACTTTTCTCATCTCTTGATTTATGACTTCTAAAACTAAACCTCTACAACAACAAGGAGCTCGGAGCATGGTGGGCCGCACGGCCATCGTCATCAGCAAAACTTGAATCTACATCAGCAAAACCATTCCTAGAATTAAATAACCAAGCCATAGGACTTCGAGGTAGTTTGCCTAGTGCAACATAAATCCTCGACCTTTTGTTAGGCATTTGCATTATCATGTCATGTAAATTAAGCCCTAACCGGTCTTAGGACTCCGAGGTAGTCGTTTAGTACGACATAAACCCTCATATCTTCGAGAGTTATTTGTATGATCATGTCATACAAATATAAGTCCTAATTAATTAAAATTGGCAAGATCAAAACATTAAATAAACATTAGGACTTTCCTAAATTCAAGCCAAACAATAGGATAGTCGGGAAATTACTGAAGTTCACTTCGAATCTGTAATTTCTCCTACCTTTCTTCCATTGAATTCCCAAAACAAAATGTTCCAAACTTGATCCATTCCCTATTGAAATTCCAAAATTCAATCCCTTGAAAACCCTAAACTTTGAAATTCTTGAGAGCAGAATTCTTGATTATTATCGAGAGTTTTCTTAGGTGATTCCCGTCACTTAGGATGTAATTAACTATAGGGGCTTGCCCTTATAGGGAATTTTAAAGAACCCAGGCAATATAAACCCTGCTTAATTCATTTATATTAAGTAGGGGAACTTGTCGCTTATAAAATTGGTTCGTAGAGCAAACGGATGTCACAAATCTTTTAATTTATTTAATCGAGCCCTATCATCAAGCAGTATGTCTATCCTTCGGATAGATAAACGGTTTGTGGTGCGGTGCTCGTTTATGTAAACTATTCGGGATGTGAGATCAGTTTGATTTCATATCTTAAAATTTTCAAACTTAAAGTTATTTTAAAAATCAAATGCTATTTTTCCAAATTATATATATATTTAAATTAAATTTAAAATTTAAAATTCGCCGACAATTTCTGTTAGGCGACCCCCTTTTAAAATAATACACACAACCTAAAAATATGCCGACATACTTCTGGTGACTCCGCTGGGGACAATTCCTCTCTCCATTTTTAATCAGACAATTCTGCTTTCAAAAATCGGTGGTGTATCCATGTCCCTTGTGGATCAAGCTACCCTTCTTTCCGTTGGAATACTATGTTCATTTCTACCTTGAACAAGTATAGCCAACATTCTCTCGGATTTAGGAGCCACTATTTAGACACCCCTAAACAGAGAGGTTCCGAGATCCTTTTACCTCATTTCTGAGGTGGGGTGGACCCCGATAGGTGTTAGTTTAGGAGTGATCCTTCGAGTCGAGAAGTCTTGCATAAGACTTTCTTTTCCTTTCCAACTCTGAATCGGATTCCTTACCTTCTCTACACCTTTGAACATTCCGTTCTAAATAAACAAACCCTTTAATAAATGATTCTTTTAACAAATGATTCCTTCTTATAAATACATGAACAAGAATGTGTTCGGACTCTTTTCAATTCCTTTCTTTTCGTCCTAAAGATAAGAAGCATAACTTGGGGCCGACAACCGGAATCTACCTACTGGAAATGAAAGCCCTAAAGCTGATTTTCTCCTTCACCAATGATTCGGACTTCGCTGTTTATAAGGATGAGTTGCCCGATAATGGAATCATCCGGTTTGGACAAGGATTTGAGAACACGAATGTCAAGATCACCGACGTTTCCCTTTTCGCACTGACAAACAAAGTATCTGAAGCTAAGAAGCCGCTGATTGAGTTCAACCTTAGGTCAACCCAAGAGTTTCCTCCCCTGCAAAAGATCCCGACTGAGAGGATACTGCTGTCCGCAGGAGGACTCGTTCTTGCTACCCCCACTCGGTCTAGTTGTTTACGCACCTACCCGAAGCACGCAAATTAAAGGGGAAGGAAATCCGGAATTATGGTGAACTCGTTACCGTGGAGGGTACGGACTTTCCTGTGAGACCTTACGTTTTGAAATCGGGTCCGACTCGAGAATTCCATCACTAACACGGACCCGAAGAAGGAACGAGTAGGGAAGATTGCCGGGAAGGCCAGAGCTGCGAAGTTGCTTTCCGGAGGAGATCCCAGAAATCCACGAGTACACACCACTACCTGAATACATACCATTGCTCGAAGATACACCTTTTTGGAAGGAAGTAGATTCCATCCCCTTTCCACCGCAGCTGACGAGGAAAATGTCCGCAGGATTACTTCTTCATTACCTCGACCAACATACTACGATGACAACAGAAGGAAAAAGGCTAGGATCACGCCATTTGCCCGACTACAGACTGTAGTCGAGAAACTAGCGAAGAAAGATAAATGCCCTATATCGGAGATTCTACGAAGGATAGGGCGGGTGCCAGTCAAATCCCATCTTGGGCCCCGAGTAGAACCCGCCATCGTGACAGAAAAGCCAAGTAAAAGGATGAAGGCTAGTCCGCCTGTCGTCGTTTCAGGATTACAGATTAGGGAGGATACCACCTTCCAGCATTTGGCTGACAGACCATCTGGTCCTAGACCTTCTGCTGCTAGAAGGATGGTATGGCGTCCCACTACTGGGACAGGCTGAGATTGAAATAACGACTCGAGAAAGAAAGTCTCACCGGAAGACTTGAATGCGAAGAAAGTGCTACTGCGGTAAAGGGGACTCGCGAGAAGGGAACCCGGCGGCTATCACATGACAAGCTGTCAAGATGCACGGAAAAGACCGCTAGAAGACGCCATGGAAAAGTTGAGGAATCGATATTCGATGACTAGCGAAAAGAAGAGAAGAGAAATTCGGAGACGAGATTGATTCATCGGAATTCATGGACGACGAGTATGCGGAAATCAACATGGTCGAAACACGAGCTTCATCGACTTCACAAGGTGCTCCTGCAGCCGCGAGAAGAGAGGAGCCGAAGTAATGAGAAGACGACTTCAAGAGAAAGACGACACGATCGCCCGAATGGCGAAGAGGATGGAAGAGATGTGCTATAGACCTAGCCACTCTCCAGCGTCAAGTGCAACCCCAAAGAGAGACACCCCCAGAGGTCATTCACATTGTAGACGGAGGAAAGGAGATTACATCCGTCAATGAGGATGATCAACTAAAAAAGGATACAACACAAAGTATGATTCCTGAAAAGGATATCAAGAGCTTGGTGGAACGGCGGAGTGCGAGAAGCCTTAGCACAATCAAAGAGCGGGGCATCCATTCGGACGGGTAGACCTTACCCGGAAGAATTCGACGGCTGTCCGGTACCCGAAAGGCTTCGTACCACCTCTGTTCAAGACCTTCGATGGAGCCAGGAACCCCGACGGCATGTTGCACACTTTCGTGCCGGTTGTTGCAATGCCGGCGGGAGCGATGCATTACTCTTCCGACGGTTCGTCGGCGGCACTGTCAGGGATCGCCTTCGACTGGTATGCAGAATTACCAAATGGTTCAGTGAAGACGTTCTCAGAACTAGAAAACCTCTTCATCAAGCGATTCGCTAGAGCTCAACACCACATCACTATAGGTGATTTGGTGGTAGAGAAGCAGAAGTTGAACGAAACTTTGGTGGATTACATACTTCGATGGAGGAACTTAAGCATGAAGTGTGAACCACAACTACAAGAACAACATGCAGTCGGCATCTTACTTAAAAACATTCACGGCCCGATAGCACTTCTCCTCAAAGGATTCACTATTAAGACTTTCGAGAAATTGTTAAGCAAGGCCGGAAGCTTGCAAGAGGAGGCGAAGCAATTAAGTTTCTCTGACAGGACAGACAAGCAAAAGCCTATGAAGACTTTTGAAAAGAAATCCGGGATCGTTGCAGCAGTCGACAAAGGCAAGCAACCGATACAAATATCGTCCGAACGGCCGCAGCAACCTCAACAGAATTGTCAACAACCCCGACCCAGCTATCGAGTCATCTCCACGAGTATGAACAACCGCCTCGTCCGCAACGTACATTAAGGGAGCTTCGAGCGGGGAATATCCATTCAAGAATGAAGCGGTGTCGAAGATGTTCCGTAGTCGATGAAGACTCCGGATTTTCAGCTGCGAGCCTAAAAGACCAGAGGAAGTCAACAAGAAAAGTGATCCCAACTTTTGCCCTTGTCACCAGATGCTTGGACACAAGATAGAAGATTGCATTACCTTCAAAAGTTGGCTCAATGACAACCTTCGGAAAGGAAATATAACAATCCCGAAGGAGTACATGAAGGAACCCCAGAAAGGAGGTTCCGTCAATGTTATCTCAACTGATCCCATCATTCCGATAAATCCCTATACGACTGACGATGGATGGACTACCGCTTGGACAAGGTCTTCGAAAAAGATTTTAGACATCATCCAGACTGCTTCGGTGCGAGCTTCAATTCAGAGTTCGAAACCTGTTAAGCCGGTACTATCACTTGCGATAGAAGAACCACCTCAACAGGAGACTATTGAAGAGAAGAAGAAAATCTACGAAGAAGAGAGGACCGAGGCTCCTAAGGCTAGACTAGGGGCTGCTTATCCTAGGATAGTTGTTTCTGATTCGGGGGAGAAATCCCTCGAACCTCTGACTCTGTATGATTATCTGCTCACTTCGGTGGGATCATATAATGATAAGGGTGATGGCGTTGGCTACGTTTTGATCGTTTCTAACGATTACGTAACTAGCGACAATCTGGACATCGATTTCAATACCAACGACAATTCTCAAATCATACACAATCTCGACGATCAAAATAACGAAGAAGACATCCATCAAGGAGGCTACGAGAGTTCAATAAGCAACGAATCTATCTACGAGTTTCAAGGAGCTCCAGTCACAATAGAGTTAGAGCCTTCAGACTCTGAAACTAATCCGGAAGAGCCTGTCATTCCGATTCAGGAGAAGACACCGGCAAGCTCAACACTAGATTCAGAAGAAATTACGAAGTCAACTTAATAAGTGGAAGAGTTCTACCTCCGAGAATGGGTCCAAAAGACAAAGGAAAGCAGGTGGTTGTTCAAGAAGAACCAACCCCGGCGGAAGAAATGCCCATTCGAGAAGAAGCCGAGACACATGGAAATAAAGTGGACTACAACGTGCTAGCCCATCTTAGGAAACTACCAGCCAAACTGAGCATCTACGATGCTATCATTTTATCAAAGGAGATGAGAGAAGCTCTGATCAAGTAAATCAAGGCCTTACTTGATCCAGAAATTTGCTTAGCTCAAATGGTCGAAGATTCCTTAGATGAGGTTTGCTCGTTAAAGGAACAACGAGGTGTTACCTTCACAGACAATGACCTACTACTTGGGACAGTAGATCACAACCGACCGTTGTACATTTCAGTTACAATTGGGAAGTTTACACTCTCCAGAGTATTGGTGGATCCAAGAGCATCAATTAATATAATGAGTCTCCGAACACTAGCATATTTGGAAATTGATGCTCGTGAACTCGAGGCCGACAAAATGTTATTAAGAGGATTCAACCAGAAAGGAGAAAGAGCCCTCGGGTCAATAACGTTACTAATGAAGACCGGTGACTTAGCAAAGACAACCGCAAAATTTCACATAATTGATTCAGAAACGTCGTTCAACGCTCTACTAGGCCGACCATGGATACATGAAAATAGGATGGTACCATCATCTCTACACCAGTGCATTACATACTACGATGGAGGGGAACAGTGCATCAAAGGTGACTTACAACCATTCTCCGTACATGAAATTGGAATCCATGAAGACGCGGCTTATTATGCACCACCGAAGAAAACAATCTTCTCCAGAGATACCATAACAAATGAAGCAAAGAAAGCTCGGGACAACGAAGAACCTGAAGTTCTAGTCCAACAGTCACTCACCACTCCCTTACGGCGAGATGGTGAAGGTTTCTCCACAACTCGCATCCGAGGTCGAGGCCGGGGATGAGGTCGTGGTAGAGACGTTAGGATAATTGGACAGAGGAAACCAGCCATCAATGTTGATTGGGAAGATAGTTCTGAAGAAGAAAAAGAAATCAAGCAAGAAGCAGCAACAATAAGTCGGAAGAAACCGCAATTCAAGATCTCCTCGAAGATGAAAAGAATGAAGAATACAAATCAATGTACGAGAAGATTAACCACTACGTACATACTATGACCCTAACCCCGATCCATTCTAATAAGATCGAGGGTATGGTGGTCAAAGAGGTACGTAGCGACGGTGCAAAGCTAATCAAATTCTACCGTGGTGCTTCTTCCTCCAAAACTGAAAATAATGTACGATTTGAAGATGTCACTTCATCAGAATTAATGGAATTACCTTTTGAGTGGTACTCTCCCTGTGTTCAAAATTTAATTCAACGTGGTTTCTTACCTCGACAATGGACAAAAGGTCAATCATAACATTTTGAAAAATTGTGGAATAATTCCGGTTGTCCACCCAATTCAAAGTATGGAGTCGGATTTGGCACAGTAGGATCAGTTGACGATACTGAATTTTGCTTGGTAGTCACTTGCGAATCTAATGAAAGCTGCATGGAAACTACAGACGAACTCGAAGATTTACAAATTGGAAACGCTCCACCAGAATTCGAAGAAGAGATTAAATCTACAATAGATGAGTTAACGGAAGTTAACTTAGGTACTAGCGAAGAGCCTAGACCTACCTTTGTTAGCTCCTTACTCAATAAAGAAGACTACGAAGAAATAATCAAGTTATTAATGGAATTTAAAGACTTGTTCGCTTGGAACTACGATGAGATGCCGGGATTAGCTCCGGAGGTCGCGGTCCATAAGCTAGGAGTGGATCCTACTTCTTTCCCGGTCGGACGAGGTCCCGAGAAGAATGCGTCTAGAAATCGAACAACAAGTCATAGCCGAAGTTAAAAAGCTTATAGATGCCAAATTTGTCCGTGAAGAACAATACCCGACACAGTTAGCCAATGTGGTGCCGGTCGAGAAGAAGAATGGTCGGATCGGAATTTGTGTGGACTTCGAGAGATTTAAACAAGGCATGTCCAAAGGATGAATTCCCTCTGCCGATCCCGAGAACTAATGATCGACATTGCTTCGACACATGAGATATTTTCATTCATGGATGGATCTTCGAGGATACAACCGAGATAAAAATGGCTCCGGAAGATGAAAAGCTTACGAGCATTCGAACGCCGATCGAGTATTTTGCTACACGGTGATGCCATTTGAACTGAAGAACGCGGGAGCGACATACCGAGAGCGATGACAAGAATTTTTGATGACCTCATCCACAATCAAGTCGAATGCTACGTGGACGATGTGGTCACCAAAAGCAAAGTAAAGGAAAACCACCTGTATGATTTGAGAATTGTTTTCGAACGATTAAGGCAATTTAACCTTAAGATGAATCCCTTAAAATGCGACTTCGGCGTCACCTCCGGGAAATTCTTAGGATTCGTTGTCCGACATCATGGGATTGAAATCGACCCGGAAAAGATTAAAGCTATCTTAGAAATGCCGCCTCCCAAAACCTTAAAACAACTACGATCTTTTCAAGGGAAGCTGGCATATCTTCGACGCTTTATCTCGAACTTGTCGAGTAGGTGTCGGCCTTTCTCGGCATTAGTTAAAAAGGACGCCAAATTTATTTGGGAAGAGAAATGCCAGAAGGCCTTCGAGGACATTAAACAATATTTAATGACACATCCTGTTTTAGCGACCCCGGTCTCGGGTAGATCGGCGATGCTTTACACCGCGGCTTTAGACGACTCTCTCGGAGCCACCGTTAGCCTGGGTCGATGAAGAGGGTAAAGAAAATGCTCTTTACTACTTAAGCCGTCGTTTACTTCCGACGGAAGTAAGGTATCCCGCAATTGAAAAGCATTGTTTGGCCCCGATCTTTGCCGCTCAAAAGCTCGGGCACTACATTCTTTCTCATAAGGTCAACTCTGATCTCGAAATTTAATCCATTGCGATACTTGATGACTCGTCCGACACTTTCGGCGGACTTGCCAGATGGTCAATGATATTATTGCAATTCGATATAACTTTCATGCCTCTTCGTGCCGTAAAGGGACAAGTCCTAGCAGACTTCCTCGCAGCACACCCTTTGCCGGCAGAATCTCCTCTCAATGACGATTTGCCAGATGAACAAATAATGGGCCTAGAAGACCCTGATGATCGACGTTGGGAATTATATTTCGACGGAGCATCTTCAGCACACAAAGACGAAGAATCGCAAGTGATAGTGCCGGTAAGGCGGGGAATCGGGCTAATCTTTATAACGCCGGAGCGGGGGATGTTAAGATACTCCTACCACTTAACAGAACCATGTACAAACAACGAAGCAAAATACGAAGCCCTCATAACGGGACTGGAATTAACCATTCAAATGGGGATAACAGACATCAACATCTACGGGGATTCGCAATTGATCATTCAACGGATCGCCGGACGATACGGAATTTTAAAACCAAGACTCGAGCAATACTTCCGGTATGCCATGCGATTGTTGGAACAAATTCCAAATGTGACGATCTACAAAATTCCCGGAAAAGAAAATGCTTTAGCAGATGCTTTAGCCCGTCTCGCAAAAGAATTTCCCTGTTTGCAAGATGAATCGGTGGAAGTGTCGGTTCACGGACGTCGAGTCCTATCACGGCTCGACATAGACACGATACATAAATCGAGAAAAAGAAAAAGGATCGGTTGCAACGAGTGACGGAAAACACGGAAGATTGGCTACGGCCATTGATAGACTACACCGCAAACAGGAAAGCTACCAGACGATAGGTCACTAGCCCATCAGATCAAGAAAAGAACTCTGTCCTACGCATTAATAAAGAACACATTGTACAGAAAGTCTTTTGATCAAATGTGGCTAAGGTGCCTAAGCGGGTCCGAGGCCCGTGAAATTGTTAAAGAGGTGCATTCAAGACTCTGTGGCGCTCACCAGTTGGGTCCGAAGATGAAAATGAAAATTAAAAGACTAGGATATTATTGGCCCTCGATGATGACCGACTGCATGAAAATCGCCAAGAGCTGCCATCAATGCCAAGTGCACGGAGTAGTTCTACACCAACCTCCAAATGTACTACATCCGACAATTGCGTCGTGGCCATTTGAATGTTGGGGCACAGATATAGTGGGTCCGATAGAACCACCATCTTCGAAAGGACATCGCATCATTCTTTCGGCTACAGATTACTTTTCCAAGTGGGCGAGGCGGTTCCACTTAGAGAAGTGAAAGCACACCACGTGCTACGGTTTTCAAGAACCAAGTTGTCTACCATTTCGGAGTGCCGCGCGAGATCATCTCGGATAATGGGTCGGCATTCAGAAGCACGCAAATCAACAATTTTGTCAGGAGACACGGAATCGACTGGCGATATTCCACAATTTACTACCCAAGAGCAAACGGCCTCGCTGAGGCTTTTAATAAAACTCTCATTCAAATTTTAAAGAAAACTTTGGATGATAATAAGAGAAATTGGCACGAGAAGTTGTTAGAAGCCTTATGGGCCTACCAGACAACCTTCAGAACTCCTACTCAAGCTACACTTACGCTCTGGTGTATGGGTCCGAGGCAGTGTTACCTTTAGAGGTTCGGCTTCCTTCACTCGGAATTGCGAGTTGCAAACAAGATCACGACGGAAGAGAATGCCAAATTACGGCGGAAGAATTAGAAAGCCCGGAAAGGAAAAGACTTGCAGCGCAACGAGAATTTAGAACTATACCGAGCTAAGATGGTTCAAGCCCATGACAAAGCCGGTCCGCCCAAGAACCTTCAAAGTTGGTGACTTAGTTCTCGTTCTCAAGAGACCTATTCTTGCACACCGCAAGATAGGAGGAAAATTTGAACCCACTTGGGAAGGGCCGTTTGTGGTTGAAGCGAGTATACTCGGGAGGTTCCTACCGGCTAGTGAATTGTCGGGAGAACAACATATGCTTCCGATCAACGGACGATACTTGAAAAATTATTACGCTACCTGATGTTTCGAAGGAATAAATTCTTCATCCTTAAGAAACACGGGCGAAGTAATTACTTATGATTGGGTCCGAACCAAAAAATAATAAAATGTGCTAAAATAAATAAAATCATGATAATAAAGTTTTCCTTGTTTTCTTTTCCAAATCAAAATCTCTTCCCCGATCTTATCCTACTTCATTCCTGTTAACTTTGAAAATACAAAAAATATAATATAAAAAAAATGTGTCTTTAATAAACATTTTCTTAATGTTCTTGTTCTTAGTACAGTCCCTCGATCCTATTCCTTGTCTTTTCGCGGGGAAATGTCGAACGGGCGGTTGGTCCCGAACTTTAGAAATGGCGTAAGCCTTGCACTCGATGAAAAGAGGGTGAAAGATGGAGCGATAATCGAGATTGACTCGGATTTCGCACCGGCGAGCCTACGATACGAGGAAAGTGACTGGGTCCCGATTGACCGAGAAGAGCTGCCGGGTAGACGGTGATGAAAGTGGGTGGCCCGGGCCACCAATCCAGACGACGAAGAAAAGAAAGGCAAACACCGAAGAAGACAAGAAAGTGAAGTCCGTAGTGGCTGCACAGAGGGCGAGCTTGCGGCGCCGCGCCCACGGAGATTCAAGAAGTTCGAAGGGCTACTCTCACAGACAACGCAACGAAGAAATAAGAATCGCCGTATCCATAAGATGTTAACAAAACTAGTCGCGGACCGCGTGACGAGACGATTGCTAATGCCGGTACATACACTTCGAGGACACCGGTTCACCAGGAACCTGAAGAAAGTAGGCCACCTCCTAGGATAACAGAAAGGACCAGGGAAATCTCACAAAGACCAGAAGAAAGAAGGCTACCACGCCACCAGATAGAACCACCAGTGATGCATAACCTTGTTGTAGAAGCAACCCCGGGGGATGTCCCGACAGACATCATCCCCGAGGAGCCGAGGTATGTAGGAGAACGTGAAGGGATTGAACCGTATATCCCACAATATGTCACCAGACCCCGCCATTTGCAGATTATTCCAGAATACGAGCTGGAAAGAATGCAGAATGTCGAAAAGAAAACTTTTGAATACTTCGAAAGAATCGAGGCGAAGGATCAATATACTAGAAGGCCTCGAGCTACATACATACGTATTCTCGAATATGAACAACAACAAATCGTGGATTGCATCCGGATTTGAAAAGAATGGGCCGAGCGGGCCGCCTAAGGGAAAACACCTACTCAGAACCCCGGAGATGGATGCCAGGGAAAGGAAGAATTACAATACAATGTGGATGCTGTTACAACTTTGCGGAAGACAGGAAGGGAAACCCTCCAGGAATACTCCGTCATGGCCAAGTGGATCCGATGTCATTAGTCATCAAGAGAATGGTAAAGAGATTGATAACATGGAGGGTACTTCACGGATTGCATACCAATAGCTGCATTATTAACATCTACAAGCAGGGTGATCGCATACTCCCGCACATAGATCACCACGACTTTGCCGGACCCTTCGCACGGTCTCTTTTCCGAACGAGTGTAACATCATGTTCGGATCGACCTCCGGATAACGGAGCCCAGGGTGAGTTCCGAGGGCCAGTAAAGATACCATTACTGGTAGGTTCCGTCATGATACTGAAGGGCAACAAAGCAGATATCGCTAAGCACTGCATACCAGGAGTGCTAGTGAAGCGGATCTCAGTTACTTTCAGAAGAATGGACGACAGGAAGACACCTTACCATTTCCAGCTAGACTCGGAGCTAGAGAGCCTCCGGCCTTACGAGCTGTGAGTTACATGGAAAATATCACACCTCCAATGTACATCTATACGGCATCCTCGCCAAGGATGGCTTGGAAGGTGATGTTATTAACCATGTACCCCACTATTCGGACATGGATTTTTGACGAGATGCTTCTTTTGATGGATCGACGAAGATCATACATAGTCCGTTTTGAGTCTACATGGATTGTATGAAATATATTCCAGATCGAGTTGTATGATGTATCTTCGACATGATTGGAATGAAAGTGACCATGTCACATTTTTGGCCTTCACCTCTTTTGTGCAAATTGACTGGGAAACGCCATTAAAGTTAAATGAACTTTGAACAAAGAACAGAGAAGAAATAAAAAAGAAAGAGAATAAAAAAAAATCTTTCCTTAAAAAAAAAATCTAAAAATGTCGAACACCAAATCCACATGAACACTAAATAAACAACAAAAAGCGGGATAGTTAAAGAACAAACAAAACAAATTTAAAGCCCAAATCGAATTCCAGTTTAAACCCATCTTCTCAAACCCTCCAATCCTTCTTCAAATCAAGATCTATTCTAGACCTCCCTTGAAACCCCCTCTCGGGATGATTTCAGAATCACGAAAAATTTTCAATTTGATCCGGATGGCATGGGTTTGTACCCTTCGCCAAGTAATCAGACTTTGATTGATTCCCATGGGGTATGAAACACTTTCATATCTCATTTCGATCTCCCACTAAATCCAAATCTCCACAATAAATTTCAATTCTAAACTTTCGAGACTAGTACCTAAATTCTAGTTCTCATTTCGAGATCGATACCTAAATTTCGATTCTCATCCGAATTGATACCTAAATTTCAATTCAAAATTTCCGAGACTGGTACCTAAATTCCAGTTCTCACTCCGAGATCGATACCTAAATTTCGATTCTCATCCGAATTGATACCTAAATTTCAATTCAAAATTTCCGAGACTGGTACCTAAATTCAAGTTCTCATTCCGAGATCGATACCTAAATTTCGATTCTCATCCGAATTGATACCTAAATTTCAATTTAAAATTTCCGAGACTGGTACCTAAATTCCAGTTCTCACTCCGAGATCGATACCTAAATTTCGATTCTCATCCGAATTGATACCTAAATTTCAATTCAAAATTTCCGAGACTGGTACCTAAATTCCAGTTCTCACTCCGAGATCGATACCTAAATTTCGATTCTCATCCGAATTGATACCTAAATTTCAATTCAAAATTTTCGAGACTGGTACCTAAATTCCAGTTCTCACTCCGAGATCGATACCTAAATTTCGATTCTCATCCGAATTGATACATAAATTTCAATTCAAAATTTCCGAGACTGGTACCTAAATTCCAGTTCTCACTCCGAGATCGATACCTAAATTTCGACTCTCATCCGAATTGATACCTAAATTTCAATTCAAAATTTCTGAGACTGGTACCTAAATTCCAGTTCTCATTCCGAGATCGATACCTAAATTTCGACTCTCTTTCCGAGATCGAAACCTAAATTTCGATTCTCATCCGAATTGATACCTAAATTTCAATTCAAAATTTCCGAGACTAGTACCTAAATTCTAGTTCTCATTTCGAGATCGAAACCTAAATTTCGATTCTCTTCTGAATTGATACCTAAATTTCAATTCTAAACTTTCGAGACTAGTACCTAAATTCTAGTTCTCATTCCGAGATCAGTACCTAAATTCTGATTCTCATCACTTTCGAGGTCGATACTTAAATTTCGACTCTCTTTCGGGATTGATACATAAATTTCAATTGTCATCCCTTTCGAGATCAGTACCTAAATTCTGATTCTCATCCTTTTTAATTGACACTTAAACTCCGATTCCCACTCTGAGGCTGGTACCTAAATTCCAGTTTTCTTTGCAGTCCCGAGATTGGAACCTAGGTTTCAATTCTCCTTTCAAATCCAAATTTCCTCAAATTGATTTTAAATCAAACTTCAATCTAAATTAAAAATCAAAATCTAAAATTACACATCCGAACTTAAATTAAAACAAATTGAAATCTAAATCAAAATTCCCCCAGATCATGTGATTTGGAATTCACCTCCTTTTCCTTTCCCCGGCGAGTTCGGGAATCTCCGGTTTCGAGAGATATACTTGACACTCCCCGGCGGAAACTCTTCTACTTCGTCCTAAGTTCGTCACTTAGACAATCGTATTGGTTTTCTTGATCGCTTCGGTCGACACACATACGCGCGGTGTGCTTCCGTCGACTCACCACACCTATTGAGGTCCATTTGTTGACCTCATTTTTGATGAGGTCTTCTCTTCTTCTTTTTAGTACTTAGGATATAGCCTTAGGCTTTTCCTTTGATCGTCTTAGAGGACTAGAAATGGAACCCACCCTTTAGAAGTCCAAACACCTCTTGACTCCCTGCAAAACCCACAAGCTTGATTGTAGACCCCTAATCACCTAGAGGGTTGAAATCAAATGTGGAAGTTTAAAGGATGAGTTCCTATAGGACTCTTTCGCCTTAGGACTGCCCTGGGTGGCCGTTCTGGTGAAGGGCTGACTTACACACACACACTACATTTATACACTACATTTTCACACACCTATACTCAGCTTGACCTCCTGACTCATGTAGGTGATTCACATGGATGGTCCTTAACCCCTAAGCCCTTGGCTAAGAGGGTTAGGAACAACATATTGGATGCCTCAAATGAGTCCCTTCATGGCTCATGTGGGCTTGATATGGCTTCATGGCTCAACCAAAATGATTTCATTCCACTAACATTAACCTAATCTTCAATTTTCCAAATTTTCAATTTTTGACCTCCAGGACCCTACACCCGCCTAACCTACCCAAAACCCTTGAAATCCTCCAAAATGCCCAAATCACCCAAAATTCCTCAAAATCATTCCTAAACATTTCCACATCACTCAAATTGATCATCCATAGCCAAAAATTACCAAGAATTCCAAAAATACCTCCCAATACCCTCCAAATACCCAAAATACCCCTCTTGACCCAAAATTCCAAAAATTCAGAAAATTCCTAGAAAATTCCAGAAAATCCCAAATATTCCCAATTTCATTTTGTTCAACTACACCATGGGCCAATTTTGTCAATTTACCCTAATTTTGTCAAAACCCCCAATTTGACCCATTTTAACCCTAAGTGAACCCAATGTCAAACCAAACCTACCCAATTGACCCAAATTCTGGTCCAATTCAATTCTAAACTTCAATTCAACATTCCCAATACCAATCTAGACCAAATCCAAGTCCAATTTGATTGACATTTGGATCCAATTTCACTTTTGGCCTTAAAGACCAATTTGGACCCATGACCCGAAACCTAACCCAAACTCACTCAATTCAACTCCAATTAACCCCAAATCTTTTCTAAATCTTCCTTAGCATCCCCACAAGAAAAACACTAACATGATTTACCCAAAATTTGGACCCAAATCCCACTCAAATTCAACCCAAAGCTAAAAGGCCCAATTTTGACCTAAACCCAAACCTAACCCAAATGAGCCCAAACCCGAAAATCAAAGCCCAACCAAAGTCAAAACCTCTTTGAAACACTCCCATAAACATTTCTCAACATTAATTTTACATCAATTTCAACCCAAGCCCAACATTGGCCCAACTTGGCCCACTTTGACCTATATTGGCCCATTCACCAAAAGAGCCCAAATTCAACCCAATTTAAACCCAAATCACCCCCAATTTGCTTCAAGTCACTCATGACACATCCATGAGCTAAACCCAACAATTATTTGGCCCAACCACTTTACAAAATTCCCATCCATAAACTCATTTTTAAACTTAAAGGCCCATTCCTTAAACCATTTTAAAAGCCCACTTCCACCAAATCCAAAAGCCCAAAAATTCATCCAAAGCCCACATGATATTTCTCTACATCATCCATTCAATTAAAATCATCCCTAAGTCATAAACAAATGATCAAATAATTCTAAATGAAGCTTCATCCAAATTTTCACCAAAAACATCCAAAATTCTTAAAACCCATTTTTATGAAATTGACCAAACTTTTTCCAAGCCAAATGTGAGCCATTGAGCCATGTACAAGCCACATGGAAGCCATGGAGACCACTTTCCACATCACCAAGCCATTAATGGCAAGAAGAGGGGATTCTTTGCTAATCCTTCATTAAGCTCTTTTAACCATATTCATGTCACACTCTAAACCATGCTTAGCCACCTCACCATGGATGGAGACTTCACCACTCCAATCAAGCTGAACCAAATGTCTTTCCCTCAGCCCACACCAGGTCATGGGAGGATGAACCAAACCCATTTGCATGAGTTGACCAAAATAAGCCCAAAATACACTCTCCCCCATTCCATTTTAATCAAGCTTTTTACACATGTCAAACTCCAATTGACTTCACCAAATTCAACCCCTGACCCACCTGACCTTGAGGGTGACCCATGCCTGGCCGGCCAGCCACCAAGTCGCCGGAAACACCATGGCCGAGAGCTCGCATGTGAGCCAACTTTGGAATTCTCCTTGTCGAGGCGCCCCATCCCCTGTGGCCATTGTAGCTGTTCTTCCCTTAACCTAAGCAGCTGATCCCAAGCCCCAACTCTCCCAGGGAGGCCCTCCACCCTCTCCTATTTAAACACCACCCCTCTCGGCCATGAGAGGTGTTGAAACAAACCTTAAGGAAACTCTGCCAAAATTGTTCCAGACTACTCCCCATACACAGAGCACTTGATCCCCACTGAAATCCCCTGTCATTTCTTCTCTGTGAGCTCAATTTCAGAGTTGAAATCCAAGCCCAAAACCAGGACACTTCTCCACGGTGAGCCAATTCCTAAATTGATTGGTTCTACACCTTCACCAGACCAAGGGAAGGTGTCCACCAGCAAAAGCCCCATCTCCAGGCCACCCAGTTACTCCAGCCTCCATGCTTTGTGATCGGGTGTGGTCGAAATCCTACCTAGGCAATTCACCAGACCAGGAGACTTCATCTGGAGCTTGCTAGGATCCAATCGAAGGTGAAACAACCCTCAGATCGAAGCCACACTTCTCTGAGCAAAGGTATGGCCTCACTCTTCTTCCCGAGCTTCTGAACATTGTCCATTTTTATTGCGTAAATTTCATCCCACATAAACCATATGGATGTGTTCATCTTCTCAAGACGAATCCATAGAGCATAAGAACACGAAAATCCATCGAGTATCGAGTGAGATATTAGGGATTTAGTGTGGACGGCTCTCGGGTGAGGACGCTCGGGGACGATAAACGGATGCCGTCCATTTAATACATGCGCGGACGGACGGCTCGGATGGCGTCGGACCAGGAGACGGTACGTGAACCGCGGGACCCGGAGCGCTGAGTCAGATGGCGGCGTCAAATGGGAGCGCGACGTGTGTGCATTCGGAGCTGCAGAGGTTGACGCGGCGCCGCGTGGATAAATAGAAAATTAGGGATTTTTTCTATTTATTTAATTCCCTGATCTTGGAAAATTCATAACTTTGTGTAGGAAAATAATAAAAATAAAATAAAAATACCCTCTTGCTTAGTGAACAGAGGAGAATAATGTGGAAAAGAAATCATTTAATTTCATCAAGTATTTTATTTTTAATAATTTATTTACTCTCTGCACATTTTCAATTCTCCATGCATGTATACAATTCACCATGGCATGAGACCATAGGGCTTTTGAAGCCTCTGAATTTGGGAACATTCCACGAATTTTCCAAAGTCGAGGCCATCCCTATGAGAAGTCATTGACTTTTCAAATTCATGTTACTGTTTTGAGTATTTTAATTCCAATAATTAGCATGTTGTGAAATAAATTCTAGGAAAATTTGGTGATGTTCCTCATGACCAGAGGACCCTAGGTAAAATAGGTCTTGAGTTAGTTCATTTAAAATAACCCTAATTGGCTTAAACACCCAAAATGGATCAATAATTAATTAGAGTTAACCATACATCAAATTGACTTGAAATCAATTCTCCACTGACCTTTAGGATCAGGGGAACCCACCATAAAAAATTGAGGTCAATTGGACTTGGTTAGCCCTACTAAATGGGTTGATTAAGCCATTTAGTCAATTTGGACTTTAAAAATTCATAACTTTCAAAATATCTTTAAAAAATTCACCAAATTGGTTTTGGAGCCTCTCTGATATTAAGGGAATTTAAGAAAATTAAAATTTTAATTTTCTAAAAAAGTTGATTTTTAACATTATTTTAATATTTTTAATAATTAAAAAATAATAAAAATCACAAAAATAATAAAATTCACCAAAATGTCATATTTTGAATTTTAATCACTTAGGAACAAACCCCATATTTTTCTCAGGTCTATTTAGTGAGATATTAAATTTTAAAGCCCTAGGATAATTTTAAAATTAAAAAAAAGTACTTTCTAGCATTTTCACTAAAATAATTATAATAAATCATAGAAAAATCAGAAAATTGCAAAAATTGATTCTCTGATTTCCTTGATATTAGAGAGATTTTTGAAAAATATAAAATTCATTTTTCAACGTTTATTTTATTTTTAAATTAATTAACACTCCAAAATTTAAAATAATTATAGTAAAAATAATATAATTAAAAAAATCACCAAAATAGGTCCAAGTGGTCCTCTGGTCATTAGGAATTTCTCCTAATTTTCTTAAGGACAGAAAATTTCCCTTGGTCATGTTATTAAATTTTCCTTGGAAATCTCTATTTTCTACCAAAAATAATTATATAAATAAATTAAATACAGAAAAATCACATTTTCTCCTCTCGTGTCTTTATTGACATATGAGTGAAGTCACATAAATATTTCAAGTTCATTTGAGCTCAATTTTGTGAGTTATGAAATTATTAAGCTTAAAGGGTAAAGTGGTAATTAAAATTTTAACCATTAATTAAAACTTTAGGTTTAATAAAAAATTAACAAGTAAAATATTTGATCCTAATCTGATTTGGATGATTGAAATTTAAATAATTAAAGGGTAGAAACCCATTAAACAATTTAAAATAATTAAACCTTAATTAAATAATTGATTAAATTTGGGAAGAATAATAAAATTAGAATTATTAAAATAGGGATATTTTTAGGAAGAGATTTATTCTTTAATTTAAAAATCCCTAAATTAATCATCTCATTAATATTCAATTCTTAATTAAGGTGATAACTCAAATTTAAAATATTAAAAGGCTTAATCATTAAACTAAAGTTAAATTATTAAACTCTTTTAAAATTTCAATTAAAATTAAAAAATAAAATTAAATTAAAAATTAAATTAAATTAAGTAAATCAAATTAAATTAAATTAAATTAAAATTAAAAGTTGAATTAAATTAAAGATTAAATTAAATTAAATTTAAATAAACAAATTAAATAAAATTAAATGAATAAATTAAATTAAATTAAATTAAATAAATAAAATCAAATTTAAATTAAATTAAGTTAAAACAAATTAAATTAAAATTAAAATTAAATTAAATTAAATTAAAATTAAATCAAATTAAATTAAATTAAAGGAAATTAACTCAAATTAAATTAAATAAATTTAACATCAAATCAAACTAAATTAAATTAAATTAAATTAAATTAAAACTAAACCAAATTAAATTAAACTAACGTTAAATTAAATTGAATTAAATAACATCACCTAAAATAGAAAGAAATTAAATATAAAGCAACTTGAACACTATTCCAAATTTAAACCCATTAATTGAATTCAAACTAAATCACAAATTTACCCTCGAAAGCTTTAGTTGTCATAACTCTTAAATAGAATATTAAATGAAATGTTACTTCACTCATAGGACATTCAAACATCCCAGTTCACTAAGTAAGATAATAACAAAACTTAACTAAACCTCGGACGGTTAATTCATTTGTGTAATTGAATTCATTTGGACTTAAAACAATCCTAGAAATATTGAAAAGATGTTTAAGATTTGCCTTAAGCACTTCCTCGATATGATAGGATGTTCATAAGAACAATTGAACTTAATTGTTCTTTGATGAAGAAAATCGTCTTCAAACCAAAACACGAGGAACCTAAACGTCATAGTAAATGACTAAGCTATAGGATTAGGAACTTGGTAGAAAACCATAACCCTTCCCTTAGCTTTACTAGGAACTTGCTTAAATATTCTAATTGTGTTTTAAGTGCAGCTTGGGATGACGGGAAGACCCTCCAGGTACGTTTTTATTTTATTGCAATTTACTTTCTTGCAATTTACATTATTGCAATTTATTTAACCGCATTGCACTTACTTTTCTTGCATGATAAACAACTGTTGCTAGAAAACCCACACCTTTAGGATAGTCCCTAAAACTGAAACCAAAACTAAATTAAAAGTCATTGCAAGATAAAATTCACCGCCACAACATTTCAAAATATAAAACAACTCAAAATTTAATCACAAACGGAACACAAAACTACAATTACAACTAAATTAAAACGTCTCGTTGGATGATCGGGAATACCTCGGATGATGTAACCTACGTGTTGCTTAAAGGATTTACCACGGTCTAAATGAAAGTGTGGAACTCATTTAGTTGAGTTTAGCAAATTCATCTGGACTAAGTGAATCCGATAAAAATAACGATGCCGGAAGGATGGAACCGTGGGATCTTAACCGGTGTTGTTATAATCAACTTTAAGATTTGTTTTAAATAAAATATAAAAAAAAGTCACTTAGAAATTAAGATTCTCTCTAAACCAAAAGACTTTTCTCATCTCTTGATTTATGACTTCTAAAACTAAACCTCTACAACAACAAGGAGCTCGGAGCATGGTGGGCCGCACGGCCATCGTCATCGGCAAAACTTGAATCTACATCGGCAAAACCATTCTTAGAATTAAATAACCAAGCCATAGGACTTCGAGGTAGTTTGCACTAGTGCAACATAAATCCTCGACCTTTTGTTAGGCATTTGCATGATCATGACATGTAAATTAAGCCCTAACCGGTCTTAGGACTCCGAGGTAGTCGTTTAGTACGACATAAACCCTCATATCTTCGAGGCTATTTGTATGATCATGTCATACAAATATAAGTCCTAATTAATTAAAATTGGCAAGATCAAAACATTAAATAAACATTAGGACTTTCCTAAATTCAAGCCAAACAATAGGATAGTCGGGAAATTACCGAAGTTCACTTCGAATCTGTAATTTCTCCTACCTTTCTTCCGTTGAATTCCCAAAACAAAAATGTTCCAAACTTGATCCATTCCCTATTGAAATTCCAAAATTCAATCCCTTGAAAACCCTAAACTTTGAAATTCTTGAGAGCAGAATTCTTGATTATTATCGAGAGTTTTCTTAGGTGATTCCCCTCACTTAGGACGTAATTAACTCTAGGGGCTTGCCCTTATAGGGAATTTTAAAGAACCTAGGCAATATAAACCCTGCTTAATTCATTTATATTAAGCAGGGGAACTTGTCGGCTTATAAAATTGGTTCGCAGAGCAAACAGATGTCACAAATCTTTTAATTTATTTAATCGAGCCCTATCATCAAGCAGTATGTCTATCCTTCAGATAGATAAATGGTTTGTGGTGCGGTGCTCGTTTATGTAAACTATTCGGGATGTGAGATCAGTTTGATTTCATATCTTAAAATTTTCAAACTTAAAGTTATTTTCAAAATCAAATACTACTTTCCAAATTATATATATATTTAAATTAAATTTAAAATTTAAAATACGCCGACAATTTCTGTTAGGCGACCCCCTTTTAAAATAGTACACACAACCTAAAAATATGCCGACACTCACCATACCCAAGATGGCAAGAGGAGGAGGCCCTTTCCATATTCTCTTAAGAGTGATTAACCACTTCCATGACTCCACTAAACCATGCTTAAACTTAATTGTACTTGGATTCTGACTTGACCCCACTAATCAAGCTGATCCAAATCACTTTCTATTCAGCCTAAACCAAGCCTTGGGTGGTGCACCTAGCCCAAATGGATGGGTTGACCAATTTAAGCCAAAATGAGCCCTCTCCCATTCCATTCTAATCCAAGCCTTTTACACATGGCATTTGCCAATTGCCTACACTAAACCCCAGCCACGACCCACCTCGAACAAGATGGTTACCGGTGCACGGCCGGCCAGCCACCGTGTCGCCGGAAAACACCACACCCGAGAGCTCACATGTGAGCCAACTTTGGAATTCCACCTTGCTGAGCTGCCCCATGCCCAATGGCCACCATGCCTGTTCTTCCCATGCCCATAGCAACCGATCCCAACCCTTGGCCATCCCTGTGAGGCCCTCCATCCACCTCTATTTAAACCCGACCCCCTCACGGCCATGAGAGGAGAGTTACACAAACCTTGTCGAAACTGCGCCAAAATTGTTCCAAACCCTTCTCCATCCTTAGAGCGAGTTGATCCCCGGTGTCGATTTGCCCTAATCCTCACCAACAGAACCCAATTTCTCAGCCGAAATTTCACCCAAAACCAGGACACTTTGCCACAGTGAGCCAATCCTCAAATTCGAGCGGTCCTACACCTTCACCTGGACCAAGAGGAGAAGTTCCCCACCGAAAGCCCATCTCCGAGGCCACCCGAGTTGCTCCAGCCTCCAAGCTTTGTGATCGGGCTGTGGTCGAAATCCTACCTGAACGATTCACCAGGCCAAGGGACTTCATCTGGAGCTTGCTGGGATCCAATCAAAGGTGAAACAACCCTTAGATCGAAGCCACACTTCTCTGAGCAAATGTATGGCCTCACTCATCTTCCCGAGCTTCTGAACATTCTCCATTTTCATTGAGTCAATTTTATACCACATAAACTGTATGGATATGTTCGTCTTCTCGAGACGAATCCATAGAGTATAAGAACGTTAAATTTGGTTAAGTATCGAGTGAGATCTTAGGCCTAGAAGATGGACGGTTCTCGGGTAAGGATGCTTGCGGACGATGAACGGATGCCGTTCATTTAATACACGCCCGAACGAACAGCCAGGATCGCGCCGGATCAGGAGATGGAACGACACGGCGGGCCCCGGAGCGCCGAGTCGGATGGCGGCGTCGAATCGGAGAGCGCCACGTGGCATTTCGGAGTCGCTAGAGGTTGACGCAGCCGCCGCGTGGATAAATAGAAAATTAGGGTATTTTTCTATTTATTTAATTCCCTAAACTTCAAAAATCCATAACTTTGTGTAGGAAAATCAGAAAAATAGGTTTTGAACTAGTTAATTTAAAATGACCCTAATTGGCTTAAACACCCAAAATAGCTCCTTAATTAATTAGAGCTAATCATACATAAAATTGACTTGAAATCAATTCTCCATCGACCTTTGGGATCAGAGGAACCCACCATAAAATTTTGAAGTCAATTGGACTTGGTTAGCCCTACTAAATGGGTTGATTAAGCCATTTAGCCAATTTAAACTTTAAAAATTCATAACTTTCAAAATACTTTTAAAAAATTCACCAAATTGATTTTGGAGCCTCTCGATATCGGGGGAATTTAAGAAAAATAAAATTGTAATTTTCTTAAAAAGTTGATTTTTTGTATTATTTTAATATTTTAATAATTAAAAAATAATAAAAATCACAAAAATAATAAAATTCACCAAAATGTTACATTTTGAATTTTAATCACTTAGGAACAAATCCCATATTTTTCTTAGGTCTATTTAATGAGATATTAAATTTTAAAGCCCTAGGATAATTTTAAAATTAAAAAAATGTATTTTCTAGCATTTTCACTAAAATAATTATAATAAATCAAAGAAAAATCAAAAAATTGTAAAAATTGATTCTCTGATTTCCTTGATATCGAGAGAGTTTTGAAAAATTTAAAATTAATTTTTCAACATTTACTTTATTTTTAAATTAATTAATACTCCAAAACTTAAAATAATTATAATAAAAATAATATAATTCAAAAAATCACCAAAATTGGTCCAAGTGGTCCTCTGGTCATTAGGAATGTCCCATAATTTTCTTAAGGACAGAAACTTTCCCTTGGTCATGTTATTAAATTTTCCTTGGAAATCCCTATTTTCTACCAAAATAATTATATAAATAAATTAAATACAGAAAAATCACATTTTCTCCTCTCATGTCTTTATTGACATATGAGTGAAGTTACATAAAAAATTTCAAGTTCATTTAAGCTCGATTTAGTGAGTTATGAAATTGTTAAGCTTGAAGGGCAAAGTGGTAATTAAAAATTTTAACCTTTAATTAAAACTTAGGTTTTAATAAAAATTAACAAGTAAGATATTTGATCTTAATCTGATTTGGATGATTGAAATTTAAATAATTAAAGGGTAGAAACCTATTAAACAATTTAAAAATAAGTGAAATAAACCTCAATTAAATAATTGATTAAATTTGGAAGAATAATAAAGTTGGAATTATTAAATAGGGATATTATTATTAGGAAGAAATTTATTCTTTGATCCAAGGATCCCTAAATTAATCAATCTCAATAATATTTAATTACTAATTAAAATGATAATTCAAATTTAAGTTTTAAAATGTTAAAGGACTTAATCATTAAAATTAAAAATAAAATTAAATTAAAGATTAAATTAAATTAAATTAAAAGTTAAATTAAATTAAAGATTAAATTAAATTAAATCAAATAAAATTAAATTAAAGATTAATTTAAATTAAATCAAACAAATTAAATTAATTTAAATTAAATTAAATCAAATGAATTAAATTAAATTAAATTAAACAAATTAAATTAAATTGAATTAAATTTAATTAAAATTAAAATTAAATTAATTAAATAAAATAAAAAATAATAATGATAATTAAATTAAACTAAATTAAATTAAATTAAATTAAAACATATTAAATTAAATTAAATTAAATTAAATTAAATTAAAAAATATATATATATAATAATAAATAATTAAATCAAATTAAATCAAACAAATTAAAGTAAATCATATTAATTTAAATTAAACCAAATTAAATTAAATTAAATTAAAATTAAAATAATAAAATCAAGTTAAATTTAAAATTAAATTAAATTAAATAAATCAAATTAAAAACTAAACCAAATTAAATTAAATTAAATTAAATTAAATAACATCACCTAAGACATAAAGAAATTAAATATAAAGCAACTTGAACACTATTCCAAATTTAAATCCGATAACTGAAATTAAATTAAATCACAAATCATTTGAACATCAATTTGCCCTCGAAAGCTTTGGTTATCATAACTCCTAAATAGAACATTAAATGAAATGTTACCCCACTTATAGGATATTCAAATGTCCTAGTTCACTGAGCAAGATAATAACAAAACTTGAATCCTCGAACGATTACTTCACCTGATCAATTAAATTCATTTGGACTTAAAACAATCCTAGCAGTATTGAAAAGATGTTTAAGATTATTCTTAAGCACTTTCTCAATATGATAGGATACTTATAAGAACAATTGAACTTAATTGTTCTTTGATGAAGAAAATCGTCCTCAAACCAAAATACAAGAACCTAGACATCATAGGAAATGACTAGCTATAGGATTAGAAATTTGGTAGAAAACCATAACCCTTCCCTTAGCTTTACCTAGGAACTTGCTTAAATATCCTAATTGTGTTTTAAGTGCAGCTTGGGATGACGGGAAGACCCTCTAGGTACGCTTTTATTTTACTGCAATTTATCTTATTGCAATTTATTTAATCGCATCGCACTTACTTTTCTTGCATGATAAACAACTCGTTGCATGAAAACCCACACCTTTAGGATAGTCCCTAAAGCTGAAACCAAAACTAAATTAAATGTCATTGCAAGATAAAATTCACCGCCACAACATTTCAAAATATAAAACAACTCGAAATTTAATCACAAACAGAACACAAAACTGCAATTACAACTAAATTAAAACGTTCTGTTGGATGATCGGGAATACCTCGGATGATGTAACCTACGTGTTGTTAACGGGATTTCCCACGGTCTAAATGAAAGTGTGGAACTCATTTAGTTGAGTTTAACAAATTCATTTGGACTAAGTGAATCCGATAAAAATAACGATGCCGGAAGGATGGAACCGTGGGATCTTAACCGGTGTAGTTATAATCAACTTTAAGATTTGTTTTAAATAAAATATAAAAACGAGACACTTGGAAATTAAGATTTTCTCTAAACCAAAATACTTTTCTCATCTCCTGATTTATGACTTCTAAAACAAAACCTCTACAACAACAAGGAGCTCGGAGCATGGTGGGCAGCACGGCCATCGTCATCAGGAAAACTTGAATCCGCATCGAGCAAAACCATTCTTAGAATTAAATAACCAAGCCATAGGACTTCGAGGTAGTTTGCCTAGTGCAACATAAATTCTCGACCTTTTGTTAGGCATTTGCATGATCATGTCATGTAAATTAAGCCCTAACCAGTCTTAGGGCTCTAAGGTAGTCGTTTAGTACAACATAAACCCTCATATCTTCGAGGCTATTTGTATGATCATGTCATACAAACATAAGTCCTAATTAATTAAAATTGGCAAGATCAAAACATTAAATAAACATTAGGACTTTCCTAAATTCAAGCCAAGCAATAGGATAGTCGGGAAATTACCGAAGTTCACTTCGAATCTGTAATTTCTCCTACCTTTCGTCCGTTGAATTCCCAAAACAAAATGTTCCAAACTTGATCCATTCCCTATTGAAATTCCAAAATTTAATCCCTTAAAACCCTAAACTTTGAAATTCTTGAGAGCGAATTGCGATTATTATCGAGAGTTTTCTTAGGTGATTCCCGTCACTTAGGATGTAATTAACAATAGGGGCTTGCCCTTATAGGGAATTTTAAAGAACCCGGGTAATATAAACCTCGTTTAATGCTTTCATATTAAGCGGGGAATTTGTCGGCTTATAAAATTGGTTCGCGGACCAAACGGATGTCACAAATCTTCTAGTTTATTTAATCGAGCCCCATGGTCAAGCAGTGTGCCTATTCTTCGGGATAGATACACGGTTTGTGGCACGGTGCTCGTTTATATAAACTATTTGGGATGTGAGATCGGTTAGATTTCATATCTTAAAATCTTCAAATTTAAAAATTATTTTTAAAATTAAATACTACTTTTCAAATTATTTATTTAAATTAAATTAAAAATTCACCGACAATTTCTGTAGAGATCCCACTTTCAAAATAAAACACATAACCTAAAAAATATGCCGACAACATCATGTTCAGATCTGGCCTCCGGATTGCAGGCCCCTGTGAGTTCCGAGGGCCGGTGGAGATACCACTACCGGTAGGTTCCGTCCTGGTGTTAAAAGGAAAAGGAGCAGACTTTGCGAAGCATTTCATTCCAGGAGTGCCTGTGGAGCGGATCTCAGTTACTTTTAGAAGAATGGATTTCAGAAAAATGCCTTACCACTTTCAGCCAGATCCAGAATTGGAGAGTCTCCGGCCCTATGAGCTGTGAGTTACGTGGGAAATATCACACCTCCAATGCACATCCATGCGGCATTCTTGCCAGGGGTGGCTTGGAAGGTGATGTTATTGCCCATGTTTCTTACTATTTAAACATGTATTTTTGACAGACGCTTTTGGATGGATCAACAAGAATCTTACACAATCTGTTTTGGATTTACATGGATTGTATAAGACATAAAATTTACGAGTAAAATGTCATCATTACTAGATCAAGTTGTATGATGTACTTTCAGCAAGTTGGAATGAAAACGACTACGTCATATTTTGCCTTCACCTCTTTTTGTGCAAATTCACTAGGAAACACCATTAGAGTTAAATGAACTTTGAACGAAGAACAGAAAGGAAAAGAAAATAAATGAGAATTTTTCCTAAAAATCTGAATATTAAAATGAACTTCAAATTCACATGAACACTAAATAAACAACAAAAATAAATGGGATCGTTAAAGGACAAACAAAATGAATCTAAATCTCGAATTGAATTCCAATCTGAATCCTCTGATCTGAACCTTTCAGTTCTTCTCTCAATCTAAATCTGTTTAAAAATCTTTTGAAATTTGAATATTTTCCTCGACTTATTGCTAAGTCAAGTCTTTTTAGCTTGGTACATTTAACAGCTCCTTTCAGTTCTCTTTCTTCTGTGTCTTAGAGGATCGACTAGTTCTATTGACACGGAGCCACGAACTTTATTCAATTTGGTTCTGATGGCATGAGACTGGGTCCCTCTTCATACAGATAAATCTTCAAGATTAGAACTAGTTTCCATTTCTCATTAAATTCCGAGACTGGTACCTAAATTCCAGTTCTCTTCCTTCGAGATCGATACCTAAATTTCGATTCTCTTTCGGATTGATACCTAAATTTCAATTCTAAATTTCCGAGACTGGTACCTAAATTCCAGTTCTCCTCCCTCGAGATCGATACCTAAATTTCGATTCTCTTTTGGATTGATACCTAAATTTAAATTCTAAATTCTGAGACTGGTACCTAAATTCCAGTTCTCTTCCTTCGAGGTCGATACTTAAATTTTGACTCTCACTCGAGATCGATACTTAAATTTCGATTCTCTTTCGAATTGATACCTAAATTTCAATTCTAAATTTCCGAGACTGGTACCTAAATTCTAGCTCTCTTCCTTCGAGGTCGGTACCTAAATTCTGACTCTCATTTGAGATCGATACCTAAATTTCGATTCTCTTTCAAATTGATACCTAAATTTCAATTCTAAATTTCTGAGACTGGTACCTAAATTCTAGTTCTCTTCCTTCGAGGTCAGTACCTAAATTCTGACTCTCATTTGAGATAGATACCTAAATTTCGATTCTCTTTCGAATTGATACCTAAATTTCAATTTTAAATTTTCGTGACTGGTACCTAAATTCTAGTTCTCTTCCTTCGAGGTCGGTACCTAAATTCCGACTCTCATTTGAGATCGATACCTAAATTTCGATTCTATTTTGGATTGACACCTAAATTTCAATTCTAATTTTAGAGACTGGTACCTAAATTCCAGTTCTCTTCCTTTGAGGTCTGTACCTAAATTTTTACTCTCATTCGAGATCGATACCTAAATTTCGATTCTCTTTCGAATTGATACCTAAATTTCAATTCTAAATTTCCGAGACTGGTACCTAAATTCCAGTTCTCTTCCTTTGAGGTCGGCACCTAATCTCCTACTCTCATTCGAATTGATACCTAAATTTCAATTCTAAATTCTGAGACTGGTACCTAAATTTCAGTTCTATTCCTTCGAGGTCGGTACCTAAATTCCGACTCTCATCCGAGATCGATACCTAAATTTCGATTCTCTTTCAGGTTTGATACTTAAATTTCAAATCTAACTCTCTTGAGATCGGTACCTAAATTCTGATTCTCACCCTTTTTCCGTCTATACTTAAACTCTAATTCTCACTCCGAGGCAGGTACCTAAATTCCAGTTCTCTTCGCAATCCCGAGGTTGAAACCCAGGTTTCAATTCTCATTTCAAATCCATATTTCAAATTCAAAATTTCCTTAAATCGATTTTAAATTAAACTTCAATCGAAATTGAGACTCAGAACAAATCGAAATCTAAACTCACACATTGAAACTTGAAATTTAAAAGTAAACTGGAATCTAAATTGAATTCCCCAGATCTTGTGATTTGGAGTTCACCTCCTTTTCCATTCCCCGGCGAGAGTTCAGGAATCTCCAGTCTTGGAAATATACTGGTGAAGGAGGATGAAGCACGGCCTGGTACGATCTCAAGAGAGTTTTGGATCAGATTCAGTTGGATTCAAAATAAGTTGCCACCCAGATTCTGTCGCCAGCCTAGCCAATAAAGAAGACAACGAAAACAACTTGTCGCGACAGCAAAGGACAAAGAAGAAAGAGATCGTAAGAGGAACTAAGGATGATAGCGCGAAGGGTAGGATAGAGGTTGCCCTGTCAAATTGGTCGTCTCAGATTCGGGAATTAAACACCTCGAACCTCTGAATCTGTACCATTATCTTTACGTCCCTCCGGGCTCTTTTGAATCTAATGATTTTGATTCTAGTTACGTTGTGGTTGTCTCTACTGACGACATACATAGCCACGAAAAATCTAACTCTGATTTTGATTCCCAGACTTGATCCGCAAATCACACTAACTCTCGACAAGAACATCGATGAAGAAGGCATCGAGGACATCAGCTATGAAAGTTTGAGGTGTCAGGAGCCAATCGTCGAATGTAAAGGACTCTGCTTAATTTAGACTCTTTGGACACAAAATCGACACAAGAAAAACTAACTACAACACCGGAAGAACCTCTGGGTGCAGAAGAGGAGGATATAACAGAGGTGAATCTCAAAAGTGGTAAAGTATTACCACCAAGAACAACTCTGGTAGAGAAGGGAAAGCAAATAATTACTCAAGAAGGACCGTCGCCAGCGACAACAGAAACACAAATTTGAAAAGAAATTAGAAACACAATTCAAGTGGATTACAATGTACTAGCACATATTAGGAAGTTGCCAGCCAAACTAAACATTTACGACGCTCTGATCCTGCCACAGGAGATGAGAGAAATCTGGTAAGGGTTTTACTCGATCCAAGAATTTGCTTAGCTCACTTGGCTAGCTCATCCTCGGATGGAGTTTGTACTTCGGGAGAACAACCTAGTGTGACTTTCACCGAAGACGATTTGCTACTTGGTACCGTTGATCACAACCGCCCGCTCTACATCTCAGTCAATATTGGCAAGTATGTGCTCTCTAGAATGTTGGTCGACCCAGGAGCATCATTCAATATAATGAGCCTACGGACCTAAGTATATTTAAATATCAACGCATGGGAACTCTTTACGGATAAGATGATGCTAAGAGGCTTTAATCAGAAAGGAGAAAGAGCCTTGGGATCAATTACCTTACAGATGAAAGTTGGAGATCTAGTAACAACCACAAAATTTCATCTCATCGACGTAGTGTTGACCTCATTTTTGATGAGGTCTCTTCTCTCTCCTTAGTACTAGCCTTAAGCTTTCCCTTTGACTATCTTAGAGGAATAGAAATGTAACCCACCACTTAGAAATTTAAACACCTCTTAACTCCCTGCAAACCCCATAAGTTTGATTGTAAACCCCCAAGTCACTTAGAGGGTTAAAATCAAATGTGGAGGTTTAAAAGATGAGTTCCCTATATGATTCTTTGGCCTTAGGACTACCCTGGGTGGAGTGGTCTAGTGAGGGTTGACTTGCACACACATTACACTTTCACACACATTCCAATCCTAAAACCATTCATGCCTTGTTGACCTCATTTTTTATGAGCTCTTTTGCTTCTCCCTCCTTAGTACTTAGGATCTAGCCTTAGGCTTTTCCTTTGACTAATCTTAGAGGACTAGAAATGGAACGCACCACTTAGAAATTCAAACACCTCTTGACTCCAAGCAAAACCCATAAGCTTGATTGTAGACCCCTAATCACCTGGAGGGTTGAAATCAAATGTTGAGGTTTAAAGGATGAGTTCCCTATAGAACCTTTCTGGCCTTAGGAATACCCTGGGTGGCCTAGACTGGTGAGGGTTGACTTGCACATACACTGCACTATCACACACATTCCAAGTCCTAAAACCACACTCTCACCAAACTTGACTTCCTGACTCATGTAAGTAATTCATATGGATGGTCCTTAACCCCTAAGCCCCTGGCTAAGAGGGTTAGGAACAACATAATGAATGCCTTAAATGAGTCCTCTCATGGCTCATATGGGCTTAATATGGCTTCATGGCTCAACCAAAGTGATCCCATTTCACTCACATTCGATCAATCTTCTTTTTTTCAAAATTTCAATTTTTGACCCCCGGAGCCCCGGACCTACCAAACCTACCAAATACCCTTGAAATGACCCAAAATTTGCAAAATTGCCTAAATTACCCAAAATTCCTCAAAATTAATCCTAAACACGTCCCACCATTCAAATTGACCATCTTTGTCCAAAAATACCAAAATTTCCAAAAATACCCCTAACCCCCTCCCCCCAAAATTACCAAAATACCCTTTTACCCGAAAAATACAAAAATTCAAAAAATTCCCAAAAAATTCTAGAAAATTCCAAATATTCCTAATTTCATTTTGTCCAACTACACCAAGGGACAATTTTGCCAATTTACCCCACTTTTACCAAAACCCCCAGTTAGACCCATTTTTAACCCAAGTAAACCCAATGTCAAACCAAACCACCCCAATTGATCTCAATTTTGTTCCAATTCAATTCTAAACTTCAATTAAACATCCCCAAAATCAATTTAGACCAAATTCAAGTCCAATTTGATTGACATTTGAGCTCAATTTCAATTTGAAGCCTAAGGCCCAATTTTTGCCCATGACCTAAACCTAGCTCAAACCAATCCAATTCAACTTCAATTGGCCCCAAATCTTTTATAAAGACTTCCTAACACTCCCATAAACAAAAAAATAACCTGATTTGCCCAAATTTTGAACCTAAACTCCACCCAAACCTAACCCAAAACCAAAATCCCTTAAATTCACCTAAGCCCAAACCTAACCCAAATGGGCCCAAATCCAAAAATCAAAGCCCGACCAAAGTTGAAAACTCTTCGTGACATTCCCATAAACATTTCTCAACATTAATTTTACATCAAATCCAACTTTATCCCAACCTTAAACCAAGTTAGCCCAATTTGAACCACTTTGGCCCCTTTACTAAAAGACCCAACATTAAACCCAATTCAATTCAAAATCACTTCAAATTTGTTCCAAATCACTCATGACACATCCCTAAACTAAACCCAACATTTTTTTGGCATGGTCCTTCACAAGAATTTCATCCAAAAGCCCATTTTAAAATCTAAAAGCCCACTTCCTTAAACCACTTTAAAAGCCCATCCAAAACCATTTCAAAAGACGAATATCTATCCTAAAGCCCACATGATATTTTCATTTGTCATCCTTTTAACCAAAATCACCCCCTAAGTTTTAAATCCATGATCAAATGATTCCAAATCAAGCCTCATGCCAAATCACCCCTAAATTCAAAAAATCCCTAAAACCCATTTTCATGAAACTTGGCCAAGCCATTCCCAAGCCACATGAAGCCATGAAGCCATCCTTAAGCCCCATGTAAAGCCATGAGAAGTTTGACATGTGACTATCCCATAAATGGAAAATGGAGGAGCCCCTTTCTTAAGCCTTCCATAAGCCTTTTTAACCTCATCCATGATACACACTAAACCAAGTTAGCCACCTAATCCTTGATGGAGACTATACCATTTCCTCTTGGCTGACCCAAATGAACCTTTTCAGACTAAATCCAGGCCTTGGGTGGTGCACCTAGCCCAAAACCATGGGTTGACCCATTTGAACCCAAAATGACCCTTTCCCCATGTTATTTCAATCCAACTCCTTTACACTTGTCCAAAGTCAATTGTTGGCCCCAAACTCAAGCACTGACCTTCCTAACCATGAGGGTGACCCATGCCTGGCTGGCCAGCCACCACAGCCACCGGAAAACACCGAGTCGAGAGGCTCGATTTGAATCGAAAATTCAAATTGAACTTGCTGAGTCGTCCCATGCCCAATGGCCATTGCAGCTGTTCTTCTCTTCTCCTGAGCAGCTGATCCCAACCTCCAATTTCCCCTGGGAAGCCCTCCAGCCACCTCTATTTAAACACCACCACCTCTCGGCCAAAAGGGGTGTTGAACCAAACTTACCAAAACTCTGCCAAAATCACTCCAGACTTCTCTCCAGATATAGAGAACTTGATCCCCACTGAAATCCAGCCCTAAAACCCTCTCTGTGAGCTCAATTTTTGAGTTGAAAATCCACCCAAAAATAGGACACTTCACCACAGTGAGCCAATCTCCAAATTGATTGATCCTACACCTTCACCAGACCAAGAGGAGAAGTTCCCCAACAAAATCCCCCTCACCAAGCCAGCCATTGCTTCCAGCCTCCAAGCTTTGTGATCGGCCTTGGTCACTTTCATACTTAGACAATTCCCGCGAGCCGGAGACTTCATCTGGAGCTTGCTTGGACTCAATCGAAGGTGACACAACCCTCAGATCGAAGCTTCACTTCTCTGAGCAAAGGTATGAACTCATTCTTCCTCCCGAGATTCCAGCAATTCTCCATTTTGTTTGGGTTAATTTCATAGCCTATAAACCTTATGGATGTGTTCATCTCTTCAAGACGAATCGATAGAGTATAAGAACTCGAAAATCCTCAAGAGAGATATTAAGGTTTGAGTGTGGACGGTCACGGGTGCACACCAGTCTTAGACAATGACCAGGAGTTGTTGGATCGTGCGTGCATCGAGCGGACGATCGAGATCAAGTCGGACAACTCAATGGTACGTGAACCGCGGGCCCCTGGAGAGCTGAGTCAGATGACGGTGCCGAATCACAGTGTGACGCTTGGGCTTTTGGAGTTACAGAGGTTGACGCGGCGCCGTGTGGATAAGTTGGAAATTAGGGTAATTTTGAATTATTTAAATGTCTTGAACTTCAATAATTCATATCTTTGCATAGAAAAATCACAAAAATAAAAGAAAAATACCCTCTTACTCAGTGAAAGAGGAGAATAATGTGGAAAAGAAATCAAGTTAATTGGATGAGTATTTTATTTTTAATAATTTATTTATTTTTTTCAATGTTTTGATTCTCCATTTGCATAGACAATTCACCATGGCATGAAACCATGGAGCTTTTGAAGCCTTTGATCTTGGGAGCATTCACTGAATTTTTCAAGGCCAGAGGCCATCTCTATGAAAAGTTATTGATTTTTCAAGTTCATGTCACTGTTTTAGGTATTTTAATTACAATAATTAGCATGTTGTAAAATAAATTCTAGGAAAATTTGGTGATGTTTCTTAGGACTAGGGGACCTTATGAAAAA
Source organism: Papilionanthe hookeriana x Papilionanthe teres (assembly GCA_022702705.1). NCBI lineage: Eukaryota > Viridiplantae > Streptophyta > Magnoliopsida > Asparagales > Orchidaceae > Papilionanthe > Papilionanthe hookeriana x Papilionanthe teres. The sequence goes on from CM040428.1 coordinate 146,667,346, forward strand.
TATATTTTGAGTTAATTCATTCATAATAACCTTAATTGGCCTAAACCCCTAAAATTGAATTTGAATTAATGAGGGTTAACCACACATCAAATTAACTTGAAAACAATTCTCCATTACTCTTTAGGGTTAGAAGAACCTTACATAGAATTTTGAAATCAATTGGACTTGATCAACCCCACCAAATGGATTAATTAAGCCTCATAAGCAAAATAGAACTTAAAAAATTCATAACTCCAAAAATACTTTTCACAAATTCACAAAAATCATTTTGGAGCTTCTCTAAAATCCGGGGAGTTCAGGAAAATTAAAATTGAAATTTTCTAAAAAAGTTGATTTTTCACAATATTTTAATATTTTGATAATTAAAAAATAATAAAAATCATGAAAATATTAAAAATCATAAAAATGTAACATTTTGACTCCTGATCATTTAGGAACAAACCAAATATTTTTCCTAAGTCCCTAGGGCATGATATTGAATTTTAAAGGCTTAATGTAATTTGTAATATTAAAAAATGAATTTTCAACCTTCTTCACTAAAATAATTCTAATAAAACAAATAAAAATTAGAAAATTATAAAATTTGTTTCTCTGGACTCCTTAAGGTCAGAGAAATTTAAGAAAAATATATAATCTATTTTTCAACTTTTATTTTATTTTAAAATTAATTAATACTCTAAAACTCAAAATAATTATAATAAATAAAATATAATTCAAAAAATCACAAAAATTGGTCCAAGTGGTCCTCTGGTCACTAGGAATATCCCATAACTTTCTTAAGGATAGAAACCTTTCCTTGGTCATGTTTTTGAATTTTCTTTGAAAACCTCTATTTTCTACAAAAAATAATTATATAAATAAATTAAATTCAGAAAAATCACATTTTCTCCTCTAATGTCTTAATTGACATGTGAGTGAGGTGACATAAATATTTCAATTTCATTTGAGCTCAATTTAGTGAGTTATGAAATAAATAAGCTTAAAAGGGCATAATGGTAATTTTAAATTTTAACCCTTAATTAAAGCTTTAGGTTTAATCAAAATGGGGGTGAAAATATTTGATTTTAACTTTCTCTTGGATGATTGAAACTTAGGGAATTTAAGGGGTAGAAACCCATTAAACACTTTGAAAATATCAAAATGAAACTTTAATTAATTAAATGATTTAAATTTTGGAAAGAATATATTTAAAATTTGGATTATTAAAATAGGGATATTATTAAGAGGATATTTATTCTTTAATTTAAAAATCCCTAAATAATTCACTTTAACAATATTTAGTTCTTAATTAAAAATTAAAATAATAATCCAAATTAACAATTAAAACTAAAATTAAATTAAATTAAATTAAAATTAAATTAAAATTAATCTTAAACTAAAATTAACAATTAAAACTAAAATTAAATTAAATTAAAATTAAATTAAAATTAAAATTAAATAAAATTAAATTAAAGTAAATTTAAATTTAACTAAAACTAAATTAAATTAAAATTAAATTAAATTAAATTAAATTAAATTAAAATTAAATAAAATTAAATTAAATTAAATTAAATTAAATCGAATTAAATTCAATTCAATTAAATTAAATTAAAATCACTTAACAACAAACCTAAAGAAAATCATTAAGAGTTAAATCAAAACATATCAATAATCTTAACACCTCTTTCAAGTAAATTTAAAACATGAACATCAATCTGAAATATTATGATAATTGAAAATATAAAGATTTAATCAAATCTAAAATAACTTGAACACTATTCCAAACTTAAAATTATTAATTAAAACCTCATAATTAAATTAAATCACTCTAAATCATTAACTCAAACTGTAAATTAAGAATGATTAAAATTCTCAACAACCTACATTGCCCTTAAAGGCTTTAATTATTATAACTCTTAAATAGAGTATTAAGAGAAATGTCACTTCATTCATCAGGTAATCAAATACCCAAGTTCACTGAGCAAGAGACAAAGTTTAACTAAACTCCTGGATGATTAATTCACCTTGCAACTAAATTTACTTGGACTCAAAATAATCCCAGAAGTATTGAAAAGATGTTTAGGACTCATCCTAAACACTTCCTCAATATGACATGATGTTTTAGAAGAACAACTGAGATTAATTGTTCTTTGATGAAGAAAATCATCCTCAAATAAAACACAAGAACCTAGACGTCATAGAAGATGACTAGTTATAGGACTAGGATCTTGGTAGACAGCCAAAACCCTTCCCTTAGCTTTACATAGGTACTTGTTGAAATATTTAAATGCCTTAACATGTGTTTTAAGTGCAACTTGGGAAGACGGGAAGACTCTCCAGGTACGCTTTTATTTTATTGCAAATTACTTATATGCATTGTACTTTACTTTTCTTGCATAATAATCAAGACTTTTGCATGAAAACCAAAACCTTTAGGATAGTCCCTGAACTGAAACCAAAATTAAATTAAAAGTCATTGCAAGATAAAATTCACCGCCACAACATTCTAAAATATAAAACAACTCAAAATTTAATTACAAATAGAATAACAAAACTACAATTGCAACTAAATTAAAACGTCTCATTGAATGATCGGGAATACCTCGAATGATGTAACCCACGTGTTACTAACGGGATTTCCCATGGTCTAAATGAAAGTGTGAAACTCATTCAGTTGAGTTTACCAAATTCATCTGGACTAAGTGAATTCAATGAAAATAACGGTGTCGGGATGACAGAACCATGAGATCTTAATCAGTTCTGTTTAAATAACTTTAAGATTTTTTTTAATTAAAATATTAAAAACACTTGGATTTTAAAATTTTCTCTAAACTAAAACACTTCTCTCATCTCCTCATTTATGACTTCTAGAACTAAACCTCTGCAACAACAAGGAGCTCGGAGCATGGTGGGCAGCTCGGCTATCGTCATCAGCAAAACTCGGATCTTGTTTAGCAAAACCTTTCCTAGTTTTAAATAACCAAGCCATAGGATTTCGAGGTAGTTTGCTTAGTGCAATATAAATCATCAACTCTTCGTTAGGCATTTGCATGATCATGTCATGTAAATTAAGCCCTAACCGGTCTTAGGACTCCGAGGTAGTCATTCGGTACGACATAAACCCTCACATCTTCCAGGCTATTCGTATGATCATGTCATATAAACATAAGTCCTAATTAATTAAAATTGATAGGATTGAAACATTAAATAAACTCCCAAATTAAAGCCAAACAATAGGATAGTTTGGGATGTTGCCAAGATTTCTTCTTGGATCCTCAACTGCTCCTACTTTTCTTCCTTTGAACTCCTGAAATAAACTCCATTTTGAAATTCCAAAATTCAATCCTTTGAAACCTTAAACTTTGAAATTCTTGAGAGCAAAACCACTAATCATTATCGAGAGTTTTCTTAAATGATTCCCATCATTTAAGATGTAATTAACTATAGGGGCTTGCCCTTATAGGGAACTTTAAGAACCCAGGTAATATAAACCCTGCTTAATTCCTTTATATTAAGTAGGGGAACTTGTCGGCTTATAAAATTGGTTCGCTGACCAAACAGATGTCATAAATCTTCTAGTTTATTTAATCGAGCCCCATCGTCAAGCAGTGTGTCTATTCTTTAGGATAGATACACTGTTTGTGATGCGGTGCTCGTTTATATAAACTAACTTGGGATGTGAGATTGGTTTGATTTCATATGTTTAAATTTTCAAATTTAAAATTATTTTTAAAATCAAATACTACTTTCTAAATTATATATATATTTAAATTAAATTTAAGATTAGTCGACAATTTCTGTAGGAGACCCCCTTTTTAAAATACAACACATAACCTAAATATATACCGACATGCCTAGCTTCACTTCCTGACTCATGTAGGTAATTCATATGGATGTACCTTGACCCCTAGGTTCTTGGCTAAGAGGGTTAGGAACAACATAGTGAATGGCTCAAGTGAGTCCTCTCATGGCTCTTATGGGCTTGATATGGCTTCATGGCACAACCAAAGTGATTCAATTTTACTCAAACTTGATCAATCTTCATTTTTCCAAAATTTCAATTTTTGATCCCCGGGGCCCTACACCCACCAAACCTACCAAATGTCCTTGAAGCTACCCAAAATTTGTAAAATTGCATAAATTACCCAAAATTCCTCAAAACCAATCTTAAACATTTCTCCCCACTCAAATTGATCATCCTTAGCCAACTATACCAAAAATTCCAAAAATACCCCCCAATACCCTCCAAATACCCAAAATGCCCTTCTTAACCAAAAATTCCATAAATTACATAAATTCGCAGAAAATTCCATAAAATTCCAAATATTCACAATTTCATTTTGTTCAACTACACCATAAGCCAATTTTGTCAATTTAATCCACTTTTACCAAAACCACGAATTTGATACATTCTTACCCCAAGTGGACCCAATGTCCCACTAAACCAACCCAATTAAGCTCAATTTTGGTCCAATTCAATTCTAAACTTCAATTAAATATCTCCAATGTCAATTTATACAAAATTTAAGCCCAATTGGATTGAAATTTGGATCCAATTTCAATTTGAAGCTTAAAGCCCAATTTTAGCCCATGACCTAAACCTAGCCTAAACCAACCCAATTCAACTCCAATTAACCCCAAATATTTTCCTAAACCTTCTAAATATCCCCAAAAACAAAACACTAACAAGATTTGCCCCAAATTTGAATCTAAACTCCACCCAAGCCTAACCCAAAGTCAAAATCCCCATTTTTGGCCTAAACTCAAACCTAACCCAAATGGGCCCAAATCCCAAAATCAAAGCCCAACCAAAGTTAAAAACTCTTTGTGACACTCCCATGAACAGTTCTCAACATTAATTTTACATCAAATCCAACCGTAGCCCAACCTTAAACCAAGTTAACCCAATTAACCCACCTTGGCCCCTTTACTAAAAAGACCCACATTAAACCCAATTCAATTCTAAACCACTTCAAATTTGTTCCAAATCACTCATGACACATCCCTAAACTAAACCCAACACTAATTTGGCACAATCTTTTACAAAAATTGCATCCACTAACTTGTTTTAAAACCTAAAAGCCCACCTTTTTTAAGACACTTTAAAAGCCCAACCAAAACAATTTCAAAGGCCCAAAACCTATTTCAAAACCCATATGACATCTTCATTGGTCATCCATTTGATAAAATCACCCCCAAGGTTTTATTTCATCATTTAAACAAACCAAATGTGGCCCCATGAAAATTTTCCATCAAAATGTCTAAAAATTCAATACCCTTTTTCATGTAATTGACCAAGCTTTGCCCCAAGCCATGTGAAGCCATGGAGCCATGCATAAGCCATATGCAAGCCTTGGAAGCCACTTTCCACATCACCAAACCATTTATGGCTATAGATGGAACCCCTTTCCAAACTCCTTCTTAAGCCTTTTTAACCGCTTTTATGTCACACTCTAACCCATGCTTAATCAAAATTCTTGGGACAGAGACTTCTCCAGCTAAAATCAGCTGAGCCAAATGATTCATTTCAGCCCAAATCAACTCTTGGAGGGTGAACCCAACCCATTTCCATGGCTTGATCAAATTAAGCTCAAAAAGACCCTTTCCCCTTACCACTTAAATCAAACTCATTTACACATGTCAAGCCTCAATTGAACTCACCAACTTCCACCCCTGACCCCACTGAGCCAGATATTGACCTAAACTTGTCGGCTAGCCGCCTGGGTCGCTGGAAAACGCCATGGACGAGAGCTCCATCTGAGCTAAATATTTCAATTCTTCCTTGCTGAGCTGTCTCAGTCCAATTGAACACCATGGCTGTTCTTCTCTTGCATATAGCAGCTAATCCCAAGCATCAAAACCCCCCTGGGAGACCCTCCAGGCATGTCTATTTAACCCACCACCCTCTCGGCCAAAGGAGGTGATGAACCAGACCTAAACAAAACTCTGCCAAAAATTGCTCCAGGACCTTCTCCTCACCTAGAGCAATTGATCCCCACTGCTCTCCTTCCCTAAACCCCATTGATTGAGCTCAATTTTGGAGCTCAATTCTCAGCCCAGAACCAGGACATCTCCCAAACCTCCACCAAATCCAAATTAAACTCACCCACACCTGCACAGGACCAAGAGAAGGAGTTCCCCAATGGAAGCCCCCTCTTCAGGCCACCCATTTACTCCAGCCTCCAAGCTTTGAAATCAGTTATGGACAATTTCATACCTAGACAATTCCTCAGAGCCAGAGAATTCATCTGGAGCTTCCTTGGGTGCAATCGAAGGTGACACAACTCTCTGATTGAAGCTACACTTCTCAAAGCAAAGGTGTGGATCATTCCTTCCTCCCGAGCTTCCAATGATTCTCCATTTTGTTTTACTTAATTTCATAGCATGTAAACCATATGGATGTGTTTGTCTCTTCAAGATGAATCCATAGAGCATAACAACACGAAAATTCATTGAGAAATGAGAGAGTTCTTCTGGTTTTAGTGTGGAAGGTCACGGGTGCACACTAGTTGTAGACGATGACCAGGCGCCGTCTGATCTAGTGTGTATCGAGTGAACGGTTCAGATTGCGCCAGACCAGAGAACGTTACATGAACCACGGGCCCCTAGAGCGCTGAGTCAGATGGAGGCGTCGAATGGGAGTGCGACGCGTAGGCTTTCGGAGCTGCCGAGGATGAGTCGGCGCCGCGTGGATAAGTAGAAAAATAAGATTTTTTTTTATTTATTTAAAAACCCAGAATTTAGATAATCCATATCTTTATGTAGAAAAATCTTCAAAATAAATAAAAAATAACCTCTTGCTCAGTGAATAGAGGAGAATAATGTGGAAAAGAAATCAAATTATTTTGATGAGTATTTCATTTTTAATAAATTATTTACTTATTTCAGTATTTTGATTCTTCAATTGCATAGACAATTCACCATGGCATGAGACTATAGGGCTTTTGAAGCCTCTGATCTCGGGAACAGTCCCTGAATTTTTCAAGGTTAGAGGCCATCGCTTGGAAAGTTATGTATTTTTCAAGTTTAGGTCGCTATTTTTCATATTTTAATTCCAATAATTAGCATGTTGTTCAATAAATTTCAGAAAAATTTGAGGAAGTTTCTTAGGACCAGAGGACCCTAGGATAATTATATCTTGAGTTATCTCATTAAGAATAACCCTAATTGACCTAATTACTAAAAACTGAACTTTAATTAATTAGGGTTAACCACACATTAAAATAACTTGAAAATAATTCTTCACTGATCTTTAGGATCAGTGGGACCTCACATAAAAATTTGAAGTAAATTGGAAATATTTAACCTCATTAAATGGATTAATTAAGCGACATGATCAAATTTAAATTTTAAAAATTCATAACTCCAAAAATACATTTCAAAAATTCACCAAATTAGTTTCGTAGGCTATCTGATATCAGAGGAGTCTATAAAAATTAAAATTGAAATTTTCTAAAATTTTTCATTTTTAATGATATTTTTGATATTCAAATAATTAAAAAATAATATAATAAAAAAAAATTAAAAATCATAAAAATGTCACATTTTGACTCATAATCACTTAGGAATAAACAAAATATTTTTCCCAAGTCTCAAAGTAAAGATATTGAATTTTAAATGCTTAAAACAATTTTTAGTATTAAAAAATGTACTTTCTAACATTTTCACTAAATTAATTCCAATAAATCAAAGAAAAATAAAAAAATTGTAAAATTTTTTTATCTGAACTCCTTGAGGTCAGAGAGATTTAAGAAAATATTAAATTCATTTTTCAACTTTAATTTTATTTTATAATTAATTAATACTCCAAAAATTAAAATAATTATAATAAAAGAAATATAATTTAAAAAATCACCAAAATTGGTTCAAGTGGTCCCCTGGTCATTAGGAACATCCCATAATTTTCTTAAGGACAGAAATCTTTCCTTGGTCAAGTTGTTGAATTTCCATTGAAAATCCTTATTTTTCACTAAAAATAATTATATAAATAAATTAAATTCTGAAAAATCACATTTTCTCCTCTAATGTCTTATTTGACATATGAGTGAAGTGACATAATGATTTCAAGTTCATTTGAACTCAATTTAGTGAGTTAGGAAATAAATAAGCCTAAAAGGGCATAAAGGTAACTAAAGAATTTAAACTCCTTTATTAAAATTTTAGGTTTAATTAAAATGGAGGGAAAAATATTTGATTTTATCTTTCTTGGATGATTGAAACTTTGGGAAATTAAAAGGGTAAGAACCCATTAATCACTTTTAATAAACCAAAAAATGAAACTTTAACTATTTAAACAAATTTAAATTTTGGAAGATTAATGAAAATTTGAATTATTAAAAATAGGGATATAACTTGAGAGGATATTAATTCTTTAATAAAAAAATCCCTAAATAAATCAACTCAATAATATTTAACTCTTAATTAAGCTTAATATGATAATCTAAACTAAGTAAATCAAAATTAAAAAAATTAAAAAAATAAATAACCCTTAAATTAAAGGAAAGCTCAAAATATTAAGTGGTTTAATAATTAAATTAAATTAAGTAAAAATTAAATTAAATTAACATTTTAACAATTAAATTAAATTAAATTTAAAATATTGAAATTAAATTAAATTCAATTCAATTCAATTCAATTAAATCAAATTTAAATTAAATTAAGTTAACATTATTCAATAATAAAAATAAAATGAATTTAAAATATTAAGATCACCTAAAGTATAAGGATTTAAACCAAAAATAATTTTAAAACTATTCCAAACATAAAATTATTACTTAAAATCTCATAATTAAACTAAATCACTTTAAACCATTAACTCAAACTTCAATTTAAGAATGATTAAAATTCTCAACAAACCAACTTGCCCCTAAATGCTTTAATCATTTTAACTCTTAAATAGAGTATTAAGTGAGATGTCACTTCATTCACCAGGTAATCAAATGCCCAAGTTCACTGAGCAAGTGACAAAGCTTAACTAAACTCTTGGATAATTAATTCACCTGTACAATTAAATTTACTTGTATTCAAAATAATCTCGTAAATGTTGAAAAGATGTTTAGGACTCGTCCTAAGCACTTTCTCAATATGATGAGATGTTTTAGATGAACAATTGAATTTAATTGTTCTTTAATTAAGAAAATCATCCATAAACAAAACACAAGAACCTAGACGTCATAGGAGATGACTAGTTATAGGATTCGGACTTTGGTAGACAACCAAAACCTTCCCTTAGCTTTACCTAGGTACTTGTTATAAATATTTAAATGCCTTAATATATGTTTTAAGTGCAGCTTGGGATGACGGGAAGACCCTCCAGGTACGCTTTTATTTTATTGCAAATTACTTAAAGACATGGTACTTTACTTTTTCTTGCATGTTAAACAAGACTGTTGCATGAAAACCAAAACCTTTAGGATAGTCTCTGAACTAAAACCAAAACTAAATTAAAAGTCATCACAAGATAAAATTCACCACCACAACATTCCAAAATATAAAACAACTCAAAATTTAATCACAAACAGAACAACAAAACTACAATTGCAACTAAATTAAAATGTCTCGTTGAATGATCGGTAATACCTCATATGATGTAATCAACGTGTTGCTAACGGGATTTCCCATGGTCTAATTGAAAGTGTGGAACTCATTCAGTTGAGTTTAGCAAATTCATCTGGACTAAGTGAATTCGATGAAAATAACGGTGTCGGGATGACGGAACCGTGGGATCTTAATCGGTTCTGTTTAAACAACTTTAAGATTTGTTTTAATTAAAATATTAAAAACATTTGGATTTTAAGATTTATAAACCAAAATACTTCTCTCATCTCCTGATTTTTCACCTTCTAAAACTAAACCTCTGCAATAACAAGGAGCTTGGAGCATGGTGGGCAGCACGGCCATCGTCATCAGCAAAACTCGGGTCTACTTCAACAAAACCTTTCTTAGAATTAAATAACCAAGTCATAGGACTTCGAGGTAGTTTGCCTAGTGCAACATAAATCCTCAACTCTTTGTTAGGCATTTGCATAATCATGTTATGCAAATTAAGCCCTAACCGGTCTTAGGACTCCGAGGTAGTCGTTTGGTACGACATAAACCCTCATATCTTCGAGGCTATTTATATGATCATGTCATATAAATATAAGCCCTAAGTAAATAAAATTGGCAAGATTGAAACATTAAGTAAATTCTCAAATCTAAGCCAAACAATAGGATAGTTTGGGAAGTTGCTGAGATTCTTCTTGGATCCTCAGCTTCTCCTACTTCTCTTCCTTTGGACTCTTAAAATAAACTTGTTCCAAATTTGAGTTGATCCCTATTGAAATTTCCAAAATCCAATCCTTTGAAAACCTTAAACTTTGAAATTCTTGAGAGCAAAACCACTGATAATTATCAAGAGTTTTTTTAAATGATTCTCGTCATTTAAGATGTAATTAACTATAGGGGCTTGCCCTTATAGGGAACTTTAAGAACCCAGGTAATATAAACCCTGCTTAATTTCTTTGTATTAAGCAGGGGAACTTGTCGGCTCATAAAATTGGTTCGCAGACCAAACGAATGTTACAAATCTTCTAGTTAATTTAATCGAGCCCGACCATTAAGTAGTGTGTCTATTCTTCGGGATAGATACACGGTTTGTGATGCGGTGCACGTTTATATAAACTATTTGGGATGTGAGATCGATTTGATTTCATATCTTAAATTTTTCAAATTTAAAATTATTTTCAAAATCAAATACTACTTTCTAAATTATATATATATTTAAATAAAAATTTAAAATTTTAAATTCCCCGACAATTTACGTAGCGATCTGTCGGCATATTTTAAGGTTAAGTGTTGTATTTTGAAAAGGTCGCCTACAGAAATTGTCGGCAAATTTTTTGTTTAATTTAATTATATAATTTGAAAAAGTAGTATTTGATTTTGAAAATAATTTTAAATTTGAAAAATTTTAATATATGAAATCAAACTGATCTCAAATCCCAAATAGTTTATATAAACGAGCACTGCACAACAAACCGTGTATCTATCCAGAAGAATAGGCACACTGCTTGACGATAGGGCTCGATTAAATAAACTAGAAGATTTGTGACATATGTTTGGTCTGCGAACTAATTTTATAAGCCGACAAATTCCCCTTCTTAATATAAATGAATTAAACAGGATTTATATTACCTGGGTTCTTAAAGTTCCCTATAAGGGCAATCTCCTATAGTTAATTACATCTTAAATGAAGTGAATCATTTAAGAAAACTCTCAATAATGATCAGTGACTTTGCTCTCAAGAATTTCAAAGTTTAAGGTTTTCAAAGGATTGGATTTTGGAAATTTCAACAGGGAATGGATCAAATTTAGAACAGTTATTTTCAGGAGTCCAATGGAAGAGGAGTAGGAGAAGCTGAAGATCCAAGAAGAATCTTGGCAACTTCCCAAACTATCCTATTGTTTGGCTCAGATTTAAGAAAATCCTAATATTATCTGATATTTCAATCTTGCCAATTTTAATTAATTTGGACTTATATTTGTATGATAAAATCATACAAAAAGCCTCGAAGATGTGAGGGTTTATGTCGTACTAAACGACTACCTCGGAGTCCTAAGACCGGTTAGGGCTTAATTTTTATGACATGATCATGTAAATGCCTAACAGAGAGTTGAGGATTTATGTTACACTAGGTAAACTACCTCGACATCCTATGGCTTGGTTATTTAATTCTAAGAAATTTTTGCTGAAGTAGAGTTATTTTGCTGACGAAGATGGTCGTGCTGCCCACCGTGCTCCAAGCTCCTTGTTGTTGCAGAGGTTTAGTTTTAGAATATTGTAATCAAAAGAGAAGAGAAGAGTTTTGTTTTAGGAATCTTAAAGTCCAAGTGTTTTTTGTATTTTATTTAAAACAAATCTTAAAGTTGATTATAACAGAACCGATTAAGATCCCACGGTTCCGTCATCCCGGCACCGTTATTTTCATTGAATTCACTTAGTCCAGATGAATTTTCTAAACTCAACTGAATGAGTTCCACACTTTCATTTAGACCGTGGGAAATCCCGTTAGCAACACGTGGGTTACATCATCCGAGGTATTCCCGATCATTCAACGAGATGTTTTAATTTAGTTGCAATTATAGTTTTGTGTTCTGTTTGTGATTAAATTTTGAGTTGTTTTTATATTTTGAAATGTTGTGGCGGTGATTTTTATCTTGCAGTGACTTTTAATTTAGTTTTGGTTTCAGTTCAGGGACAACCCTAAAGGTTTTGGTTTTCATGCAACAGTTGTTTATCATGCAAGAAAGGTAAAGTGCATTTGCAATAAAGTAAATTGCAGTAAAATAAAAGCGTACCTGGAGGGTCTTCCCGTCATCCCAAGCTGCGCTTAAAACACATGTTAAGGCATTTAAATATTTCAACAAGTACCTAGGTAAAGCTATGGGAAAGGTTTTGGTTGTCTATCAAAGTCCTAATCCTATAGCTAGTCATCTCCTATGAAATCTAGGTTCTTGTGTTTTGGTTTAAGAACGATTTTCTTCATCAAAGAACAATTAAGTTCAATTGTTCTTATAAACGTCCTATCATATTGAGGAAGTGCTTAAGATAAATCTTAAATATCTTTTCAATATTTCTAGGATCATTTTAAGTCCAAGAGAATTTAATTATACAAGTGAATTAATCATCTGGGAATTTTAGTGTTATTCTTTTGCTCAGTGAACTTAAGACATTTGAATATCCTATAAGTGAGGTAATACTTCACTTGATATTTCATTTAAGAGTTATAATAATAAGAGCTTTAAAAGGGCAAACCAAGTCATTAAGTATTTTGATGATTTAGACTTAATGATTTAATTCTAATTTTGATTTAATTATAAAGAATTAGTTTAAGTTTGGAATAGTGTTCAAGTTATTTTAGGTTTAGTTCTTAATAATTTTGTTTAGCATTGTTATTAAATATTTTAATTTAATTTAATTCAATTTAATTTAATTTACCTTAATTTAAATTTAATTGCAATTTAATTTAACTTCAATTTTATTTTAATTTAATTTAATTCAATTTAATTTAATTTCAATTTTATTTTATTTTAATTTAATTTAATTTAATTTAATTTTAATTTAATTTAATTTTAATTTAATTTAATTTTAATTTAATTTATAATTTAGTTTAATTTAATTTAATTTAATTTGATTTTAATTTAATTTAATTTTAATTTAATTTAATTTAATTTTAATTTGGATTATTATTTTAATCTTTTAATTAAGAATTAAGTATTATTGAAGTGATTTATTTAGGGAATTTTAAATTAAAGAATAAATATCCTCTTAAATAATATCCCTACTTTATAATTTCAAAAAATTTTATTAATCTTCCAAATTTAATTAATTAATTAATTAAGGTTTACCTTAGTTATTCTTAAAATGATCGGTGGGTTTCTACCCTTAACCATTTAAGTTTCAATCATCCAAAATCAATTTAAAATCAAATATTTTACCCTCCCCTTTTGATTAATCTTAAAATTTTAATTAAAGGCTGAAAATTTTAATTACTATTTTGCCCTTCAAGCTTAATAATTCTATAACTCACTAAATTAAGCTCAAATGAACTTGAAATTTTTATGTGACCTCACTTACATGTCAATTAAGACATTAGAGGAGAAAATATGATTTTTCTGTATTTAATCTATTTATTTAATTATTTTTAATGGAAAATAGGGGTTTTTCAAGAGAAATTCAATAACATGACCAAGGGAATTCTTCTACTCTTAAGAAAATTATGAGGCATTCCTAATGACTAGAGGACCATTTGGACAAATTTTGGTGATTTTTTTAATGTTATTTTATTTATTATAATTATTTTAAGTTTTGGAGTATTAATTAATTTAAAACTAAAATAAAGGTTGAAAAATGAATTTTATATTTTTCAAAAATCTTTATAATATCAGAGAAATCAAAAACCAATTTTTATAATTTTCTAATTTTTCTTTTATTTATTAGAATTATTTTTAGTGAAAAGGTTGGAAAATACATTTTTAATATTAAAAATTACATTAAACCTTTAAAATTCAATATCTTATCCTAGGGACTTAAGAAAAATATTTAGTTTGTTCCTAAGTGTTTACAATTCAAAATATGACATTTTGGTGATTTTTAATATTTTTATGATTTTCATTATTTTTTAATTATTAAAATTATTAAAATATTGATAAAAATCAACTTTTTTAGAAAATTATAATTTTAATTTTCCTAAATTCCTCTAATATAAGAGAGGCTCCAAAACCAATTTTGTGAATTTTTGAAAAGTATTTTGTGAGTTATAAATTTTTAAAGTTTAATTTTATTCATTATTACTTAAGAGGCTTAATCAACCCATTTGGTGGGGTTAATCAAGTCCAATTGTTTTCAAATTTTTATGTGGTGTTCTCCAATCCCTAAAGGACAGTGGAGAATTGTTTTTAAGTTAATTTGATGAATGATTAACCCTAATTAATTAAAGTTCACTTTTGGGTATTTAGGCCAATTAGGGTTGTTCAAAGTAAATGAACTCAAAAATTATTTTTCCTAGGGTCCTCTGGTCATAACAAGCATCACCAAATTTTCCTAAAATTTATTTCTCAACATGCTAATTATTGGAATTAAAATAATCAAAATAGTGACATGAATTTGAAAAATCAATAACTTCTCATAGGGATGACCTCTGAACTTGGAAAATTCAGGGAATGTTCCCAAGTTCAGAGGCTTCAAAAGCCCCATAGTCTCATGCCATGGTAAATTTCCTATATGCATGGAGAATTGAAGTAATGCAGAGAGTAAATAAATAATTAAAAATAAAATACTTGATGAAATTACATGATTTCTTTTTCACATTATTCTCCTCTGTTCACTGAGCAAGAAGGTATTTTAATTTTATTTTTAGGATTTTTCTACACAAAGTTATGGATTTTCAAAGTTCTGGTAATTAAATAAATAGAAAATAACCCTAATTTCCTACTTATCCACGCGGCGCCATGCCATCCTCGGCAGCTCTGAAACTCCACGCGTCGTCTTTTGATTCGGCGCCGCCATCTGACTGGGATGCCACGCGGCCCGTGATTCATGTCCCGTTGCTCCATCTGGCGCGATCCTGACCGTCCGCTCGATACACGCGTGATCCAACGACTCCTGGTCATCGTCTACGACTGGTGTGAACCTGTGACCGTCAACGTTCTAACCCTAATTTCTCACTCGATTCTCAATGGATTTTCGAGTTCTTATGCTCTATAGATTCATCTTGAAGAGACGAACACATCCATATGGTAAACATGTATTGAAATTGACCCAAACTAAATTGAAAATCTCTGGAAGCTCGGGAAGAAGAGTGAGTCCATACCTTTGCTCAGAGAAGTGAAGCTTCGATCTGAGAGTTGTGTCACGTTCGATTAGGTCCAAGCAAGCTCCAGATGAAGTCCCTTGGCCTGGTGAATTGTCTAGGTATGAAAGTGCCCACAGCCGATCACAAAGCTTGGAGGCTAGAAGCAATGGCTGGCCTGGAGAGGGGGCTTTTAGGGGGAAACCTCTTCTCTTGGTCTGGTGAAGGTGTAGGACCAATCAATTTGGGGATTGTCTTAGTGTGGAGAAGTGTCCTGGTTTTGGGGTTGGATTTCAACTCTGAAATTGAGCTCACAGGGAGGAAATGGCAGGGGGATTTGAATGGGGATCAAGTTCTCTATGTGTGGGGAGTAATCTGGAACAATTTTGGCAGAGTTTCCTTAAGGTTTGTTTCAGCACCTTATTTTGCCGAGAGGTGGTGGTGTTTAAAAAGGCATGGCTGGAGGCTCTCCCAGGGGGAGTTAGGGCTTGGGATCAGCTACTTAGGTCAAGGGAAGAACAGCCATGGTGGTCATTGGGCATGGGGTATCTCAGCAGGTGGGAATTCCAAACTTTGGCTCCTCTCAAGGTCTCAACCATGGTGTTTTCTGGCGATCCAGGCTGCTGGCCGGCAGGCATGGGTCACCCTCAGGTCCAGGTGGGTCACGGTTGGGGTTTAGTGTAGGCAATTGGGCTTTGCCATGTGTCAAAAGCTTGGATAAAATGGCATGGGGGAAGGCCAATTTTGGCTTGATTTGGTCAAGTCCACCATTTGGGCTTGGTTCACCCTTCAAGGTGGCTTTGGGTGTTGTGGGGAGTCAAAGGAATCAGCTGGTTTGGCATGGAGAAGTCCTTATCCAAATATATTTGGATTAAATTTGGGTTAAGAGGAATCATGGTTAAGACTAATAACTTTAGGAGATTAAGGAAAGAGTCTCCTCCTTTTGCCCAAAATGGCATGGAGACATGTAAAGAGGCTCTCATGGCTTCCATGTGGCTCATGCATGACTTCATGGCTTGCCTATGGCTTAGGATGGCTTGGCTTGATTTCATGGAAGTAGAATTTAGGAATTTTAGTATTTTGGTGGAGAATTTTTATGAAGCTTGATTTGGAATGGTTTAATGATGATTTTGAAACTTAGGGGTGATTTTGATTAAATGGATGATGAGGAGAAGTGTCATGTGGGCTTTGGATGAATTTTGGGCCTTTTGAAATCATTTTTGATGGGCTTTTAGGAAGGTTAAAGGGGATGGGCCTTTAGGTTTAAGAATGAATTCATGGATGGGAATTTCGTAGAAGTTTGGGCCAAATAGTTGTTGGGTTTAGTTTAGGGATATGTCATGAGTGATTTGAAATGAGTTTGGAGTGATTTGGGTTTGAATTGGGTTGGATTTGGGCTTCTTTGGTAAATGGGCCGATGTAGGCCAAATTGGGCTAACTTGGGCCAATATTTGGCTAGGGTTGAAATTGATGTAAAATTAATGTTGGTAAATGTTTATGGGAGTGTTTCAAAGAGGTTTTGACTTTGGTTGGGTTTTGATTTTGGGGTTTGGGCTTATTTGGGTTAGGTTTGGGTTTAGGTCAAAATTGGGCCTTTTGATTTTGGGTTGAATTTGAGTGGGGTTTGGGTCCAAATTTTGGGCAAATCATGTTAGTTTTTTGTTTTTTGGGATGTTATGAAGGTTTGGGAAAGATTTGGGATCAATTGGAGTTGAATTGGGTCAAATTGGGTCAAGTTTAGGTCATGGGTCAAAATTGGGCTTTAGGCTCCAAATTGGAATTGAATCCAAATGTCAATCAAATTGGACTTGTATTTAGTCTAAATTGATATTGGGGATATTGAATTGAAGTTTAGAATTGAATTGGACCAAAATTGGGGACAATTGGGTAGATTTGGTTTGACTGTGGGTTCACTTGGGTTAAGAATGGGCTAAATTGGGGGTTTTGGTAAAAGTGGAGTAAATTGACAAAATCCGCCCATGGTGTAGTTGAACAAAATGAAATTGGGAATATTTGGGATTTTCTGGGAATTTTCTGAATTTTTGGATTCTTTGGCTAAGAGGGACATTTTGGGCATTTGGAGGGTATTGGGGGGTGCTTTTGGAATTTTTGGTATTTTTGGCTATGGATGATCAATTTGAGTGGTGAGGAAATGTTCAAGGTTAATTTTGGAAAATTTTGAGTGATTTGGAAATTTTGAAGGATTTGGGCAATTTTAAGGGCTTTTGATAGGTTTGATAGGTGTAGGGTCCCCGGGGTCAAAAATTGAAATTTTGGAAAAGAGAAGATTGATCAAATATGAGTGAAATGGAACCACTTTGATTGAGCCATGAAGCCATATTAAGCCTATATAAGCCATGAGAGGACTCATTTGAGGCATTCACCATGTTGTTCCTAACCCTCTTAGCTAGGGGCTTAGGGGTTAAGGTCCATCCATATGAATTACCTAAATGAGTCAAGGAGTCAAGTTGGGTATGGGTGTGGTTTTAGGATTTGGATTGTGTGTGTGAGAGTGTAGAGTATGAGTGTAGTGAGTGTGTAAGTCAACCTTCACCAGACCAAGCTACCCAAGGTGGTCCTAAGGCCGAAGAGTCCTATGGGGAACTCATCCTTTAAACCTTCACTTTTGATTTCAACCCTCTAGGTGATTAGGGGTCTACAATCAAGCTTGTGGGGTTTGTAGGGAGTTAAGAGGTGTTTGAATTTTTAAGTGGTAGGTTCCATTTCTAGTCCTCTAAGATTAGTCAAAGGAAATGCCTAAGGCTAGATCCTAAGTACTAAAGAGAGAAATAAAAGACCTCATAAAAAATGAGGTCAACAAATGGACCCCCAATAGGTGTGGTGTGCTAACCAAGCATACCACGCGTATTGGTGTTGACCGAAGAGATCAACAGAACCAAAACAGATGTCCAAGTAACAAACTTAGGACGAAGTATAAGAAATTTCCGCTGGGGAGTATCAGGTAAATCTCCAAGACTGAAGATTCCAGAACTCTCGCTGGGGAAGAAGGAGGTGAATTTCAGATCACAAGATTTCAAGAGATTGGATCTTAAATTCGTTTCATTTTCTGTTTCAAGTTTTTTCAATTTTGAGTTTGAATTTCAATTTGAGTTTCAATTTTGATTTTATGCGGAGAAAAGAGTAGGGCTAAGGCCCACCCGAATGCATTTGTATGTTGAGAAGGAAGCAGGACTGAACCTATTCCAAATGCTGAGGAAGAATAGGACAAAGCCTATTCGAAATGCAAAGTGCTTTGATTTCAATTTCTTGCTGAGAGGATCAAATTTTGAGATTGCTGAGAAAGGAGTAGGACTGTGCCTATCCCGAGTGCTAAGAATTGCTGAGAAGGGAGTAGGACTGTGCCTATCCCGAATGCTGAGATTGCTGAGATGGGAGTATGGCGGAAGCATATCCCGATTGCTGAGATTTGCTGCGATGGGAATAGGGCGGAAGCCTATCCCGATTGCTGAGATTTGCTGAGATGGGAGTAGGGCAGAAGCCTATCCTGATTGCTGAGATTGCTGAGATGGGAGATGGGAGTAGGGCGGAAGCTCATCCGATTGCTTGAGATTCTTCGAGATGGGAGTAGGGCGGAAGCCTATCCCGAATGCTGAGATTGCTGAGATGGGAGTAGGGCGGAAGCCTATCCCGATTGCTGAGATTTGCTGAGATGGGAGTAGGGCAGAAGCCTATCCCGAATGCTTAGATTTGCTGAGATGGGATAGGGTGGAAGCCTATCCCGAATGCTGAGATTTATGAATGGAGAGATTATGAAAACATATTGCTGAGATTTATGAATGCAGAGATTATGAAAACATATTGCTGAGACTTATGAATGCAGAGATTGAACATATGCTGAGATTTATGAATGTCGAGATTATGAAAACATATTGTAAAGTGCAGAGATTGATTTTAGAAATTCATGTGGATTTGAAATTCATTTTAATGTTTGGATTTTTAAGAAAGAGAGTTCTTATTTATTTTCCTTTTTTTTATGTTCTTTGTTCGAAGTTCATTTAACTTTAATAGCATTTCCCAGTCAATTTGCACAAAAGAGGTGAAGGCAAAATGTGACATGGTCACTTTCATTCCAATCTTGTTGAAGATACATCATACAACTCGATCTGAAATATTCTTCATACAATCCATGACTCAAAATGGACTATGTATGATTCTCGTTGATCCGTCAAAAAGTATCACGTTAAATCCATGTCTGAATAGTAAGGTACAT
Organism: Papilionanthe hookeriana x Papilionanthe teres; assembly: GCA_022702705.1. NCBI lineage: Eukaryota > Viridiplantae > Streptophyta > Magnoliopsida > Asparagales > Orchidaceae > Papilionanthe > Papilionanthe hookeriana x Papilionanthe teres. Next base: position 146,686,888 of record CM040428.1, read on the forward strand.
GGTCAATAACATCACCTTCCAAGCCACCCTTGGCAGGAATGCCACATGGGTGTGCTTTGGAGGTGTGATATCTCCCATGTAACTCACAGCTCGTATGGCCGGAGACTCTCTAATTCTTGATCTGGTTGGAAATGGTATGGTGCCTTTCTGGCATCCATTCTTCTAAAGGTGACAGAGATCCGCTCCACTGGTACTTTTGGTATGCAATGTTTTGCGATATCCGCTCCATTTACTTGAAGTATCATGACGGAACCTATTGGAAGTGGTATCTCCACTGGCCCTCGGAACTTACCCGGGCCTGCTATCCGGAGGTCAGATCCGAACATGATATTGCACTGGTTGACGAACGAAGCCGTGCGGAAAGTTCGACAAAGTCGTGGTGGTCTATGTGTGGAGGTATGCGGTCGCTCTTCGATAGATGTTGATGATGCAACTATTGGGTATACGGTCTGTCGGCGATTACCCTCCACGTTATCATTCTTTTCACCATTTTTTTAATTATTCTTGGCATGGGATCCACCTCACCGTGACGGAGTATTCCTGGTGGATTCCCTTTTCTGTCATCTGCGAAGTTATAGCAACATCCGCATTGTATTGTGACTCTTCCTTTCCCTGGCATCCACTTCCGGAGTTTTGAATAAGTCTTTTCTCGTAGACGGCCTGCTCGACCCATCTTTTGAAGTTCTAGAATGTAATCCACAATCTAATATTGCTCGTGTTCAGAGAATACACCTTTATGTAGCTCGAGGCCTTCCAGGATGTTGATTCTTCTGCCTCCAATCCTTTCAAAGTATTTGAAGGTCTTCTTTTCAACTAGCTGCATTTTCTCTAGCTCATATTCTGGAATTATCTGAAGTCCTCAGTGTCTGGTAACGTACTATGGGATGTATGGTTCAACCCCAGCATGCTCTCCTGCATGTCTTGGCTCCTGGGGGATAATCTCCGTAGGGACATCCTCTGGGGTTGCTTTCACAACAAGACTCTCTGGGTCTGGTACATCTGCTCGGCGTTGAGGCACCGACTCCATTTTTGTTCTTCCTGGTATTTCTTTCATCTGTCCCAACCTTTTTGGAGTTGGCTTTCTTCTTTCAGGTTCCTGTCGAACCGGTCTCCTTGGAGCGTTTGCACAAACATGATCTTGTTGACCTCATTTTTGATGAGGTCTTCTCTTCTTCTTTTTAGTACTTAGGATCTAGCCTTAGGCTTTTCCTTTGACTGTCTTAGAGGATTAGAATTGGGACCCACCACCTAGAAATTCAAACCACTTCTTAACTCCCTGCAAACTCCACAAACTTGACTATAGACCCCTAATCACATAGAGGGTTGAAATCAAATGTGGAAGTTTAAAGGATGAGTTCCTATACGACTCTTTGGCCTTAGGACCGCCTACAGGTGGCACTGAGTGCGGTGACGGCTGACTTACACACACACTACACCTATACACTACACTTTCACACACCTCCTAAAAACACACCCATACCTAACTTGACCTCCTGACTCATGAAGGTGATTCACATGGATGGTCCATAACCCCTAAGCCCTTGGCTAAGAGGGTTAGGAACAACATAGTGGATGCCTCAAATGAGTCCCTTCATGGCTCATGTGGGCTTGATATGGCTTCATGGCTCAACTAAAATGATTTCATTCCACTTACAATTACCCAATCTTCAATTTTCCAAATTTTTAATTTTTGACCGCCAGGACCCTACACCCTCCTAGCCTACCCAAAGCCCTTGAAATTACCCAAATTTTTCAAAATCTCCAAATCACCCAAAATTCCCCAAAATTAACCTTGAACATTTCCTCACCAATCAAGTTGATCATCCATAGCCAAAAATACCAAAAATTCCAAAAATACCTCCCAATACCCTCCAAATACCCAAAATACCCCTCTTGACCCAAAAATCCAAAAATTCAGCAAAATTCCCAGAAAATTCCAAAAAATCCCAAATATTTCCAATTTCATTTTGTTCAACTACACCATGGGCCAAATTTGTCAATTTACCCCACTTTTGTCAAAACCCCCAATTTGACCCATTTTAACCCAAAGTGAACCCAATGTCAAACCAAACCTACCCAATTGACCCAAATTCTGGTCCAATTCAATTCTAAACTTCAATTTAACATTCCCAACACCAATCTAGACTAGATCTAAGTCCAATTTGATTGACATTTGAATCCAATTTCACTTTTGGCCTTATAGCCCAATTTGGACCCATGACCCAAACCTAACCCAAACTAACTCAATTCAACTCCAATTAACCCCAAAACTTTTCTAAACCTTCCTTAACATCCCCACAAACAAAACACTAACATGATTTACCCAAAATTTAGACCCAAACCCCACTCAAATTCAACCCAAAGCCAAAAGCCCAATTTTGACCTAAACCCAAACCTAACCCAAATAAGCCCAAACCCCAAAATCAAAACCCAACCAAAGTCAAAACCTCTTTGAAACACTCCCATAAACATTTCCCAACATTAATTTTACATCAACTTGAACCCTAGCCCAACATTGGCCCAAGTTAGCCCAATTTGACCTACATTGGCCCATTTACCAAAGAGGTCCAAATCCAACCTAATTCAAGCCCAAACCACTTCAAATTTATTCCAAATCATTCATGAAACCTTCCTAAATTAAATTCAACACTTATTGGATCCAATCCTTTACAAAATTATCAACCTAAAATTTGTTTTGAAATCCAAAGCCCATTCCTAAAATAATTTCAAAAGTCCAAACCCATCCTAAGGCCCATATTACAATCTCACCTCATCCTCACTCAATTAAAATCATCCCTAAGTTCTAAATTAGCCATCAAATTTTTCTAAACTAAGCCATATGCCAAATCTTATCAAATAACCCCTAAATTACCAAAATTCCTAAAAACCTCTTTCATGAAAGTTGACTTAGCTTTTTCCAAGCCAAAGGTGAGCCATGAAGTCATGCATGAGCCACATGTGAGCCATGAAAGCCTTGGACACTTCACCATAACCAAAATGGCAAGAAGATGGGACCCTTTAATGATTCTCTTAAGAGTGATTAACCACTCCCATGTCTCCCCTAACTCTTGCTTAAGCTTAATTGTACTTGGATTGTGACTTGACCCCACTAATCAAGCCGATCCAAGTGACTTTCCCTTCAGCCCAAATTGGCCTTGGATGGTGGACCTAACCCAAAACCAAGGGTTGACCCATTTAGACCCAAAACTAGCCCTTTCCCATTCCACTTTGATTCAAACCCTTTACACATGTCCATGGCCGATTGATCGCACGAGCTCCAGCCACGACCCACTCGGACCCGAGGGTGACCCATGCCTGCCGGCTAGCCGCTCAGGTCGCCGGAAAACACCATGGCCGAGACCTTGGGAGGAGCCAAAGTTTGGAATTCCCACTGCTGAGCCGCCCCATCCCCAGGTGGCCATTGCGAGTTGTTCTTCTCTTGCCAAGAGCAGGCGATCCCGATCCCTAACTCCCCACAGGAGGCCCTCCAACCTCTCCTATTTAAACACCCCCTCTCTCGGCCATGGGAGAAGTGCTGAACCAACCTTAAGGAAACTCTGCCAAAATCATTCCAGACCACTCTCTACACATAGAGCACTTGATTCCCACTGGATTCTAGCCCCAATTCCCTCTAGCTGAGCTCAATTTTGAGTTCAAACTTCAGCACAAAACCAAGACAATTCTTCACAGTGGACTAATCCCCAAATTGATTGATCCTACACCTTCACCAGACCAAGGGAAGAAGTCCACCAGCAAAAGCCCCCTCTCCAGGCCACCCATCTGTTCCAAACACCAAGCTTTGTAATCGGCTGTGGTCGACATCCTACCTAGACAATTCACCAGACCAGGAGACTTCATCTGGAGCTTGCTGGGATGCAATCGAAGGTGACACAACCCTCAGATCGAAGCCACACTTCTCTGAGCAAAGGTATGGCCTCACTCTTCATCCCGAGCTTCTGAACATTCTCCATTTTTATTGAGTCAATTTCATGCCACATAAATCGTATGGATGTGTTCGTCTTATCGAGACGAATCCATAGAGCATAAGATCGTTCAATTTGGTCAAGTATCGAGTGAGATCTTAGGCCTAGAAGACGGACGGTTCTCGGGCTAGGAGGCTTGGGGACGATGAACGGATGTAGTTCATTCAATACACGCACGGACGGACGGCTCAGATGGCATCAGACCAGGAGATGATACGTGAACCGCGGGCCGCGTGGCGCTGAGTCGGAAGGCGGCGTCGAATAGGAGCGCGCCTCGTGGCCGTTCGGAGATGCCGAGGATGACAGGGCGCCGCGTGGATAAGTAGGAAATTAGGCTATTTTCCTATTTATTTAATTACCAGAACTTGAAAAATGCATAACTTTGTGTAAAAAAATCGTAAAAATAAAATAAAAATACCTTCTTGCTCAGTGAACAGAGGAGAATAATGTGAAAAAGAAATCATTTAATTTCATTGAGTATTTGATTTTTAATAATTTATTTACTCTCTGCACATTTTCAATTCTCCATGCATGTATACAATTCACCATGACATGAGACCATAGGGCTTTTGAAGCCTCTAAATTTGGGAACATTCCACGAATTTTCCAAAGTTAGAGGCCATCCCTATGAAGAGTTATTGATTTTTCAACTCTAGGTTGCTAGTTTGAGTATTTTAATTCCAATAATTAGCATATTGTGAAATAAATTCTAGGAAAATTTGGTGATGTTTATTATGACCGAGAGGAACCTAGGAAAAATAGGTTTTGAATTAATCCACTTGGAATAACCCTAATTGGCTTAAACAGCCAAAATAGGTCCTTAATTAATTAGAGCTAATCATACATCAAATTGACTTGAAATAAATTCTCCACTGACCTTTAGGATTAGAGGAACCCACCATAAAATTTGAAGTCAATTGGAATTGGTTAGCCCCACCAAATGGGTTGATTAAACCATTTAGCTAATTTAAACTTTAAAATTCATAACTTTCAAAATACTTTTCAAAAATTCACCAAATTGGTTTTGGAGCCTCTCTGATATTAGGGGAATTTAAGAAAAATAAAATTGTAATTTTTCAAAAAAGTTGATTTTCTTACATTATTTTAATATTTTAATAATTAAAAAATAATAAAAATCACAAAAATAATAAAATTCACCAAAATGTCACATTTAGAATTTTAATCACTTGGGAACAAACCCCATATTTTTCTTAAGTCTCTATAATGAGATATTAAATTTTAAAGCCCTAAGGTAATTTTAAAATTAAAAAAAATGTATATTTTTAGTATTTCCACTAAAATAATTCTAATAAATCAAAGAGAAATCAGAAAATTATAAAAATTGATTATTTGATTTCCTTGATATTAGAGAGATTTTTGAAAAATATAAAATTCATTTTTCAACCTTTATTTTATTTTTAAATTAATTAATACTCCAAAACTCAAAATAATTATAATAAAAAGAATATAATTCAAAAAATCACCAAAATTGGTCCAAGTGATCCTCTGGTCATTAGAAATATATCATAATTTTCTTAAGGACTGAAACTTTCCCTTGGTCATATTATTAAATTTTCCTTGGAAATCCTTATTTTCCACCAAAAATAATTACATAAATAAATTAAATACAGAAAAATCACATTTTCTCCTCTCATGCCTTTATTGACATATGAGTGAAGTCACATAAAAATTTCAAGTTCATTTAAGCTCAATTTAGTGAGTTATGAAATTATTAAGCTTGAAGGGCAAAATGGTAATTAAAATTTTAACCTTTAATTAAAACTTTAGGCTTAATAAAATTAAAGAGTAAAGTATTTTATCCTAATCTGATTTGGATGATTTAAATTTGAATAATAAGGGTAGAAACCTATTAAACAATTTAAAAATAATTGAAATAAACCTTAATTAAATAATTGATTAAATTTGGAAGAATAATAAAATTGGAATTATTAAAATAGGGATATTATTAGGAAAAGATTTGTTCTTTAATTTAAGAATCCCTAAATTAATCATCTCAATAATATTTAATTCCTAATTAAAATGATAATCCAAATTTAAGATTTAAAATGCTAAAAGACTTAATCATTAAATTAAATTAAAGTTAAATTATTTAAATTAAATCCTTTTAAAATTTCAATTAAATTAATACTTTAATAATTAAAATTAAATCATCTTTAAAACATAAAAAAATAATAAAATATTAAATTAAAATTAAAAATTAAATTAAATTTAAATATAAATTAAATTAAATTAAATTAAATTAAATTAAATCAAATTAAATTAAATTAAATCAAATTAAATTAAATTAAATCAAATTAATTTAAATTAAATTAAATCAAATCAAATCAAATTAAATTGAATTAAATTAAATTAAATAATAGAATCAAGTTAAAATTAAAATTAGATTAAATTAAATTAAATATAAAACTAAACCAAATTAAATTAAATTAAAGTTAAATTAAATTGAATTAAAAATAACATCACCTAAGACATGAAGAAATTCAAAAATAAATATAAAGCAACTTGAACACTATTCCAAATTTAAACCCGTTAACTGAAATTAAATTAAATCACAAACCATTTAAACATCAATTTACCCTCAAAAGCTTTTGTTGTCATAACTCCTAAATAGAACGTTAAGTGAAATGTTATTTCCTCATAGGATATTCAAATGTCCTAGTTCGTTGAGTAAGGTAACAACAAAACTTGAATTCCCGGACTATTAATTCATTTGTATAATTAAATTCTCTTAGACTTAAAACGATTCTAGCAATATTGAAAAGATGTTTAAGATTCTTCTTAAACACTTTCTCGATATGATAGGATGTTTATGAGAACAACTGAACTTAATTGTTCTTTGATGAAGAAAATCGTCCTTAAACCAAAACACAAGAACCTAGACGTCATAGGAGATGACTAGCTATAGGATTAGGAACTTGGTAGAAAACCATAACCCTTCCCTTAGTTTTACCTAGGAACTTGTTCTAAATGCTTAAATATTCTAAATTGTGTTTGAGAGCAGCTTGGGATGACGGGAAGACCCTCCAAGTACGCTTTTATTTTGTTGCAATTTACTTTATTACAATTTACTTAATCGCATCGCACTTACTTTTCTTGCATGATAAACAACTGTTGCATGAAAACCCACACTTTTAGGATAGTCCCTGAAACTGAAACCAAAACTAAATTAAAAGTCATTACAAGATAAAATTCACCGCCACAACATTTCAAAATATAAAACAACTCAAAATTTAATCACAAACAGAACACAAAACTGCAATTACAACTAAATTAAAACGTCTTGTTGGATGATCGGGAATACCTCGGATGATGTAACCTACGTGTTGCTAACTGGATTTCCCACGGTCTAAATGAAAGTGTGGAACTCATTTAGTTGAGTTTAGCAAATTCATACGGACTAAGTGAATCCGATAAAAATAACAATGCCGGAAGGATGGAACCGTGGGATCTTAACCGGTGTTGTTATAATCAACTTTAAGATTTGTTGTAATTAAAACATGAAAAACACTTGGAAATTAAGAATTTCTCCAAACCAAAACAATTTTCTCATCTCCTGATTTATAACTTCTAAAACTAAACCTCTGCAACAACAAGGAGCTCGGAGCATGATGGGCGGACACGACCATCGTCATCGACAAAACTCGAATCTACTTGACAAAACTTTCTTAAGAATTAAATAACTAAGCCATAGGACTTCGAGGTAGTTTGCCTAGTGCAACATAAATCCTCAACCTTTTGTTAGGCATTTGCATTGCAAATTAAGCCCTAACCGGTCTTAGGATTCCGAGGTAGTCGTTCGGTACAACATAAACCCTCACATCTTCCAGGCTATTTGTATGATTTATCATACAAATATAAGTCCAAATTAATTAAAATTGACAAGATTGAAATATCAGATAAACATTAGGACTTTTCTAAATCCAAGACAAACACTAGGATAGTCGGGAAATTACCGAAGTTCGCATCGAATCTGTAATTTCTCCTACCTTTCTTCCTTTGAATTCCCAAAACAAAAAAATGTTCCAAACTTGATCCATTCCCTATTGAAATTCCAAAATTCAATCCCTTGAAAACTTTAACTTTGAAATTCTTGAGAGGAGAACTACTGATTATTATCGAGAGTTTTCTTAGGTGATTCCCGTCACTTAAGATGTAATTAACTATAGGGGCTCGCCCTTATAGGGAATTTTAAGAACCCAGGTAATATAAACCCTACTTAATTCATTTATATTAAGTAGGGGAATTTGTCGGCTCATAAAATTGGTTCGCAGACCAAACGGATGTCACAAACTTTTCTAGTTTATTTAATCGAGCCCCATTATCAAGCAGTGTCTCTATTCTTCGGGATAGATACACGTTTTGTGGTGTGGTGCTCGTTTATGTAAACTATTTGGGATGTGAGATCAGTTTAATTTCATATCTTAAAATCTTCAAATTTTAAAAAAAAATTATTTTTCAAAATCAAATACTACTTTTTAAATTATTTATTTAAATTAAATTAAAAATTTACCAACAATTTCTGTTAGGCGACCCCCTTTTCAAAATAAAACACACAAACCTAAAAATATGCCGACAAGTACCCACTGTCTGTCCATGTTGATCTTCTACTAACTTTGTCAAATTCTTGCGAATACGACGATTCTTATTTTGTCGTTGGGTAGCAGTGAGAGTAGCTCTTCTCACTCCTTGAATTTCTATGGGCGCGGCGCTGACAAGCCCACCTTCTGCCGTAGCAACCATGGACTTAATTTTCTTATCTTCTGCGGCGTTTGTTTTTCTTTTCTTATTGTTGGATTGGTGGCTCGGGCCACCAACTTTCATCACTGTTTGGCTGTGAAGTTCTTCTCGATCAACTGGGATCCAATCATTTTCTTCGTATTGTAAGCTAGCTGGTGTAAAGTCCGAGTCAATCTCTATCACTGCTCCATCCTTCACCCTCTTTTCATCGAGTGCGAGACTCACGCCATTTCTAAAGTTTAAGACCAACCGCCCGTTCGACATTTCCCTGCACAAAAGACAAGGAAAGGATTAGGGGCTGTACTAAGAACAAGAACATTAAGAAAACATTTATCACATAAGATTTTTATTCACTTATTTTAATTTTTAAGGAAAGTAGGAAAAGATGAAAAAAGATCAGGAAGAAGGTTTGATTTGAACGGAAGGGTAAAACTTTATTATTATGATTTCACATATTTTATTTTTTTAGTACATTTTTTTTATTTATTTTTTGTGTTTTTTGGGTTCGGACCCAGTCACAAAGTGATTGTCTCAACCGTGTTTCTAGTGATAGGACTCCATTTTAGAGGCCACCCTTTGAAACATCAGGTTGGGTAATACTTTTTTAAATATCGTCCATTGATTGGAAGCATTTGTCTTTCTCCTTGGCAATTCACAAGTTGGTAGGAGCCTCCTAAGTAGACTGCCTCAAGTACAAACGGCCCTTCCCAAGTTGGTTCAAATTTGCCCCTATCATGCGATGTGCAAGAATAGGTCTTCTGAGAACAAGAACTAAGTCACCAACTTTGAAAGTTCTTGGGTGGACCAGTTTATCATGAGCCTAGATCATCTTAGCTTGGTACAGTTCCAAATTTTGCTGCGCTGCAAGTCTTTTTCCTTCCAAGTTTTCTAGTTCTTCCAATCGTAATCTGGCATTTTCTTCTGTGGTAATTTTATTTGCAACTACAATCCTGAGTGATGGAAGCTGGACTTCCAATGGTAACACTGCCGCGGACCCGTACACTAAAGTGTAAGGTGTAGACTGAGTAGGAGTCCTGAAGGTTGTCCTGTAGGCCCATGAGGCTTCTAACAACTTCTCGTGCCAATTTATCTTGTTGTCATCCAAAGTTTTCTTTAAGATTTGAACGAGAGTTTTATTAAAAGCCTCGGCCAAGCCGTTTGCTCTTGGGTAGTATATTGTTGAGTATCGCCAATCGATTCCATGTCTCCTGACAAAATTGTTGATTTTTGTACTTCTGAATGTAGACCCATTATCTGAAATGATTCTGCGTGGTACCCCAAAACGGTAGACGACTTGGTTCTTGAAAAACTGTAGCACATGGTGTGCCTTTACTTCTCTGAGTGGAACTGCTTCTGCCCATTTAGAAAAGTAGTCTGTAGCTGCAAGGATGAAGCGATGTCCTCTTGAAGAAGGCGGTTCTATCGGACCCACTATATCCGTGCCCCAACACTCAAATGGCCACGATGCAATTGTCGGATGTAGCACATTTGGAGGTTGGTGTAGAACCACTTCGTGTGCACTGCACTCGGTGACAACTTTTTGCAATCTTCATGCAGTCAGTCATCATCGAGGGCCAGTAATACCCTAGTCTTTTAATTTTCATTTTCATTTTCATTTTCGGGCCCGACTGATGAGTGCCACAAAGTCCTGAATGCACTTCTTTGACAATTTCACGAGCCTCGGACCCGCTCAGGCATCTTAACCACATCTGATCAAAAGACTTTCTGTATAATGTATTGTTGATTAATGTGTAAGACAGAGTTCTTTTCTTGATTTGATGTGCTAATAACTTTTCGTCTGGTAATTTCCCTGTTTGCAAGTATTCTATTAGCGGTTGACGCCAATATTCTGTGTTTTCCGTCACTGCTGTAATTGATTCCTCTGCTTTTTTTTATTTCTGTATCATATCCATGTCGAGTTGTGATAGGACTTATCATCCTTGAACTAACACATCAACTGACTCATCTTATAAGCAGGCAAATTCTTTTGCAAGGCGGGCTAGTGCATCTGCGAGAGCATTTTCTCTTCTGGGGATCTTGTAGATTATTACATTCGGAATTTGTTCCAACAGTTTCATGGCAAACTGAAAGTATTGCTCGAGTCTTGGCTTTAAGATTACGTATTGTCCTGCGACACGTTGAATGATCAACCGAGAATCTCCATAGATGTTGATGTCACGTTATTCCCATCCGAATGGTCGATTCTAGTCTCGTTATGAGGGCCTCATATTACGCCTCGTTGTTTGTGCACGGCTCTATTAAATGGTAGGAGTATCTTAACATCCCCCGCTCTGGTGTTATAAAGATTAGTCTGATTCCTGACTTACCGGGCACTATCGTTTGCAATTCTTTGTCTTTTGTGCTGAGGATGCTCCGTCGAAGTATAGTTCCCAGCGTCGATCATCAGTGTCTTCTAGGTTCATTATCTGTTCATCTGGCAAGTCGTCATTGAGAGGCGATTCTACCGGCAAAGGGTGTGCTGCAAGGAAATCCACTAGGATTTGTCCCTTTACAGCACGAAGAGGAACGAAAGTTATGTCGAATTGCAATAGTATCATTGACTACCTAGCAAGCCTGCCAGAAAGAGTTGGACGGGTCATCAAATATTTCAATGGATTAACTTTCGAAATAAGGTTGACCTTATGAGAGATCATGTAATGCCTGAGTTTCTGTGCGGCGAAGATCAGGGCCAAACAATGCTTCTCAATTGGAGGGTACTTTACTTCCGTCAGAATCAGACAACGGCTTAAGTAGTAGAGAGTATTTTCTTTTCCCTCATCATTGACCTGGGCTAGCAGGGCTTCAAGGGAGTCTTCTAGAGCGCGGTATAAAGTATCAACTGTCTACCTGAGACTGAGCTGCTAAGACAGGAGGTGTCATTAAGTATTGCTTGATGTCCTCGAAGGCCCGTTGGCATTTCTCTTCCCAAACGAATTTGGCGTCCTTTTAAATTAATGCCGAGAAGGGCTGACACCTACCTGACAAGTTCGAGATAAAGCGTCGAAGATATGCCAGCTTCCCTTGAAAGGATCGTAGCTGTTTTAAGGTTTTGGGAGGCGGCAATTCTAAGATAGCTTTAATCTTTTCCAGATCGATTTCAATCCCGCGATGTCGGACAACAAATCCTAAGAATTTCCCGGAGGTGACGCCGAAGGCGCATTTTAAGGGATTCATCTTAAGGTTGTATTGCCTTAGTCGCTCGAAGACAATTCTCAAATCATACGAGTGATCTTCCTTCGGTTTGCTTTTGATGACCACATCATCCACATAGCACTCAACTTGGTTGTGAATGAGCTCATCAAAAATCTTTGTCATTGCTCTTTGGTATGTTGCTCCTGCGTCCTTTAGTCCGAATGGCATTACTGTGTAGCAATATACTCCTATCGGCGTTCTGAAAGCTGTGAGCTTTTCGTCTTCTACTGTCATCTTTATCTGGTTGTATCCTGAAGATCCATCCATGAAAGAGAATATTTCATGTGTCGAAGCGATGTCGATCATCAATTCTGGGATTGGTAGTGGAAATTCATCCTTCGGACATGCTTTGTTCAAGTCTCTGAAATCTACACAGATTCTGATCTGACCATTCTTCTTTCTGACTGGTATCACGTTGGCTAGCCAAGTAGGGTATTGTTCTTCACGGACAAATTTTGCATCTATTAGCTTCTTAACTTCAGTTATTACTTGTTGTTCAATTTCTAGATGCATTCTTAGGAAGCTTGTTCGATCGGAACGGAAGTAGGATCCACTCCTAGCTTCGTGAACTGCAACTTCGGAGCTAATCTCGGCATTTCGTCGTAACTCCAAGCAAAACGAGTCTTTGAATTCCATTAATAGCTTGATCATTTCCTCAGAATCTTCTTTATTGAGTAAGGTGCTAACAAAGGTTGGTCTAGGCTTTTCGCTAGTACCTAAGTTAACTTCCATTAACTCATCTATTGTGGATTTTATTTCTTCTTCAAATTCTTGTGGAGCATCTCCAATTTGTAGATCTTCAAGCTCTTCTGTGGTTTCTAAACACTCTTCATTGGGTTCGCAAGCGACAACCAAGCAAAATTCCGTATCGTCAACTGAACTTACTGTGCCAAATCTGAGACCATGTTTTGAATTGGGAAGCCGACCAACATTATTCCATAATTTTTCGAAGTGTTGTGCTCGGCCTTTTGTCCATTGGCGAGGTAAGACACCTTGTTGAATTAAATTTTGAACACAGGGAGAGTACCACTCAAAAGGCAATTCCATTAATTTGGAAGAAGTGACATCTTCAAATTGTACATTATTTTCAGTATTGGAAGAAGAAGTGCCACAGTAAAATTTGATTGGCTTTGCTACGCTGCTATGTACTTCTTTGACCACCATACCCTCAATCTTATTAGACTGGATCGGGGTCAGGGTCATAGTGTGCACATAGTGGTTAATCTTCTGGCACATCGATTTGTATTCTTTATTCTTTTCATCCTCGAGAGAAATCTTGAATTTTGGTTTCTTCCGGTTTACTGTAGCTGCTTCTTTCTTGATTTCCTCTTCTTCCTCGGAAGCTATTTTCCCGATCAACGTTGATCATCGGCTTTTTACGTCCAGCTCGTCCAGTGTCTCTTCCACGACCTCGTCCCCGGCCTCGACCTCAGATGCGAGTTCTAGATAAACCTTCACCATCTCGCCATAAGGGAGTGGTGAGTGACTGTTGGACTAGAACTTCAGGTTCTTTATTGTCTCGAATTTCTTTTGCTTCATTTGGCACGAAGTTTCTGGAGAAGATCGTCTTCTTCGGAGGTGCGTAATAAGCTGCATCTTCATGGATTCCAAACTCTTGTACGAAGAAAGGTTGCAAGTCACCTTTAATGCACTGTTCTCCTCCTTCGTAGTATTTTATGCACTGATGCAGAGACGACGGTACCATCAGGTTCTCATGTATCCATGGTCGGCCCAGTAGCGCGTTAAACGATGTTTCAGAATCAATTATATGGAATTTTGCGGTTGTCTTTGCTAAGTCACCGGTCTTCATTAACGGTGTTATTGATCCAAGTGCTCTTTCTCCTTTCTGGTTGAATCCTCTTAGTAACATCTTGTCCGCTTCAAGCTCATGAGTATCAATTTCCAAGTATGCTAGCGTCCAAAGATTCATTATATTGATCGATGCTCCTGGATCCACCAATACTCTGGAGAGTGTAAATTTTCCGATTGTAACTGAAATGTACAATGGTCGGTTGTGATCAGCTATCCTAAGTAGTAGATCACTGTCCGTGAAGGTAACACCTCACTGTTCCTTTAACGAGCAAACCTTATCTAAGGAATCTCCGGCCATCTAAGCTAAACAAATCTCTGGATCAAGTAAGGCCTTGATCAGAGCTTCCCTCATCTCTTTTGATAAGATGAGAGTGTCATAGATGCTCAGTTTGGCTGGCAGTTTCCTAAGATGGGCTAGCACGTTATAGTCGACTTTGTTATCATGTGTCTCGGTTTCTTCCCGAAGGGGTAATTCTTCTGTTGGGGTTGATTCTTCACGAACAACCACACGCTTTCCTTTGTCTTTTGGACCCATTCTCGGAGGTAGAACCTTTCCGCTTCTTAAATTAACTTCGTGATTTCTTCGAGTCACGGTGCTTGAATTTACGAGTGTCTCCTTTTGAATCGGCATGACGAGGTTCTTACAGAGTTGCTTCGGAATCCGAAAGCTCTAACTCTATTGTGATTGGAGTTCCTTGGAATTCACAAATAGACTCATTGCTTATTGAACTTTCGTAACCTTCTTGGTGAATGTCTTCTTTGTCATCGTGATTATCGAGGTTGTGCATGATTTGAGAATTGTTATTGGTATCGAAATCGGGATCCGGAAAAAATTGGTTGTTGTTAGTTATGTAATCGTTAGAAACGGTCAAAACGTAGTCAACGCCATAACTCTTATCATTATAAGATTCCGCCGGAGTGAGCAAATAATCATACAGAGTCAGAGGTTCGAGGAATTTTTCCCCCGAATCGGAAACAACCATCCTAGGATAAGCAGCCCCTAGTCTAGCCTTAGGAGCCTCTGTCTTCTCTTCTTCTATGATCTTTCCTGGGACAGTTCTTCAATTGCAAGTGATAGCACCGGCTTGACAGGTTTCAAACTCTGAGTTAAAGCATGTGCCGAAGCGGTTTGGATGCGACCCAAAATTTTCTTCGATGACTTCGTCCAAGCAGTACTCCATCCATCATCAGTTGTGTAAGGGTCTATCGGAACAATGGGATCCGTCAAAATAACAATTACAGAACCTCCTTTCTGGGGTTCTTTCATGTATTCCTTTGGGATCGTTATGTTCCCTTTTCGGAGATTGTTGTCAAGCCAACTTTTAATGGTGATGCAGTCCTCTATCTTATGTCCAAGCATCTGGTGGTAAGGGCAGTAGTTGGGATGGTCTTTCTTGTTAACTTCCTCCTGCTTCTTGGGTTTTGGCAGTCAAAAATCCGAAGTCTTCATCAAATTGCGGAACATCTTTGGCACTGCCTCATACTTGAATGGATATTCTCTATTTATGAGCTCCTTTAACGTGCGCTGTGGGCGAGGCGATTGCTCATATTGTTGGGTTGGCTGATAACCGGGTTGAGGTTGTTGGTAGTTCTGTTGAGGTTGTTGATAGTTGTCTTGCGGTTGCTCAGGTTGTATTTGCATTGGTTGTTTGCCCTTATCAACTGCCGCGACGATCCCAGATTTCTTTTCGAATGTCTTCGTAGGTTTCTGCTTATCTGTTTTATCGACGAAACTTAATTGTTTCGCTTCCTCTTGCAAGCTCCCGGCCTTGCTTAACAACTTCTCGAAAGTCTTAATTGTGAATCCCTTAAGGAGAAGTGCTATCGGGCCGTGAATGCTTTTAAGCAGGATACCGACTGCATGTTGTTCTTGTAGCTGTGGCTCACACTTCATGCTTAGATTTCTCCATCGAAGTATGTAATCCACTAAAATTTCATTCAATTTCTGTTTCTCCACCACTAAGTCACCAATGGTGATATGGTGCTAAGCTCCGGCAAACCGTTTCACGAAGAGATTTTCCAATTCTGTAAATGTCTTTACCGAACCATTTGGTAACTCTGCATACCAATCAAAGGTAATCACGACGAGTGCGTCGACGAATTGTCGGAAGAGAAAGCGTCACTTCCACCGACGTTGCAACAACTGGCACGAAAATGTGCAACATGCTGTCGAGGATTTCCGGTGCCATCAAAAGTCTTGAACAGAGGTGGTACAAAGCCTTTTGGGTATTGTACTGCATCGAATTCTTCGTGGTAAGCTCTACCCGTCTGAATAGATGCTCCGCTTTTAGAGTGTGCTAAGGCTTCTCGCACCTGCTGTTCCACCATGTTCTTGATGTCCTTCTCTGGAATCATATTCTGAGTAGAGTCTTTCTTTGGCTGATCGTCTCCGTTAATGGAGTAATCTCTTTTCCTCCGTCTGTAATATGAATAACTTCTGGAGGTGTTTCTCTTTGGGGTTGAACCTGACTCTGAAGAGTGGCTAGAGCTGCAGCCATCTCTTCCATCCCTTTTGCCATTTGAGAGATTGTATCATCCTTTTCTCGAATTTGTGCTCTTAATGCTTCCAGTTCATCTCTTTCTGCAACTGCTGGGGCACCTTGCGAAGCTGACGATGCTCATGTCTCGACCATGTTGATCTCCACATATTCGTCATCCATGAACTCCGATGAGTCAACTTCATCTCCAAATTTTTCTTCTCTTTCTCTTGCTAATTGTTGAATGTCGGTTCTTAGCTTTTCCATAGCGTCCTCCAATGGTCTTTTTCGTGCAGTTTCACAGTTGTCTCGTGACGGTTGTTGAACATCCTTTCCGGGAGTCCCCTTTATTGCAGCAGCACTTTCTTCGACTCGGAGTCTTCGATGAGACTTTCCTTTTTGGTCGTTGTTTTGGTCTTAGCCGACCGGTAGTAGGACGCCATACCATCCTTCTAGCAGCGAAGGCCTAGGACCGGATGGTCCGTCGGCCGAAAGCTCGGAAGGTGGTATCCTCCACGATGCGTAATCCTGAAATAATAACAGGTGGACTGGCTTTCATCTTTTTATTCGGTTTCTCTGCGGCGCTAACGGGTTCTACTCGCGGCCCAAGACGGGACTTGGCTGGCACCCGCCCTATTCTTCTTAAAATCTCTGATACAGGACATTTCTCTTTCTTTGCTAATTTTTCTATCACAGTCTGCAGTCGGGCAAATGGTGTAGTCCTAGCCCTTTTCTTTCGGCTGTCGCTATAGTATGTGGGTCGAGGTAATGTAGAAGCAATCTTACGGATGTTTTCCTCGTCAGCTGCGGCGGAGAGGGGATGGAATCTACTTCCTTCCAAAAGCGGTGTGTTTTCAGGCAATGGTATATACTCAGGTAGCGGTGTATATTCAGGGATTTCTTCCAAGAAAGCGACTTCAGCAGCTCTGGCCTTCCTGGCAATCTTCCTACCTCTGTTCCTTCTCTGAGTCCGTCTTAGGGGTGGAAACCTTGAGCTGGACCCAATTTCGAAAATAGAAGGCCTTGCACGGAAGTCTGTACCCTCCATGGTAACATGTTCGTTACAAATTTGAACCTCCTTCCCCTTTAGTTTGGCGGAAGCCGTGGTTGGTGCAGAGACGACTAGACCGGTGGGGGTAGAGACAACAGTCCTCCTATGGACAGTAGTATTCTTCTCAGCTAGAACCCTTAGCAGGGGAGGGAACTCTTGGGCTGACTTCAGGTTGAATTCAATCAAAGGTCTCTCAGTTTCTGATACTTTGTCTATAAATGTGAAAAGGGTAATGTCAGCGATCTTGACATTTGTGTTCTCGAATCCTTGTACGAAATGGATGATCCCATTGTTGGGTAGCTCATCCTTGTAAACGGCGAAGTCCGATCCATTGGTGAAGGAGAAAATCGGCTTTGGGGCGGACATTTTCGCGAGGTAGATTCCGATTGTCGGTCCCAAGTTATGCTTCTTCTCATTGGGACGAAAAGAAAGGAATCAAAAAGAGTCCGAACACATTTTTGTTCATGTATATATATATAAAAAGAAATTATTTGTTAAAAGAGTCATTCATTAGAGGGTTTGTTTATTAGGAACGAAATGTTCAAAGGTGTATAGAAGGTAAGGAATCCGATTCAGAATTGGAAAGGAAGAGAAAGTCTTATGCAAGACTTCTCGACTCGAAGGACTGCTCCTAAACGAACACCTATTGGGGGTCCACCCCACCTTAGAAAAGAGGTAAAAGGATCTCGGAACCTCTCCGTTTAGGGGTGTCTAAAAAGTGGCTCCTAAATCCGAGAGGAGTTGTTATACTCGTTCAAGACGGAAATGAATGGGGGTATTCCAACGAAAGAATGGTAGTCTTGGTCCACTAGGGGCATGGGCTCACTACCGATTTATGAAAGCAAAGCCATGTGATCAAAATGGAGAGAGGAACTAGTCCCCAGCGGAGTCGCCAGAAGTTGTCGTCATATTTTAAGGTTAAGTGTTGTATTTTGAAAAGAAGGTCACCTACAGAAATGTCAACGAATTTTTAGTTTAATTTTATTATATAATTTGAAAAAGTAGTATTTGATTTTGAAAATAATTTTAAATTTGAAAAATTTTAAGATAAGAAATCAAACAAATCTCACATCCCAAATAGTTTATATAAACGAGCACCGCACCACAAACCGTGTATCTATCCCGAAGAATAGGCACCATTGCTTGACGATGGGGCTCGATTAAATAAACTAGAAGATTTGTGACATCTGTTTGGTCTGCGAACCAATTTTATAAGCCGACAAATTCCCCTGCTTAATATAAATGAATTAAACGGGGTTTATATTACTCAGGTTCTTAAAGTTCCCTATAAGGGCAAGCCCCTATAGTTAATTACATCTTAAATGAAGTGAATCATTTAAGAAAACTCTCAATAATGATCGGTGACTTTGCTCTCGAGAATTTGAAAGTTTAAGGTTTTCAAAGGATTGGATTTTGGAAATTTCAACAGGGAATGGATCAAATTTAAAACAGTTATTTTTAGGAGTCCAATGGAAGAGGAGTAGGAGAAGCTGAAGATCCAAGAAGAATCTTGGCAACTTCCCAAACTATACTATTGTTTGGCTCAGATTTAAGAAAATCCTAATATTATCTGATATTTCAATCTTGCCAATTTTAATTAATTTGGACTTATATTTGTATGATAAAATCATGCAAAAAGCCTCGAAGATGTGAGGGTTTATGTCGTACTAAACGACTACCTCGGAGTCCTAAGACCGGTTAGGGCTTAATTTTCATGACACGATCATGTAAATGCCTAACAGAGAGTTGAGGATGTTGCATTAGGCAAACTACCTCGACATCCTATGGCTTGGTTATTTAATTCTAAGAAATTTTTGCTGAAGTAGAGTTGTTTTGCTGACGAAGATGGTCGTGCTGCCCACCGTGCTCCAAGCTCCTTATTGTTGCAGAGGTTTAGTTTTAGAAGATTGTAATCAAAAGAGAAGATAAGAGTTTGGTTTTAGGAATCTTAAAGTCCAAGTGTTTTTTGTGTTTTATTTAAAACAAATCTTAAAGTTGATTATAACAGAACCGATTAAGATCCCACGGTTCCGTCATCCCGGCACCATTATTTTCATTGAATTCACTTAGTCCAGATGAATTTTCTAAACTCAACTGAATGAGTTCCACACTTTCATTTAGACCGTGGGAAATCCCGTTAGTAACACGTGGGTTACATCATCCGAGGTATTCCCGATCATTCAACGAGATGTTTTAATTTAGTTGCAATTGTAGTTTTGTGTTCTGTTTGTGATTAAATTTTGAGTTGTTTTTATATTTTGAAATGTTGTGGCTGTTATTTTTATCTTGCAGTGACTTTTAATTTAGTTTTGGTTTCAGTTCAGGGACTACCCTAAAGGTTTTGGTTTTCATGCAACAGTTGTTTATCATGCAAGAAAGGTAAAGTGCATTTCCAATAAAGTAAATTGTAGTAAAGTAAAAGCGTACATGGAGGGTCTTCCCGTCATCCCAAGCTGCACTTAAAACACATGTTAAGGCATTTAAATATTTCAACAAGTACCTAGGTAAAGCTATGGGAAAGGTTTTGGTTGTCTATCAAAGTCCTAATCACATAGCTAGTCATCTCCTATGACGTCTAGATTCTTGTGTTTTGGTTTAAGAACGATTTTCTTCATCAAAGAACAATTAAGTTCAATTGTTCTTATAAACGTCCTATCACATTGAGGAAGTGCATTAGACAAATCTTAAACATCTTTTCAATATTTCTAGGATCGTTTTAAGTCCAAGAGAATTTAATTATACAAGTGAATTAATCATCCGGGAATTTAAGTGTTATTCTTTTGCTCAGTGAACTTAAGACATTTGAATATCCTATAAGTGAGGTAATACTTCACTTGATATTTCATTTAAGAGTTGTAATAATAAGAGCTTTAAAAGGGCAAACCAAGTTATTAAGTATTTTGATGATTTAGACTTAATGATTTAATTCTAATTTTGATTTAATTATAAAGAATTAGTTTAAGTTTGGAATAGTGTTCAAGTTATTTTAGGTTTAATTCTTAATAATTTCATTTAGGTTTGTTATTAAATGATTTCAATTTAATTTAATTCAATTTAATTTAATTTAATTTACCTTAATATAAATTTAATTGCAATTTAATTTAACTTCAAATTAATTTTATTTTAATTTAATTTCAATTTAATTTAATTTCAATTTTATTTTAATTTATTTTAATTTAATTTAATTTAATTTTAATTTAATTTAATTTTAATTTAATTTATAATTTAGTTTAATTTAATTTAATTTGATTTTAATTTAATTTAATTTTAATTTAATTTTAATTTGGATTATTATTTTAATCTTTTAATTAAGAATTAAGTATTATTGAAGTGATTTATTTAGGGATTTTTAAATTAAAGAATAAATATCCTCTTAAATAATATCCCTACTTTATAATTTCAAAAAAAATTTATTAATCTTCCAAATTTAATTAATTAATTAATTAAGGTTTACCTTAGTTATTCTTAAAATGATCGGTGGGTTTCTACCCTTAACCATTTAAGTTTCAATCATCCAAAATCAGTTTAAAACCAAATATTTTACCCTCCCCTTTTGATTAATCTTAAAATTTTAATTAAAGGTTGAAAATTTTAATTACCATTTTGCCCTTCAAGCTTAATAATTCTATAACTCACTAAATTAAGCTTAAATGAACTTAAAATTTTTATGTGACCTCACTTACATGTCAATTAAGACATTAGAGGAGAAAATATGATTTCTCTGTATTTAATCTATTTATGAAATTATTTTTAATGGAAAATAGGGGTTTTTCAAGGGAAATTCAATAACATGACCAAAGGTATTCTTCTGCTCTTAAGAAAATTATGGGGCATTCCTAATGACCAGAGGACCATTTGGACAAATTTTAGTGATTTTTTGAATTTTATTTTATTTATTATAATTATTTTGAGTTTTGGAGTGTTAATTAATTTAAAACTAAAATTAAGGTTGAAAAATGAATTTTATATTTTTCAAAAATCTTTCTGATATTAGAGAAGTCAGAAACAATTTTTTATAATTTTCTGATTTTTCTTTGATTTATTAGAATTATTTTTAGTGAAAAGGTTGCAAAATACATTTTTAATATTAAAAATTACATTAAACCTTTAAAATTCAATATCTTATCATAGGGACTTAAGAAAAATATTTAGTTTGTTCCTATGTGTTTACAATTCAAAATATGACATTTTGGTGATTTTTAATATTTTTATGATTTTCTTTATTTTTTAATTATTAAAATTATTAAAATATTGATAAAAATCAACTTTTTTAGAAAATGATAATTTTAATTTTGCTAAATTCCTCTGATATCAGAGAGGCTCCAAAACCAATTTTGTGAATTTTTTAAAAGTATTTTGTGAGTTATAATTTTTAAAGTTTAATTTTATTCATTATTACTTAAGAGGCTTAATCAACCCATTTGGTGGGGTTAATCAAGTCCAATTGTTTTCAAATTTTTATGTAGTGTTCTCCTATCCCTAAAGGACAGTGGAGAATTGTTTTTAAGTTAATTTGATGAATGGTTAACCCTAATTAATTAAAGTTCACTTTTGGGTATTTAGGCCAATTAGGATTGTTCAAAGTGAATTAACTTAAAAATTATTTTTTCTAGGGTCCTTTAGTCATAAGAAACATCACCAAATTTTTTTAGAATTTATTTCTCAACATGCTAATTATTGGAATTAAAATAATTAAAACAGTAACATGAATTTGAAAAATCAATAACTTCTCATAGGGATGGCCTCTGACCTTGGAAAATTCAGGGAATGTTCCCAAGTTCAGAGGCTTCAAAATCCTTATAGTCTCATGCCATGGTACATTTCCTATATGCGTGGAGAGTTGAAATAATGCAGAGAGTAAATAAAAAATTAAAAATAAAATACTTGATGAAATTACATGATTTCTTTTCCACATTATTCTTCTCTATTCACTGAGCAAGAGGGTATTTTAATTTTATTTTTAGGATTTTTCTACACAAAGTTATTGATTTTCAAAGTTCTGGTAATTAAATAAATAGAAAATAACCCTAATTTCCTACTTATCCACGCGGCGCCACGCCATCCTCGGCAGCTCCAAAACTCCACTCGTCGTCTTTTGATACGGCCCCGCCATCTGACTGGGATGCCACGCGGCCCGCGGTTCATGTCCCATTGCTCCATCCGGCGTGATCCTGACCGTCCGCTCGATACACGCGCGATCCGACGGCTCCTGATCATCGTCTACGACTGGGGTGAACCCGTGACCGTCAACCTTCTAACCCTAATTTCTCACTCGATTCTCAATGGATTTTCAAGTTCTTATGCTCTATGGATTCATCTTAAAGAGACGAACACATCGATACGGTAAAATGTATTGAAATTGACCCAAACTAAATTGAGAATCTCTAGAAGCTCCGGGAAGAAGAGTGAGTCCATACCTTTGCTCAGAGAAGTGAAGCTTCAATCTGAGAGTTGTGTCACGTTCGATTGGGTCCAAGCAAGCTCCAGATGAAGTCCCTTGGCCTGGTGAATTGTCTAGGTATAAAAGTGCCCACAGACTCGATCACAAAGCTTGGAGGCTAGAAGCAATGGCTGGCTCGGAGAGGGGGCTTTTAGGGGGAAACCTCTTCTCTTGGTGCAGTGAGGGTGTAGGACCAATCAATTTGGGGATTGGCTCACTGTGGAGAAGTGTCCTGGTTTTGGGCTTGGATTTCAACTCTGAAATTGAGCTCACAGAGAGGAAATGGCAGATGGATTTCAATGGGGATCAAGTTCTCTATGTGTGGGGAATAATCTAGAACAATTTTGGCAGAGTTTCCTTAAGGTTTGTTTCAGCACCTTATTTGGCCAAGAGGTGGTGGTGTTTAAATAGGCATGGCTAGAGGCTCTCACAGGGGGAGTTAGGGCTTGGGATCAGCTGCTTAGGTCAAGGGAAGAACAACCATGGTGGCCATTGGGCATGGGGCAACTCAGCAGGTGGGAATTCCAAACTTTGGCTCCTCCCAAAGTCTCGGCCATGGTGTTTTCCGGCGATCCAGGCGGCTGGCCGGCTGGCATGGGTCACCCTCAGGTCCAGGTGGGTCAGGGCTGGGGTTTAGTGTAGGCAATTGGGCTTTACCATGTGTCAAAATCTTGGATTAAATGGCATGGGGAAGGCCAATTTTGGATTGATTTGGTCTAGTCCACCTTTTAGGCTTGGTTCACCCTTCAAGGTGGCTTTGGGTGTTGTGGGGAGTCAAAGGAATCAGCTGGTTTGGCATGGAGAAGTCCTTATCCAAATATATTTGGATTAAATTTGGGTTAAGGGGAATCATGGTTAAGGCTAATGACTTTAGGAGATAAAGGAAAGAGTCTCCTCCTTTTGCCCAAAATGACATGGTGACATGTAAAGAGGCTCTCATGGCTTCCATGTCGCTCATGCATGACTTCATGGCTTGCCTATGGCTTAGGATGGCTTGGCTTGATTTCTTGGAAGTAGAATTTAGGAATTTTGGTACTTTGGTGGAGAATTTTTATGAAGCTTGATTTGGAATGGTTTAATGATGATTTTGAAACTTAGGGGTTATTTTGATTAAATGGATGATGAGGAGAAGTGTCATGTGGGCTTTGGATGAATTTTGGGCCTTTTGAAATCATTTTTGATGGGCTTTTAGGAAGGTTAAAGGGGATGGGCCTTTAGGTTTAAGAATGAATTCATGGATGGGAATTTCATAGAAGTTTGGGCCAAATAGTTGTTGGGTTTGGTTTAGGGATATGTCATGAGTGATTTGAAATGAGTTTGGAGTGATTTAGGTTTAAATTGGGTTGGATTTGGGCTTCTTTGGTAAATGGGCTAATGTAGGCCAAATTGGGCTAACTTGAGCCAATGTTGGGCTAGGGTTTAAATTGATGTAAAATTAATATTGGGAAATTTTTATGGGAGTGTTTCAAAGAGGTTTTGACTTTGGTTGGGTTTTGATTTTGGGGTTTGGGCTTATTTGGGTTAGGTTTGGGTTTAGGTCAAAATTGGGCCTTTTGGTTTTGGGTTGAATTTGAGTGGGGTTTGGGTCCAAATTTTGGGCAAATCATGTTAGTTTTTTGTTTTTTGGGATGTTATGAAGGTTTAGGAAAGATTTGGGATCAATTGAAGTTGAATTGGGTCAAATAGGGTCAAGTTTAGATCATGTGTCAAAATTGGGCTTTAGGCTCCAAATTGGAATTGAATCCAAATGTCAATCAAATTAGACTTGTATTTGGTCTAAATTGATATTATGAATATTTAATTGAAGTTTAGAATTGAATTGGACCAAAATTGGGGTCAATTGGGTAGATTTGGTTTGACTTTGGGTTCACTTGGGTTAAGAATGGGCTAAATTGGGGGTTTTGGTAAAAGTGGATTAAATTGATAAAATCCGCCCATGGTGTAGTTGAACAAAATGAAATTGGGAATATTTGGGATTTTTTGGAATTTTCTGGGAATTTTCTGAATTTTTGGATTTTTTGGCTATGAGGGGCATTTTGGATATTTGGAGGGTATTGGGGGGTGCTTTTGGAATTTTTGGTATTTTTGGCTATGGATGATCAATTTGAGTGGTGAGGAAATGTTCAAGGTTAATTTTGGGAAATTTTGGGTGATTTAGAAATTTTGGAGGATTTGGGCAATTTTAAGGGCTTTTGATAGGTTTGATAGGTGTAGGGTCCCCGCGGTCAAAAATTGAAATTTTGAAAAAGAGAAGATTGATCAAATATGAGTGAAATGGAATCACTTTGATTGAGCCATGAAGCCATATTAAGCCTATATAAGCCATGAGAGGACTCATTTGAGGCATTCACCATGTTGTTCCTAACCCTCTTAGCCAGGGGCTTAGGGGTTAAGGTCCATCCATATGAATTACCTAAATGAGTCAAGGAGTCAAGTTGGGTATGGGTGTGGTTTTAGTATTTGGATTGTGTGTGAGAGAGTGTAGAGTATGAGTGTAGTGAGTGTGTAAGTCAACCTTCACTAGATCAAGCTACCCAAGGTGGTCCTAAGGCCAAAGAGTCCTATGGGGAACTCATCCTTTAAACCTTCACTTTTGATTTCAACCCTCTAGGTGATTAGGGGTCTACAATCAAGCTTGTGGGGTTTGCAGGGAGTTAAGAGGTGTTTGAATTTCTAAGTGGTAGGTTCTATTTCTAGTCCTCTAAGATTAGTCAAAGGAAATGCCTAAGGCTAGATCCTAAGTACTAAAGAGAGAAATAAAAGACCTCATCAAAAATGAGGTCAACAGCGACCCCTTTTCAAAAATACAACACTCAACCTAAAAATATGCCGACAATTTCTGGCGACTCCACTGGGGATTAGTTCCTCTCTCCATATTAATCAGATGGTTTTGCTTTCATAAATGGGTGGTATATCCATGTCCCGAGTGGAGCAAACTACCATTCTTTCCATTGGCGTACCACGTTCATTGGCGTACCACATTCATTTCTATCTTGAACGGGTATAGCCAACTTCTCTTGGATTTAGGAGCCCTTTGCTTAGACACCCCTAAACAAAGAGGTTCTGAAATCCTTTTACCTCTTTTTCTGAGATGGGGTGGACCCTCAATAGGTGTTAGCTTAGGAGCAGTCCTACGGGTTGAGAAGTTTTGCGAGACTTTCTCTTCCTTTCCAATTCTTAATCAGGTCCTTTACCATTTCTATACCTTTAATCATTTCGTTCTTAACAAACAAGTCTTCTAATAAACAACCCTTTAAACAAACTCTTTTAAATTATGAATACATTAAGATAAACAAAAATGTGTTAGAATTTTTTCTTTTACGTCCTAAGTTTTGCGACAAAAGGAAGCATAATTTGGGACTAATACTCAGAATCTACCCTGCAGAAAATGACTGCGCCAATGTTAATTTTCTCCTTCACCAATGGAATGGACTTCGCCGTCTATAAGGATGAACTGCTCGATAATTGAATCATCCGTTTTGGACAAGGATTCGACAATACAAATATCAAGTTCGCTGACGTTACTCTCTTTGCACTAATGGACAAAGTACCAGAAACTGAAGAGCCAGTAATTGAGTTCAACTTGAAGCCGGTTCAAGAATTCCCTCCCCTGCAAAGGGTTCCAGCCAAAAGAGGTACAACTATTCATAGGAGGACTGTTGTCTCTACCCCCACCGGTCTAGTCATCTCTGCACCTACCCCGACTTTTGCCAAACTGAAGGGGAAGGAAATCCAAGTCTGTGATGAGCCTCTCACCGTGGAGGGTACAGATTTTGCTACAATACCATCTGTTTTTGAGATTGGGTCCAGTTCGAGAGTTACACCCCTAACTCGGACTCAAAGAAGAAATAGAAGCAGAAAGATAGCCAGGATTGAGAAAGCCAAATCTGCTGAAGTTGTTTTTCTAGAAGAAATTCCTGATGAAAGAGAAGAACTGCCTGAGTATATACCTCTGTTAGGAGGAGTAGGTTTCACCCCTTCTCTGCTGCATCAGATGAAGAAGTCATCCGAAGGATTGCCGCTACACTACCTCAACCTGCATACTATAGTAACTACTAAAGAAAAATGGTTAAGACTATGCCTTTTGCTCGGCTACAAGACGTCACAGAAAAAATGGCAAAGAAAGAAAGATGCCCCGTGTCAGAAATCCTAAGAAGAATGGGACGAGTGTCAGTTAGATCCCGCCTCGGACCGCTAATAGAGCCTGTCACTGCCGTAGAGAAACCAATGAAGAAAATGAGAGCAAGTTCACCTGTTATTGTGTCTGGCCATCATATTAGGGAGGACACCTCCTACCAGCATATAGCCGACAGACCTTCCGGTCCTAGGCCTTCCGCTGCAAGAAGGATGGTGTGGCGACCTATTATTACCGAGCCGAGACCAACACAACGGCCTGAGAAGAAAAGTCTCGTCAAAGAACTTGAATCCGAAGGAAGTGCTACTGCAATAATAGAAACTCCCGAAAAAGAAGTTCAACAGCCATCGCACGACAACCGCGAGACTGTGTGGAAGAGACCTCTCGAGGATGCTATAGGAAAGCTAAGGATGGATATCCACCGGTTGGCAAAAGAAAGAGGAGAAAGTTGGAAAAGGAAACATGGTTGAGACACGAGCATCGTCAGCTTCACAAGGTGCTCCGGCAGCTGCGGAAAGAGATGAACCAGAAGTGATGAGAGCACAGCTTCGGGAAAAAGATGACACAAATTCCTAGATGGCAAGGAGGATGGAAGAAATGGCTGCTGCTTTAGCCACTCTCCAAAGTTAGGTGCAACCTCAGAATGAAACACCCCCAGAAATCATTCATATTGCAGATGGAGGAAAAGAGATCACATCCATCAACAGAGACAAGCCACCAAAGAAGGATTCTGCACAGAGCATGATTCCCGAAAAGAACATTAAAAACATGGTAGAACTGCAGGTGCGAGAAGCCCTAGCACAATCTAAGATTGGAGCATTTGTTCAGACGGGTAGAACTTACCCCGAAGATTTCGATGCAGTCCAATACCCGAAAGGCTTCGTACCACCTATGTTTAAGACTTTTGATGCGACGGAAAACCCCCGGCAGCATGTCACACATTTTCGTGCTAGTTGCTGTAATGCCGGTGGGAGTGACGCTTTACTCTTTCATCAGTTTGTCAAGGATTGCCTTCGACTGGTACGCAGAATTGCTAAATGGTTCAGTTAAGACATTTGCAGAATTAGAAAACCTTTTCGTTAAGCGGTTTACCGGGGCTCGGCACCACATCACCATCGGTGATCTAGTGGTGGAACACCAGAAATCGAACGAAACTCTAGTGGATTACATACTTTGATGGAGAACTTTAATCATGAAGTGCAAACCACAACTTCAAGAACAGCATGCAGTCGGCATCTTGCTTAAGAGTATCCATGGCCCGATAGCGCTTCTCCTTAAAGGATTTACAATCAAGACTTTCGAGAAGCTGCTTAGCAAGGCCGGGAGCTTGCAAGAGAAAGCAAAGCAGCTAAGTTTCATAGACAAGACCGATAAACAGAAGCCCGTGAAAACATTCGAAAAGAAGTCTGGAATCATCGCGACAGTAGATAAGGGCAAGCAGCCAGTGCAGATACAGCCAGAGCGGCCACAGCCTAGCTATAAACCACCGCGACGTACTTACGAACAACCTCAGTAGGGTTATCAAAAACCTCGACCAAGCTATCAGTCACCTCAGCATTATGAACAACCACCTCATTCACAACATACCCTAAAAGATTTTTTGAACAAGGAATATCCATTCAAAACTGAAGCAGTAGCGAAGATGTTCCGCAGTCTAATGAAGACACCAGATTTTCAGCTACCAAAGCCCAAGAGGCCGGAAGAAGTCAATAAGAAAGATCATCCAAACTATTGCCCTTACCACCGGATGCTCGGGAACAAGATAGAGGATTGCATCACTTTCAAGATTTGGCTTGACGACAATCTCTGGAAAGGGAACATAACGATCCCGAAGGAACACATGAACGAACCATAAAAGGGAGGCTCCGTCAATGTTAGTTCAATGGATCCCATTGTTCAGATAGACCCTTACACAACCCAGGATGGATGGAGTACCGTCTGGACAAAGTCTTCAAAGAAAATCTTAGATCACATCCAAACCGCTTCGGTGCGTGCTTCAACTCGAAATTTGAAACCTGCCGAGACGGCACTATCGCTTGCAATTGAGGAAACACCCTCGAAGGAAGAGAAGATCACAGAAGAGAAGAAAACTGAGACTCCAAAGAGTAGACTAGGGGCTGCTTGTCCTAGGATGGTTGTTTCAGACTCGGGGGAGAAAACCCTCGAACCTCTGACTCTGTATGATTATTTGCTCGTCCTGGCGGGATCTTATAATGATAAGAATTTTGGCGTTAGCTACGTTTTGACTATTTCTAATGATTACATAACTAACAAAAACCAACCTAATTCGGATCTCAATTCTGATATAAATAATGATTCTCAAAGCATACTAAGCCTCAATGACCACGACGAAGAAGAAGACGTTCACAAGGATGGCTATGAGAGCTCAACAAGCAACGAGTCTATTTATGAATTTCGAAGAGCTCCAATTGCGATAGAATTAGAGTCATCAGATTCCGAAGCAACTCCAAAAGAGCCAGTCGTTCCAATTCAAGAAGAGACACAGTCAGATCCAGCATCAAATTCAGAAGAAATAACAGAAGTAAATCTAAGGAGCGGAAAAGTTATACCTCCGAGAGTGGGTCCAAAGGATAAAGGAAAGCGGGTGGTTGCTCAGGAAGAGCCAACCCCTGCAGAGGAATTGCCCATTCGGGAGGAAACTGAGGAACATGGTAATAAAGTAGAATACAACATGCTAGCCCATCTTAGGAAACTACTAGCAAAATTAAGCATATACGACGCTCTGATCTTGTCAAAGGAGATGAGGGAAGCTCTGATCAAGGCTCTACTTGATATAGAGATTTGTTTAGCTTAAATGGCCGGTAATTCCTTTGACGAGGTTTGCTCGTTAAAAGAACAATAAGGTGTTACCTTCACTGACAATGATTTTATACTCGGAACCGCTGATCACAATCGACCGTTGTACATTTCAGTCACTATTGGTAAGTTTACGCTCTCTAGGGTGTTGGTTGATCCGGGAGCATCAATCAACATAATGAGCCTTTGAACGTTAGCATATTTGGAAATTGATGCTCGTGAACTTGTAGCAAACAAGATGTTATTAAGAGGGTTCAATCATAAAGGAGAAAGAGCACTCGAATCGATAACACTATTAATGAAGACCGGTGATTTGGCAAAGACAACCGCAAAATTCCAAAAAATTGATTCTAAGACATCGTTCAACGCTCTACTGGGTCGACCATGGATCCATGAAAACCAGATGGTACCGTCATCTCTGCACCAATGCATAAAGTATTAAGAAGGAGGAGAACAGTGTATCAAAGGTGACTTGCAACCATTCTCCGTGCATGAAATCGGAATTCACGAAGATGCAGCCTACTACGCGCCTCCGAAGAAAATAATCTTTTCCAGGAACGACATACCAAATGAAGTAAAAGAAGTGAAAAACGATAAAGAGCGAGAAATTCTAGTCCAACAGTTACTCACCACTCCCTTAAGGCGAGATGGTGAAGGTTTCTCCAGAACTAGCACCCGAGGTCGAGGCCGGGGATGAGGTCGTGGAAGATACGTTAGAACAGGTGGACAGAAGAAAACCAGTCATTGACGTGGATTGGGTGACCAGTTTTGAAGAAGAAAAAATCAAGAAAGAAGCAGCAACAGTAAATCAAAAGAAACCCCAGTTCAAGATCTCTCTCGAAGATGAAAAGAATGAAGAATACAAATCAATGTACGACAAGATTAACTATTATGTACATACTATGACCCTAACCCCGATCCATCCTAATAAGATCGGGGGTATGGTGTCAAGGAAGTACGTGGTGGTACTAAACCGATCAAATTCTACGTTGGTGCTTCTTCTTCCAATACTGAAAAAGATGTACAATTTGAAGATGTTACTTCTTCTGAATTAATGGAACTGCCTTTTGAGTGGTACTCTCCATGTGTTCAAAATTTAATTCAACGTGGTGTTTTACCTCGACGATGGACAAAAGGTTAATCACAACATTTTGACAAATTATGGAATAATGCAAGTCGTCCTCCTAATTCAAAATATGGTCTCAGATTCGGCACAGTAGGATCAGTCGGTGATACGGGATTTTGCTTGGTTGTTACTTGCAAGCCTAATGAAGACTACTTGGAAGCTTCAGAAGATCTCAACGATCTACCAATCGGAGATGCTCCACTAGAATTAGAAGAAGAAATTAAATCTAAAATAGACGAGTTAATGGAAGTTAACTTAGGTACTAGTGAAGAGCCTAGGCCGACCTTTGTTAGCTCCTTACTCAATAAAGAAGACTCCGAAGAGATAATCAAGCAACTAATGAAATTTAAGGACTGTTTTGCTTGGAGTTATGATGAAATGCCAGGATTAGCTCCAGAGGTTGCAGTTCACAAACTAGGAGTGGATCCCACTGCCATTCCAGTTAGACAAGCTACGAGAAGAATGCGTCTAGAGATTGAACAACAAGTTATATCAGAAGTTAAAAAGCTAATAGATGCTAAATTTGTCCATGAGGAACAATATCCAACTTGGTTAGCCAATGTGGTACCGGTCAGAAAGAAGAATGGTCAGATCAGAATCTGCGTGGACTTCAAAGATTTAAATAAAGCATGTCCAAAGGACGAATTCCCGCTACCAATTCCAGAATTAATGATCGACATTGCTTCAACACATGAAGTGTTTTCTTTCATGGACAGATCTTTGGGATACAATCAGATAAAGATGGTACCAAAAGATGAAAAGCTTACAGCCTTCAGAACGCCGATCGGGGTATACTGCTACACAGTGATGCCGTTTGGATTGAAGAACGCGAGAGCTGACCTATCGAAGAGCAATGACAAGAATTTTTGATGATCTCATTCACAACCAAGTCGAGTGCTATGTAGATGATGGGGTCATCAAAAGCAAACTAAAAGAAGATCACTTGTATGATTTGAGAATTATTTTCGAACGATTAAGACAATATAACCTTAAGATGAATCCCTTGAAATGCTCCTTCGGCGTCACCTTTGGAAAATTCTTAGGATTTGTTGTTCGACATCGTGGAATTAAAATTAATCCGGAGAAGATTAAAGCTATCTTAGAAATGCCACCTCCCAAAACCTTGAAACAATTATGATCCTTTCAAGGAAAATTGGCATATCTTCGACGCTTTATCTCGGATTTGTCAGGAAGGTGTCAGCCTTTTTCTGCTTTGGTTAAGAAGGATGCCAAGTTTATTTGGGACTCCAAATGTCAACATGCCTTCGAGGGCATTAAGAAATATTTAATGACACCTCTGTCTTAGCAGCCCTAGTCTCGGGTAGACCGTTGATACTTTATACTGCAGCTTTAGACGACTCTCTCAGAGCCCTGTTAGCCCAGGTCAATGATGGGGGAAAAGAAAACGCCCTCTACTACTTAAGCCGTCGTCTAATTCCGACGGAAATAAAGTATCCTCCTATTGAGAAGCACTGTTTGGCCCTGATCTTCGCCGCACAGAAGCTCAAGCACTACATGCTTTCTCACAAGGTCAACCTTATTTCGAAATTTAATCCGTTGCAATATTTGATGACCCATCTGATACTTTCCGGCAGACTTGCTAGGTGGTCAACGATACTATTGCAATTTGATATAACTTTCGTTCCTCACAGCACACCCTTTACCAGCAGAATCGCCTCTCAACGACGACTTGCCAGACGAGCAGATAATGAGCCTAGAAGACCTCGATGATCAGCGTTGGGAACTGTACTTTGGTGGAGCATCCTCAACACAGAAAGATAAAGAATCACAAATGATAGTGCCCGGTAAGGTAGGAATCAGACTAATCTTTATAACGCCGGAGCGGGGAATGTTAAGGTATTCTTGCCACTTAACAAAATCTTGTAAAAACAATGAAGCCGAATACGAAGCCCTCAAAACTGGATTGGAATTAACCATTCAGATGGGGATAACAGAGATCAACATCTATGGGGATTCTCAGTTGATCATTCAACAAGTCACCGGACAGTACAGAATTTTAAAGCCAAGACTCGAGCAGTACTTTTAGTATGCCATTAAATTATTGGAGCAGAATCCAAATGTAACGATCTACAAGGTTCCAAGAAGAGAAAATGCTCTCGCAGATGCGTTAGCCCGCCTTGCAAAGGAATTTGCCTGCTAGCAGGATGAGTCAGTGGAAGTGTCAGTTCAAGGACGTCAGGTCCTATCACAGCTCGACATGGATACAATACACAAATCGACAGAAAAAGCAGAAGAAACAATTGCAGTAGTGACAAAATACAGAAGATTGGTGGCAGCCACTGCTAGACTACTTGCAAACAGGAAACTTACCAAACGATAAGTCGATAGCCCATCAAATCAAGAAAAGAACTATGTCTTACTCATTGATAAACAACACATTATACAGAAGATCTTTTGATCAGATGTGGCTAAGATGCCTGAGTGGGTCCGAGGCTCGTAAAATTGTCAAAGAAGTACACTCAGGACTTTGTGGCGCTCATCAGTCGGGTCCAAAAATGAAAATGAAGATTAAAAGACTAGGGTACTACTGGCCCTCAATGATGACCGACTGCATGAAGGTCGCCAAAAGTTGTCACCAGTGCCAAGTGCATGGAGTGGTTCTATATCAATCTCCAAATGTGCTACATCCGACAATTGCGTCGTGGCCATTTGACTGTTGGGGCACAAATATCGTGGGTCCGATAGAGCTGCCTCCTTCAAGAAGACATTGCTTCATTCTTGCAGCTACAGATTACTTTTCTAAGTGGGCAGAAGCGGTACCGCTCAGAGAAGTGAAAGCACATCATGTGCTACAGTTCTTCAAGAATCAAGTTGTCTACCGTTTTGGGGTACCGCGCAGAATTATCTCAGATAACGGGTCCGCATTCAAGAGTATGAAGATCAACAATTTTGTCAGAAGACACGGGATCGACTGGCACTATTCAACAATCTATTACCCAAGAGCGAACGGCTTAACCGAGGCTTTTAATAAAACTCTCATCGAAATCCTAAAGAAAACTTTGGACAACAAAAAAAGAAATTGGCACGAGAAGTTGTTAGAAGCCTTATGGGCCTACAGAATGACTTTCAGAACTCCCACCCAGTCTACGCCTTACGCCTTAGTGTACAGGTTCGAGACTGTTTTACCCTTAGAGGTTCAGCTTCCGCCACTCAGAATTGCAGTTGCGAACAAAATTACTACAGTAAAGAATGTCAAACTACGACTAGAAGAATTGGAAAGCCTGGAAGGGAAAAGACTTTCAGCACAGCAGAATTTGGAACTGTATCAAGACAAGATGATTCAGGCCCATGATAAATTGTTCCATCCAAGGACATTCAAAGTCGGTGACTTGGTTCTAGTTCTCAGAAGACCTATTCTTTCACATCACAAAATAGGTGGTAAATTTGAACCGACATGGGAAGGGCCATTTGTGGTCGAGACAGTTTACTCAGGAGGTTCATACAAGCTTGTAAATTGCCGTGGAGACCGACCTATACTTCCAATTAATGGACGATATCTCAAGAAGTCTTACACAACCTGATGTTTCGAAGGATGAATCCTCATTCCAAGAAGCACGGGCACAGTAATTACTTATGTCTGGGTCCGAACCGAAAAATATAAATATAAAAGGTGGATGATAAAGAAAATTGTTTAAAAAAATGTTAAAAAGAAAACATGTGAAATCATGATAATAAAGTCTTTATCCTTCCTTTCAAACCGAGTCTCAATCTTGATCTCTCTTGATCTTTTCCTACTCCTATTTAAATTTAAAATAAATGAATAAAAGCTCATCATTAATAAACATATTTTTCTATTGTTCTTGTTCTTAGTACAGCCTCTGATCTTTTCCTTGTTTTTCACAAGGCAATGTCGAACGGGCGGTTGGTTTTGATCTTTAAGAATGGCATGAGTCTAGAACTTGATGAAAAGAGGGTGAGGGATGGAGCCGTGATCGAGATTGACTCTGACTTCACACCAGCTGGGATACAATATGAAGAAAATGATTGGACATTGATTGATCGAGAAGAACTCCGCAGCCATATAGTGATGAAATTGGGTGGCTCAAATCAACCATCTACCGGCAAAAAGAGAAAAACAAACGTCGCTCATGCAACAGGAGAAGATAAGAAAGTTAAGTCCGTTGTTGCTACAGCAGAGGGCAGGCTTGTCAGTGTCGTGCCCACAAAAATCCAAGGGGTAAGGAGAGCTACACTCACAACCACTCAGCCAAGAAACAAGAACCGTCGCATTCGCAAGATGCTAACTAAGCTGGCAGCAGATCAGTATGAAGATATAGTCGCTACCGTCAGTACAGATGCTTCAAAGAGATTAGTTCGTCAGGAACTAGAAAGGAGGAAGTCAATTCCAAGTACAGCTGAAAGGATGAAAGAAATCCTGAGGAAAACATAAACGGAGATATTACCACGACGCCAGACAGATGCACCAGTTCTGAAGAGTCTTGTTGTGAAAGCAACCTCAGAGGATGTCCCAACAGAGACTATCCCCGAGGAGCCAAGACATGCAGGAGAGCGTGTCAGGGTGGAACCATACATTCCCAAGTACGTTACTAGACCTCGCCGGTTGCAGATAATTCCAAAATATGAGTTAGAAAGAATGCATAATGTCAAAAAAAGAACTTTTGAATATTTTGAAAGAATTGGAGGCAAGAGGATCAATATTTTAGAAGGCATCGAGCTGCATACAGATGTGTTCTCAGATTACGAACAACAACAAATTGTAGACTACATACTTGAACTCCAGAAAATGGGCCGAGCTGGTCGTCTGAGGGAAAAGACTTATTTAGAACCCCGAAGATGGATGCTAGGGAAAGGAAGAGTTACGATCTAGTACGGATGTTGCTACAACTTCACGGTAGACAGAAAAGGAAATCCACCAGGGATACTCCGTCGCAGTGAGGTGGATCCGATGTCGAATGTTATTAAAAGAATGGTAAAGAGGATGATAACATGGAGGGTATTGCCTGCAGATTGCATACCCAACAACAACATCATTAACATCTACAAGGAGGGTGACTGCATACCTCCACACATAGATCATCATGATTTCGTTAGACCCTTCTGCACAGTGTCTTTTGTCAACCAGTGGAATATCATGTTCAGATCTGACCTCCGGATAGCAGGCCCCGGTGAGTTTTGAGGGCCGGTGGACTACCGGTAGGTTTTGTCATGGTATTAAAAGGGAATGGAGCGGACATCGCAAAGCATTGCATTCCAGGGGTGCCTGTTGAGCGGATCTCTGTTACTTTTAGGAGGATGGATGATAGAAAAATGCCTTTCCATTTCCAACCAGATCCAGAGTTAGAGAATCTCCGGCCTTACGAGCTGTGAGTTACATGGGAGATAGCACACCTCCAATGCACATCCATACGGCATTTCTGCCAAGGATGACTTGGAAGGAGATGTTATTGTCCATGTATCTCACTATTCAGACATGGATTATGACAGCTACTTTTAAAAAAAACTTGAAGAATGTTACGCAATCCGTTTTGAATTTATATGGATTGTATGAGATATTAAAATCTCAAAGAAAATATCATCATGTTTTGGATCAAGATGTATGATGTATTTTCAACAAGGTTGAAATGAAAGTGACCATGTCATGTTTTGCTTTCACCTCTTTTTGTGTGAATTGACTAGGAAACGTCATTAAATTAAAAAAACTTCGAGCAGAGAACAAAGGGAAAATGAAGATAAACGAGAACCTTTTTTTAAGTATCTAAATGTAAAAATAAATTCTAAACTGATACGAATTCTAAATATTTTTGAAATTGAATCACCAAAATAAATAAAATAAATTTGAATCTCAATCTGAATCGTTCAATCTGAATCCTTCGATCTGAATTCTTTGATTTGAATCTCAATCTGAATTCTTCGATCTGAATCCTTCAATTATTCTTCAAAACAAAATCTGTTTGAAACTCTTCTGAAATTCAAATCTTTTCCTCGACTTGTCACAGGGTCGAGTCTTTTCAACTTGGTTCACTTAACAGTTCTTTTTAAATCTTTTCTCTGCGTGTTAGAGGATCGACTAATTCTATTGACACAGAGCCACGAACTTTGTTCGATTTGGTTCTGATGGCATGGGATTGGGTCCCTCTTCATACAGATAAATCCTAAAGATTGGAACCAGTTTCCATTTCTCATTAAATCTTCGAGATTGGAACCAGTTCCCATTTCTCATTAAATCCTTGAGATTGGAACCATTTTCCAATTAGTTTCCAATTCTCATTAAATCCTCGAGATTGGAACCAGTTTCCAATTCTCATTAAATCCTCGAGAATGGAACCAGTTTCCAATTCTCATTAAATCTTCGAGATTGGAACCAGTTTCCATTTCTCATTAAATCCTCGAGATTGGAACCGGTTTCCATTTCTCATTAAATCCTCGAGATTGGAACCGGTTTCCAATTCTCATTAAATCTCGGAGATTGGAACCGGTTTCCAATTCTCATTAAATCCTCGAGATTGGAACCGGTTTCCAATTCTCATTAAATCCTCGAGATTGGAACCAGTTTCCAATTCTCATTAAATCTTCGAGATTGGAACCAGCTTCCATTTCTCATTAAATCTTTGGGATTTGAACCAGTTTTCATTTCTCATTAAACCTTCGAGGCTGGAACCAGATTCCAGTTCTCTTTAGACCTTCGAGGCTGGAACCTGATTCCAGTTCTCTTTAAACTTTCGAGATCAATACCTAAATTCTGAATCTCATCCTTTTCAATCGATACTTAAACTCCAATTCTCACTCCGAGGCTGGTACCTAAATTCCAGTTCTCTTCATAATCCCGAGGTTGGAACCTAGGTTCCAATTCTCATTTCAAATCTAGATTTACTTGAATTGATTCTAAATTAAACCTCAATCGAAATTGAAACTCAGAACAAATTGAAATCTAAACTCACACATTAAAAATTAAAATAGAAAATGAAATGAAATCTAAATCGAATTTCCCCAGACCTTATGATCTGGAATTCACCTTCTTCTCTTTTCCCCAGCGAGAGTTCAGGGATCTCCAGTCTTGCATATATACTCGATACTCCCCAGCTGAAATTTGTTTCTACTCCTTTCTAAGTGTGTCACTTAGACGTCTGTGTTGGTTTTGTTGATCTCTTCGGTCAACACCAATACGCGCGGTGTGCTTGGTTAGCACACCACACCTATTGGAGGTCCATTTGTTGACCTCATTTTTTATAAGGTCTCTTCTCTTCTCTCTCCTTAGTACATAGGATCTAGCCTTAGGCATTCCCTTTGACTATCTTAGAGGACTAGAAATGGAACCCACCACTTAGAAATTTAAACAGCTCTTAAACTCCTTGCAAACCTGACAAGTTTGATTGTAAACCCCCAAGTCACTTGGAGGGTTAAAATCAAATGTGGAGGTTTAAAAGATGAGTTCCCTATCGGACTCTTTGGTATTAGGACTACCCTGGGTGTCCTGGTCTGGTAAGGGTTGACTTGCACACACATTACACTTTCACACACATTCCAATTCTAAAACCATTCATGCCTAGCTTCACTTCCTTACTCATGTAGGTAATTTATATGGATGGACCTTGACCCCTAGGCTCTTGGCTAAGAGGGTTAGGAACAACATAGTGAATGCCTCAAGTGAGTCCTCTCATGGCTCTTATGGGCTTGATATGGCTTCATGACACAACCAAAGTGATTCTATTTTACTCAAACTTGATCAATCTTCATTTTTCCAAAATTTCAATTTTTGACCCCCGAGGCCCTACACCCACCAAACCTACAAAATGTCAAAGAAGCTACCCAGAATTTGTAAAATTGCCTAAATTACCCAAAATTCCTCAAAACCAATCCTAAACATTTCCCCCCACTCAAATTGATCATCCTTAGCCAACTATACTAAAAATTCAAAAAATACCCCCCCAAAACCCTCCAAATACCCAAAATGCCCTTCTTAACAAAAAATTTCATAAATTCTAAAAATTCCCAAAAAATTCCAAATAATCCCAAATATTTCTAATTTCATTTTTTCAACTACACCATAAGCCAACTTTGTCAATTTAAAACACTTTTACCAAAACCCCAAATTTGACCCATTCTTAACCCAAGTGGACCCAATGTCCCACTAAACCAACCCAATTGACCTCAATTTTGGTCCAATTCAATTCTAAACTTCAATTAAATATCCCCAATATCAATTTAGACCAAATCCAAGCCCAATTTGATTGAAATTTTGATCCAATTTCAATTTGAAGCTTAAAGCCCAATTTTGGCCCATGACTTAAACCTAGCCGAAACCAACCCAATTCAACTCTAAATAAACCAAAATCTTTTCCTAAACCTTCCTAATATCTCCACAAACAAAAAACTAACAATATTTGCCCCAAACTTGAACTTAAACTCCACCCAAGCTTAACCCAAAGTCAAAATCCCCATTTTTGGCCTAAACCCAAACCTAACCCAAATGGGCCCAAATCCCAAAATCAAATCCCAACCAAAGTTGAAAAATCTTTGTGACACTCCCATGAACATTTCTCAACATTAATTTTACATTAAATCCAACCTTAGCCCGACCTTAAACCAAGTTAGCCCAATTTGACCCACTTTGGCCCCTTTACTAAAAAAACCCACATTAAACCCAATTCAATTCAAAACAACTTCAAATTTGTTCCAAATAACTCATGACACATCCCTAAACTAAACCCAACACTTATTTGGCACAATATTTTACAGAAATTTCATCCACCAACTTGTTTTAAAACCTAAAAGCCCACCTTTTTTAAGACACTTTAAAAGCCCATCCAAAACAATTTCAAAGGCCCAAAACCTATTTCAAAACCCATATGACATCTTCATTGGTCATCCATTTGATAAAATCACCCCCTAAGTTTTATTTCATCATTTAAACAAACCAAATGTGGCCCCATGAAAATTTTCATCAAAATGTCTAAAAATTCAAAACCCTTTTTCATGTAATTGACCAAGCTTTGCCCCTAGCCACATGGAGCCATGGAGCCATGGAGCCATACATAAGCCATATGCAAGCCTTGAAAGGCACTTTCCACATCACCAAACCATTTATGGCTAGAGAGGGAACCCCTTTCCAAACTCCTTCTTAAGCCTTTTTAACCCCTTTTATGTCACACTCTAACCCATGCTTAATCAAAATTCTTGGGATAGAGACTTCTCCACCAAAACGCAGTTGAGCCAAATGATTCATTTCAGCCCAAGTCAAACTCTTGGAGGGTGAACCCAACCCATTTCCATGGCTTGACCAAATTAAGCCCAAAAGACCCTTTCCCCTTGCCACTTAAATAAAACTCCTTTACACATGTCAAGCCTCAATTGAACACACCAACTTCCACCCCTGACCCCACTGGCCAGATGGTGACCTAACCCTGCCGGCCAGCCACCTGGGTCGGCGGAAAACGCCATGGCCGAGAGCTCTATGTGAGCCAAAATTTTTAATTCTTCCTTGTTGAGTTGTCCCAGTCCAATTAAACACCATGGTTGTTCTTCTCTTGCATAGAGCAGCTGATCCCAAGCATCAAAACCCACCTGGAAGGCCCTCCAGCCATGTCTATTTAAACCCACCACCCTCTTAGCCAAAGGAGGTGATGAACCAGACCTAAACAAAACTCTGCCAAAATTGCTCCAGGACCTTCTCCTCACCTAGAGCAATTGATCCCCACTGCTCTCCTGCCCTAAACCCCATTTATTGAGCTTAATTTTGGAGCTCAATTCTCAGCCCAAAACCAGGACATTTCCCAAACCTCCACTAAATCCAAATTAAATTCACCCACACCTGCACAGGACTAAGAGAAGGAGTTCCCCAGTGAAAGCCCCCTCTCTAGGCCACCCATTTGCTCCAACCTCCAAGCTTTGAAATCGAGCGTGGACACTTTCATACCTAGACAATTCCCGCAGCAAGAGACTTCATCTGGAGCTTCCTTGGGTGCAATCGAAGGTGCACAACTCTTTGATTGAAGTTAGACTTCTCAGAGTAAAGGTATGGATCATTCCTTCCTCCCAAGCTTCCAGTGATTCTCCATTTTGTTTTACTTAATTTCATAGCATGTAAACCATATGGATGTGTTCGTCGCTTTAAGATGAATCCATAGAGCATAAGAACATGAAAATCCATTGAGAAATGAGAGAGTTCTTAGGGTTTTAGTGTGGACGGTCACGGGTGCACACCAGTTGTAGACAATGACCAGGCGTCATCCGATCGAGTGCGTATCGAGTGGACGATCCAGATTGCGCAGGACCAGAGAATGTTACATGAACCGCGGGCCCCTAGAGCGCTGAGTCAAATGTCGGCGTCGAATGGGAGCGCGATGCGTGGGTTTTCGGAGCTCCCGAGGATGAGTCGGCGCCACGTGGATAAGTAGAAATATAGGATTTTTTTATTTATTTAAATACCTAGAACTTAGAAAATTCATATCTTTGTGTACAAAAATCATAAAAATAAACTAAAAATACCCTCTTACTCAGTGAACAGAGGAGAATAATGTGGAAAAGAAAATCAAGTTATTTTGATGAGTATTTTATTTTTAATAAATTATTTACTTATTTCAGTATTTTGATTCTTCATTTTCATAGACAATTCACCATGGCATAAGACCATAGGGCTTTTGAAGCCTCTGATCTCGGGAACATTCCCTGAATTTTTCAAGATCAGAGGCCATCTCTATGGAAAGTTATGTATTTTCAAGTTTAGGACACTATTTTTGGTATTTTAATTCCAATAATTAGCATGTTGTTCAATAAATTCTAGAAAACTTTCAGGAAGATTTTTAGGACTAGAAGACTCTAGGATAATTATATCTTGAGTTAACTCATTAAGAATAACCCTAATTGACCTAATTACTCAAAACTGAACTTTAATTAATTAGGGTTAAGCACACATTAAAATAACTTGAAAATAATTCTCCACTGATCTTTAGGATCAGAGGGACCTCACATAAAAATTTAAAGTCAATTGGAAATATTTAACCCCACTAAATGGATTAATTAAGCCACATGATCAAAACTAAACTTTAAAAATTCATAACTCCAAATATACATTTCAAAAATTCACCAAATTGGTTTTGTGGGCTCTCTGATATCAGAGAAGTCTATAAAAATTAAAATTGGAATTTTCTAAAATTTTTTATTTTTAATGATATTTTTGATATTTAAATAATAAAAAAATAATAAAAATCACAAAAATATTAAAAATCATAAAAATATCACATTTTGACTTCTAATCGCTTAGGAATAAAACAAATATTTTTCTCAAGTTTCAAAGTAAAGATATTGAATTTTAAATGCTTAAAATAATTTTTAATATTAAAAAATGTATTTTCTAACCTTTTCACTAAATTAATTCCAATAAATCAAAGAAAAATCAAAAAATTATAAAATTTATTTCTCTGAACTCCTTGAGGTTAGGGAGATTTAAGAAAAATATAAAATTCATTTTTTAACTTTAATTTTATTTTATAATTAATTAATACTCCAAAAATCAAAATAATAATAGTAAATAAAATATAATTTAAAAAATCACCAAAATTGGTCTAAGTGGTCCTCTAGTCATTAGAAACATCCAATAATTTTCTTAAGGACAGAAACCTTTCCTTGGTCATGTTGTTGAATTTCCATTGAAAATCCCTATTTTTCACTAAAAATAATTATATAAATAAATTAAATTCAGAAAAATCACATTTTCTCCTCTAATGTCTTAATTGACATATTAGTGAGTGACATAAAGATCTCAAGTTCATTTAAACTAAATTTAGTGAATTATGAAATAAATAAGCCTAAAAGGGCATAAAGGTAACTAAAGAATTTAAACTCCTTTATTAAAATTTTAGGTTTAATTAAAAATGGAGGGAAAAATATTTGATTTTATCTTTCTTGGATGATTGAAACATTGGGAAATTAAAAGGGTAGAAACCCATTAATCACTTTTAATAAACCAAAAATGAAACTTTAATTATTTAAAAAAATTTAAATTTTGGAAGATTAATGAAAATTTGAATTATTAAAAATAGGGATATAGCTTGAGAGGATATTAATTCTTTAATAAAAAAATCTCTAAATAAATCACCTCAATAATATTTAACACTTAATTAAGATTAAAATGATAATCCAAACTAAGTAAGACAAAATTAAAAAAATTAAAAAAAATAATAACCCTTAAATTAAAGGAATTAAATTAAATTAAATTAAATTAAATTAAATTAAATTAAGAAAAAATTAAATTAAATTAACATTTTAACAATTAAATTAAATTAAATTAAAAATATTGAAATTAAATTAAATTAAATTAAGTTAAATTCAATTAAATCAAATTTAAATTAAATTAATTCAACATCATTCAATAATAAAAGTAAAACGAATTTAAAATATTAAAATCATCTAAAGTATAAGGATTTAAACCAAAAATAATTTGAACATTATTCCAAACTTAAAATTATTAATTAAAAACTCATAATTAAACTAAATCACTTTAAACCATTAACTCAAACTTCAAATTAAGAATGATTAAAATTCTCAACAAACCAACTTGCCCCTAAAGGCTTTAATTATTATAACTCTTAAATAGAGTATTAAGTGAGATGTCACTTCATTCACCAGGTAATCAAATGCTCAAGTTCGCTGAGCAAGAGACAAAGCTTAACTAAACTCTTGGATAATTAATTTACCTGTGCAATTAAATTTACTTGGATTCAAAATAATCTCGGAAATGTTGAAAAGATCTGTAGGACTCGTCCTAAGCACTTTCTCAATTTGATGAGATGTTTTAGAAGAAAAATTGAATTTAATTATTCGTTGATGAAGAAAATAATCCATAAACAAAACACAAGAACCTAGACGTCATAGGAGATGAGTAGTTATAGGATTACGACTTTGGTAGACAACCAAAACCTTCCCTTAGCTTTACCTAGGTACTTGTTATAAATATTCAAATGCCTTAATATATGTTTTAAGTGCAGCTTGGGATGACGGGAAGACCCTCTAGGTACGCTTTTATTTTATTGCAATTTACTTTATTACAAATTATTTACAGGCACTGTACTTTACTTTTTCTTGCATGTTAAATAAGACT
Source organism: Papilionanthe hookeriana x Papilionanthe teres (assembly GCA_022702705.1). Lineage (NCBI taxonomy): Eukaryota > Viridiplantae > Streptophyta > Magnoliopsida > Asparagales > Orchidaceae > Papilionanthe > Papilionanthe hookeriana x Papilionanthe teres. The sequence goes on from CM040428.1 coordinate 146,730,757, forward strand.
GTTGCATGAAAACCAAAACCTTTAGGATAGTCTCTGAACTGAAACCAAAACTAAATTAAAAGTCATCACAAGATAAAATTCACCGCCACAACATTACAAAATATAAAACAACTCAAAATTTAATCACAAACGGAACAACAAAACTACAATTGCAACTAAATTAAAACGTCTCGTTGAATGATCGAGAATACCTCGGATGATGTAACCCACATGTTGCTAACGAGATTTCCTACGGTCTAAATGAAAGTGTGGAACTCATTCAGTTGAGTTTAGCAAATTCATCTGGACTAAGTGAATTCGATGAAAATAACGGTACCGGGATGACGGAACCGTGGGGATCTTAATCGGTTCTGTTTAAACAACTTTAAGATTTGTTTTAATTAAAATATTAAAAACATTTGGATTTTAAGATTTCTAAACCAAAACACTTCTCTCATCTCTTGATTTTCACCTTCTAAAACTAAACCTCTGCAACAACAAGGAGCTTGGAGCATGCTGGGCAGCACAGCCATCGTCATTAGCAAAACTCGGGACTACTTCAGTAAAACCTTTCGTAGAATTAAATAACCAAGCCATAGGACATCGAGGTAGTTTGCCTAGTGCAACATAAATCCTCAACTCTTAGTTAGGCATTTGTATAATCATGTTATGCAAATTAAGCCCTAACCGGTCTTAGGACTCCGAGGTAGTCGTTTGGTACGACATAAACCCTCACATCTTCGAGGCTATTTCTATGATCATGTCATATAACATTAAGTAAACTCCCAAATCTAAGCCAAATAATAGGATAGTTTGGGAAGTTGCCAAGATTCTTCTTGGATCCTCAACTTCTCCTACTTATCTTCCTTTGGACTTAAAATAAACTTGTTCCAAATTTGAGTTGAACCCTATTGAAATTTCCAAAATCCAATCCTTTGAAATTCTTGAGAGAAAAACTACTGATAATTATCGAGAGTTTTCTTAAATGATTCCCGTCATTTAAGATGTAATTAACTATAGGTGCTTGCCCTTATAGGGAACTTTAAAAACCAAGGTAATATAAACACTGCTTAATTTCTTTGTATTAAGCAGATGAACTTGTCGGCTTATAAAATTGGTTTGCAGACCAAACAGATGTCACAAATCTTCTAGTTTATTTAATCGAGCCCCATCATCAAGCAGTGTGTCTATTCTAAGGGATAGATACACGGTTTGTGATGCGATGCTCGTTTTTGTAGACTGTTTGGGATGTGTGATTGGTTTGATTTCATATCTTAAAATTTTTAAATTTAAAATTATTTTCAAAATCAAATACTACTTTCTAAATTATATATATTTAAATAAAATTTAAAATTTAAAATTCGCCGACAATTTCTATAGGCAACCCCTTTTCAAAAATACAACACTCAACCTAAAAATATGCCGATACATAGAGACTTCATTCAATACTTTAATTGTTAGACTGTGTTTTCATGAGTACATGGTCACGTCATCCCTACATCAATGCATAAAATACTACAAGGATGGTTAAGAGCATTGCATCAAGGGAGATTTGCAACCGTTCACGATACATGAAGTGGGCATGCACGAAGACGCCACCTACTACGCCCCGCCAAAGAAAACTGTGTTCTCAAGAAATATTTTGGTAAACAAAGTAGAAGACTCAGATAAATTGCAAAGACGTGACTGATACATCTAAAATATACAGTATTTTTATGCACATTTTTATACTAATTTTTGATGATATTGTACTTTAATGAAAGATATTTTGTGTTTTTCTTGCAGGTATGATGAAAATATTAATTATGATGAAATGAGTGAAAAAGGACCAAATATGGAGCAAAATTATGAAGTTTAAGAAATTTGGCCTCTAGCACCTAAGCGCCAAAGTGCTGGCGCTTAAGCGCCACAGTTAAAAATCGAATTTAAATGAATTTTGGCACCATTTTCAAGGGGTTTTTGAAGAAATTTTTGGTGGTGACTTAACTTCCTTTTGGCGGCAAATTTGAATGATGGGATGCATCTTTTAGTGGATACATTGAATCTAGATATGATGGCACCTTTTGGAAAATTATAAAAATGAATCCTCATAATTTGCAAGTGTGTGTTGAAAGGGTTATTATTCAGTGTGTGTTATTAGAGTGGTTATTAGAGTGTGTTAAGTTTTAGAGTTCTTCTTTTTTATAGTAGAGAGTAGAGAGTAAGAAAGAAAAAAGGGTTGGTGTGAAGCCTTCTTCTCACCAATTTTCTTTTATCCTTATATCTAGTTTTTATTGAAGTTTAAAGTCTTTATTAGAGTCACCAGAGTTGGGCGCCAATCTCTGTAGAGTTGTATTGTGGAAACCAAAATTCCAAAGGAACTTCCAGAGTCTGGAGGAGAAGATTTTCAGATAAGTATTTATCTTTGTTTTTACATTTTTTTTAAGTAAGATTGTTGTGTTTTCATTATGGTTTATGCTTTTATATCGAGTTTTGTTTGTGTTTAGTTCATGAAATCTGAGTAGTTTAGTTTATCTTTTTCTTTCTTAGATGATGAAGTAATTAAATTATGGAAGTAATGTTGTGGAAAGTATAAGTGTTTAATGTTGGAATAAATTGTGATGATTCAATTCCTTGAACTTAATTTACTTCTTGATTTGGTCAATTAAGATGTTAAAATTTATTGGGAGATTATGTAAAATTCAATGTGGTATTGTCTAAAACAACAATTGGAAAGAATCACATGTAATTATATGGTTGAGAATTGTAGTCCATATGATTGAATGCAAATATATAGGGAGATATGCTTTGTTGAGTTGTAAAATTAGAGGACTTTAGAGTGACAGGCTAAAGTCCCCTAATTTGGTTTGTTATTTTAAATTTTGTTATGAGATGTTAGCCCCCAGATGGAGGGAATAGAGAGAACTCTAGAGTGAGAGCTGGTATCTTCCCTGCCTAACCAATCTACAAAATTTTAAAATTTCAAATTAATCAATTTTCTTTATAGAATCAAGTATGGGTGAAGAATATAATTGCTCCTATTTGGCACAATACATTTAAATACTTCCAAAACATTAAATTTCATAATTATTACTGATTCATTGAAGAAAGAAAAATATATTTGATTTTTATAACATTTATATCATGTTTAGAGTAATGATAATTTCATTTTCTGCTTTAACTTGTAATTAAAAATATCAAAAATAACTTTTCAAAATTAAAACCTTAAAACATACTTACAAAAATAAATTAACAAAGTAAAAAGTTATTTTTCTTATTTCTTTAAATTTTTAAACATTTTCCTGTGGGTTCGATATCTCGGGTTTTAATCAGAAAGTCCTATATTACTTGATAAACGATAGGTATACTTGCGTAAAATGTCATATTATAAATCATAAATTTCATATATAAATTGTAAACATAAATATTCGGGCATCAGGGACCGTACAGCTCAGCTTCAATAGTCCTTCACCACTCCTTTACAACGAGGCGGTGGAGGTTCTTTTAGCCCGCGCATCCGAGGTCGAGGCCGGGGACGCGGATGAGGGAAAACTTACCAGACGGTTGAACGGACGAAACTTTTGATCAACATTGACATGGAAGAAAGCTCCGTAGAAGAAAAAGAAATGATGATAATCAACCAGAATAAAGTGTAGTTCGAGATCACTTTGGAAGATACGATGACGAAAAGTGAACATGAGTCAATGTACAATAGGATTAACCATTACGTGCAAGACATGACTTTAAATCTGATCGATCCTCAAAGGATCAAGAGTCTGGAAGTCAAAGAAGTCCATAATGGTGGCGTTAAACCAATCAAGTTTTACCGAGCTTCTTCCTCTACCTCTGCACCCGTTTTAAATCTTGAAGAAAATAATAATGAATTGATGGAATTGCCTTTTGGTTATTTTTTTTCCCGTGTACAAAATCTAATTCAACAAGGACACATACTAAGACAAATGCCAAAAGGCTAGTTACAACTATTTGAGAAGTTATGGAATATTAAGAATCAAAAACTGAACTCGAAAGAAGGTCTCGGGTTTGGAACTGTAAGACCGGTCGATGACTCAGAATTTTGCATGGTTGTTAATAGCCAGTCAGATAAAATTTTCTTTGACATACAAGAAGGCTTCGAAGATTCTACAATCGATGATGCTCCACCAGTGTTCGAAGAGGAGATTAAGTCAACAATTGACAAGTTGAAGGAAATCAACCTCGGGACGGGGGAGCAACCCCGACCCACTTTCATAAGTTCACTACTCAGCGATGAAGAATCTCAAGACTTGGTCAAATTATTGTCAAAATACAAAGATTGCTTCGCCTGGAGCTACGACGAAATGTCAGGGTTATCCCCATAACTTGCAATTCATCACCTCGGAGTGGATCAGAATATGACACAAGTAAAATAAGCCTCTAGAATAATGTGTTTTGATATAGAACAACAAGTTACAGCTGAGATAAAGAAAGTAATCGAAGCTAATTTTATTTGAGAAGAGCAATACCCGACCTGGTTAGCCAACGTTGTGCCAATTAAGAAGAAAAGTGGACAGATTCATGTATATGTCGACTTCAGGGATTTAAACAAAGCATGTCCGAAGGATGAATTCTCGTTACCAATACCCGAACTAATGGTGGACATTGCGTCGGCATATGAGATTTTCACTTTTATGGACGGATCATCAGGATACAATCAGATCAAGATGGCTCTAGAAGATGCAACACTTACAGCTTTCAAAAGACCAATTGGAATCTACTGCTGCACCGTAATGTTGTTCGGGTTGAAGAACGCCGGTGCAACTTACCAGCAAGCGATGACAATGATCTTTGATGACCTCATCCATAACCAAGTAGAACGTTACGTAGACAACCTGGTCATCAAAAGCAAAGTAAAAGAAAACCACATATACGAACTATTACTACAATATAATCTCAAGATGAATCCCTTAAAGTGTACCTTAGGCGTTACCTCCAGGAAATTTCTAGATTCCTTGTCCTTCATCAAAGAATCAAAATTGACCCAGAGAATAGAAATGCCTCCTCCCAAAACTTTAAAGCAACTATATTCTTTTCAAGGAAAATTGGCATACTTAAGATGCTTTATATCTAATCTGTCGGGGAGGTGTCAGCCTTTCTCGGCATAAATTAAAAAGAACATCAAATTTATTTAGGAAGAGAAATGTCAGTATGCCTTCAAAGATATCAAGCGATATCTTATGACACAACCCGTTTTACCATCCCCTATCCCGAGTAGAGCGCTGATACTTTATACCATGACATTAGACGGCTCCTTCGAAGCTCTTCTAGCACAAGTTAATGATGAGGGTAAGGAAAACACACTCTACTACTTGAGTCCTCGTCTAATACATGTAGAGGTAAAGTATCCTCCTATTATGAAACATTGTCTAGCTTTAATTTTCACTGCTCAAAAGCTTAGACACTACATGTTGTCTCATAAGGTTAACCTAATTTCGAAAGTTAATCCATTACAATATTTGATGACCCGACCCACACTTTCATGACGTTTAGCAAGATGGTCAATGATTTTATTGCAATTCGATATAACTTTGTCGGCCATTAAATTTTGAAAGAGGTGATTTTAAAATATAGTTTAGATTTTAAAAGAGTTTATTTTAAAATAACGAGATACCGTACATTCAATAGTTTGGATTAGTCGAGTGTAACACTATAAGTAATGCATTTATCCCAAAGGGTAAACACATCACTTGAATAGTGACACTTAACTAAATGAACTAAGGAATCTACGGTATCCGTTTAGCCTGCAAAACTACTTTTATAAGTCGACAAGTTCTCCTGTTTAATATAAATGATTAAATTGAGTTTTTTTACCTGTGTTCTAAATTTCCATATAAGGGAAAGCCCCTATAGTTAATTACATCTTAATTGACTGACGGGAGTCACTTAAGAAAACACTCGATTAAGATCAGTGGTTCTACTTTTAAGAATTTTAAAATTTAGGTTTCCAAGATTGGACACAAGAAAGTCAATAGGGAACGACTTAAAATGCAAACAATTTATTTTAGGAGTTCAAAAGAACGAAGAAGTAGGGGACATAACGGATCCGAGAAAAGCCTTGGTGACTTCCCAACTATCCTATTATTTGGCTTTAATTTTGAGAAAATATTAATTGATGTTTCATCTTGCTAGTTTTATTATTTAGGACTTAACATTCGCACGATACCTGATCGTACGAATAGCCAAACAAGATCAGAGGATATATGTCATGTCGAACGACAACCTCAGAATTCTAAAAGTATTAGGACATATACTGCACAACAGAGTTGTGCAGAAGTCTAAAAAACGGAGTGAGGTTTTACGTCGCACTAGGCGAACTACCTCAAAATCCTATGGGTCTGTTATTTAAACTAAAGAAAAGGTTTTGCTGATGTAGACGCGTCCTGCTACTGTAGATCACCCTCCTCCGTCCGCTGCATCCTCGTCGTGCTGCCCTTGAAGTTTTGCTCCAAGCTCCAAACTCCTCGTTGTAACGATTATGAGTTCAGGGCTTATGTTTTGAAATGTACATGTATAATCTTTGTTGGGTCTTAAGGATTAGTGTAGCATACCTTCTGAATAGGTATCCTAATGTTGTCTATCCTTGGGGTTTTGCTATTATATTAAATTAAACAAACTGTAGAGTATATTATACACAAATAAAACACGTTGCAGAGTACATGAAAAGGAACATAGTAAAGAAAAGTAAAGGTACAAAGTAAAGAAATTGGTATGAGAATATTATTTAACATAAGGTGCAAAAGCTCCGCGTGAGTGTGCTATGTATATGAATCTTCCAACTGTTTGGATATTTCTTATCCAACTCTCAATATGTACACAATTGAAATCATGATAAATACACGAAAGCTTGCATCTTCAAAGAATGGTCATATCATTGAACCCTCGAGTAAGGTACCAATATAATCCCCCGAATTTTTCACATGGGGTCTTTTATCACACATAGCACACAAACCATTAATATTGTCTCACAAAATAGTGATGTTATCACTTACTAAGAATGAAGTTCCTCAAACATTTATTCATGCATAGAGTTGAAGCACCAAGATATGAATGTAAATATAATAGTATGTTAGAATTGTGTGCTATATGTGTAAATACACGGGCATTGTGTAGCAGAAATGTAAATTTCATCAAATACCAATCGAATTGCATCTAACCCATAACAAAGTTTTAGGTCAAAGAAGACTACGTAGTGCAAATCTTAAAAAGTAACTCAACATTGAAAAGGTTGCCATAAAACATCTTTAAATTTTGGTTTGATTATGCTATGAAAGCAGATGCAATATCAAAATTTTGTTTCTCAACATCCGATGTCTCAAAGTTTACAATTTATTGGAATACATACATATGGGGTTTTTTTTTTTTTGGAAGGCTTTGCATGCATATAAAATATCCTTATGTATTTACTTATAAAACATCTAAACTTTAAAGTTCTTTTTTTATTATGCAGGTCACCCTAAAGAAAAGGGTGCATTATTTTCTTTTAAAAGTTGAAGTAACGCTATACATATATATATTTGTGTTCTGCAATCTTTAGGCGGCAAGAATGTAAAAGCGAAGTTTTGGTTTTATATCTGTAAACACATAGGGAATTAATGTTGTGCATGCAAATATTCAAGTTTTGGTGTTATGCATGTAAACCAATAAGCATTGGGTGGTATGCACGTAAAAAAAGAAAGAAAAAAAAATACATAGAGATTGAGTGCACGCTTATAAATCTTTCTAAATAAAACCTAATAAAATAACCTGATCACCACGTAACACAACCTATATTCAAAGGAAATTTATTAACGCATTAAATATGAAAATGAAAGCTAATACTTGGAATAACACACCACACAATATATTTGCAATGACATTCTACAACCAATCAAATGAGGAGTAGAACATTTAAATGAAGATGTATAGCACGCCAACATTTGCTTCTCAATACTTATTGTACTTGAAGTTACTCAGTATTTTGCAGAATATTTGCACATAAGAAATCCACAAGGTCGCTATAATCATCATTCAGTCCATAAGGGTATGAAAATTTAAGTGAAACTATCAAGCAGAATGTAAAAGTGCATACCATCAATTTCTATGTATTTAAATATCTCCAGCTGAAATTTAATTTTTCTTTTTATTATTATTTTTTTTACATTCATACCTTCCAAATCATTTGTATCGCATCAAAATATTACTATTCAAACTGCTAAAAATGAAATACAGCTTTTCATGCATAGGGTAAAGTGATATATGTGTAAGAACAGAAGTTCGTGGGTTAAATATGTAAATGCTACAAAAAAAAAAAAAAAAATAATAATAATAAAAAAAAAAATTAAGTGGCATGTATGCAAATCCTCCAAATATTAATTTTCATGGGAACACCATACCCAAAGGTATCCAAATGGCATGCCGGTTTCGTTTATACGCAAATGTGGATAATTTTCCATTACGTCAGAGGGAGAAAGGTAGCACCAAGTAAGAATACCAAATAACTACAGTGTAAATTGAAGGAGCATTGCCTTTTGTGCATTGCTTGCATTTGAAGTCTCCTGCCAGCCATTCAGCACTTCATAAGCACGCATTGGAACGACGATGGGCCCGTATTGAAAGGAGCTGCTAGACATTGTCGTGGAGACGACAAAGCGAGAGCAAACTCCATCGCACTTTAGCTCTTCTTCTCCTCCGACATGGTCTTGGCAGAAGCTGGGAAGCCTGACAACGTGCTTGGGTTTACCTCGCAAAAAGTCACAAATAAGATGAGAAGAGAATTCAATGCAATATAAGATCGCAAAATATGGTGCATATACAAATACATACATGTATTTGAGGGAATTTTGCAGGAATCCACTTATGAGAAATTACAGGAAAAGCATAGTGTTTCAAATATTACTCAGTTACTTTTGCTTTTATAGTCTAGAAATATCTCACAACAACTTTTATCAATTTGAATACAACATTAAAAACTGCAATGAAAAACTTTTGTGAACTGCAAGGAAATAGGAAGATTTACATGCATACCTCAATTATAATACGTTTATCTCATTAACACCCAAATCACAATTTATATATATATATTTATTTGCCACCTATTTCTATGCATGAGGAGGTATAATTTACCTTTTAGGAATTTGAACAGAAGCAGAAAAAAAGTTTCATGTAATATGAAAAATATAGGTGATACAAATGAGAAGTCAAAAGTTTGGCTGTTAGATATGTAAATGCACATGAGCTGGTGGTATGTATGTAAACAGTTAAGTTTAAGTGCTATATATGTAAGTTCAGAAAACTCGTATGGTATTTACATAAATGCTCAAATTATAATGTATCCATCTATCCAACATTTAGGCTCCAACTCATGTACTTCCGTTGGCGGTGGGGATTTCGATTTGTTCAGTTGCGAGGAGTGCAGAACAAGAGAGAGGTTTGTTTTTTTGTGTGGTTCGGAGAACTAAAAGTGTGCAGCCTTGCCATTAAAGCCAAACTATCTGTTAGAAGAATGAAGACTGCAGCAGATCTTCTCGTTAAAGGAAGAAGAGAAGAACAGCTCTCTTATTTTTCTTTTTGAGATATAAATAAAACAACACAAACAAAAGTTTTGGTCCTAAAATATAAAACATAAAAGAGAATTAAGAAATTCTCTGAACCTCATCCACGATGCAAGTAGCAGTTCAAGAGCCTCATTACCTGTATTGATACTATGGAAAGAAAACGATCAGACAGTTGGCTGCCATTGAATGCAAAGCCCCCTCAGAAATGGGTATAATTTGATTTGATCTATTTGGGGCCAATGTAATTCAGGGCACAGATCTGCTCCTCTCCCATGGCAGACATTACAGTCACCATCAGGTCCTTCCCTTCTTCCAAGCTGCCAGTGATCTGATAGGATCTGCCTTTGATGACTTTGTACCAATTCTTCCGGATGTTGCCAGCTTACTGCTGGAGGCGTCCGCATCTGCTTTAGACTCAAAGTGGTGCTCCTCATCTGACATTTCTATTTTCTCCCCTCGATCTCATCTCTCCAACAGATCAGCAGCAGGTTGAACGGAAGAGGGGGGGGGGGGGAACTAGGGTTCTCGAATGAGAGGAGAGGGAGACATCGGTCCGAAAAGGGAGACTGCTAAGGCATCGTGAGTACAGATGGCTTAGGGTCTCTGGGGGATCAAAAAGAAGGGCGAGTCTCGCGCCTAGAAAATGCAGAGTAGTCGTCAAGTGTTTCGGGAAGGGAAGAAATATTACATCAGGACTCCGCACGTAAAGGGAAGAAATATTACATCAGGACTCCGCACGTAAAGGAACGTGCGGAGCCCAATCAGGTGGCGCCACCTGGATATCCTGCCACGTCAGCAGCTGGGTAATAATAAAAAAAAAAACTCGTCTCCTTCAATTCGTGTGACCCGGCCCGTCCGAGATCCGACATTTTCCCGCTAATAGGAAACTAAAAATCGAGCGGGACTTCCAGGTATTTTCTTCCCCTACTGTTCTATTGTTTGCAGCTAAAGAAATACAGGCAGCTTGGATTTCGCTTACAATAACAAAGCTTCCATGGACAGTTCCTTGAATGATGTTGAAATGACAGAGGACCTTAACTCGTCGTTCTTCTTGAACCTTGAAGAAGAAGTAAGTTTCCTTTTACGTTAGGTTAGGGTTAAGGGTTTGCTCTTGGTGTCATTATTTTGTTTCGGGTGTTAACATTGTAGTTTACAGGTGTTATTGTCATAAAAAATTGATATTTCTACTATTTTTATGGTGTTACTCCGATGTTATGTGGGTTTCTGACTTTTTTTTAGTATTGTTACTGGAGTGGTATAGTAGTTGGCTCAGTCTGATGTAGTTATATTGGGTGTTGATGTATTTATATTGAGTGTTGTACAGTGGTGTTATTCAGGTGTTATTATTGTGTTATTGAGGTGTTATCATAATATTTTGCTGGGATTATCATAATATGTACTGTAGTTATTTGTAGGCATAGTTCATGTTGATATTATGGTGCAATATTTGTTGTTTTACTAGTTACAATGCTAACAATCTTGTGGTATTTTATTTTTATTCTAATTGTGTTATTGAGGTGTTATCATGGTGTTATTGCAGTGTTATTGAGATTTTATCATGATGTTTTGCTTTCCTGATCATTACATGTAATGTATGTGCAATATTTGTTGTTTTACTGGTTACAATGCTAACAAGCTTGTGTTATTTCACGTTTATTCTAATTGTGTTATTGAGGTGTTATCATGGTATTATTGCAGTGTTATTGAGATGCTATCATGATGTTTAGCTTATGTGATCATTATATGTAATGTAATTATTTGTGGGCACAATTCTTGTTGATATTATGACGTAATATTTGTTGTTTTAGTGGTTCGAATGTTGTCAAGCTTATTTTATTCCATCTTTATTCTAACTGTGTTACTGAGGTTTCATCAATGGTGTCAAGCTTGCATTATTTTGGTGTTACTCCAGTGTTATTCCTGCTAGATTGTGGTTCTGAATAATTTTTTTCTAATTATGTTCAAATTTGCAGTCATTTGAGCAAAGACATGATGACAATGAACCAATTACAGAGTCGTTTCTTAGCAGCTCTGTCCAGAATGAGTAAGAAGCATATGAAAGCTATCTTGCGTATGCACATCATATAGGATTCTCTGTTAGGAAGGATCACACTAGCTACTGGCCGAACTACAGAAAACTGAAGAGCAAAGATTTTATTTGTGGAAAAGCTGGGTACAAGAAAGAACCTACCAGCATGGATAAATTGAAGTTCAAAAAATCAGACACGAGGAGTGGCTGCAAGGCTATGGTTCGATGTGCTATTGATCTCGAAGGCAATTGGAGTGTGCTGAAATTTATTGAAAATGACAATCATCCTTTGAACGAAAATGGTGATAAGCATCTTCTTCGGTCCAGCAGAAGGATAAGTGAGATAACTGCAGATGTGTTAAGATCAATGACAACATCAGGGATCAGAGCAAGAGATGCATACCAATTCATTACCACAGAGGTCGGTGGTGTAGAGAATTTGGAATGCACTAAAAGAGATGCATTTAATTTCATTCAAAGAGAAAGAAGAGAGAAAATTGAACAAGGAGATGTCAATGCTCTGATACAATTTTTCATGGAAAGGCAAACTGGGGATACCATGTTTGCTTTGGATTTCTAAACAGATGAGTCTGGTCAGTTAACAAGTATTTTTTAGAGTGATGGGTTATCCATGTTGGATTATGACTGTTTTGGTGATGTGATAGTTTTTGATACAAGCTACAGATTAAATAAATATAACTTATGTTGTGCACTTTTTTTTGGGGTTAACCACCACTGGCAGAACGTCCTATTTAGAGTTGAATTTTGTCTACTGAAACCGCTGAATCGTTTAGTTGGCTATTCAAATCATTCATTCGAATAATGGGAGACAAACATCCGATAATAATTTTCACGGACTAAGATCAAACAATGGCAAATGCCATTGCAGAATGCCTCCCACGGACGCATCATAGATTATGTCAATGGCACATCTACAAGAAATTGTCTTCAAAAGTACATTGTGGAGTTCGTATGAAGAGTGTAAGTGGGTTGTTTTAGAAATGCATGAGTAAGTGTGATTCTGAAGAGGAGTTCGAAGAAACTTGGTCTTTAATGATAGAGGTGTGAGAATTAGAAAGCAATGTCTGGTTAGATGAAATATAGCATATAAGGCACAAATGGTCAACAACATATAATAAAGATATATTTGGAATGGGAATCTTATCAACTCAGAGAAGTGAGTCCACCAATAATATCTGTCGTAGTGTTGCAACGCCTACCAGCTCCCTGACGGATTGCTTTCTTGGATTTGAAAACATAATGAAATCGTGGCGCCGGAACGAGAAGGACAAAGATTTCAAATGCAGTCAATTTGCCACAATGTCCATGGTTAAAATTAATCCAATGCTGAGGCAAGCTGCATCATTCTATACACGGAAGCTTTACTCAATGTTTCAGCAAGAGCTATTGAATGGCTTATGTGGGCTCCCAGTTGAATTAGCTGTGGGGTTTGAGAATAAATATAATGTGATGAGCCTGGACGATGAGGGAACAAGGCAACCCTGGACCGTCTTAGTTGACAAAACTAACTGTGAGGTTACATGTTCTTGCAAAAGATTTGAAATGATGGGGCTGTTGTGCTCCCATTCAATATTTGTTCTTAATGTAGCCAAAATAAAGTTGATTCTGGAAATGTATTTCTTAATGCGGTGGTCCATACATGCTAAAAGGGACATCTATAACAGATTTGGATGTAGAGATCTCAAGGACTCCAGGTTGGATAATGTTTCCTCAAGTGGACTTCTATTCCTCTCATGCTCTCATAAATTTGCATATTAACTCATTAAAAAAGTGAAAGGAAATGATAAAGCTGAGGAATGCTTGTGGGACACATTTCAAAAACTATCTTAAGATCTTGATGATGTTATAGCAGGGAGAATGCCCCAAGTTAAGAAAACAACAAAGAATAAAAAATTTGGAAATATTGAGTGCAGTGTGAACGATCCAGCAAAGATGAGACCGAAAGGAATATCTACATTCAGATTTAAAGGCTACAGGGAAAAAAAATAAGAAAGCTAAAAGTTAGTTCTTATAGATTTAATATTTCTTTCATTACTTGTATATAGAATATTCCTAACCGTTAACATTGCATTCAGGAACTAAACTAGCATCAAGTAGCCATGACGTTGCTAATCTGGACGATGAAAGTTTGACAGCCTGTCTGACCCAAGTATGTTAATAATATTTAGTCTGATTTGACTGTTTGTTTTTAAGCTGATTTACTAAATTGATACTGTCTTTCTCACCCATTGCAGGAATACTATGCTACGCAACTAAGCAGAACATATACTGAAATGTTGCTGGATTCTATAAATGAGTGATAAATGGACTGTTTTCTTTATTCTTACATATACGATGGTGATAATTTATCATTCTGTGGTACTTTTTGTCGATGAAAAATAACGAAGTTCTTACATTAACTGTAATGTTATAGTTTATCATTCTTTAATACTATTTTCGTTGTTCTTACATATAGTTAATCTTAATTTACATAGTTGAAATTAATAACATGTTAATAACACAAAATTAAGATGGAAATAACACAAAAATAACACAAAAATAACACTTGAATAATACAACAATAACACGTGAATAATACAAAAATATTCCCGTGAATAACTCAAAAAATAAGTCGTGAATAACACCAATAATAACTCGGAAATATTCCCTCAATAACACGAAAAATCTATGTAACACAATCTGAAGGAATATTCCCGTCTTAATCTCCAATTCCTCGCGTTACCACACAATTAATCAGTGTTATTCCGTGGTATGAAGGAATATTCCTGTGTTATTCTCCATTTCCTCGCGTTACCGCGCAATAAATCGGTGTTATTCCGCAGTCTAAAAGGAATATTCCCGTGTTACTGCGGGACTAATCAGCATTATTCCAGGTAATATCCCAACGTTACTGCGGTAGTATTCATGTCGTAATAACGTGTTATTTACTTTTTTCCTGTTAACACATGTTATTCGGTTAACATGTGTTATTCGGTGTTATTTACGTGTTTTTGCGGTTCACACATGTTATTCAGTGTTATTTTGGTGTTATTGTGGTTAAAGCTTGGTGTTATTCAGTGTTATTCGGTGTTATTCGGTGTTATTCAATCTTATTAAGTGTTATTCTTGGTGTTATCCGGTGTTATTCCCGTGTTGTTGCAGTTAAGACACTGTGTTACTCGGTGTTATTCTTTGTATTGGAAGGTGTTATCTGGTGTTATCTAGTGTTATAATATTTATAATATCTGGTGTTACCTGGTGTTATAATATTTACTTTATTTACTTTTTTTCTTTGTATTGGAATGGTTGACATACCCCTTAATTCTGATATATTTACTCAGTGTTATTCATTGTATTAGAAGGTTGACATACCCCATCTTATAACTGTTGACCTCATTTTTGATGAGGTCTTCTCTTTCTCTTTAAGTATTTCAGGATCTAGCCTTAAGCTTTTCCTTTGACCGTCTTAGAGGACTAGAATCGGGACCCACCTTCTAGAAATTCAAACCACTTCTTAACTCCCCGCAAACTCTACAAACTTGATTGTAGACCCCTAATCACCTGTGAGGGTTGAAATCAAATGTGGAAGTTTAAAGGATGAGTTCCTATAGTGACTCTTTGGCCTTAGGATCGCCTCTAGTGGCCGGTCCGGTGAAGGGGCCGGCTTACACACACACTACATTCACACACTACACTTATACACTACACCTATACACTACACTTTCACACACCTATACCTAACTTGACCTCCTCGACTCATGTGGGTGATTCACATGGATGGTCCTTAACCCCTAAGCCCTCGCGCTAGAGGTTAGGAACAACATAGTGAATGCCTCAAATGGGTCCCTTCATAGCTCATATGGGCTTGATATGGCTTCATGGCTCAACCAAAATGACTTCTTTCCACTTAAATTCACCCAATCTTCAATTTCCCAAATTTTCAATTTTCGACCCCCGGACCCTACACCCGCTAAATCTTACCCAAAACCCCCGAAATTACCCCAAATTTCTCAAAATTTCCAAATTATCTAAAATTCTCCAAAATCAATCCCAAACATTTCCACATCACTTAAATTGATCATCCATACCCAAAAATACCAAAAATTCCAAGAAAACCTCCCAATACCCTCCAAATACCCAAAATACCCCTCTCGACCCAAAAATCCAAAAATTCAGAAAATTCCCAGAAAATTCCAGAAAATCCCAAATATTCCCAATTTCATTTTGTCCGACTACACCATGGGCCAATTTTGTCAATTTACCCTACTTTTGTCAAAACCCCCAATTTGGCCCATTTTAACCCAAAGTGAACCCAATGTCAAACCAAACCTACCTAATTGACCCCAATTTTGGTCCAATTCAATTCTAAACTTCAATTCAAAATCCCCAATACCAATCTAGACCAAATTCAAGTCCAATTTGATTGATATTTGGATCCAATCTCACTTTTGGCCTTAAAGCCCAATTTGGACCCATGACCCAAACCTAACCCAAACTCACCCAATTCAATTCCAATTAACCCCAAATCTTTTCTAAATCTTCCTTAACATTCCCACAAACAAAATACTAACATGATTTGCCCAAAATTTGGACCCAAACCCCACTCAAACTCAACCCAAAGTTAAAAGGCCCTATTTCGACCTAAACCCAAACCTAACCCAAATGAGCCTAAACCCCAAAATCAAAGCCCAACCAAAGTCAAAACCTCTTTGAAACACTCCCATAAACATTTCTCAACATTGATTTTATATCAATTTCAACCCTAGCCCAACATTAGCCCAAGTTAGCCCAATTTGACCTACATAGGCCCACTTACCAAATAAATCCAAATTCAAACAAATTCAACTCCAAATCACACCAAATTGATTCCAAGCCCTTCATAGAACACCCCTAAACCAATTATGACATTTATTTGACAAAGTTCTTCAGAAAATCTTTACCCAAATGCCCATCCTAAAATCAAAAAGCCCATTTCCCTTAAACTTTCCTAAAAGCCCACTTCACCACATCCAAAGGCCCAAAATTTACCCTAAAGCCCACATGACATCTCCATTTGTCATCCACTTAATTAAAGCCATTACCTAAGTCCTAAATTCACCATCAAATTATTCCAAATCAAGTTTCATACAAATTTCCATCAAATTACCAAAAATTCTTAAAACCCATTTTCATGAAATCGACCAAACCTTTTCCCAAGCCAAAGGTGAGCCATCCACAAGCCATATGAAGCCATGAAAATTTGGCATGTGACCATGCCATTAATGGCAAAAGGAGGAGGTCCTTTAACCATCTCCTAAAAGTCATTAGCCTTAAGCATGTTTCCCCTTAACCAAGATTTAATCCAAATATTCTTGGATAAGGACATCACCACCTCTCGACCAGCTAGCCTAACTCGATCTTCTCGACCCAAGACCAGCCATAGGGAGGTGAACCCAACCCAAACCAATGGGTCGACCAATTTCAAGCCAAAGTGGCCTCTCCCCCATTCCATTTTAATCCAAACACTTTACACATGTCCAAGCCCAATCGACTTCACCATTGCCAAGCCCCGACCTCCCTGGTCAAGATGGTGACCCATGCTCGCGGCCGACCCGCCCGGATCGCCGGAAAACACCACACCCGAGAGCTCACATGTGAGCCAACTTTGAAATTCCACCTCGCCGAGCCGCCCCATGCCCAATGGCCACCATGGCCGTTCTTCCCATGACCAGAGCAGGCTCGATCCCAACCCTCGTCATCCCCGGAGGCTCTCCAGCCACCTCTATTTAAACCCCTCACCCTCACGGCCATGGAAGAGAGTTGCACAAACCTCGCCGAAACTCGCCAAAATTGTTCCAAACCCTTCTCCACCCTGTAGAGCAGTTGATCCCCGCTGTCAATTTGCCCTAATCCCCACTCGATAAAATCCAATTTCCCAACCGAAATTCCACCCAAAACCAGGACACTTCTCCACAGTGAGCCAATTCCCAAATCGATTGGTTCTACACCTTCACTGCACCACGGGAAGGTGTCCACCAACAAAAGCCCCATCTCCGAGCCACCCAGCTTGCTCCAACCTCCAAGCTTTGTGGATCGGGCTTGGTCGAAATCACATCTAGACAATTCACTGCACCGAGAGACTTCATCCGGAGCTTCACGGGATCCAATCGAAGGTGCAACAACTCTCAGATTGAAGCCACACTTCTCTGAGCAAAGGTATGAGCTAATTTTTCATCCCGAGCTTCTAGAGATTCTCCATTTCGAATGCTTTAATTTCAATGCATGATAGCCGTATAGATGTGTTCGTCTCTTCAAGACGAATCCATAGAGCACAAGAACATGAAAATCCATCGAGTATCGAGCGAGATCTTAGTGATTTAGTGTGGACGGCTCTCGGGTGAGGACGCTCGGGGACGATGAACGGATGCCGTCCATTCAATACACGCGCGGACGAATCGGCTCGGATGGCGTCGGACCGGAGACGCGTACGAGAACCGCGGGGCCCGGCCGCCGACTCGTGTGGCGGCGTCGAATGGGAGCGCGACACGCGGCGTTTCGGAGATGCCGAGGATGAGTTGGCGCCGCGTGGATAAATAGAAAATTAGGGTATTTTTTGATTTATTTAATTCCCTAAACTTCAAAAATTCATAACTCGTGTAGAAAAATCAGAAAAATAAAATAAAAATACCCTCTTGCTCGACTGAATGAGGAGAATAATGTGGAAAAGAAATCATTTAATTTCATCAAGTATTTTATTTTTTATAATTTATTTACTCTCTGCATACTTTTAATTCTCCATGCATGTATACAATTCACCATGGCATGAGACCATGTAGCTTTGAAGCCTCCGAATTTGGGAACATTCCCCGAATTTTCCAAAGTCGCAGGCCATCCCTATAAAAAGTTATTGATTTTTCAAATTCATGTTGCTGTTTTGAGTATTTTAATTCCAATAAATAGCATGTTGTGAAATAAATTCTAGGAAAATTTGGTGATGTTTCTTATGACCGAGAGAACCCTAGGAAAAATAGGTTTTGACTTAGTTCATTTAAAACAACTCTAATCGGCTTAAACACCCAAAATAGGTCTTTAATTAATTAGAGTTAACCATGCATCAAATTGACTTGAAATCAATTCTCCACTGACCTTTAGGATCAGAGGAACCCACCATAAAAATTTGAGGTCAATTGGACTTGGTTAGCCCCACTAATCGGGTTGATTAAGCCACTTAGCCATTTTAAACTTTAAAAATTCATAACTTTTAAAATACCTTTCAAAAATTCACTAAATTGGTTTTGGAGCCTCTCTGATATCAGGGGAACCTAAGAAAATTAAAATTTCAATTTTCTAAAAAAGTTGATTTTTAATAATATTTTAATATTTTTAATAATTAAAAAATAATAAAAATCACAAAAATAATAAAATTCACCAAAATGTCACATTTTGAATTTTAATCACATAGGAACAAATCCCACATTTTTCTTAGGTCTATTTAGTGAGATATTAAATTTTAAAGCTTTAAGGTAATTTTAAAATTAAAAAAATGTATTTTCTAGCATTTTCACTAAAATAATTATAATAAATCATAGAAAAATCAGAAAATTGCAAAATTTGATTCTCTGATTTCCTTGATATCAGAGAGATTTTTGAAAAATATAAAATTCATTTTTCAACATTTATTTTATTTTTAAATTAATTAACACTCCAAAACTTAAAATAATTGTAATAAAAATAATATAATTCAAAAAATCACCAAAATTGGTCCAAATGGTCCTCTGGTCATTAGGAATGTCCCCTAATTTTCTTAAGGATAGAAACTTTCCCTTGGTCATGTTATTAAATTTTCCTTGAAAATCTCTATTTTCTACCAAAAATAATTATATAAATAAATTAAATACAGAAAAATCACATTTTCTCCTCTCATGTCTTTATTGACATATGAGTGAAGTCTCATAAAAAATTTCAAGTTCATTTGAGTTCAATTTAGTGAGT
Source organism: Papilionanthe hookeriana x Papilionanthe teres (assembly GCA_022702705.1). Taxonomy (NCBI): domain Eukaryota; kingdom Viridiplantae; phylum Streptophyta; class Magnoliopsida; order Asparagales; family Orchidaceae; genus Papilionanthe; species Papilionanthe hookeriana x Papilionanthe teres. Next base: position 146,750,284 of record CM040428.1, read on the forward strand.
TATGAAATTGTTAAGCTTAAAGGGTAAAATGGTAATTAAAATTTTAACCCTTAATTAAAACTTTAGGTTTAATAAAAAAATTAACAAGTAAAATATTTGATCCTAATTTGATTTGGGTGATTGAAATTTAAATGATTAAAGGGTAGAAACCCATTAAGCAAATTTAAAATGATTAAACTTTAATTAAATAATTGATTAAATTTGGAAGAATAATAAAATTGGAATTATTAAAATAGGGATATTATTAGGAAGAGATTTATTCTTTAATTCAAAAATCCCTAAATTAATTATCTCATTAATATTCAATTCTTAATTAAAATGATAACTCAAATTCAAAACATTAAAAGACTTAATCATTAAACTAAAATTAAATTATTAAACTCTTTTAAAAAATTTCAATTAAAATTAAAAATAAGATTAAATTAAAAATTAAATTAAAATAAATTAAATTAAATTAAATTAAATTAAATTAAATTAAATTAAATTAAATTAAATCAAATTAAATTAAATTAAATGAAATAAATTAAATCAAATTAAATTAAACTAAATTAAATCAAATCAAATGAATTAAATTAAATTAAATTAAATTAAATTAAATTAAATTAAATTAAATTAAATTAAATCAAATTAAATTAAAATTAAATCAAATCAAATTAAATTAATTTAACATCAAATCAAACTAAATTGAATTAAATTAAATTAAAATTAAAACTCAATTAAATTAAATTAAATTAAATTAAATTAAATTAAATAACAACACTTAAAACAGAAAGAAATTAAATATAAATCAACTTGAACACTATTCCAAATTTAAACCCATTAACTTAAATCAAATCATTTGAATACCAATTTACCCTCGAAAGCTTTGGTTATTATAACTCCTAAACGTAACATTAAATGAAATGTTACTTCACTTATAGGATATTCAAATGTCCTAGTTCACCGAGTAAGATAACAACAAAACTTGAATTCTCGGACGATTAATTCATTTATATAATTAAATCCATTCTGGACTTAAAACAATCCTAGAAATATTGAAAAGATGTTTAAGATTTGTCTTAAGCACTTCCTCGATATGATAGGACATTTATAAGAACAATCGAATTTAATTATTCTTTGATGAAGAAAATCGTCTTCAAACAAAAACACAAAGAACCTAGACGTCATAGGAAATGACTAGCATATATGATTAGGAATTTGGTAGAAAACCATAACCCTTCCCTTAGCTTTACCTAGGAACTTGCTTAAATATTCTAATTGTGTTTTAAGTGCAAATTGGGATGACGGGAAGACCCTCCAGTGTACGCTTTTATTTTATTGCAATTTACTTTCTTGCAATTTACATTATCGCAATTTATTTAACTCGCATCGCACTTACTTTTCTTGCATGATAAACAATCGTTGCATGAAAACCCACACCTTTAGGATAGACCCTAAAACTGAAACCAAAACTAAGTTAAAAGTCATTGCAAGATAAAATTCACCGCCACAACATTTCAAAATATAAAACAACTCAAAATTTAATAACAAACGTAACACAAAACTACAATTACAACTAAATTAAAACGTCCTGTTGGATGATCGGAATACCTCGGATGATGTAACCTACGTGTTGCTAACGGGATTTCCCACGGTCTAAATGAAAGTGTGGAACTCATTTAGTCGAGTTTAGCAAATTCATCCGGACTAAGTGAATCCGATAAAAATAATGATGCCTGAAGGATGGAACCGTGGGATCTTAACCGGTGTCGTTATAATCAACTTTAAGATTTGTTTTAATTAAAACATAAAAAACACTTGGAAATTAAGATTTTCTCTAAACCAAAACACTTTTCTCATCCCCCGATTTATGACTTCTAAAACTAAACCTCCGCAACAACAAGGAGCTCGGAGCATGATGGGCAAGCACGACCATCGTCATCAAGAAACTCGAGTCTACTTCAAGCAAAACTTTCCTAGAACTAAACAACAAAACCATAGGATTTCGAGGTAATTTGCCTAGTGCAACATAAATCCTCAACTCTTCGTTGGCATTTCGTATCGCAAATTAAGCCCTAACCGATTTTAAGATTCCGAGGTAGTCGTTCGATACGACATAAACCCTCACATCTTCGAGGCTATTTGTGTGATTTTATCATACAAATATAAGCCCTAACTAATTAAAATTGGCAAAATCAAAACATTTAAATAAATATTAGGACTTTCCTAAATCCAAGCCAAACAATAGGATAGTCGGAAATTACCGAAGTTCGCTTCAAATCTCGCGATTTCTCCTACTTTTCTTCCTTTGGATTCACAAAACAAAATGTTCCAAACTTGATCCATTCCCTATTGAAATTCCAAAATTCAATCCTCGAAAATCTTAAACTTTCAAATTCTTGAGAGCGGAATTATCGATTATTATCGAGAGTTTTCTTAGGTGATTCCCATCACTTAAGATGTAATTAACTATAGGGGCTTGCCCTTATAGAGAATTTTAAAGAACCCAGTAATATAAACCCCGTTTAATGTTTTCATATTAAGCTAGGGAATTTTGTCCGCTTATAAAATTGGTTCGCGTACCAAACGGATGTCACAAATCTTCTAGTTTATTTAATCGAGCCCCATCGTCAAGCGGTGTGTCTATCCTTAGGGATGATACACGGCTTGTGATGCGGTGCTCGTTTATATAAACTATTTCGGGATGTGGGATCGGTTTAATCTCATATCTTAAAACCTTCAAATTTAAAATTATTTTCAAAATCGAATACTACTTTTCAAATTATTTATTTTAATTAAATTAAAAATTCGCCGACAGCTTCTGTTAGGCGACAACCCCTTTTAAAATAACATACGACCTAAAAATATGCCGACAATAACTTATATGTATATGCTACCTTCTCTATATATATCAACTCAATACCAATAACAAGAACGGAAAACATTATTAACAAATAAATAAAAAACATAAACAGTGTTCAAAAATCAATTATTTGACAGTACACAAATGTCATATGCAAATTATGCTCTGAATCGTTTCATTTCATCCTGCCAACTCATATGCCGATGCTAGTTGACTTTTGCAGACTGTACAAGTGTCTCCATTTTCTTAAACACGAACATGCCACAATCGACATTGTTCCTCTGAGATGGTACATTCCTAACAATTGCTAACCCCCAACTCTCGATCTTGGCTTTGAATAAATGGCCACAATCTTTAACAAACATATCGATCTGACAAGATGCAGCAGTCTATTGTTACTGGAGTGGTGTGCATATACATTTAGGAAATATAACAATAAGAAAGTTCGATGCACTTACAACTTCTTCAGCGTAGGACTTGTGAATGGGGTTTGGTAGCGAGTCTTATATTATCCAATTTCTTGCTTTGAAATCCAATACCAACAAAATCCAATGTTGATTCTTAATGATTGGGAAAAATATGGTCTTTACCTCATGCATGGTATGTTTGGTGATGTGACTAACAAATCTATTGCTGTCGCCAAATGTCTTATGAATCTGCATGAAATTATTACGTTGAGTGTGAAAGGAATACTGAATAGGAAACAATAATGAATAAGGAGTACAGAACAATTACTAGATAATATGGCGAAACATAATGATAAGGCCGGTATAAATCAGGTGCCCTTAATGTTCTTTCGCGCAATAAGATATCAAAAAAGTCGACGTGTTCGTTTCCAAACCATTTATTGAGCAGAACATCTTCGAAGGCCTTTCTTTCAATCACAATACCGCCTCTTTCAAGAACAATGTCACTACTGCGTAGATGATAAATAGTTTTTGTTAATTACAACACAACTGCCAATATTTAAATAGATAGTGGAGATGTACTTACGGTCCAACGTATTGACCCGATATAAATATATGTGTACTAAAATCTTCTTCCCCAGCAATGGCGCCAAAAACTTGACCCGAAGTCCTCTGAAGGTCAACGTACTAATTAATGCTTTCACAAATATATGTTATAAATAATAATAGCGACTAGTGTATATAAATATAATTTTATGGAAAATATTTTATACACTAGGGGTTCTACGCAAGTGTACGTATCGTTTCAAGTAATGTAGGGCTTTGAAACAAAGACCCCAGTATCTATCCCACGAGGAGAGAGTTATAGATCTTTAAATATTTTCATTATAAAGTATTTCTTTTATAATTTTTAATTTACTAGATGCAATAATAAAATAGGAATAAAATAATTGATGCAAATAGCAATAATAAAGTAACTTTCTCTCTTTCAATTAATCCAAGATTTTCTAAGATAATGATAATATTTGTGGATAATATAAATTTATGGTATTGTGCCAAATAGAAGCATTCATATTCTTTACCCTTTGATTCAGGTGCAAAGAACATTGCTAGCCTATAGATCAGGTCCGGATGTATTGTTAGTAGAATGGGTTAAACTAGGCTCACACTACTAGATGTCCAAGGGTGGCTATGGTCGGCCCTACTAGTGACCCTTTCCTTTTCTATAAACTAAATCATAAGAATTTAATCTGTCACTCTAAAAACTTATCAATTCTACGCCCATTATATAATATCTTCCTATTTATTTGCACTTCACCTTGAATAACCCGCACAAGGCCTTCAACTACCCAAAGATTCATGTGATATCTACAAGTTATGAATTCATCTCCTTCTAGGTCTCAAAACTCTTCAACAGGTTTTAACAATTTAAATGACCAATTTAAATAGTAAATTAAGAACCGGTATTAATATCATCACAATATTTTTAAAATAAATGATTTTAAATTCTCCGACGAATTTTGTATTATCTTATTTATCTTTTCATAATTGAAAGGAGAAAGTAAAGTAACTATTCAGAACACATTGAAATTAAATAACAAAACATAATAAATAAACATTGAATCAAAATAAAAATACTTATCTTAGATGTTTCTCCTACTGAACTTCTGATTCCTACTGACTCCACAGCGTAATGAACTACAGATGCACCAACTCTTTCAAACTCTGAATAAAAACTCTAATATAAACTCACTAATTTATGAAGGACAGTAAATAGGTGGCACTAATATGATCTCTCTAATTCTCTCTCAAGATTGGACTCTAGATAGGGAGGGGTAGATGGGACGTTTTTTCTCTAAACGAATACCCTCACATTTATAGTCTTTAAGGGTTGCCTCAAGGCACCTATTCAAAATGTGTCCACATTCAATGAATCTTCTAGAAGGTGTGTCTGGCGCTTAGGCGCCAGAATCTGGCCCCTAGGAGCCGGACACCACGTCCAGTTCTTCCCACCTCTTCACTTTGGGTCGCACCTCTTCGCGATTAAAACCATTTTGAAGCATCTAAATACATTGTATCACTTGTCCTATAAACCAGGAACAACTGCCAGTCTTCTAGAAGGTCAAATAACCGCTCACACCGTCAAAATAACCGCCCAAAAGTCATCAAAAACTTAACGGTTTTCTGTATCGAGCTGGCTCTTAGGCGCCGGACTCTGGTGCCTAGGTGCCGGACGAGTAATTTCGAAAATTTTGTATTTTGGCTCTATTTTTGCTCATTTTTGCTCCTTTTTCATATTTTTCTCCTTCTTGAACATTTTTGCATCACCTACATCCAAAAACACAAAAAAAAACCTTTCATTAAAGCATAATATCCTTAAAATTTAATAAAAATTAAGGCATAAAAATAGGTATTTTTTTCTTGGATCAAAATCCCCCAAACTTAAAAGTTACTTGTCCTCAAGTAACCCTTTTTACTATATAAAATGTATAACATTTAGAATAATAAGGTAAATATTTAAGACTCCTTATGATTTTTGATTTTATAAAGGCTTTAGTTAATCATTAACCAAATTTCACTAAGTTTAATTTTAATAATTTAAAGAATATTCTAACTACAAAATCATAAGACTTCAAAAATTTTTCATTCACTTCGAAAATAATTGTAGTCTATGATATTAAGATCACATAAATTATTCACAAGAAAAAGATCTTTATGAAATTCTTTTCTAATAAAAATACATGCATGAAAATTAACTAATAAATGTAATCAGTTTTCTTTTTATAAGTTAATTCAAGTGAAGCCAATTTGATTAGAGCATTTCCTCGAAGCTTCTCCTCTCTTTTTTTTTAAAGAGAGGATTGTCAGTATTTGGATAACTTCGTTAATGGTTTTGAACTTCACTATCCTTAACTTATATTTTCAAACTTATACATTTTCACTTAATTATTATGACATAAATAGATTTCAAAAAGAATTTCAATCTATTCTTTTTTGAGTTATAATTTCTGATTTCTTAATACTTCTGAAATTCAATTATCTCTACTATGAATAGAAAAATTTTTTAATCTTATTCTTCTTTAAGTTGAATAATTCTATTCTTAAAATGAATCAAAGTCATTAAAATTTTTGGTTAAGTCTACTAAATTATTTATAATTTCAAAAATTTAAGTGATCTTAAATAGATTCTTCATTCCTCATGTTATGTTAAAAATTTTTATTTTAAGAAAATATTAGTTCTTTAAGGACAAATAAAATTTAAATTTGAATGTATTTTTCCTTTTCCCCCAAACTTAAGTTTTGGTCTATCATGACAATTTTTTTTAAAGTATGAGAGAAAGAAAAACATAATTTTAAAAAGGAATTTTTATAAGTATGTAAAAAAAGCATTCTAGAAAGAAAAATTTACTTCTACACTTGATTTTATGAATAATACTGAAATAATGAAGCAGGTATAAAAGTAAGCATGCTCATTAATAATTAAATTAAATGACTATACTACTGATAATAAAAAAAAACAGAACAACATTACTAACTTCTAAATAGTAAGCTGAAACAGGAATAAACATAAATTTATCTAAATTTTAATCTTAAACACAATACATTAAAAATACTCTAACAACAGTCTTAACATCCAAAAATCCACACAAAGTAAATAAACAAATCTAAACTAACAAACAACAATCAATACTAGCAAACAAACTAAACTAACAACAGACTTAGCACAATTCAGAGGTAAATCAGCCACTAATCAATGTCTGTAGCCTCAACATCGTCATCATCACCAAAAGAAAACTCAACATCCTTAGGATCAACATATGGTGAGAAACTAGGAAAGGTAGGAAACTGAACATCGTACTCTTCCTTCAGGAATCTAACGAGAGCTTCATCAAACTCAGCATCGTAACTACTCTTCCTCTGGGTATAATTAGATAAATGATCAATTTTCTTATCAATAGAATCAACTCTGCAGTGAGTTTGAAATAACTCATGCTGCTGTTCTAGAAACTGATCATGCATCGATTCCCAAAAATAAGATGGTGGCTCAGCAGTAGAAGTAGAAGGTCTGGAAGTGGAAGGTCTACCTGAAGTGTGTGCAGAAGTAAAAGGAGCGGTCGATCTCTTCCCTCGAAGACGATCATAGATACTAACACTCTCCTCCCTAATTGGCTTGGTAGACTTCAGCTTCTCCTCAGAAATATCAGCAGTGACTCCATTGCTAACACATAAAGAATAGATCAAAGATAGGAATCCCGGTCCCACAGAAGTGCTGGATCAAGAAGTAGAGTCCACAGAATCATAAATAATACTGTCGACATCTATCAGCTTCCTCTCCTGAATGCAGGAGTTTAAGATAGCTCGATCTCTGGTGACTTCACTCAGGTGGTTGGAAGGTAGAAGTCTAGAAGAAATAAAATAATGCCAAGCCTTTGAAACACCATTTAATTTGGAAGATTTGAAAATTACCCGTTTTTCATTTCGGATCTTCCGGCCCATGTCGTCCAACCAAATAAGCAATAATCATCTCAAGATCTCCCTCGGATGGAGATAATCCGAATAGTGGTACTCGATAGTAGGTGGCACCATAAAATACATTGATTCTTTCCAGAGTAAATCCTACTCCAATACCTCTGACAAAGACTTTATAGTCTTCCGCATCTAAAAAGTTAGCATAAAATTTGCGAACGACTGGAATAACATCAACAATAGTGAATTAATAGAATCGTTGCCAGTTGTGTGCAACGATTGTGTTCTCGATCATTTCACCCGGATTATAAAAGCTTTGCTTCGAGATAACCTTTCTCGACGTCGCAAATTCGTGATATCGAAAATGCGCTACTGCAGTCGCGAACTTGCTACTGTAAAAATTTTCTCGTCCCTTCCCTCGCTTAGATTTTGGTGCCATCTAAACGTGAAAGAAAACAAGAACAAATTTAAGAATCAAATATTTAAACTCTTTTTAAGTTTAAGAAACTTAAAATAAGTTTAAAAATCCAAATAGAATACTTAAAAATCAAAATTTTTCTTAAAATTTCGATTTTTAGCAAAACATAAGGAAAACATTGGTGAAAATCGAAAATAAATGGATTAGAGTGTGGATCTGACCTCGAGACGAAGAAATGAAGTGATTTTACACGTAAATACTTGATGTTTTGACCTCAAAATGGATCTAAGAGGTGTATTTTCGCGAAAATTGGGAAGGAGATGAAGCTTAGGCGTCATCCATGGCTAATGGAGTTTATATGGTGTTTTTTGGGTAAGCAGGCCGAATTAGCGCTTAGGCGCCAGACTCGCCTTTCACAAAAATCACTCTAAAAAATTTATTTTCCACCAAAATTCAAAAATTCAACTTCCAATTACTCATATTAGAGTAGGGCTTCAGTTTCTAACTTCCAAAATATTTTTCAAAAATTCTAAAAATTAAATATTAAATCCACCAATCAAACACAAGGTTTAAATCAAACTTCTCTAATTTCTATTTATAATCTTCAATATTGGCTCAATACACTTCAGATAAGTATAATATAATGATTCAAGTCCTAATACACAATCAAACAAACACAATTTGAAAATAAATACAACACACATTGAACATGAAAGTAAATACACAAACAAACACAATCGATTCACTAAATCGATACAACGACTCACTAGATAAATCACGATCTCACCAAATCACTATCTAATTTCCATTATCTTGGCAAGGAAAACTATTCAGCTCACTTAGGAAGAACACTAACGCTCTTAGAAAATTTGTAGCCGTTTTCTCTTCGATCCAATTGTTCTTCGCATACATCTCCACTTAAGCATCTTGATATGTCGCTAGATGATCAAATTGAAGTTTCGCTTGCCATTCCAGATGTTCAATACAATGATACATCTCATGAAGACGATCTCCAATGCTTTTGAAATCTGCTTCAAATTTATCAAGACGGCTATAAATTTTCTCCAAACTTACAGCGATGAAACCATTGTAGTAGGGTTAAGGATCTTTTGGACCTTTGTCTCTAGCCTCTTCTCCAAGATTTCTCCTCTCCATTTCTTCAAAAATCCTCTCTAATTTCTCAAAAATGGAGTGTATGGGACGAAATTATGATTGCGTAGGGATTGGGGATGAAGATGGGTTAATTTAAAGGTGAAAATCATGTGAAAAACTAAAAGTTTTTGGTTTTTACACGACCCAGTAACCGTGGCGCTTAGGCGCCAAATCTGACGCCGGAGACATCGACACACAGCTTATTCTGGCGCTTAGGCGCCGAATTTTTGCGCCTAGGCGCCGGAATCATGTTCAACTCCATTTCACCTAACGTCAAATTTCAAGGTTTCATTCTTCAAAAATAGGTAAATTATAATGGTAAGATCAAAACAATCTCAATATCACAATTATACATAATTTCAATGAAGGTTAACTTGATCTCCTTTTACTCACATATGAAATGGAGTGATCCAAAGTCAAAACTTTATATACTTCAAGATAATTTTTAATTTTCTGAAGTTATATAAAATTAGTCAAGACCGAGGCATAACCATACATTAAAAATGTAAAAACACACTAAAAATAAAATATGTGGGTTGCCTCCCATTAAGCGTTTAGTTTAACATCGTCAGCCCGACCTAAGTAATTCTTTAATCAGATTGACTTAATTCATAAGCCTCTTTATAAATCTTTTTAATGTCTCCCAAATAAGGCTTTAATCTTAATCCATTAACTTTAAAATTTTTTCCTGTTTTGGGGTCTTTAATATCCATAGCTCCATATTGGTATACTTTTTCAATTATATATGGTCCTATCCATTTTGATCTCAATTTTCCAGGAAAAAGTCTTAAACGTGTATTAAATAGTAATACTTCTTGTCCAGGCTCAAATATTTTTCCTGAAATCCTTTTATCATGTAATACCTTCATTTTTTCTTTATAAATTTTTGCATTATCATATGATTCATTTCTTATTTCATCCATCTCATTTAATTGCAATAATCGTTTTTCTCCTGCTGTATTCAAATCAGAATTAAACTCCTTTATCGCCCAATAAGCTTTATGTTTAAGTTTAACAGGTAAGTGACAGTGTTTTCCAAAAACTAACTCATTCCGATTGGTGTCTTATAAGCTATTCTATAAGCCCATATTGCAGAATCAAGTCTATCAACTCAATCAGTCCTTTTAGGATTAACAGTCTTCTCTAAAATTCTTTTAATTTCTCTGTTTGATACTTCAGTCATTCCACTTGTATGTGGGTGATATGCAGTTGCAATTTTATGTTTACATACAAATTTTTGTAGTAATGATTGAATTCTTATATTTCTAAAATGACTTCCACCATCTGTGATAATTACCTTAGGCATTCCAAATCTTGAAAAAATTATCTTCTTTAAGAATTTAGATACACTTTTGGAGTCACAGTTAGGCGAAGCTATAGCTTCAATCCACTTTGAAACATAATCAACTGCTAATAAAATATAAATTTTTCCAGATGATGGTTTAAATGGTCCCATAAAGTCTAAACCCCATATATCAAAAATTTCAACTTCCAATATATAGTTTAAAGGCATTTCATCCTTCTTGGATAAATTTCTCATTCTTTAACATCGATCACATGTGACATAATGTCTCACATCTCTGAATAAAGTAGGCCAATCAAATCGTGAATTTAAAATTTTAAATGCAGTTTTATCTATTTCAAAGTGTCCTCCAAAATCCAAATCATGACATTTTTGAATAATAGCAAAAGTTTCTTCATAAGGTACGCCTCTTCGAATTATAGAATCTCTTCCTAATTTAAATAAATGAGTATCTTCACAAATATAATATTTAGCATCATTTTTAAATTTTTTAATAAATTTTTTATCCAATCCATAAGGTAGAATATTGCTAACTAGATAGTTAACTATATCCGCATACCAAGGTGTTTGGTATCCTTGAATAACATATAAATGTTCATTAGGAAATTTCTCATTTATATTTTCTTCAGTAATAACATCATTCTTAATTCTAGATAAATGATCAACAATTTGGTTGTCCATTCCTTTTCTATCCACTATTTGAAAATCAAATTCTTGTAGAAGTAAAACCCATCTTATCAGTCTAGGTTTAGCATCCTTTTTGACATTAGATATTTAATAGCAGAATGATCAGTATGAACTATGCATTTAGTACCAAGAAGATAAGGTCTAAATTTATCAAAGACATATACTATAGCTATAAGCTCTTTCTCAGTAGTAGTGTAATTTCTTTGAGTTTCAGTAAGAGTTTTACTAGCATAATATATAACTTTGAAAACTTTCTCATATTTTTGTCCCAATACAGCTCCAATTACAAAATCACTTGCATTGCACATTAATTCAAAAGATTTATTCCAATTAGGTGCAACAATGATAGGTGCAGTTATTAATTTTTCTTTTAAAATATTAAAAGCATTAACATAGTCTTTGTTAAATTAAAATTTAGCATCTTTTCCAAAAAATGACAAAGAGGTTTAGTGATTTTAGAAAAATCCTTTATATATCTTCTATAAAATCCAGCATGACCTAGAAAACTTCTCACTTCACTAACAGTAGTAGGTGGTTGTAATTCAACAATAATTTTCACTTTTGCTTGATCTACTTCCATCCCTTTTTGTGAAACTTTGTGACTAAGTACAATGCCTTCTGTGACCATGAATTGACATTTTTCTCAGTTAAGAACTAAGTTTATTTCTTCACTTCTTTTCAGAATTTTGGAAATATTTTCCAAACAAGATTCAAAAGAAGTTCCAAAAACTAAAAAATTGTCTATGAATATTTCAATTCCTTTGTCAATCAAATCACAAAATATTGACATTATACGTCTCTGAGAAGTTGCAGGTGCATTACATAAACCAAAAGGCATTCTTCTAAAGGCAAATGTTCCATACGGACTTGTAAATGTTATTTTCTCTTGTCCTCGGTGAGCGACAGTAATCGATGATAACCGAATAGCCATCCGTAAAATAGAAATATGAGTGTCCAAACTAATTTATCAAGCATTTGATCCAAGAAAGGTAAATGAAAATGATCCTTTCTAGTGGCGTCATTTAATTTCCTATAATCAATGCAAATTCGCCATCCAAGAATCTCTGTCTTATAGGAAATAGTTCATTTTTATCATTGATAATGACAGTTACTCCTCCTTTCTTTGGAACACAATGAATAGGACATATCCATTGGCTATCCGAAATAGGATAAATAATACAAGCATCTAACCATTTAACAATTTATTTTTTAACAACCTCTTTCATGATAGGATTTAATCTTCTTTGCGGTTCAATAGTAGGTTTAAAATTTTCTTCCATTAAAATTCTATGCATACAAATGGACGGGCTTATTCCTTTTATGTCGACAATTGTCCAACCCAATGCTTTCTTATAATTCTTTAACACTCCTATCATTTTTTCTTCGATCTTTACTTAGCTTAGAAGAAATAATAACAGTAAAGTTAATGAATTTCCCTGAAATGCATACTTTAAATGTGAAGGTAACATTTTTAATTCCAAGTTCGTGGGCTTTTTAATTGAGGGTAAAAGTATATCATTTTGAGTTATGTCCAAAGTTTCCCAATTATCTTTAATATAATGAGTTTCTTCTTCATTTAGTTCTTCATCTTCATCGATTAATAATTCAAATTTTTCTTCAGAAATGACTTTACATTTTTCTTAATAATGTTTCTCAATTAAATAATCAATTATATTCATTCGATAAAATTTTTCTTTGTCAGGGTACTTCATTGATTTAAGGACATTAAATTTAATCTCTTGATCATTAACTCTCATGGTTAATTCTCCTTTTTGCACATCAATCATAGCTCGTCCAGTCGCTAGAAAAGGCCTCCCTAAAATAATAGGTATTTCTTTATCTTCTTCCATATCAAGTATAATGAAATCTACAGAGAAGATAAATTTATCTACTTTAACAAGAACATTCTCTATAACTCCTTTAGGGTAAGTGATCAATCTATCAGCTAACTGAAGGGTTACAGTGGAGGGAGTAATCTCTCCTAAATTCAACCTTCGAAAAATAGAATATGGCATGAGATTAATACTTGCTCCTCAATCGCATAAAGCTTTTCCACAAAATTTTTCTCCAATAGCACAAGGTATAGTAAAATTTCCAGGATCTTTAAGTTTTTGAGGTAATTTCTTTTGAATTACTGCACTACATTCTTCACTTAATGCAATAGTTTCAAAAGCTTCAAATCTTCGTTTCTTACTTAAAATATTTTTCATAAATTTTGCATAAGCTGTCATCTGTTCCAAAGCTTCAGCAAAAGGTATGTTTATAGTAAGTTTCTTAAAAATTTCAAAGAACTTAAAAAATTGATGATCAAGCTTCTGCTGTTTAAGTCTTTGAGGAAAAGGTGGTGGTGGTTTTTCAACTTCCATATTAATAGAAATATCAGTTTGATTTTTATTAGGAGGAGTTTCTTTAGATTTTTCAATCTCTTCAGCCTCAATCTCATTTTCAATTTCATTCTGCATTATTTCTTTTAATTCCTTTCCACATTTAAGTTGTACAGCTTTAACATGTTCATGTTCTTTTCCAGTTTCTTTTGGATTGATTTCAACATTACTAGTAAGTGTTCCTAGGGGTCTATAATTAATTAAATTAGCGATTTGTCCCATTTGATTCTCAATATTACGAATAGCAGTGTTTTGATTTTGTAATTGATTACTTAGTTGTAAAATTAATTCTTCTATAGATAATTTTTTCTGTTGATTGTTAAATCCAGGTGTTTTATAGTTTGAATTGACTTGATTATTCCAATTTCCAGTGGGATGAGATTGACTATTACCCCATTGTTGTGAATTATTCCAGTTAAAATTAGGATGATTTTTCCATCTAGGATTATAATAATTTGAATAAAGATTATTTTTACTAGCAATAGCTTGTAAAGTTTCAATAGTTTGAGAATCTTCAATATTAGGAGAGTTATTATGTGATATATTAATAGCAAAACTATTTAATTTCTTAGACATTCATTGCTACTTGTGAAGCTAAAATAGAAAAGGCTTCATTATCACGAATACTTGCCATTCTTTTAGGATTAATCCTTTCGAAGGCCATTGAAAATTATTTTTAGCCATTTCTTCAATTAAAGTGTAAGCTTCTTCAAATGATTTAGACATTAAAGAACCTCTACAAAGACAGATCAATAATTGATTTTAAAGATCCAATTAATCCATTATAAAATGTTTGAATAATTAACCAATCAGGTAAAGCATGATGAGGACATTTTCTTAATAGTTCTTTAAATCTTTCCCAAGTTTCATAAATTGTCTCGCCGTCAACTTGACTAAATGAAGTAATATCATTTCTTAATTTAGCAGATTTTAGAAGGAGGAAAATATTTAGCAAGGAATTTTTGTGTCATTTCAGCCCATGTTTTAATAGAACCTGTTGCTAATGAGTTCAGCCACATCTTTGCTTTATCTCTTAAAGAAAAAGGAAAGAGTCTAAGCCTAATAACATCATCAGAAACATTGTTATATTTAAAGGTAGCAAAAAGTTCTAAAAAACTAGCAAGGTGTAAATTTAGATCCTCATTTAGTGTTCCACCAAATTGATTGTTTTGAACCATTTGAATAATAGACGGCTTAAGCACAAAAGAATTAGCATCTACAGTGGGTATTTGAATACTACTATGAATTTCATCAACTGTAGGGTTAGCATAATCCCTTAATTGTTTATAAACATTATGATCATTAATTTCAATTGGATTTTGTAAATTGTTATGTAAATTAGTCATTTCATGAAATTTTTGAATTTTTTTTCTTTTTCTAATTCTTCTAACAGTTCTTTCTAATTCAGAATCTAAAGGTAATAATTCTTCAGAACCAGAACTACGCATAAAAAGTTAATTAGCAAGAATTAAAATAAATATTATTATAATATATATATATATATATATATATATATATAGTTTTTTTTAATAAAGAAAAATGAATAAAATAAAAATACTTAAAATTTAAAAGTTTGCCTCTGCTTTCCCTGGCAACGGCGCCAAAAACTTGACCCGATATAAATATATGTGTACTAAAATTTTCTTGCCCGGCAACGGCGCCAAAATCTAGACCCGAAGTCCTCTGAAGATCAACGTACTAATTAATGCTTTCCAAAATATAAGCTATAAATAATAATAGCTACTAGTGTATATAAATATAATTTTATGGAAAATATTTTACACACTAGGGGTTCTACGCAAGTATACGTATCGTTTCAAGTAATATAGCGCTTTGAAACAAAGACCCCCGTATCGATCCCACGAGGAGAGAGTTATAGATCTTTAAATATTTTTATTTCAAAGTATTTCTTTTATAATTTTTAATTTACTAGATGCAATAATAAAATAGGAATCAAATAATTGATGTAAATAGCAATAAGAAAGCAACTTTCTCTCTTTCAATTAATCCATGATTTTCTAAGATAATGATAATATTCGTGGAGAATATAAATTTATGGTATTGTGCCAAATAGAAGCATTCATATTTTTTACCCTTTCGATCCAGTGTAAAGAACATTGGCTACCTATATATCAGTCCGGATGTATTGTTAGTAGAATGGGTTAAACTAGGCTCACACTACTAGATGTCCAAGGGTGGCTATGGTCGGCCCTACTAGTGACCCTTTCCTTTTCTATAAACCAAATCACAAGATTTTAGTCTGTCACTCTAAAAACTTATCAATTCTACGCCCATTATATAATATCTTCCTATTTATTTGCACTTCACCTTGAATAACCCGCACATGGCCTTAAACTACCTAAGGATTCATGTGATATCTACAAGTTAAGAATTCATCTCCTTCTAGGTCTCCAAATTCTTCAACAGATTTTAACAATTTAAATGGCCAATTTAAATAGTAAATTAAGAACTGGTATTAATATCATCACAATATTTTGAAAATATATGATTTTTAATTCTCCGACAAAATTTGTATTATCTTATTTATCTTTTCATAGTTGAAAGGAGAAAGTAAAGTAACTACTCAGAACACATTGAAATTAAATAACAAAACATAATAAATAAACTTTGAATCAAAATAAAAATACTTATCTTAGATGTTTCTCCTATCGAACTTCGATTCCTACCGACTCACGCAGCAGTAATGAACTACAAATGCACCAACTCTTTCAAACTCGAATACAAACTCTAAAATAAACTCACTAATTTATGAAAGAAAGTAAAAAGGTGGCCCTAATATGATCTCTCTAATTCTCTCTCAGATTGGACTCTAGATAGGGAGGGGTAGATGGGGCGTTTTTCTCTCGAAGGAATACCCTCCTATTTATAAGCTTCAAGGGTTGCCTTAAGGCACCTCTTCAAAATGTGTCCACATTCAATGAATCTTCTAGAAGGTGTGTCTGGCGCCTAGGCGCCGGACACTGCGTCCAGTTCTTCGCACCTCTTCACTTTGGATCGCACCTCTTCGTGATTAAAACCATTTTGAAGCGTCCTAATACATTGTATCACATGTCCTATAAACCAGGAACAACTGCTAGTCTTCTAGAACGTCCAATAACTGCTCACACCGTCAAAATAACCGCCCAAAAGTCGTCAAAAACATAACAATTTTCTGTATCGAGCTGGTGCTTCGGCGCCGGACCAGTAATTTCAAAAATTTTGCATTATGGCTCTATTTTTGCTCCTTTTTCATATTTTTCTCCTTCTTGAACATTTTTGCATCACCGATATCCAAAAACACAAAAATACCTTTCATTAAATCATAATATCCTTAAAATTTAATAAAAATCAAGGCATAAAAATAGGTATTTTTTTCTTGGATCACGGTCTGTGATATGGATTTGCGAGTAGCTGCACATCATCGTCTCTCAAATCCACAAAATTGTCATTAACATATAATAAATTTGAACATGTCAGCATTTAGAAGATATTATCTTCATTCAATGAATGAGTTACCTATGCATGATCAAGCATCCTGAAGGCCTCGTGAATCTGTTGCCCACTCTGCCCATGATTTATTGGCCACCTCAAAATGCGAGGTCTAGTATCAGGGGCAACTAGAGTTACTAGGGACGTGTGTTCGTAAAACCATACTTAAGGATTTTAAACACCAAAATAAATCATGCAGACTTAGTAAAAACAATAAAACTAAAACTACATAATAATATGTTGTAATGTATTGCACAACTACATACTGTTAAAAGAAATACAAAACCTTTAATGTAGCCCAATGATTTGTTCTCCCTCAATTTCGTGTATGTTGTGATGACTTAGTCGATTATCATATCACATATGACAGCAGGCCAGTTATATGAGGGAAAAGCTTCTGCATCAACAGTATAGGCAACAAGGTCTGCATGGACATTGAATTTACTTGTAGGCAAAAGTAGGTTAGTCAGTATAAATTTCAAATACAACTGTTTAAATGGATGACTAGAAGCTCCTTCTCCAAAAAAAAATTGTCATTTGGTCCTTTATTTGTCTTGCACTGGAGCTGTATAGTGGACCTTTCCCCCATGCAACAGGTTGTCCTCTATTCAGCATGCCAATCAGTAGAGCGACATGGTCAGCATTTAATTTCAACTCTTTACCACCCATTTTGAAGACCCTCCTCCTGTTATCCCAGCATCTTAGAATATGCAAAGTCAAGACATTGTCCTGGGGATACGGTGGCATGTCAAAGAAAGTGAACACCCTCATCTCCTTAAGATTGTTCATCGTCTCCTCCGAGATGAGATCTCTCACTTCATCCAGTACACCCCTCACTGCAGATGGATGACATCTACAGTTGAAAGACCTTGTACTCATAATCTTGCAAATTAAAGAAACAATAGCACAGTATCAGTACCCATGTGAGGCTATAATCATTAACAAATATTAGACAACAAAAACACAGGAATAACACACAAATACCAAGGAATACAGGAATAATACAGTAATAACACATCAATCAGTAACACATTAAAACTGTGTTAGTGGTGTTATTTCTGTGTTATTCATGTATTATTGGTGTATTACTCCTACAAAATAAACATAAAATAGCACATTAATCAGTACCATATGATCTAAATTTCAAATTGAAGAAAGACTACCACATAAGTAATACAAGAATAACAAAACAGTAATACGTCCAAACTCCGTTATACATGTGTTATTGACGTGTTATTACTGTATTATTTGAGTATTATTCCTGTAATAACACATCAATGACAATTCAACAACATTCAAAATTGTATGAGATGTTAAACTATAAAGAAATTATACCCCCATAACACAACAACACAAGGAAATCACATCAACTAAGGTAACCAAACAATAACATAAGAATAAAATATCAATATCAAAGGAATACTACAACAATAACATAGCATTAACACAAAAAATAAAAGACAAACCCATCAACAACTATAACAAATTAATAACACATGAATAACACGGGAATAACACAGGAATAACACACCAAAAACAAAAATTACAAGTAAACTCATCAATTAAGTTAACCCAACAATAGTAAACATGAATAACAATGAAATAAACATCAGTTAAGGTAACAAAAGAATAATGCAGGAATAATACAAGAATAATACAAGAATAACACAAGAATAATACAAGAATAACACATCAACAATACACCAATAACACATAAATAACACAAGAATAACACATTTTAGTGATGTTTAGCTCTAAGTTTTTATAATTTAAGGTGACTTTTGTTATTCTAGTTTGGAAACATTTGCCTTGGGGATTATTTGGAGAGATGAAAACCAAATTTCAATATAAAATGAAATGTACCATCATATCTTGATTTAACTGAGCAAGTGGACACCATTATCGTCTCTCTTTCGTGCCGGGCAAAGCCTTCGGTTTCGCTGAGGAAGGAAGATGACTATCTATGAGGAAGGAAGTAGGGTTCGTCGAGCCGAAAACTGGAAGAAAACAACAATGGTATTGAAACGACGAATAGCTTTATTGAAGGGGATTAACGTTACCTAAAATACGAAATCTTTTATTTTTTTTTAATACGAAATGTTTTCTTTTTTTGAATAAGGGAGCCTGGTCTAGGTCGGGCTGGGTCACACGAATTAAAGGAGACGAGTTTTTTTTTTAACCCGGCTACTGAAGTGGCAGATATCCAGGTGGCGTCACCTAATTGGACTCGTGCGCGAAACTATATGAAAATTGGTGTCCATCCTGACTAAAATTGACGTTCCGGACGCACTCACGCAGTCTGTCTCGTCATCCGAGGTCATCCTGACAACCTCGTCGATGGTTGGGTCAAAAATACATTGAATTTAATTTTGTCAAAATATCAACTCACGATAGATTGTTTCAAAATTTAATTTTAGTTTTAATTAAGTTTGAAGCAAATAAATGTTCAAGTGATGCAAATTTCATTATTTTATCTTGTTGATGGTCCAAATCACGGTGTTCACGCACACGAAGGTGTGAAATTGTATACAAGTCAATCCTAGGGCTCAAAGATCATATGAGGACTCATTTTGAGTTTTGTTATGTTAGTTTCGACCTTCTAAATGCTAGAGGTCGGGAACCATACATGGAGAACTTCAAAACGGGTAGAGAGTCGGTCCGAGCTTCTAAAATAAGGTGTGTCTCATCTCTAGTTCACTAGGATAGTCAAAAGGAAAGTCTTATGGCTAGAACCTAAGCACTAAGAAGAGAGAAAGATCTCACCAAAAATGAGGTCAACAAATGGACCCCCAATAGGTGTGGTGTGCTAACTAAGCACACCGCTCGTATTGGCGTTGATCAAGGAGATGAACAAGACCAAAACAGATGTTCCAAGCCAACACACTCAGAACAAAACAGAGAGAGTGAAGAAGGTTTCCGCTGAGGAGTATTTAACAAATCTCTGAAACTGAAGATTCCAGAATTCCCGCTCTAGATTAAGCGGTGAAATTTTCAAATTGCAAGATTTCAGATGAATTTTAGATTTGTTTTATTTTTTTTATTTGATTTTAATTTTGATTTTAATTTTGACGACCGACCACAAAATTAAGGGAAGAGAATCAGCAGTTGAAGACCGACCTCGAAATTCTGAGAAGAGGATTGACTGTTGACGACCGACCTTAAAATTATGGAAAGTGAATCGACAGTTGACAATCGATCTCGAAATTCTGGGAAGAGAATCGGCAGTTGACAACCGATCTCTAAATATTGAGAAGAGAATCGGCAGTTGACGGCCGACCTTGAAATTCTCGGAAGAGAATCGACAGTTGACGACAGAACTTGAAATTTTGTCTTGAATTTTTGAGAAGAGGATTCATAGTTGACAACCAACCTTGAAATTCTCAGAAGAGAATCGGCAGTTGGCGACCGAGCTCGAAACTCCGAGAAAATGATCGGTAGTTGACGACAGACCTCAAAATTCTGAGAAGAGGATCGAGAATTTGCGATCGACCTTGAAATTCTGAGAAGAGACTCAGTAGTTGACAATCGACCTCAAAATTTTGAGAAGAGAATTGACAGTTGATGACCGACCTCAAAATTCTGAGAAGAGGATCGGCAGTTGACGATGGACCTCGAAATTCTGAGAAGAGGATCGGCAGTTAGCGACCGACCTCGAAATTTAGGTGAATGTATTAAGGATTTGTGGAAATTTTGTGAAAATTACACATGCGGAGTTTAGTGAAAAATGTGAAATATTTTCGTAGAAGGAACGAATTGAGAAAGAATATGAGGGTTTGTGTGGGAAAGGATGCAATCTCAAGCCAACAGAACCAAACCAAAAATTTCATGGCTCCAAGTCATTAGAATTAGCTGTCCCTTTCTCACACGAGGAAGAATATTGAAAGGAAATTGATCACAGCCTCAGGCTGGGGAATGCAGATATGGAATTCGTTTTCTTTGTTTTCTTTTCTTTAATGATTTGATTTTGTTTTGATTTCAGACATTGTTTCGATAAGGATTTCAAAAAGATAAACCTCATTGAGAAGGAAGGGTCTGAGGACTTGTTATCCAACTCAAGAAGGAAGGAAAGATTTTAGAGATTCAGTGAAAATCTGTGAAGGTTTGCTGAGTTTTGTGGGATGTTGGAATCGTAAAGAGTTTGGAATTTAGAATTTTAATTTCAGATTTTCCACGGGAATAATAAGTTTAAAAGGGAGTACGAGGGCGTCTCATATCCAAATCGAAGAGCTGATTAAAATGAATTTTGTGTGAGAAAGAGTGTGGCTCCATGCCAACAGAACCTACGAGACCTCGTGGCTCCATGACAATAGAACCAGCTGATCGTCTATCACACGAGGAAGAAAATTGAAAGGGATTTGACAACAACACTGGATTGACGAAACTTAACTTGGTAACGAGTCAAGAGAGAGATTTTGACTTCAAAGATTGTAAAAGATTCTTGAGATGTTGGAATTAGGAAAATTTTGAAATTTTAAATTTTAATTTTTAGATTTTCTATGGGAAAGAATCAGATTGCGAGGGGTTACGAGGGTGCCTCGCATCCAACTTAAAAAGCTGTAAAAAAAGGTGTTTGTGTGGGAAGGGATGTGGTTCCATGGCAACAGAACCGACGAGACCTCGTGGCTCCATGTCAATAGAACCAACTAACCCCCTCTCACACGAGGAAGAAAATCGAAAGTAAACTAACAAGAGCAATGGGCTAGGGAAGATCCATATTTCAAATTTGTTTGTTGATTTCTTTGTTCTGGTTTTTTTAATGATGTATTTCTGTTTGTTGGTTTTTATTCGTCGTCATTTGTTGTAAATTTTATTTTTCTTCATTCATTGTGAAATGTTATTATGTATTTTTTTAATGTTTTATGATTTTTCTTTTGTTGTATATTCTTTTTAGGATTTGGACCCAGCTACAAGAAAGTGCAGCTTCTGTGCTTCTTAGAACGAGGCTATCTTTGAAACATCACAATGCGCAGTTCTCCTTGAGGTATCGTCCACTGACTGAAGGCACGTGTTGAAAATAACTCACTATTAAAGGTACTATCTGATTTATATTTTCTTAAGTACCTACAAAGATGTGTTATTTCTACGGATACCTCAGTTGAAAATGTTGTAACCTTGTAGCTTCGTCGTAGTGGTCTTCTTTTCATTGACACTAATTTGTAATGATCGTTCAGGTTGTCTTTAAGAAATCCTTCTGATGCTTTTTGAATTGATGTTGGAGTTGTATTTGCTGGGCACTGAAGGATCTGACTTTAGGGTTGAATTTCCATCAATTGCTAATAACAGAGCCCTTCTAATTCAATTCTTTCTTTCTGGCCTAAGCAAATCATGTGATCAGAATATTTTTCACTGTCCAAAGATACTTCTGAGCCAATTAATGACCGACCAAAAGACATAAAATCACTTAACTCTTTTCATATCATAAAATCAGAGGAATCTATGTAAGGCAGCCTTTTAAGTTTTATTAATTGGGGGAAGATTAAGACACCAATTTTTGATTGTATGTTTGCCTCAAGCTTCTTCTCAGGGTGTCTTCTTATTTTCTCTCTTCTTCTTTTTTTTATTGAGCTTTTTGCCCCTTTTTTGTTTTTTCATTGAGGATTACTATATCTGGTGGAGCACATGTTAAAGATTTTGAATGCCTGAATTGGGACACCAATTTTTGATTTTGTGCTCACCTCAAGCCTCTCCTCAGTTGGATCTTCACAAAGAAAAGTTTTATATTTTTTTTCTTGTGCTCCTTTTATTTTATGAGAAGTATTGTATCTAGTAAAGCATATTTTTTTTAATGATTTTGAGTGTCAAAACTCCCCTAATTAATAATTCTGAAATGTTACTTAAAATGAATCCTGAGACATTATAATTTATTCGGAAGTCTGGACCAAGTCACGTGGCAGAAAATTAAAAGGCTCTTGATATCTGGAATCAATTACTAGTATTTCAACCACAATGTTTCATTTTGAAATCTACTTAGGGCCCACTCGAAACTCCTTAAAGGGAGGACTCAGTTATTAGGGCATTAACTTGATTCTTCCTAGAAGTCAAGATCTTGTTAAAACACCAGATGTTTTGTCTTCGATTACTCATTTCTCGTTTGTCTTTCTGTTGATCCTCGAACGTTCTTTGATTGAGCTTTCCAAATATTGAATAATTTTGGGCAACCAGTGACGTCTTTCTTCTCTCCTTTTAATTGTGGTGGGAGGGTTAGGTCAACTATCCATCATGTTATTGATTTTTGTTGTTGATCCTGGTAGTTTAACCTATAGACAGCCTTGTCAAGGAGCGGTTCACCAGTGAATGTGAAGATCAGCTTCATCGATGTCATCGTTTCTATCATTTGAAGAATTTTCAAAAATCTGTGATGTCCTGTGCATTGTAATTTCAGCATTAATACTCAAGTTAACACACCTGTTATGTAAACTAGGTGTCCTTTAAAATTTATCTATGTGAATTTGTTTTTGTGTTTTGTATTATTATTGAATATTCAATGTGTTTTGAGAAGTTTTATTTTGATTCAAAATTTTGACAAAATTTTGTTTTGTTTAGAGTTTATTGGAAGGTTGTTATAGTGAAATTTCAGTTTGACCAGTTTGTAACAAGTCAAACACAAAGAAGAATGAAGTGTCGGACCCGATCTAAGTTCCTGGAGGGAGTTGAATTCTCATCGAACCTAGTTCAATAAACCACTCCTATTCTAACACATTTATTAGGGGTCCACCCAATTTTTGGGAGGCTGAAGGATTTTGGAACCTCTCTGTTTATGGATGTCTAAACAGTGGCTCCAGGATCTAAAAAGAAGTTAACTATACTCGCTCAAGACAGGAATGAGCGAGATATGCCAATGGAAAGAATGGTAGTTTTGTCCACTAGGGACATAGACTCACTACCGATTTATGGAAGCAAAACCATCTGATCATTTAAGGAGAGAAGAACCTAATCCCCAGCAAAGTTGCCAGAAATTTTCGACCATTAAATTTTGAAAGAGGTGATTTTAAAATATCGTTTAGATTTTAAAAGAGTTTATTTTAAAATAATGAGATACCGTACATTCAATAGTTTGGATTAGTCGAGTGTAACACTACAAGTAATACATTTATTCCAAAGGGTAAATACATCACTTGAATAGCGATACTCAACTAAATGAACTAAAAAAACTACTATATCTGTTTAGCTTGCAAAACCAGTTTTATAAGCTGTCAAGTTCCCTTATTTAATTTAAATGATTAAATAGGATTTATGTTACATGGGTTTTAAAGTTCCTTATAAGGGCAAGCCCCCATAGTTAATTACATCTTAAGTGAGTGACGAGATTCAATTAAGAAAAAACTCGATTAAGATCAGTGGTTCTGGTTTCAAGAATTTCATAGTTTAGGTTTTCAAGATTGGACACAAGAATGTCAATAGGGAACGACTCAGAATATGAATAATTTATTTTAGGAGTTCAAAGTAACGAAGAAGTAGAGGACGTCATGAATCCGAGACAAGCCTCAGTGACTTTCCAACTATCCTATTGTTTGGCTTTAATTTTTAGAAGATGTTATTTGATGTTTCATCTTACCCGTTTTATTATTTAGGACTTAACATTTGCACGATACCTGATAGTACGAATAGCCTAAGAAGATTGGATGATTTACGTCGTGCCAAACGACAACCTTGGAGTCGTAAAAGTGTTAAGAATTACACTGCACAACAGAGTTGTGCAGAAGCCTAAAAGACAAAGTGAGGATTTATGTCGTGTTAGGGGAACTAGCTCGAAATCCTATGGTTTGTTATTTAAACTAAAGAAAGGGTTTTACTGATGTAGACCTTCCCTGCTGCTGTAGATCGCCCTCCTTCCTCTGCATCCTCGTCGTGCTGCCCTTGAAGTTTTGCTTCAAACTCCGAACTCCTCATTGTAAAGATTATGGGTTCAGGGCTTTTGTTTTGAAGTGTACATGTATAATCTTTGTTCGGTCTTAAAGCTTAGTGTAGCATACTGTCAGTCGTTAAATTTTCTCCATGTTTGGGGGTATATATATATATATATATATATATATATATATATATATATTTAAAAAAGGAGCTACATTAGCTCCCTACTTTTTACTGCAAAGAAAAGTTACAAGAGTAACCCAGAGGGGTGCCAAGAGTACACCCCATACTACCTCACAAAAGGAAAGAAAAATAGTGACAGACACTATCAGAAGATAGGAACAGAAGGAGAAAAACAGAAAACTGGATAGCCAGACCCAAAGGACCCACGCTGGAAGTAGGACCCAAACAACTCTGAAACCTTCTGAGAGAAGAAATCAGCAGCCACCAAACAGGAATAAGCTCCACCACTAAATTAACTGACCCTGCCATAATGTTGGTAATTGACTCTGAGGTAGGGACAATCCAACCGATCTCCAGCAAGCAGGAAGGAGAGGGGAGGAGGGGGTGAACTGGATATTTTACTGCTACAAGAAGACATAGCTTCCCTAGCTAACCAGTTAGCTGGTTTATTATCCTCTCTAAAAATGAATTGAATTTGATAGTTGAAATTGCTCATGTAAGAGGAGATTCTATCCATCCACAGTTGGAGGTGCCAAGGAAGTGGGTCAGCAGCTATAAGTGCTTTAAAGAGATTAGAGGAATCCACTTCAACAATAATAGAAGCCCACTGAAAATGAGCAGCAATCTTGAAAGCCCAGAAAACTGCAATGAATTCGGCCTCTAAAGCATCCTTAGCAAGAACAGGAAATTAGATGAGGATCAGGCATTTCCCCCTATAATTTCTGAAGACTCCCCCCACCCCAGCTCTCTGAGGGGAGAAGCTACCATCTGTGTTAGCCTTGATATAGGGGAAGACAGAGTTTTTCCATTCCACTAATGTAATGGCAGGCTGCACCCACCCAACAACAGAAAGGAATGAGCAGAAATTAGGATAACCCTTCCATTTGACTAACTTAGCCAGGTAAGTTAGACAGTTTCTAGCCACTTTCCTAGAACAAGGGGGAATATCATCAAAAGTGGCTTGATTCCTGCACATCCATATAAACCAAGCAAAGATGAGGGGGATTTCCACTAAATTAGCAACTCTCCAGTCTCCCCAGGAATCAGAGAGACTCTTCCAAGAGAAGCAGATGAGGTTCATCTTGAATTTTCTGAAGCAATAAGACCACACTTGTTGTGAGAATGGGCAATCAAAGAACAGATGGTCAGAGTATTCCTCACAGTTCCTGCACAACCTGCAATAAGAAGGTCCCTTTAAGCCCTTAAGTTTGAGGAGATCATCAATGGGGAGAATCTTGTGAAGCAGCTTCCAGCAGAAGAAGGACATGGAGGGAGTGAGGAATTTATTCCATATGGATGTATCCCTTGGAGAATCTTGCCACTTGAACAATTTGGAGTATATAGCTTTAGATAAACTCTGAGTTTAATAAGTAGCCCAGCTAATTCTGTCAGGTCTAGAGGTGTTCAGAGGGATTGAGGCAACAATCATGGAAGAAGATTCTTGAATCAGGGAGTTGAGCTTGGGAAGAGACCATTCACCATTAATCCAGCAGTCTGCCACTTTCATCTGAGGGTTTTTGATAACATTAGGGGCAGGCAATAACCAGTCCTCGGGGCACCATTTGTCCATCTAAAAGAAAATCTGACCAATGTCCAACTCCCAGGGGAACATCTTGCTAGCTTGAGGTCTAGCCTTTAACATGTTCGACCAAACTCTAGAATCACCCAAGTTCCTGGCAACCAGTGTAGGGTAATTATCTTTACAATACTTTCCTTTCAGAAATTTTGCCCAAAGAGAGTTCTGGGACTAAAACTTAATCCAAAGCTTATAGTGATTTACTTGGGAGATCTGCATTAGGCTCTTGACTCCAATACCACCAGCCCTACTAGGTTTGGCAACTTTTTGCCAAGAAGCCCAATGGATTTGTTTCCTCTTACCAGACCACAAGAACCTATTAAAAATTCTCTCCATTTGCAATTGGGTAGATTTAGTCATGGCAATCATCTGGAGGATGTAAGAGGGAAAAGTGGTGAGAATACTCTTTAGAAGAGTGATTCTACCTCCACTAGATAAGAATGAGTGAGACCAACTGGATAACTGGTTTTGGATCTTCTGCAGAATTATGTCAAAATGGGTTTGCTTAACTCTACCCTTAATGAGAGGAACACCAAGATAGAATAAAGGACCTAGGGAGCTTTTGAACCAGTATATTCCAGAAGCCAGGTTTTGTGGCTAAGTGACATTCTTTTATGACAAAGCAGATGGCACTTCTCAGCATTAAACATCAAACCTGAGAGGGATTGGAATTGTTGTAGGCATTTCATAGTATTCTTGACAGAATTTTTCTGGGCATTGGAGAAGATTATCACATCATCAACATAGATGAGATGAGAAATGTGCATATTAGACCTATGATGATATCTGTACTGATGCTGAGAGTAACCAGGAGAGTTGAGCAGCCTAGAAAGGTAGTCCATAGCAAAATGAAAAGGGAGGGAGACAATAGGTCCCCTTGCTTAAGACCCCTGGAAACACTAAAATTTCCCCAAAATTGACCATTAATAAGAATGGAGTGGCTGTTGGAGTTAAGCCATCTATGTATGAGATTGCATAAATGGCTAAAGAATCCCCTAGCAGAAAGCACATCAAGAAGAAAATTCCAATTAACTGTGTCATAAGCCTTACTGATATCCAACTTATAAATAATATTGTCCCCTCTACAACTTTTATCCAAATCCAACAGCATTTCATGAGCCAATAACACATTGTCAGTGATAGACCTACCATGTACAAAAGCTGATTAATTGGGAGAGATGATCTTATCCATGAGAGGCTGCAGTCTAGATACAAGGATCTTGCTAATGATTTTACTGATGACAGAAGTGAGGCTGATAGGCCTGTAATGATTCCAGGAGTTGGTAGTGGTAGATTTAGGGATTAAAACAATGTTGGAATGTTTGAAGTAGTGGGGGATGTCATGCCCCAAGAAGAAGGACTGGATAGACCTGACCACATCCAATTGATGATACTCCAAGCTTTCTTATAAAAAGCTGCAGTGAACCCATCAGGACCTGCAACTCTGGAACAATCAATAGTGGAGAGGGCATCCTAAACCTCCTGTTCATTGGGACTGTTACACAGGTTGAGATTGTAGGAAACCTGGACTTCCTGATCAAAGAGAGTCTTATCAATCTGAGTTCTCTCCACCTGGGGCTGAGTGAGGATGGAATTGTAATAATTTATAGCATCAAGGGCAATGACAGTATTGTCATTGAGGAGAGTTCCATTAGATGAGATGATGGAGTGAATAGTGTTACATTTCCTCTTGTGCTTCATGTGAACATGGAAAAACTTGGTGTTCCTATCTCCCTCTGTGAAAATATTTAAAGCAGCCTTCTATTTTAATAAAAGTTCCTGAATGGAGATGGTAGTAAGCAAGTGTTCCTGAGCTTGATGAAGAAGGCCTTCCTTAGACTCATCCCCAATCACATCTTTCTCCAATTAGGCAACTCTCCTGCTAGCAGCATCCACAGCAGAATGCACGTCACCAATGGTATTCTAGCTCCATTTCCATAGGCCCTTGCCCACTTTCTGATGAAGCAGACACAACTTAGTCTAGTGGTCTGTATGAATAACACCTGTCCATAAGGAAGCCACAACTGCAAGAAAATTGTCCTGAGAGGACCAAAAGTTAAGAAATCTAAAAGGGGTTTGGTGAGTATTTGTGGGGGGGGAGTAATGGTAATAAGTAGGGGTCTATGGTCTGAACCAGCAAGGGGAAGATGATCACAAATCTGAATAGAAAATGGGATTGCCAGCTGCCATTGACAAGGAATCTGTCCAGTCTCTCCCACATCTTACCCCTCTTCCAGGTGAAATCAGGGCCAGAAAATCCCAGGTCAAAGAGGCCAGCATGGGAGATATTGTAGCTGAGGGCATTCATGGTGGAAAGGTTGGGAGTTCTCCCCCCTGTCTTTTCAGTAGAGTTGGTGATGCAGTTTAAGTCTCCCCCCATAAGCCAGGGTGAATTCAGATTGTCCCCAATAGAGTGAAGACTGGGCCACAGATCCTGCCTATCAGAATTAGAACAACCTACATAGATAAAAGAGGCCACCCCATTCATGCCATTCAGAGAGAAAGATATGTGGAGAAGCTGCTTTTGATCCACCAGCACTTCCCAGGAAAATTCATGCCTGCAAAAAACCCAAATTTTGTTACTAATATTGGAGTGGTGGGAGAAGCCAGGGAATTTTCTAAGAATTTTCTCAGGATTCTTATGAACCAAGGGTTCAAGGAGAACAATACACCAGAATTTATATTTTCTGTTAAGATTTAGGAGTCTTTGAATAGAAGAGGGATGAGCAACCCCTCTAATGTTCCAGCAAAGGAAGCTAATCATTGGATTTAATTATGGGGGGATGAATTGATGATTGGGATTTGGATCTGGATCTCCCCCTAGTAATCACCTAGGGGACAGATGCCAGAAGATTTTCCATCTCCTCAGCGAAAGGAATGGGTTGGAGTGTGAGAATTTTCTTGTTATTCTTTCTCTTCTTCTTAGGAGTAATCACATGACACTCCCCCTCCACCAATTATGACTCACAGATTCAGAAGGGGTAGGGAGGGAGGATATTTGCACAGGAACAAGTTCCTCCCTCACCCTCCCCAAAGGGGAGTTGATAGAGGGTGAGGGAAAGATAGGGGGAGAAGATGTAAACTATTCAGGGGCAAATTTGCTAGCTGAAGGGGAGGAAGGGGGACTTTGTGGAGAACTGGGGATATTGTGGGGGACTGGAGGAGCAGTCGTAGGTAAAGAGGGAATGGGGGAAGTAGGAAGGGGAGGAGAAGGAACTGGGCAGGGGGGAGTTGATCAATAGAGGAGTGCACTATAGGGATGGCTGGAGAAGTAGCTCCAGGTAATAAAGTGGAAGTAGAGGGGAGGGGTGGAGGGAAAACAGTTGGTGGGACAGGCCCAAGTAGGCTTGCAGTAGGGGGAAGGGCAACCTGAGTAGGCACTCCAAATTGCTTCCTAGAAGGGGGATGAAGTCTGTAGCATCTGCTCACAGTATGCCCAAACATCCTGCAATGGTTACAGTAGTAAGACTGCTCCTCCATTACCACATCCTGCCAGTAGGCATCACTATCAGAGCCCGCCCAAAGTCGCTTAACTTCTGGGAGGGTTACATCTCTCTCCACAAAGACCCTTACAGCAGCAGGTCTGGCCTTGCTCTTAGTGGGGTTATCCATTCTCAGGAGAGTGCCAAGAGCTTTAGCAATGTTGAATAGTGCATTTTGATTAAAATACCTTAATGGGAGCTCTGGGAATTTAAACTAGATGGGGACTACTGGTGGCTCATTCTTAGGATTGAAATCAGGGGTCCACTTGATGAATTTCATCTCTGACCCAGCAATAATGATGGCCTTCTTAGCAAATAATCTAGCAAAGTCCTCCTCAATCGAATTGGGAGTTTTTGTTTGTTTCTGGAAGGCTTGTGCTGAGTTTTTGGTATTTTCTTCTGGTTTTCTCTCTAGGTTTCTCTTCACTGGTTTTCTGTTTTGAATCAAATTACTGTTTGATTCATTGGCTTCTGGCTTCTTGTTTCGGGTTTTGTCATTTTTTGTTAGTTCTTGGAGGCTTTATATTGATTTCCTAATTTTCTTTATTGGGTGAATTATGGCTGTGAATCCTTCTTTTGCTGCCCCTATGGTGGGCAAGGAGAGTTTTGCTGATGTGGTTGGTCGATCTTCTGAAGGGTGTTCCTTGGGGGATAAACTTGTTTTCCCACAGATTTATCATGAATATTTGGGAGGAAAAGCTTAGTGTAATTTTATTAAGAAAGGTACCAAGAAGTCAGGGAAGAATGCTCTTGTTTTTTTTATGAGGAAATTGATATGCTATCTGAGAGTTATAAATTTACCTTAATTGGTAAATTTCGGTTGGGCCATCCTAGGATGGAAATTATTAGGAGGGTGTTTGATAATGTCAAATTGGTGGGGAATTGGAAGATTGGTTTATTTGATGGAAAGCATATCATGATCTATCTTACTAAAGAAGAAGATTATGCACAAATTTTTTCTAAGAAATCTATCTTGATTGAAGGAGTTATCATGAAAATTTTAAAATGGTCCTTAGATTTTGATCCTGCACAGTAAACACCTAACATACCTATTTAGTATAAATTACAAGGGCTCAAACTGCCTTTTTTCAATCATCAAGTGCTATTTTCAATTGGTTTCAATAATTGGTAGACCTTTGAAGCTTGATATTTCAACTTTTGATCTGTCCAGACCCTCTTCTGCTAGAATTCTAGTAGGAAGAGATATAACTTTACCTGAGATCAAAGAAGTTTGGCTTGGGACTGAACACAATGGTTACTGGCAGTGAATTACAATGGAATAAATACCATTTTATTGTAATCATTGCAAAATGTTTGATCATACTCAAGATAGGTGTTATAGATTCCATCCAGATTTAAGAATTGTGAAGAAGAGTGTTGGCCCAAGTGCTAAAGAAGTTGTTAATGATGTCCTGAAGGAGAATGGTGGCCTTTCTGGGAGGTAGTTACATAATATTACTATTAAACTGGCAGATGCTGTAGCTTCTGATGATGTACCAGTCCTGCAACAAGTTGTTCTTTCAGCTGATGAACAAGTAGATATAGGTGGAGCTAAGGAGGTCATAAATGAAGTAATATCTCAACCTATTCCAGTGATTCCTGATCAGGTTGATGCTGATCAAACTACTGTTATTGCTACCCCCATGGAAAATATTGTTACTAATGAACCCGAGGTGATGTTATATCCTGCTGTTACTGAAAATCAGAATAATGAAATTGACCTGGAAGTATTGCCACATATCAGAAAAGATATGGAAGAGAATTGGGAGATTCAAAGGGGTAGAAGAAAATATAAAGGACAACAGGAATTGAAAAATCTTTTGGATAATAACCAAGGTAGTGGACATGAAATTAATGGTGGGAGATCTTCTAAGAGCTCGAAACCTCTAAATATATGATTCATTTAATGTGTTGGAATATCAGGGGAATTTCAGACTCTATTTCTTTGATAAGATTAAAAAATTTAATTAGAGTCTATAAATTATGTTGCTTTGTTATTCTGGATCCTCTTACAAAGAGGATTTCTACTAAGTTGGTGAGAAGTTTTTCTTAATTTGATATTATTTCTAATATCAATAGTAAAATCTGGATTTTTTGTTAAAAGGATGTTTCTTGTCAAGTTTTGATTAATGATCAACATTTCCTTCATGTGTTATTGTCTTGGGATTATCTTGAGACCACTGCAACCTTTGTCTATTCTGGTTGTTCAAATAAGGCTAAAGAGGATTGTGGCAGCAGTTAATATCTTTAAAATCAACCATAAAAGGTGCATGGTTGGTTGGTGGAGATTTTAGTAGTATTGCTTATCCTAATGAGAAGTGGAGTGGAAAGTCTTTTGATGTTGAAAAGATGACTTCTTTCTTAGATAATATTAATGTTGCTCATCTTGTGGAAGTTCCTTTCCAGGGTCCTTTGGACACTTGGAAACGAGGAAGGCTGCATGGAAGACTGGATAGATTCTTAGCCAATTTTAATTGGATGGCAGAGTTCTATTATGCTAAAGTTACACATCTTCCTTATACTTCATCTGATCATAGACCATTAATTATTTCTGTAGCTTTATCTGCTATCAAATCAAAAGCCAATTTAAGATTTTATAATGTATGGTTGGAACATGAAGAGTTTATGCCATTTCTACATTTTGTTTGGAAACCTGATTTTGGGTTATCTCCATGGAATAGATTATGGTTTATTCAAAAATCTGTGGCAAGGCATCTCAAAAACTAGAATTGAAATTGTTTTAGGAATCTTTGACAAAAAGTTAAAGACGCTGAAATGGGAGTATTAAAGGCTGAAAGTGATGTAGCTCATGGAATAATCTCTGAAAGTAATCTGATCTAAGCTAACCTTAAGTTGATGCAAGCAATTCAGTGGGAAGAATTATTTTTCAAACAAAAAGATGCTGTAAAGAAGTTTATTGAAGGGGATAGAAATACTAGTTTTTATCATGCATGTATTAAACACAGAAGGAATTTTAATGAAATTCTAAAAATCAAGTCTGATGATGGAGTTTGGATATCTGATTTGGCACTTATTGCTTCAAGTGTTGTTAATCATTTTATGAACTTTATGAATAGACCTCATGTTTTCAATTATGAATTGTTTGATAGCTCTTTGTTTTCTGATGAAGTAAACATCAGTGAGGCTTTGAATCTTTCCTATATTCCTTCTAAAGATGAATTTTGGAAAACTTTATGTTCCATTGATGGGGATAAGGCTGCCGGGGCTGATGGGTTTACAACAACTTTCTATATTAAAGCCTAGAATATTGTGAAAATAGAAGTTATACAAGCTGTACAAAGTTTCTTTAGGGGAGAAGACATGCCAAAATATTTTGCTGTCTCCACTATTGTTCTAATTCCGAAAGATGATGTAAAATGCAGCTGGGATAAATTTCGACCAATTGCTCTTACAACAGTTATTTCAAAACTTATTAGCAAGATTATTGTGTTCAGATTACAAAAGATACTTCCTCAAATTGTATCTCCTAACCAATCAGCCTTTATCAAAGGTAGAAATATTACTGATAATGTTCTACTTACACAAGAACTTTTGTTGGATCTGGATAGACAGTGTAGAGCTGGTAATCTGATTTATAGACTTGATCTATCAAAACCTTATGATTCTATCAGCTGGGAGTTCATTATGAATGTTTTGAAGGCAAAAGGTTTTCATTCTAATTTTTGTAAACTGATTTATAGATGGTTTTAGGCTAATTATTATACCATTTTGATCAATGGGAATTCTGAAGGGTTCTTTCAAGCTTCTAGGGGAATCAAGCAAGGAGATCCTTTGTCTCCTACTATCTTCATTTTGGCTATGGATTATCTGTCTAAACTCATTATCAAGGCATATAACTCTCATGAATATTTATGGTTTGCTAACAGAGCAAATTATAATATGGGCCATCTTATGTATGCTGATGATGTGATAATTTTCTCTAATGCTACCAAGCTAGCTGTTAAGAAAATTTCTATGTTGCTTGATTTATTCCAGAATCTTTCAGGTTTGTATTTTAATCCCAGTAAATGCCAAATCATTTTCAGCAAGCAGGTGGCCTCTTCTACCAGAAATTGGGTGAAGGATATAACTAATTTTAAAGCTGCTAAACTTCCTATTAAATATTTAGGAGTTTATTTGGTTAAAGGCAGAAAACCTCAAATTAAATATGACGAGATTATCTCTAAGGTGTCCAAGCAAATTTCAGTTTGGACAAATTCTTTTCTTTCTACAAGTGGGAGAATTACTCTTGTTAAAGTATCCTAGCATCTTTCCCCATGTATTTATTGCAAATATTGAGAATGAAGAAAAGCACTCAACTGATTTTGGAAAGGCTATTTAACATATTTCTTTGGGAAGGCAAAAACAAAAATATACATTGGATGAAATGGGAAAAATTGTGTACCCCCATTTCTGCTGGAGGTTTGGGTATCAAATCTTTTGATCATCTACACAAGGTTTTCTATTGTAAACTTTGGGTGAATTTTAGATCACAAA
This sequence comes from Papilionanthe hookeriana x Papilionanthe teres, assembly GCA_022702705.1. Lineage (NCBI taxonomy): Eukaryota > Viridiplantae > Streptophyta > Magnoliopsida > Asparagales > Orchidaceae > Papilionanthe > Papilionanthe hookeriana x Papilionanthe teres. The sequence goes on from CM040428.1 coordinate 146,785,019, forward strand.
CTACTATTTGGGCAAAGTATATGAAGCTGAAATATTACAAACATTCTCATCCTTTGTTGATTAAGAGGAAGCCTAGTGATTCTAAAACTTGGATTGATTTACTTAAAGTAAGAAAAGATGCTGAAGACTATTTTGTATGGGATCTAGGAGAAGGCAAGATGGATTTCTGGTTAGATAATTGGCTCTCTGATGGTAGAATTGCTGACAGTTATTTGGACAGTACTCCATTAACTGTTAATCAGTGTTGGAGGAATGGCAACCAATGGGATGAAGACATCTTAGTTAATCTAGTGGGTAGAGATTTCACTAAGGAGATTAGCAGGTTCCTATTGAGTCATCAAGCTGACAGAATTATTACTAAGAATTCTTATTATTTTTCTTTCTCCAAATATGCTTATAAAAAATTTTTCTACTGATCTAAGGTGGATTGGGGGAATTCTGTTTGGATTATGTATTTGACTCCTTCTATGTCATTTTTTTACTGGAGATGTTTTCATCAAATTTTCCATTGGATGATATTATAAAGTTAAAAGGGATAAGAGGACCTTCCAAATGCAGTTTCTGTGGTATTAATGAAGAATCTTTTTCTCATGTTTTCTTTAAATGCCAGGTGACTCTAAAGATTTGGCATACAGTCATTGATTATTTAAATCTTCATATTCATGCTGATTGGTCTAATTTGGTGGACTGTTGGAAGGATTGGAAGGCTGTGCATGCTGATTTTCTTCCTGGGGTTATACTATTGTTTATTTGGATGGCTAGGAACCAAATCAGATATGAGGAAGTTATGATATCTCATAGTCATATAAGTGTTAACTGTATGGCTTATATTGGTAAACTAAAAAAGCTGTTGAACTTCAAAATTTATCATCAAAGGTGGGGTGAGCAGGCTGTTAGTCCAAGAGCTATTCTGATTTCTAAAGTATATTGTCATAAACCTGTTTTACCTTCGATCAAGATTAATACAGATGCAAGTTATAAGGATAATGCAGCAGGAATAAGAGGTATTTTCAGGGACTTCAAAGGAGATTGTTTGCTGAATTTCTATTCTCCTATTGTGGAAAAAAATGCTCTGCATGCTGAAATACAAGCTGTGTCGGGGTCTTTAAAAACTGCTTCTAACTTAAGATGGAACTTTATGCATGTGGAAGTGGATTCTAAATGGTTGATTGATCTGTTTAAAGGACTTCATCCTTCACCATGGTTTATTATTCATATTTTTAAACAGATTTCTACTTTAAGTGTAAATTTGAAGGTGTTGTGGAGTCATATCCCTAGAGAAGGAAATAGATGTGCTGATTGGCTAGCTAGGAAAGGAGCTATGTCTTCTATTTCTTTGTAAAGTAGATCTACTTCTTTGAGCTTGATGTTTTGATTATGGGGGATAAACTATCCTTGCCTTACATTAGATGTAAACTTTCTTCTTAATGGAATAATATTTCTTGTTTTGCTTATATATATATATATATATATTTGAGGTTTGATATTTTTTTAAAGGTTTAAAGTGTAGTTTCATAAAGAAAATAGGAATTTGATTTAATATATATAAATATATATATATATATATATATATATATATATATATATAATATAATAAGGGAAGATGGAGGCGGGAACCGGTGCTCGCTAGGGTTTGAATGGCGGCGGGGTGACCGCCGCCGGTGGCAGTGTTTTGAGGTTGGTGGTGTGGTGCTTTTTGACTTCCCGGGTTGTTTCGGGGGTAAGGTTGCACCGGTCTCTGGTTTTGGCTTATTCCCGGCTGTTTACTTAAGTTACTTGTTCCATTGGTAATGGCTCGTGAGGGGTTTAAAGCCGATCCTTCTTGGGGAGCTAAACGATCTTATGCCGAGGTTACCGTTAGAAATGAGGGAGGAGTCACTCCGGGGGACAAGCCGGTGTTCCCGCAACTTTATCATGATGCAATAGATGGGAAAGCGAATGTGAATTCATTAGAAGGTGTACAAAGAAGGCTGGAAAGCTTGCTTTGATCTTTACAGAGGAGGAAATCAGTAAACTAGCGAGAACCTTACAAATTTACTTTGGTGGGAAGTTCCAGCTGAGCATCCCAAACTCGACATTGTTAGAAAGGTGATCGATGATCTCAAACTCCTTGGACAATGGAAAATTGGAGTGTTTGATAGTAGACACATTATGCTTCAACTCTCAAGAGAAGATGATTATGCTCTGGTCTTTTCAAAGAAATTTATCATGGTGGATGGGAAAACCATGAAGCTGTTGAAATGGACCATGGATTTTGATCCTTCACAGGAACCCCCTATTGTTCCTGTTTGGTTTAACCTCCCTAATTTAAAACTACCTTATATCCATCACCAAATCTTATATGACATAGCTGACTCTATGGGGAAACCACTCAAGTTGGATATGCCTTCTGCAAACCTTTCCAGAATCTCCAAAGCCAGATTTCTGGTGGAAAGGGATATAACCTGACCATATATTGATGGGGTATGGCTGGGTACGACTAATAATGGCTATTGGCAACCAATTGTGCTGGAATATCAACCTCTATATTGCAAACACTCGCCATATTTTTGGGCTATCTGTGGAGCAGATGCTATAGAGTACATCCAGAGCTCGGACCTTTTAAGATAGCCCGTAAGAACCCTCTAGAGGTTAATCAACCTTCAACCAGTAAACAGCAAACTGAAAATGGTCAAATTCATCCGCACACCGTTGTCGACAGGAGTAATAATGAGTCTCGTGGTGCTTGGAATTTCGAAACCAGATGCTAGGAGGAACAATCAAACTACTCACTATAATTCTAATCCTACATCCGTGGAAGATATCACTGAAAAGAACCCCCCTGATGAAAATAGATTAGATGGATCAGAAGATGTGGCTACTGATAGTAGGATTGTTCCTTTATCAAGTGCTCAGGTGAATCCCTTGGCTGATACTGAGACTCAGTGTCCTCCTATCCTCCCTCCAAATTTTTCAGTGCCAACAATACGAGTTTACAATGAGGATCTTGTACCACAAGCTCCCCGAGCAAGTCCTCTTTAGATCATTTGCCTTCGAAATGGAAGGAGCCCTGGACAATTCGTAAAAGCAGAAAAAAGGAAAGATGTCATGGAACTCAAATACTTGCCTCACACTAATATCATTGATGCTCTAGATCCCGATACTTCTAAGGCCCCTCCCCTAGGTTGACTAGGGCTGGTAAGGCTACTCACCATGATTAACTTAATGTGCCGGAATGTTAGGGGTGTGAAAAGTCCCGACACCCTTAACGGAATCAAAAACATTATCGGACTTATAGACACTTGGATCATTGCATTGTCTGGAACCTATGGTTAATAGCAACACTCTCGCATTCAACAAAAAGTTTAAAGGTTATAATTTCTCTCGCTAACCGTAATAATAAAATCTGGCTCTACATAAGACAAGAGATTACTTTCCAGATTCTTGCCGATGACTTCCAGTTCCTCCACTCGCACTTCAACATCGATCATTTCTCCAGGCTAGCTACTTTCATCTATGCTCGGTCGCACTTCCCTAGATAGATCCATGCTATGGGATAAGCTTATTAATATTAGCAGGTGTTATCCGAGAAAATTGGTTAGTTGGTGGTGATTTTAACGATATTGCTGATCCTAGTGAGAAATTTGGTGGGAGAACCCCTAACCTCCAGAATATGTTGCAATTCACTTCCAGAATCCAAAGTGCTCAATTATTTGACTTGGGCTATATTGTTACTCCCTTCACTTGGCAAAGAGGAAAAATTTTAGAGAGACTTGACAGATTTCTAGTCAACAGTAATTGGATGAATACCTTCCCAATCACTAGAGTGCACCATTTAAATAGGACTTGTTCTGATCACTCTCCCATTATTATTAAGATATCACTTTTTCAAAGATAATGGACATCCTTCTTTCAGATTTCAAAATGTTTGGGCTAAACACCGTAACTTTCTTGAAGTCGTCAAGATAGGGTAGAAATCCCCATCTTCTTCTTTTGATAACCCTTTAATTAGGCTGTGGAGATTACGAAACATCTATCAAGTCATTTGAAAAGTTGGAACAAAGCTGTCTTTGGTAATGTATTTGAGCAGTGCTAAGCAATGGCTGATAAGGTACAATTTCTGGAGGCTGAACAGGCTAGGGGGCTGGATAATCTTGATGAACTCATGGATGCCCAAGATAAGTATTTACATGCCTTGACTATTGAAGAAGAATTTCTATCACAGAAGGCTGCTATTAACAAACAGCTGTATGGGGATAGAAACTCCAAGTATTTCCATGCAGTGATCAAATACAGAAGACAAATTAATGCAATAACCAAAATCAAAACTCAGGATGGACAGTGGTTAGATGATCCTCTCCTGATTAAGGAGAATGCTGTTCAGTACTTTCAAAGCCTCCTTGCTGCAACCCCTATAGAACCTCGCTGTCTTTAAGGGGATTTGTTTAATGACCAACCGAATACTGTGCAAAATCTGCGCAGTTGCTTCATTTACCCGATGAAGCCGAGATCCTTCATGCTTTGAAATCAATGGATGGGAACAAGGCCGCAGGTCCCGATGGGTTTACTCCTGTTTTCTACCCGACCGCTCGGGATATTGTTGGTAAAGATGTGGTGGAGGCCGTTCAAGCTTTTTCAGTGGGACCGACTTACCAAACTATTTTGCTGCCACAAGTATTGCTCTGATTGCTAAAGATGAGAAGAGAAGTACCTGGAATGATTTCAGACCAATAAGTATCACCAATACTCTCAACAAGATTATTAGTAAGATCATGGTGAGAAGACTTCAGCCATCTCTACATCTTTTAGTCGGTGAAAACCGACTGCTTTCATCCAGTAATAGGAATATAATGGATAATGTAATGCTCGGCTTAAGAATTACTTTTGGAGATCGACAAGCCTCTGCAGAGGACATAATGTCATATTTAAGTTGGACCTAAGGAAGGCCTATGATTCTATTAGCTGGCATTTCATCCAAATCATGCTACAGTGCAAGAGGCTTCAACTCAACTTTTGTCGGCTTTATTCGAGATGGTTAAATAACACTTCCTTCACTATTCTACTCAATGGTTCTAATTATGGGTTCTTTAAACCGGCAGGGGCTTAAAGCAGGGGATCCCTTATCTCCAACAATCTTTATACTTGCTTTTGATTATTTTTCTCGATTTATTAACCAGTGCTCATAGAAATTTTCCATATCTATGTTATCATCACAAGCTCTAAACCTATCATAAGTCACCTCGCCTATGCCGATGATGTGATCCTCTTCACTAATGGTGGCAAACAATCTATAAAGAAGTCCTTGGATATTCTGAAACATCTTCAGCAAGTCTCGTGGCCGGAACTCAACAAACACAAATGTCAATTCATGGCTGGGAAACATTTCAGAAATATCAATTGGATAAAGGATACTACTGGTTTTTCTACTTCTGATAAGCCTTTAAAATATCTGGGGGTTCAGTTAATCAAAGGTAGGAAGAAACAAACTCAGTATGATGAAGTGGTTCACAAGGTCACAGCTCAGATTAACAGTTGGACCAACAGTTTTCTCTCCAATGGTGGGAGGGTGACCCTTCTCAAGAGTATTCTTACCACCTTCCCATTGTTTACTATGGGGATGGTCAGAATGAAGAAAAGCATACAAAGACTACTGGAAACTACCTTTAACAAATTTTTGTGGGAGGGGCAAGACAAACAAGCACATTGGGCCACCTGGAATAAGTCTGTGTAAACCCATTAAATTTGGTGGCCCGGGGTTCAAGAGCTTTCAACACATCGAAAAATTTTCCTTTGTAAACTCGTGGATGAAATTCAGGAAACTTGATACCCTGTGGCTCAATTCTTATTAGCTAACATCGTAGAACCAGCCATCCCGATGCTCGTGAAGTTGAAAATCGGGGATTCTTAACAATGGAAAAGTTTACTAAAGATCGGGACTGAAGCTAATAATTTTTCTCGCTGGGAGATTAGAAATGGTTCTGCCAATTTCTGGCTTGACAACTGGCTTTTGGATGAACGACTGTATCCCATCCCTAACATTTCTCTGAATTATAATTCTAGAGTTGCTGATTTCTGGACTAACCATCAATGGGATGAAGAAAAATTGAAGGAGGTTGTGGATATTTCATCCATTCAAAAGATCAAGGAGATCCCCATTATTAGAGTACAGGAGAAATCTGATAAGCTCATTCTCAAGAAACCTCCCTCTCAATCTATTAACTCCTACATCTACCAGTCCACACATCATTGGCCTCAAAATAATTGGGGTTGTCACCTATGGAATAAATATTTGACCCCTCTATGTCATTTTTCACTCGGAGATAGTTTCACGTATTCTTGCCTATTGATGATATACTCGAAATCGAAGGGCCTTAGGCTGGTTTCCAGATGCCATCTTTGTTGTGCTCAGGAGGAATCATATGACCACCTATTTCTTCAATGTCCTGTGGTTAGGGAAGTATGGAATAGGGTGCTGGAGCATTTCCAACTCACACAACACTTCAAGAACTGGACATCTGTAGAGGACTGTTGGGCTGACTGGCTGGAACTGAGGCTTCCAATGTATCCACTTATCATTTGGTGGTTTGTCCGGATGGCAAGAAATAAAAATAAGTATGAGAACTGTTTATGTTCTATAAACCAAATCCTTGCTAACTGCTCGCTCCTTCATACACAGTGGCTAATATTAAACATGAATTGAGGAACAAAACCAGGATCCAAATTAAGTTATTTTACTCGGATCCCTCCCTCCACTTCTTGGGTCAAAGTTAACATAGATGGGAGTTATTCCCCTAATTCTTCCGGTTGTGGTGGTGTGTGTAGGAACCACCAAGGTAAATTACTGTGGGGATTTCAAACTTCTATTGTCTCCGATTCTCCTCTTCAATCCGAAATGACTCGCTGCCATTCGGGCTCTTAAGGTTGCTAAGGCTGCTCGGGCACTCTCTTATTCGGATGGAATCCGATTCACTTCAACTAGTCAATATAATGGATGGCATTACTGATGTTCCATGGATGCTTATTTACCTTCACAGATCTTTGATGGGCTTAACAAAGGAGGTGACAATCCACTGGAGTCATTTGCATAGGGAGGGAAATCAACCAGCAAATTGGCTTGCAAAAACGGCTTCAAAAACTGCAACTTTCAAATGTTTTAATTTCTCTTCTGGGTATCTAAAACAACTACTTTTTGGTGATTTGCTTTCACTTCCTTTTATCAGATGTAACTAAACTTTGCTCCTTAATGCATTTTATATTTTGCTGAAAATATATATATATATATATATATATATATATATATATATATATTTATATATATATTACAAGAAAGGAGCTAAACTGCAATGTTCAACTTGATAATTATCAATTTCTCCATTTACGAGTTTGGGATGGATTCTTTCCGGTAGGCGATGCTACTATCATCTATGCTCGGGTGTACTCATATGGATAGAGTTTCTCTTTGGAATGAGTTGTGGCGATCAAGTACAAGTAACTCTTCAAATTGGCTTGTCAGTGGGGATTTTAACTACATTAGAGATCCCAGTGAGAAAAAGGGGGGAAGAACTCCTAATCTTAATACCATGCTACAATTCTCTCAGAATATCACTAATGCAGGATTATTTGATCTAGGATACATTGGTACCCCTTTCACATGGAAGAGAGGTAATTTGCTTGAGAGAATTGATAGAGCTTTAGCTAATGACCTTTGGCTCAACACTTTTCCCATAACTCAAGTGCAGCATTTACACGGGGCAACATCCGACCACTCCCCACTACTAATTCAGCATTTCTTTCAGCTCTTACAAAGGGTACTCCCGAGTTTAGATTTCTCAATGCTTGGTGCACTCATGATAGCTTTCTAGCTGAAGTACACAGAGCCTGGAAGGTCCCTGATCACATTAGCTGTAGTCCTCTTGTGAGACTATGGAGATTGCAAAAGAATGTAGCTTTTAAACTTAGACTGTGGAATAAGACTCAGTTTGGAAATATTTTTTAACAAGTGAAGGATGCAGAAGCTAAAGTCCATTTGTTGGAAGCTGCAAATGATTTGGGGGAGAATCAGGCACATGAACTTGAAATTGCCCAGTCAGTTTTATTCCAAGCACTTGGAAAGGGAAGAGGATTTTCTACAACAAAAAGCTGCTCGTAAACAAGTACCTTTATGGGGACAGGAATTCTAAGTATTTTCATGCAGTCATTAAGCACAGAAGAAAAATAAATGCTATACTTAAAATCAAGGATGAGTCCGGCAATTGGGTTACCGACCAATCTTCCCTCTCACAAAGTCGCCGTATTACATTTTCGGAATTTGTTTGTCGAACAGACCTATATCCTCTACTTCATTTGTTACTCGAGATGTTTTCTCGATCATCAAGATTATGTGAATCAGCTTAATTTAACTTTCTTACCCGATAAACAGGAGATATTGCAAGCTTTAAAGAGCATTGATGGTAATAAAACAAGCAGGCCTCGATGGATTTACTTCAACATTTTATATTAAAGCGTGGGATATTGTGGATGCTGATCTTATTCAGGCAGTTCATTCTTTCTTTCTTGGATCTGATCTTCCTAAATATTTTGCTGCAGCCAGCATTGCACTTATTCGCAAAGGATCTCAAAAAACCAATGGATCGATTTCGTACCTATCAGCCTTACTACTACCTTTTCTAAAATAATTAGTAAAATTCTTGTGGGAAGACTACAACCCTATCTTAACCAATTGATCAGCTCTAACCAATCTGCTTTTGTGCAGGGCAAAACTATTATTGATAATTGTCTTTTGGCTTAGGAACTGTTACTCGATATTGATAAGAAATGTAGGGGACACAATTTACTTCTCAAATTGGATCTTAAAAAGGCTTATGATTCTATCAGTTGGAAATTTATTGATTTAGTACTTAAAGCTAGAGGTTTCCATCCTGATTTTTGTACTTTAATTCAAAGATGGTCGTCTAATGTTTATTACAAGTAGTCCCGGTCAATGGTCTGCAACTGTGGTTTCTTCAAAGCCGGTAGGGTCGAAACAAGGAGACCCATTGTCTCCAACCATCTTCATATTGGCTTTTGATTACTTCTCCGTAACTTGAATGCTGCTCAAACAATTTATCCTTATCTCCATTTTAAGCATGGTTCTTCACAGATGATAAGTCATTTGGCATATGTTGATGATGTTATCATTTTCACCAATGGAAGTAAGCTTGCTGTTAAGAAAACCTTGCAACTGACTGATCACCTAGCCTTGGTTGCAGGCCTGGAATTAAACCAAAGGAGGTGTCAATTTTTGGCTGGCAAAGGGTTCAATCATCAACAGTGGGTGAAAGAGTACACTTGGGTTCTCTCGCTCGCTGATCTCCCTCGAAATATTTAGGTGTACAACTTAATTAAAGGAAGGAGAAAGCAATCTCGGTATGATGAAGTTGTCAAGAAGATTACATCAACTTTAAACTCGTTGGACTAATACCTTTCTATCTAATGGTGGAAGATTAACTTTACTTAAGAGTATACTCTCAACCTTTCCCCTTTATCGCTTACAAATAGTTAGAATGAAATAAAGCACCCGTGAAAATGTTAGAAACAATGTTTAATAAATTTCTCTGGGAAGGCCAAACCAAGCAATATCATCGGGCTATCCGGAACAAGGTTTGTAAACCAACCAAGGCTGGGGGACTAGGGCCGAGAAATTTCCAACGGATGAGCCATTTGTTCTATTGTAAGCAGTGGATTAAATTCGAAGGAAAGATACCATGTGGGCAAAATTCCTTTTTGACAAGTATTGTTGGAAAGATCTCCCAAATTCAGCTCGTGCCAAGACAAGGGGATTCCAAGCATTGGAGAAGTTTGCTGAAAGTTAGGGACATGGCCAATCAGTATTTCTGCTGGGAAGTGGGCAAGGGGGAGGTGAATTTTTATTATGACAACCGGATAGGAGATGGAACTCTAAATTTTATCGCTGATTTCAATCACCAACTAATCATTGCAGATTTTTGGGTGGAGGATCACCGGAATGTCAACGAAGCCGAATGAAGTTTTTGATGGGGAGAGCATACAACAGATTATTCAAATCCCTATTAATCCAACTAAACCCGATAGAATCTTGCTGAAGAAGACTAATAAAAAATCTTTCAATCAGATGATTCACGACTCACTTCAACTTTGGCTCGATACTTCTTGCGGGGAGAAAATCTGGACCGAGCTTTTATCCCCCTCTATGTCTTACTTCGCTGGAGATTATTCCATCATTATCTTCCATCAGATGATATTTTAAAACTCAAAGGCCTAAGACTAGCTTCTAGATGTTGGCTCCGTCAAGCTCAGGGAAGAATCTTTTTCCCACCTCTTTCTCCATCAGCACTCGTCACTAAACAAGGTGTGGATTACTTGTTTTAAAACATTTCCATCTTACTCATCTTAATCACAATTGGCTCAATTGGGAGGCTTGCTGGGAGGACTCGGAAAAGTGAAAAATGGTTCCATCTACCTTTAGTTATCTGACTGGTTTGTTTGGATGCATAGGAATCATTTAAAGTTTGACAACGAAATTGCAATATTAATCATATGGTGGCTAACTGCTCAGTAGTTTTCGAGAAAGAAGCCACTCGTTGGAGCCTACAAACCAAAGAAAACCTACATTGCTGAAGTGGTCCCTTCCACCTCCACCATGGATAAAAATAAATATAGATGGGAGCTTCACTAACTCTGCCGCTGGAATCGGGGCAGCTTTGTAGAAATTCCGGAGGTAAGTTACCGTGGTATTTCCAAGTGCCAATCATCTCACCGTCGCCTCTCCATTCCGAACTTCAAGCCGCTTACCGGGCCCCGATTACTCGCTAAAGCTTTGAACTACAAATTTGTCTCGGATTGAAACCGATTCTCAGCAGCTTGTTAATATTATACAAGGATTATCCCCTCCTCCATGGAATTTGGTATACCCCTACGTAACATTGCTCTCTACATTTGGCTATATCACCCTCAAGTGGTCCCATATCTTTAGAGAAGGTAACCAACTCCGCTAACCGGTTGATCAAACGTGCTACTGCAGCTCAAAGGATTATTTTTTCTGTTAAACCCGATGATCCTTTAAAGCTTTTACTTTTTGGGGATTCGATCGATATTCCCTATATTAGATGTATGTAAACTTTGTCGACTTTTGCTGAATGAATTTTCTCCTTTTCTTAATATATATATATATATATATATATATATATATATATATATATATATATATATATATATATATATATATGGATTTTGAAAGTAATATTTTAATTTAGAAGAATATGAAATCAAACTGATCTCATATAAATAATAGTTTAAATAATCAAGCGTTTCCCCACCAGACATGTATTTATCCAGAGGGATAAATACATGGCTTGAGGTGAGGCTTCGATCAAATAAACTAAAGAATTCATGATATTTGTTTGGTGTGTGAACCAATTTTGACCTACAATTTCCCCTATCTAATATGAAGGAACTAGATAGGGTTTACATTAATATGGGGTCCTTATGTTTCCTATAAGGGCAAACCCCTATAGTTAATTACAACTTAGATAACCTAAGTCACCTAAGAAAACTCTTGATATAGATCAAGAAACATTTATATTCATGACTTCCAAGGGTAAGGTTTTCAAAGAAAATGTGATAGTCAGAAGTTCAATAGGTGAATGGTTCTAGTCTTGGAACATTTCATTTTTATCAGAATTCAAAGGAGAGAAGGCTAGGGGAAGAACATAGATTCAAGAAAAAATTTGGTGTCTTCCCAAACTATCCTATATTTTGGCTTTGATTTAGGACATTTATTTGGTGTTTCATCCTGTCAATTTTATTATTTAGGGCTTACACTCACTTGATAACGATCATCTGAATGGCCTAGGAGATAAGAGGATTTATGACATGACCGACGACAACCTCGGAATCTTAAATCGAGTTAGGACTTATGTTGCTCAACATAGTTGTACAAGGGCCTAAATAAAAGGTGAGGATTTATGCTGCACTAGGCAAGCTACCTCGAAGTCCTATCGCTTGTTGCTTAAACTAAGGAATTGTTTTGCCGGTGAAGACAAGTTTTGCTGTTGAAGATGGTCGTGCTGCCCACTATGCATGCTCGAAGCTCCTTATCGTAGCAGGTTTAGTTTAAAGAAGTGTCAATTGGAGAAAGATGAGAAGTTTCATGTTTTGGACATATTTAAATTAAGGTGTCTTAATATTTTATTGGGGGAACATTAAAGCTGATTATAGCAACACCAGTTAAGATCCCACGGTTCCATCATCCCAGCATCGCTATTTTCATCAGATTCACTTAGTCCAAATGAATTTACTAAACTCAACTTAATTAGCTTCATACTTTCATTTAGACCGTGGGAAAACCCTGTTAGCAACATGTGGGTTACCTCCTCCAAGGAATTCCTGATCATCCAACGAGACGTTTTAATTTAGTTATAGTTGTGTTTTTTTTTTATTTTTTTGTGATTAAATTTTGAGTTGTTTTATATTTTTGAATGTTGTGGTGGTGAATTTTACCTTGTCTTTATTTTTAATTATGATTTTTGGTTTCAGTTTTGTGGCTATCCTAATAGTTTCAATTTTTACAGGGTGGCATTGTTATTTAGCATGCAAGTTTGCAAGAGAGGAAAGTACAATAGAGTGCAGATAAGTAGATTGCATTAAAATAAATGCTTACCTGGTAGGTCTTCCTGTCATCCCCACCTGAAACTTTAGTATTCTTGCAATAAACATTTATATTTTTGCGGTTCATTACAGGCCTACAAAGTCCTAGGTCATAACCCAATGAACTCTTGTTCATTTATTTGAAAGCTATTTCTCATTTAATAGATATAATAGGTCCAGTTGTCTTGCAAGGTGTCCAGAAGACTTGTGAAAAGATTCAGGAAAGACCCAGATATTTAACATTCCTTTTGAGCTTCCTTGAGGTCCTTTTGGACTTAATATAGTTATTAAATGACTTATCCCTTTCATACCCTTATGCTCAGTGAACCAATGTTTTAGTCATCCCGAAGGGAGGAGTAATTATCACTTAGTGTTTTACTTAGGAATTATGTGAGTGGGCCTTTAGAGGCAAAATTTAACATATGGAAGAATTTACCAAATTTTATCGAGCTTGTAATGTTTAAAAGGGTAGTCTAAAATTAATCATGTTCACTTTTCTATTCATCATGTTAGTTAAATTTTTTTTATTAAGCCTAGCACATTTCTAAGCCTTTAAGATTTAGTAGGTATTTTTATGTCTTTAGAAAAGAAAATTTTATGACTTTCATGATTATGATTCTTATCAAAATATTGATTTATCATTTGAACATCAAATAAAGGGGAATTAAATTAGCAGAATATTAACTTCCAAAATCAACCCCTAACTTTAAGGTTCTTTTAATTTGATTGTTTTTCTTCCAAATTATAATACAACAACAACAACAACAACAACAAAAAAGCCTTAATCCCACTAAGTGGGGTCAGCTACATGAATAATTTTTCTCCATTGCGTCCTATTTAGTGTCAAATTTTCATTTAATTCTAATAAATTAAGATCATTTTTTATGCAATAAGCCCAAGTTTTCCTTGGTCTGCCTCTGCCTTGCTTAACGTAAGTTGTATCTAAAACATCTACTCTCCTAATCGGATCATTAGGTTGTCGACATTTAATGTGACCAAACCATCTAAGGCGACTCTCTCTAATTTTATTTGTCACTGGTGCAACTCCAACCCTATTACGGATATATTCATTTCACATTTTGTCTCTAAGTGTAAAGCCAATCATCCACCTAATCATTCTCGTCTCGGCAACACTTAACTTAACATTATGCTTCTCTTTTAAAGGCCAACATTCAACACCATAGAGCATTGAAGGTCTCACCACCATCTTATAAAATTTTCCTTTCAGTCTAAGCGGTACTTTTCTATCACACAATAGGCCGGATGCATTCCTCCACTTCAACCAACCAACTTGAATTATACTATTAACATCCCCATCTATATCATTATCGCTTTGAACAATGGACCCGAGATATCTAAATCGTCCACATCTTTTAATAATTTGATCACCCAAAGTTCTAGACCTACTATTACTAAAATTACATTCCATGTATTGAGTTTTAGTTCTACTCAAACGAAGACCTTTAGAATCCAATGTAGACCTCCATAATTCAAGTTTTTCCTGGACTTTTTCTCTTGTCTTATCCACAAGGAGGATATCATCAGCAAAAAACATACACCAAGGTACATCCTCTTGTAAATGGCCAGTAAGACCATCCATAAATAAAGCAAAAAGATATGGGCTTAAAGCCGATCCTTGATGTAAACCAACAGAAATAGTAAAATATTTGGTCAATCCTCCTTCAGTTCGAACACATGTAACAGCTCTAGCATACATATCTTTAATGAATTGAATATAAGTCATATCAACACCTTTCTTCTCAAGGACTCTCCAAAGAACATCTCTAGGAACCTTATCGTAAGTTTTTTCTAAATCAATAAAAATCAAATGTAGATCCTCCTTATTATCTCTGTACTTCTCCATCAAACCTCTCAATAAATGTATAGCTTCCATGGTAGACCTGCCCGACATAAATCCAAATTGATTATGAGAAATCTTTGTAATACGTCTTAACCTATGTTCAATTACCCTCTCCCATAATTTTAAAGTATGACACATCAATTTAATTCCTCTATAATTTGCACACTCTTGTGCATCTCCTTTATTCTTAAAAATGGAGACCAAAATGCTCTCTCTCCACTCCTCAGGCATCTTTTTAGTTTTTAAAATAATATTAAAAAGTTTAGTAAGCCAGGAAACCCCCAAATCACCTAAACATTTCCACACTTCAATTGGGATATCATCAAGTCCTACAGACTTTCCCCCCTTGGTTTTCTTTAAAGCCTCATCAACTTCTTTTTTACTAATGCGACGGTAAAACTGAAAATTTTTATTATTATTAACGATATTAAGATCACTAAGGTCGATCATACTTTCAACATCATCATTAAAAAGTTTATCAAAATAACTCACCCACCTATGTTGATTATCTTTTCCTAAGTAAAGCACTTTTTGATTTTCATCTTTAATACACTTTACTTGACTTAAATCTTTACTTTTCTTTTCTCTTTGTTTGGCTAGTTTATACATATATTTTTCACCTTCCTTAGTATCTAACATGTTATAAAGATCACTAAATGCATAATTTTTAGCGACACAGATTATTCTTTTACACTCCCTACGGACCGTTTTATATTTTTCCCAGTTCTCTACGCTTTTACATTTAAACTAATTTTTATAACATAACTTCTTATATTTTATCTTTTCTTGCGCATTATTATTCCACCACCAACTATTTTTATTTATAGAAACTTTTTCTTTTGATTCTCCAAGTACATCTTTAGCCACTTGTTTAATAGTATTAGTTAATTTTTCCCACATAACATTCGCGTCTTCATGAACATCCCAAATATTTAAATCATGAATTTTACTCATAAAAATAATTTTATTTGTGTCTTTTAGGTGTCCCCATCTTATTCACGATGTTGAATCCTAGTATTCTTTATTTTACAACTCTTCATCTTAAAATCTAGAATTAACAATCGATGTTGGGCACTTAATTGCTCACTTGGAATGACCTTACAATCCTTACAATCTCGACGATCTCTTCTTCTCATAAGAAAATAATCAATTTTTGTTTTATTAGATCCATTCTTATAACTAATAAGATGCTCAACTCTTTTCTTGAATAAAGTATTAGTAATAATCATATCATACGCTAAAGCAAAATCTAAAATGGCTTTACCTTCTTCATTAATCGCTCCATAACCGTAGCCACCATGAATATTTCTGAAATCTTCTACCACTCTACCGACATGTCCATTTAAATCTCCTCTAATAAAAAATTTTCTTCAAGGGGAATCAAGTGTATTAAGTCTTCTAAATCATTCTAGAATTTATCTTTAGAGCCTATATCTAAACCAACTTGAGGATCATAAGCACTTATAATATTAAAAATCTTAGTATCAATAATAATCTTAAGTGTTATAATTCTATCTCCAACTCTATTAATTTTAACAACATTATCTTTCAAACTCTTATCTATAATTACACCTACACTATTTCTAGTACGATTCTTACTAGAATACCATAGTTTAAAACCTAAGCTATCAATCTTCTTAGCTTTTTCTCCAACCCATTTAGTTTCTTGAATACATAGGATATTTATCTTTCTATGGATCATAATATCAACCAATTCAATTAATTTACCATTGAGAATACCTATATTCCAAGATCCTATCCTAATACTAGTATCATGGACTAACTTCTTTACCCACATCCGTCCGTAATGTTGTCGGCATATTTTTAGGTTTGTGTTGAATTTTGAAAAGGGGGTCGCCAACAGGAATTGTCAGCGAATTTTTAATTTAAATTAAATAAATAATTTGGAAAGTAGTATTTGATTTTGAAAATAATTTTTAAATTTGAAGATTTTAAGATATGAAATCAAATCGATCTCACATCCCAAATATTTTATATAAACGAGCACCGCATCACAAACTGTGTATCTATCCCGAAGAATAGACACACTGCTTGATGATGGGGCTCAATTAAATAAACTAGGAGATTTGTGACATCCGTTTGGTCTGCGAACCAATTTTATAAGCCGACAAGTTCCCCTGCTTAATATAAAGGAATTAAGCAAGGTTTATATTACCTGGGTTCTTAAAGTTCCCTATAAGGGAAAGCTCCTATAGTTAATTACATCTTAAATGTCCGAAGACACTTAAGAAAACTCTCGATAATGATCAGTGATTTTGCTCTCAAGAATTTCAATGTTTAAAGTTTTCAAAGGATTTGAGTTTTGGAAATTTCAATAGGGAATCGATCAAATTTGGAACAATTTATTTTAAGAGTCCAAAGAAAGAGAAGTAGGAGAAGCTGAGGATCCAAGAAGAATCTTAGCAACTTCTCAAACTATCTTATTGTTTGGCTTCAATTTGGGAGTTTGTTTAATGTTTGAATCCTACCAATTTTATTTAAATAGGACTTATATTCGTATAACACAATAATATAAACAGCCTCGAAGATGTGAGGGTTTATGTCGTACTAAACGACTACCTCGGAGTCCTAAGACCGGTTAGGGCTTAATTTACATGACATGATCATGCAAATGCCTAACGAAGAGTTGAGGATTTATGTTACACTAGGAAAACTACCTCGAAGTCCTATGGCTTGGTTATTTAATTCTAAGAAAGTTTTACTGAAGTAGATCCAAGTTTTGCTGATGACGATGGCCAAGCTGCCCACCATGCTCCGAGGTCCTTCTTGTTGCAGAGGTTTAGTTTTAGAAGTCATAAATCAGGAGATGAGAGAAATGTTTTGGTTTAGAGAAAATCTTAAAATCCAAGTTTTTTTAATATTTTAATTAAAACAAATCTTAAATTTGTTTAAACAGAACCGATTAAGATCCCATGGTTCCGTCATCCCGACACCGTTATTTTTATTGAATTCACTTAGTCGAGATGAATTTGCTAAACTCAACTGAATGAGTTCCACACTTTCACTTAGACCGTGGGAAATCCCGTTTGCAACACTTGGATTACATCATCCGAGGTATTCTCGATCATTCAACGAGACGTTTTAATTTAGTTGCAATTGTAGTTTTGTTGTTCTGTTGTGATTAAATTTTGAGTTATTTTATATTTTGGAATGTTGTGGCGGTGATCTTTATCTTGCAATGACTTTTAATTTAGTTTTGGTTTTAGTTCAGGGGCTATCCTAAAGGTTTTGGTTTTCATGCAACAGTTTTATTTATCATTCAAGAAAAGTAAAGTACAGTGCATGTAAGTAAATTGCAATAAAGTAAATTGCAATAACATAAAAGCGTACCTAGAGGGTCTTCCCGTCATCCCAAGCTACACTTAAAACACATGTTAAGGCATTTTAAATGTTTCAACATATACCTATGTAAAGCTAAGGGAAGGGTTTTGGTTGTCTACCGAATTCCTAATCTTATAACTAGTCATTTCCTATGATGTTTAGGTTCTTGGTTTGATTTAAGGATGATTTTCTTCATCAAAGAACAATTAAATTCAGTTGTTCTTCTAAAACATCCCTTCATATTGAGGAAGTGCTTATGACGAGTCCTAAACATCTTTTCAATATTTCTGAGATTGTTTTGAGTCCAAGTAAATTTAGTTGCACAGGTGAATTAATCATCCAGGAGTTTAGTTAAACTTTGTTTCTTCCTCAGTGAACTTAGGTATTTGATTACCTAATGAATGAAGTGACATCTCACTTAATACTCTTTTTAAGAGTTATAATAATTAAAACCTTTAAGGGCAAGTTGGTTTATCGAGAATTTTAATCATTCTTAATTTAAAGTTTGAGTTAATGGTTTAAAGTAATTTAATTTAATTATGAGATTTTAATTAATAATTTTAAGTTTGGAATAGTGTTGAAATTATTTTTAGATTTGATTTAAATCTTTACATTTTAAATTATCTTAGTATTTCAAATTGATGTTCTTGTTTTAAATTTACTTAGATAGAAAGAGATGTTAAAATTATTGATATGTTTTGATTTAACTCTTAATGATTTCACTTAGGTTTGTTGTTAAATGATTTTAATTTAATTTAATTCTATTTGATTTTAATTTAATTTAAATTTAATTTAATTTTATTTTATTTAATTTTAATTTTATTTAATTTTAGTTTAATTTAAATTTTAATTTAATTTTAATTTAATTCAGTTTTAATTTAATTTTAATTTTAATTTTAATTTTTAATTTTAGTTTAACTTTAATTTTAATTTAATTTTAATTTCATTTAATTTAATTTTGGTTTTAATTTTAGTTTTAATTGTTAATTTGGATTATTATTTTAATTTTTAATTAAGAACTAAATATTGTTAAAGTGTCTTATTTAGGGAATTTTAAATTAAAGAATAAATATCCTATTAATAATATCCCTATTTTAATCATCCAAATTTTAAATATATTCTTTCCAAAATTTAAATTATTTAATTAATTAAAGTTTCATTTTGATATTTTTAAAGTGTTTAATGGGTTTCTACCCCTTAATTTCCCTAAGTTTCAATCATCCAAGAGAAAGTTAAAATCAAATATTTTACCCCCATTTTGATTAAACCTAAAGCTTTAATTAAGGGTTAAAATTTTAAATTACCTTTATGCCCTTTTAAGCTTATTTATTTCATAACTCACTAAATTGAGCTCAAATTAATTTGAAATTTTTATGTCACCTCACTCACATGTCAATTAAGACATTAGAGGAGAAAATGTGATTTTTCTGAATTTAATTTATTTATATAATTATTTTTAGTAGAAAATAGGGGTTTGCAAAGATATGAATTTTCTAAGTTCTGGGTATTTAATTAATTCAGAAAATAGGGATTTATCTACTTATCCACGCGGCGCCGCGTCAACCTCGGCAGCTCCGAAACCCCTACGTGTCGCGCTCCCATTCGACGCCGCCACTTGAGTCAGCAGCCACGCGTCTCGCGGTCCCGCTCCATCTTCTGATCCGACGCGATCTGCACCGTCCATTCGATACACGCTCGATCCAACGGCGGCCGATCATCGTCTCTGACTGGTGTGCACCCGTGACCGTCCACACTAAAACCCTAAGATCTCACTTGATTCTCAATGGATTTTTGTGTTCTTATGCTTTATGGATTCGTCTTCAAGAGACAAACACATCCATATGGTTTATAGGCTATGAAATTAACCCAAACAAAATAGAGAATTGCTGGAAGCTCGGGGGGAAGAGTGAGTTCATACCTTTGCTCAGAGAAGTGAAGCTTCGATCTGAGAGTTGTGTCACCTTCGACTGAGTCCAGGCAAGCTCCAGATAAAGTCTCTGGTTCTGGAGAATTGTCTAAGTATGAAAGTGACCAAGGCCGATCACAAAGCTTGGAGGCTGGAAGTAATGGCTGGCCTGGTGAGGGTGCTTTTGCTGGGGAATTTCTCCTGTTGGTCTGGTGAAGGTGTAGGATCAATCAATTTGGAGATTGGCTCACTGTGGTGAAGTGTCTTATTTTTTGGGTGGATTTTCAACTCAGAAATTGAGCTCATAGAGAGGGTTTTAGGGCTGGATTTTAGTGGGGATCAAGTTCTCTATGTCTGGAGAGGGGTCTGGAATGATTTTGGCAGAGTTTTGGTAAGGTTTGGTTCAACTCTCCTTTTGGCCGAGAGGTGGTGGTGTTTAAATAGAGGTGGCTGGAGGGCTTCCCAGGCGCAATTGGAGGCTGGGATCAGCTGCTCAGGGGAGGAGAAGAATAGCCATGAAGTCCATTTGGGTTGGGACAGCTCAGCCAGGGAGAATTGAAAAATTTGGCTCACATGGAGCTCTCGGCCATGGTGTTTTCCGGCGACCCAGGCGGCTGGCCGGCAGGGTCAGGTCACCATCTCGACTCAGTGAGTCCAGAGATTGAGTTTGGTGCAAGCAATTGGCTATTGCCATGTGTAAGGAGGTTTGATTAAAATGCCATGGGGTAAGGGTCACTTTGGCTTGATTTTGGTCAATTCATGTGTTTGGGTTTGGTGCACCCACCAAGGGACTGATTTCGGTTGAGGGAGGTCAGACGAGTCAGCTGGTTTGGAGTGGAGAAGTCCCCATCCAAATATATTTGGATTAATTTTGGGTTAGGGTGGAACATGGGTATGGCTAATGACTTTTAGGGAGTGTTTAAAGGATCTCCTCCTTTTGCTATTTAGGGAGGGTTGACAATCCTAAGATTCCCATGGCTTCCATGTGGCTTAAGCATGGCTCCAAGGCTTGTCTATGGCTTGCTCATGGCTTGGCTCAATTTCATGGAAATGGATTATTTGGAATTTTGGAAATTTTGAATTCTTTTAATGGGATTTGTCATGATGCCATTTTGGTTTGATCAACATGATGGATTTTGGACATAGGGGGTGGTTTTGATTAAAAAGAATGACAAATGAAAATGTCATGTGGGCTTTAGGATAGTTTTAGGTTTTTGAAATGGTTTTGGATGGGCTTTTAAAGTGGTTTAAGGAAGTGGGCTTTTGGATTTTAAAATGGGCTTTTAGACGAAAATTTTTTGAAGGACCATGTCAAATAAATGTTGCAATTGGTTTAGACATGTGTCATGAGTGGTTTGGAACAAGTTTAAAGTGATTTTGAATTGAATTGGGTTTAATGTGGGGTCTTTTGGTAAAGGGGCCAAGGTGGGCCAAATGAGTTAAGGTTGGGCTAAAGTTGGATTTGATGTAAAATTAATGTTGAGAAATGTTCATGGGAGTGTCACAAAAAGTTTCCAACTTTGGTTGGGCTCTATTTTTGGGATTTTGGCCCATTTGGGTTAGGTTTGGGCTTAGGTCAATTTAATGGATTTTGTTTTTGGGTTAGGTTTGGGCGGAGTTTAGGTTCAAATTTTGGGCAAATCAAGTTAGTTTTTGTTTATGGGGATGTTAGGAAGGCTTTAGAAAAGATTTGGGGCCAATTGGAGTTGAATTGGATGGGTTTGAGCTAGGTTTAGTGTCATGGGCCAAAATCGGGCCTTAGGCTTCGAATTGAAATTGGGCTCAAATGTCAATCAAATTGGACTTAGATTTGGTCTAAATTGATATTAGGGATATTGATTTGAAGTTTAGAATTGAATTGGACCAAAATTGAGGTCAATTGGTGTGGTTTGGTTTGACATTGGGTTCACTTGGGTTTAAAATGGGCCAAATTGGGGGTTTTGGTAAAAGTGGGGTAAATTGGCAAAATTGGCCCATTGTATAGTTGAACAAAATGAAATTGGGAATATTTGATATTTTCTGGAATTTTTTGGGAATTTTCTGAATTTTAGGATTTTGGGGTAAGAAGGGCATTTTGGGTATTTAGAGGGTATTGGGGGGTACTTTTGGAATTTTTGGTATTTTTGGCTATGGAAGATCAATTTGAGTGGGGGGAAATGTTTAGGATTGATTTTAAGGAATTTTGGGTAATTTAGATGATTTTGCAAATTTTGGGTTGTTCTAAGGGCATTTGATATGCTTAGTAGGTGTAGGGCCCCGGGGGTCAAAAACTGAAATTTTAGAAAAATGATGATTGATCAAATTTGAGTAGAATTGAATCACTTTGGTTGAGCCATGAAGCCATATTAAGTTCATATGAGCCATGAGAGGACTCATTTGAGGCATTCACCATGTTGTTCCTAACCCTCTTAGCCAGGGGCTTAGGGGTTAAGGACCATCCATATGAATTACCTACATGAGTCAGGAAGTCAAGTTGGGTGAGAGTGTGGTTTTAGGACTTGGGCTGTGTGTGAGAGTGTAATGTTTGTGCAAGTCAACCCTCACCAGACCAGGCCATCCAAGGTATTCCTAAGGCCAAAAGGTCCTATAGGGAACTCATCCTTTAAACCTCCACATTTGATTTCAACCCTCTAGGTGATTAGGGGTCTACAATCAAGCTTGTGGGGTTTGCAGGGAGTAAAGAGGTGTTTGAACTTCTAAAGGGTGGGTTCCACTTCTAGTCCTCTAAGATTAGTCAAAAGAAAAGCCTAAGGCTAGATCCTAAGTACTAAAGAGAGAAGCAAAAGACCTCATCAAAAATGAGGTCAACAAATGTGGGAACCCGTGCTTACTTGACACTACACACGGGCGCCGGTGTAGCTGCCCTTGCACACTTTCCACTATATTCAGGCCATACAGCGCGTCGCTTCCAGGAGACGCACTAGCACTTACACAATGATCAAAATGATTCATGTCATGATTTTTTTCTACAAGTTTTACGCTGGCTGTCGACTACCTAACGCAACCCTCCACTTTTCACATCCAGGCTTGGGACAGGCAACGACAGTGTTATTCTTCCAAATTATAATGATTAAGGAAATTTAAATATTTAATTTGACAAAATTACAATGAGTTTCTACCATTTGTCCCTTAATATTTCAATCATCCAATATAATAATTAAGATCATTTATTGCCCTTTTCCCATTTTTTATTAAGCCTAAATATTAATTAAAGCTAAATTTTCTAAAATTACAATTTTACCTCTATAAACCTTTATCACTTCATAATTCATTAAATTTAGCTCAAATGACTTTGAAATTTTTATGTGACCCCACTTATGGGTTAATTAAAACATCAGAGGAGAAAATGTGATTTTTCAAATTTTAATTTAATTTATATATTTATTTTAATGCAAAAATAGGGATTTTCAATGGAAATTCAATAACTTGTCCAAAACAAAACATATGATTTTGAAATATTTATGGGAGGTAGATCTAGACTAGAGGACCACTTGGACCAAATTTCATGATTTTTGAATTTTAATTTAATTATTAGAATTATTTTAAGTTTTGAAGTTTTAATTAATTATAAAATATTTTAAACATTTAAAATTCAATTTTATATTTTTCTTAAGTCCCTCTAAGTTCAGGGAACGCAGAGAAACAAACTTTATATTTTTTTGATTTTTATTTTACTTATTAGAATTATTTTAGTGGAAAATTAAAACAATTCATTTTTAGCCTTTTAAAAATTGATTCAAGCCTTTAAAAATTAATATTTTAATTTTGAAACTTAGGAAAATTATGGGAATGGTTCCTAAGTGATTAGGAAACCAAGAGTGACAATTTGGTGATTTTTAATATTTTTGTGATTATTATTATTATTTACCTATTTAAATATTAAAAATATGATTAAAAATGAAATTTTGGTAAAAAAAACCCAATTTTATTTTTAGAAAAATGCTCTGATCACAGAGAACTCTAAAAACAAATTTTACAATTTTTTGAGTTGTATTTTAATTATTAAAATTAGTTTAATGTTCAAAGTTATCATTTAACTTAGAAAATTCATTTAAGTAACCAAATGAAATCCAAATGTCATGAAATTTTTATTGAGAGTTCTTTGACCTTTAAAATACAGTGGAAAATTGTTTTTGGGTGATTTCCATATTTAATGAACTCAAACTAATTTAATTCTATTATAAGCCAAGTTGACAATTTAGTTATTTGTTAATGATTTAACCTATGAAAATTTTATCCTAGGGTCCTCTAGTCATAGGGAATTTATCATGATTTTTTTGAATTTTTATAATCACCATGCTAATTATTAGAATTAATTTATGAAACAGATGCCTAAACTTGAAAAATATAGAACTCTTCATAGAGGTCCCCTCTGACTTTGGAAAAATCAGGGAAGATCCCCCATGATAGAGGCTATCACACGCTAAAATGGCAAGCCATAGTGTGATGTCCTAATGCATGGATAATTAAAATACTATAGATAGTATTTAATTAATTAAAAATCATACATGCATCAAATAAATTTCAAACATTTTCCACATTATTCTCCTCTGTTTACTGATTAAGAGGGTATTTTTATTTTATTTTTATGATTTTTCTCGGACAAGATATGAATTTTTAAAGTTCACTGATTTAAATAATTCTAAAATACCCCTAATTTCCTACTTAAACGTGCGACGCCGTGTCATCCTAGGCAGCTTCAAAGTCTCCACGCGTCGCTCTGCCATTTGACGCTGCTTTCTGACTCAGATGCCACGCGGCCTCATTTTATGTATCGAGAGTTTGTCCAGCGCAATCCTGGCTATCCGTTCATTACACGCGCGATCCAACGACTCCTGGTCATTGTCTTTTCCTGATCTAACCCGTAAGCCGTTCACCTTCTAGACCTAAGAACTCGAGCTAGACTCAAGCAAATCACAAGGGGTTTGTTCCTAGAGCTTCATCTAGCCTAGATGAACCTATAAATAAGGTTTTTATGGTAATAAATACAGTGTACAATTATGGAGGATGAAGAAAATCTCGAAAGGAAGAGTGAGTCCAATACCTTTGTCTGAGTGGGGAGGCCTCAATCAGTTGATTGTGGCAGCTTCGATTGGTCTCAACGAACTTCTAGATGGAGCCTTTTCCCCTGGTGAATAGTCTAGACCCAACCTCGGCTAGGCCCAATTTCAGGTGTTGATGGAAGTCTGGTGCAGAGGCCTTCTGTGATGGGGCTTTAATAGAGGATCCTCTTCTTTCACTACTGTGAAGGTGTGTGTGCAGTTAATTGCAATTTGGTGCACTGTGGAGCTATGGGGAAATATGTCTCGGTTTTCGACCAAATTTCAGTGGTTAAATTGCTCTAAGACAAAGGGAATCAATGATTGAAGACAGTGGATCACTCTTTGGACCTCTCAGGGAAGCTTTGGAAGCAATTTGGTGGAGTTTCCTTAAGAAAAATTCAGCACTTAGTATTGGTCGTGAAGAGGTCTATTTATGGTCATGGCCATTGGGCTGAGCTCAAGGGTTGGTGATGGGTGGATTCAACTGCCTAGGTGGAGGGCAGATGAGCTCCAATGGCAAATTCAAGCCGACTTGGCCATAGTGTGGATTTTGGGTTTGCTTGGCTTGAATGTGGCTCTCATCTTGGGCTCCTCTGGCGACTAGGCTTGCCGACAAGGATAGGGGAGCTGGCCATGGGTCATTTGAGTCAGTAGTCAGGTGAGTCAGGCTATCAAGTGGGAGCAATTAAGTTTGGTGAGCAAATTTGGTAAGGATCCATATGATTTAAGAAAATATGGAAGGAGATCCCCCAAATTGAGGATCCCTTAGTCAATGGATCACTAGCTTAGGCTAAGAGCACCTAGAGTTGTTCCTAGGATCAGTTTAGTGGCTGTGGAGGAGTTGGTTTGTTCACATTTGGTTCAACTTGATTAAATTAGGTCATAGGTTCACTTGGGTCACTTTGGGTTCACTTGGGCTAACGTGGGTTTGAGCTTGAGTTGAGCCAAAATTATTGAGTAATATGATGTGTATAATTGTCATGAAGTGTTTAGAAAAAGTTTGGAATTGAATATAGGAAATATTGGGGTCAATTGGGCAGAGATTGGGTTTAATTTGGGCACTTTTGGGTTAAAATTGGTCAAATTGGGCCTTTTTGTTAAATTAGGCTAAATTGGCCAAATTGGATCATGTGGTAGTTGAGAGAAATGAAATTGGGAATATTTGGGAGGTCCTGGGAAGTTATAAGAATTTTTGGAATTTTGGGCTAAGAGGGGCATTTTGGTCATTTTGGGGACTTTTGGAAAATTGGGCAATTTTGGGTAATCTTGGTTAATTTGAGTGGAAGGAAGTATTTTGGGATGATTTTTGTAGAATTACGGGAAATTTAAGTTAGATTCAACTCAACATGAATCTAAGTCAACCTTAACTTAGGTTTCACATAACTTAAACCAAAGACAAACTCAACATAAATTTTAGGTTCAACTTTTATTGAACCTAACTTTACTTAGGTCTGATCTGACCAACATGATGAAAACAAAAATATTAGATCCAAATGACATGGAATCTAATTATTAGACTTCTAATCGACTTAATATTTTTAGATTCAAACAAAATTGAATAAATAAATATTAGAAAGAGTCTAAGTCTAGTCAAAATTAGACTTAATATATTTAGATTTAAATGACATTGAATCAAAAATATTAAAATCTAACTATTTGTTAGATTTTAGCTCTAATCAACATTAGACTTAAAATGACATTAAAATCTAATCTTCTTTATTATAAAATCTAATCAACAAAAGATTTAACATTTTATAGATTCAAGTGACATATAATCTAAAATGTTAAAATCAAAATTTTAAGTCTAAAACAATATTAGATTTAACATTTTTGATTCAAATGAAATAGAATCTAAAATAAATTTAAATTTTGATTAAAAATATCATTTTTAAATTCCAATGACATCCAATATGAAATCTAACTTTTTTGACATTAAAATACAACTTAAACTAAACACTCCTCTAGGTTCATTACATATTGTAGGATGTACTAACTCTATTTTGCACGACGATCAAGATAAAACGAAGACATTAAAATTCATTTTAGATTTTCTTTGCATGTTATAGGGTGTACAAACTTTGTTTTGCAGGACAACATTCCGAAGAGGGGACAAATGACAAAAAAACAAAACAAAATCACAACGACATCAAAATAACGACATTGACAAAATAAAACAAAACAAACAACATTAAAATGACAAAACCAAGACAAAATAAAACCTAGAACTTTTAGGATAGTTACAAAACCTAAAGATTTTAAGATAGCCACCAAACAAATGACAAAAATGATAAAACGAAAAACATCAAAATAAAACAAAATAAAAATGACATAATAAATGACATTGATAAAAAAATAAAAATGACAAACAACAAAATAAAAAAACAAAAAAAATTGACCAAATCAAACTTTTAGGGTAGTACGACATATTACTCTTAGATTAAACGTTGACATTTCTTTCTAAAAAACTTCTTAGAAAACAAGTGATTAACATTAATCAGAAGTTTTCTTAAACAATTATAATTGTCTAAGATGTAATTAACTATATAGGCTTGTTTCTATAGGAGATTTAAAGAACACATGATAGATATTATATCAAGAAATCTCTGGTTACCAAAATTGCATTATCCTTATATAGAACTTCTAGGATAAGACATTCTAAAATCTTCTTTTACATGGATTATCACCGACATCTCTTTTTCTACAGTTTTCTATCTTATTAGCCATTACTTTCTTCAAATTTTTTATTATCTAAGGATCCTTTAATGAAATCCAAAGAAATAATATTTATTGAAGATTAGGGTGACATTATAGATAAACAAAGTGGCGACTCCAAACAATGACATCAACATCGACACTGAGAAAATCTCCAACATAGCTACAAATTCCAACAAGGTATCAGAATCGATGATATGGAATTTTGCCCTTATCACCATATCATATATCTTTAGGAGCAATGTTACTGATCATAGAGCTCATTCTCCTTATTAATTAAATCCTTGTAACATCACTGTATCACTTGGTAGTTGGGATGCATCAATATCCAAATATGCAAGAGTTCTCAAATTTATTATGTTAATCAAGGCACATGGGTCAATAAGCACCCTTGAAATTTTCGTGTCATTTATGTTTACTGTGATGTATAGTGAACGATTATGCTTAGTCATTCCAAGTAACAAGTCATTATCAGAGAAGGTAATCTTTGTTGATTCTACTAATGGACATGCTTTATTTTGAGTGATAGTAGCAAGTTGAACTAAGCAAATGTCAGGATTTAAAAGATCTTTTATCAATGACTCTCTCATTTCTTCAGAGATTATAGGAGCGTCATAAGTACTGAATTTTACTATTCACCTTCTCAAGTGAGCTAATACATTATAATCCACTTTGTTGTGAAGATTCTCTTCATTTCTTTCAGGGAGTTATGGATGCATTGGAGGAACGATCTTTTCAGGTGTATCTATTTGTTTTTCCTTTTCTAGGCAAGCCATTCTGGAGGGTAGAACTTTTCCACTTCCCAAATTAATTTTAGTTAGTTCTTCAAGTTTATTATTTGACTCTTTCATCTCTGAGTCTGAAGATTCCAACTCGATGGAAATTAGGATCCCTTGTAGTTGGAGTGTGACAGTATCGCCTTCATCTTTTTCATTGTTAGAATTATCATTAATGTTTTGTCATTTTAGTTGTCATTAGATTGATCAAGACCATGTACGAGTTGATTATTTTCTACATAATTAAAATTTGAATGTTCATTTTCAGAAGTATCACCCAAAATAGACAAAATGTCAGCAGAACTAGAAATATAATTATTCATAGTAATGGTAAAAAAGAAGTCATACAAAGTCAACGGCATGAGGCTTTTCTCCCTTCATCTGAGACAACTATCCTAGTAGAAGATGGAGGAATATAAGAGCTAGGAAATACAAAAGGAACTGTTGTCCCTATGTTTGGAAAACCTCTAATTCTTTTTTATTCTTTGTTCTTCTTTTTATTTCCTTTCTTGGAAGATTTTGTGACTTGAAAGTTCGAAAGGATCTCCTCAGAAGATTAACCTTGAACAACGTTGTCATTGTTTTTATTGTAGGAATTAAGCTTATCAACCGAAATCATATTGACCAAACTTTTGTCAGGCTCTATCAAATATTCTTTCAGGATTACTATATTTTCGTCTTTAAATTTACGTTCTAACCAGTCTTTGAAGACAAAATATTCTTCAATTTTATGTTCAAGCATTCTGTGGTAAAGACAATAGTTGTGATAGTTCTTCATGTCAACTTCTGCTAGCCTTTTAGCCTCAGTTAGCTTGATTTATGGTATTTTCAGCAGATTTTTCTGATGGCCTTTGTCTTAAATGTGTATTCTTTATTCATTCTTTCAGCCATCGTTCTCTTGTCTGTTGGTACTGGAATTAGTTGTTGAAGTTGTAACTGAGAAGAAATTTGTGGTGATGATTGGTTATGTTGTCGTTGTTTCTTTTGTTTAGGTTGAACTTGCATTAGTTGTTTACCCTTCTCTACCATGTTTCTCGGCTTCTTTTCAAATGTTTTAATAGACTTTATCTTTTCAGTATTTTCTGTTGTACTCATCGGCTTAGTTTTTCTTGAGAATTGACAGCTTTACTGAGTAATTTTTTGAAGGTTTTTATTGTGAATCACTTGAGCATACATGCTATGGGACCATGGATATTTTAAGCAAGATTTCAACAATGTGTTGTCCTTTGAGTTGTGGTTCAAATTTCATGCTGAGATTTCTTCACCGCAAAATGTAATCCACTAAACATTCTCCTGGCTTTTGCTTTTTACCACCAAATCACCGACTGTAGTATGATGTTGTGCTCCAGCGAATCGTTGAATGAAAAGACTTTCAAGTTCTACAAAAGTCTTAATAGACCCATTAGTAAGTTCCGCATAACAATCAAAGGCAACTCCTGTAAGACTATTAACAAATTAACGAAATAGAAGAACGTTGATCAACCTAAAAATGTACTACTTTTTATGCTATATTTTATAATAATATTGCACTTTAAAGGTATGTTTTCTTGTGTTTTTAGTTGTAGGTACATCAAATTGAAGAATTTGGAGTGATTGGAGCAAAAGGAACAAAAATAGACCAAAATGGAGCATACCGGAGTAAAACGGGCCAAACTAGAGCATATCGTAGCAAAACGGTTCAATCCAGACACATTTGTACCTTTGTCTGGCGCCTATGCTCCACCAGTTGGCACATAGCCGTCAGGCAGTGGTGGCTGTGCACCCAAATATCGGCGCATAGCCGTCAGTGATGGTTTTTGTCATAACTTCTAGAAGATAAGTCAGATTTGGACAATTTTTGAAGCTTTGCGAAGTGTGTCTCATGGAGAATTCATTGGGAATAATAAAATAAACTTTTTAGAAGATTTTGGGTTGATTATAAGGTGTTATTATGGATGATATGTGTCTCTTGGAGTGAAAAGGCAATTAAGGCACCCTTTGGATGATTTATTGAATGTGGACGCTTTTTGAAGAGACACTTAAGCATCTCTTGAGAAATTATAATTAAAACTTAGAAAATCTTAAATAAGGAGATTGAGAGAGGATTAAGACAAGATTAGAAGAGGAGAAGAAGGCTTGAAGAAGAAGTAAATGCTTGGGCGTGAGCTAAGTGGGGCGACAAGGTGAGAGAGAAAGAGAGAGTGTGAGAGACTTTTTCTTTTCTTTACATTTGTTCTTGGAGAGGATAGCAAGGAGATTTCTTTTTCTATACAAGGAGAGTTTGATTTTCATCAAAGATATGTATTTTCATTGTATCTTGATTTGAATCTAGTGCTTTTGTATGTGTGGTTTCAAAGACTTGTTCAATGAAAAGTTGTTGTTGTTTCTCCATGTGTAGTGAGTAGTTTTCTTTACTCTTTCCTCTTACAATGAATTAGTATGCATGTGTAGGATATAAAATTGAGTAGAGTGAGAATATATTGCGATGATTTTACTTTGATCTTCATTTACATGTAAACTTGATCAACTTGAATGTTAAAATCTGTTGTGAGAACATCTAAGAACCAGATGACCATTTGGATCAATTTTGGTGATTTTCTGAATTTTATTTTATTTGTTATAATTATTTTAAATTTTGGAGTATTAATAAATTATAAAAAAAATTAAAGAAGAAAAATAGATTTTATATTTTTCTTAAATTTCTCTTATCCTAAGAAAATCAGAGAAACAAATTTTATATTTTTCTGATTTTTCTTAAAATTTTTAGAATTATTTTAGTGAAAGGTTTGAAAAATACATTTTTTGGTATTTAAAAATTACCCTAAGCCTTTAAAATTCAATATCTTTACTTAGACACTAAGGAAAAATATTTAGTGGATTCCCAAGTGATTAGGGGACCAAATATGACTTCTTTATGAATTTTAATGTTTTTATGATTTTTATAATTTTTTTATTTATTAAAATACCCAAAAATAGGTGAAAAATGAAAATTTTAGGACAATTCAAATTTTAATTTTCTTAGACACCTCTAATATCATGGAGCCCTCAAAACCAATCTGGTGAATTTTTGAATTTTTTTTTTGGGTCCTATGAATTTTTTAATTCCAAATTTGGCTATGTTACTTAGAATATTCATTTAATGGGTTAAAAAATTTTCAATTGACTTTAAAATTTTTATGAGGGCTCCTATTATCCTATAAAATAGTGCAGGATTGATTTTGAGTTATTTCCATTTTTAGTTTACTCTAATTAATTCAAAATTAGTTTGAGGTCAAGTGAGCAATCAAAGTTATTTTTAATTTTTTAGCTTACGAAATAATTTTTCTGAGTTCCTCTTGTCATAGGGAACTTACCCTAATTTTCCTAGAATTTTTCAGCCACTATAAAAATTATTACATTTCAATTATCAAAGTAGGCACATAAACTTAGAAAATATGATTCTCCGTCTAAGGATCTCTTCTAACCTTGAAAAATTCAGGGAATGTCCCCAAGGATAGAGGGAACAAAAGTTCCATAGTCCCAAGCTAGGGTGAATTGTGTGTGTGAGTGGAGAATTGATTTAAAGTTTACTGTATTTAATGAATTTAAAAATAAATAATAGGTAAATAATTTTGATTTTTATTCAATATTATTCTCCTCTGTTCACTGAGCAAGAGGGTATTTTTCTTTTAATTTTTAGATTTTTCATTGCAAAGTTATGAATTTTTAAAGTTTAGGTGATTTAAATAATTCAGAAAATCCTATTTTTCCTACTTAACCACGTCGGCGCCACCTCAAGCTATGGCGGGTCGAAAGCATACGCGGCCTCTTCTAGTTGGATGCTGCCTTCTGAGTCAGTGATACGCGACTCCACGGTTCCGTCTCATCTCCTCATCTGGCGCCATCATAGCCCTCCGTTGAAAAGACACGTGATCTGACGACATCTGTTCATCGTCCCCAACTGATTTATCCCGAGAGCCCTCCAAACAAAAACTCTAAGATCTCCCTCATATCTCAACCAAATCACATGAGGTTTAATCCTATGTGCTTATCTAGACAAGGGCTATAAATCCATACAGTTAACATGCATCAAAATCAAGCCAAAAGAAATGGGGAATCGCTGAATGCTCGGGAGAAAGAAAAGTTCAATACCTTGGTTCTGAGAAGCGAGGCTTCGATCAGAGATGCTCTACACCTTCATGGTGGTCTAAGGAAGCTAGGGATGAAGCCTTGAGCGTTGGTGAATTATCTGGATATAAAAGTGACCAGTCCTGATTTGGTGCTCTAGTCGATAGAACAAATGGGTGGCCTGGTGAGGGAAACTTCTTCTCTACCTCTGGTGAAGGTGTGGGAAGAGTTAATTTGGTTTTGGTGGCATTTTTCGGGGTGCCCTGTTTCTGGCAAAAAAATTAGCCCTGAAATTGAGCTCAATCAATGGGTATTAGGGCAGAAATGCAGTGGGGCTGAGCTTCTCTGTGCTGTGGGGAGGATTGAAAGAAACCTGGTAGAGTTTCTTTAAGAAAAATTTCAGCACCTTTTTTTGGCCAAGAGGGGGTGCTTTTATGGCAAGGGTGATGCACCAAAAATATATACAATTTTTGCTATCTAATTTTACCCATTTTTGGTGATATTGTACATTAAAGAAAGGTATTTTTCATGATTTATTGCAGGTATGATGATTTTAGGTGATTTGGAACAAAAAGACGCAAAAAGGAATGAATTTAGAGCAAAAAGGAGCAAATTTCTGGAAGTCAGTGACGTCCCTTGCTTTACAGTTTTAATGAAAGTACTCAAGTTAACTTGCTTTGTACTGGGCGTCCTTTAAGCATGTGAATTTTTTTTTGTTTCTCTTTTTTGTATTGTATACTCATTGTGTCTTAAGAAGTTTTATTTTGGTTTAAAATTTTGACAAAATTTATTTTATTTATGGTTTATGGGAAGGTTGTTGGAGTGAAATTTGAGTTTGACCAGTTAGCAGCAAGTAAAACCCAAAGAGGAATGAAGAATTATACTCGGTCCGAGATTTAGAGGAGGTTGAATTCACATTGAAATCACATCAACAGATCATTCCAATTCTAACACACCTATTCGGGGTCTACTTCGCCACTTTGGGGAGGTGGGAGGATTCTGGAACCTGTCTGTTTAGGGGTGTCTAAACAGTGGCTCTAGAATCCAAAAGGAGTTGACTATACTGGTTCAAGATAGAAATGAACGTGGTATGCCAATGGAAAGAATGGTAGTTTGGTCCACTAGGGGTATGGACTCACTACCGATTTATGAAAGCAAAACTATATGATCAAAATGGAGAGAGGAACTAGTCCCAGTGGAGTCTCCAGAAATTGTCAGCATTATTTTTTAGGTTGTGTGTTGTATTTTGAAAAGGGGTCGCCTACAAAAATTGTCGGTGAATTTTAGATTTTAAATTTAATTTAAATATATATTCAAAAAGTAGCATTTGGTTTTGAAAATAATTTTTAAGTTTAAAAATTTTAGGATTTGGAATCAAATTGATCTCACATCCCAAATAGTTTATATAAACGAGCGCCACACCACAAACTGTGTGTCTATCCCGAATAATAAACACACTGCTTGACGATGGGGCTCGATTAAATAAACTAGAAGATTGGTGACATTCATTTGGTCTGCGAACCAATTTTATAAGCCGACAAGTTCCCCTACTTAATATAAATAAAATAAGCAGGGTTTATATTACCTGGGTTCTTAAAGTTCCTTATAAGGGCAAGCCCCTATAGTTAATTACATCTTAAATGACGAAAATTATTTAAGAAAACTCTCGATAATGATCAGTGGTTTTGCTCTCAAGAATTTCGAAGTTTAAGGTTTCAAAGGATTGGACTTTGGAATTTCAAAAGAGAATAGCTCAAATTTGGAACAGTTGTTTTGAGAATCCAATGGAAAGAAAAGTAGGAGAAGCTGAGGATCCAAGAGAAATCTTGGTAACTTCCCAAACTATCCTATTGTTTGGCTTTAATTTGGGAAAATTATTTAATGTTTCAATCCTGCCAATTTTAATTAATTAAGACTTATATTTGTATGATATAATCACACAAATAGCCTCATAGATGTGAGGGTTTATGTCGTACCAAACGACTACCTCGGAATCCTAAGACCGGTTAGGACTTAATTTGCACAATATGATTATGCAAATGCCCAACGAAAAGTTGAGGATTTATGTTGCACTAAGAAAACTACCTCGAAATCCTATAGCTTGGTTATTTAATTCTAAGGAAAGTTTTGCTGAAGTAGACTCAGGTTTTGCTGATGACGATGGTCGTGCTGCCCACTATGCTCCAAGCTCCTTATTGTTGCAAAGGTTTAGTTTTAGAAGGTGAAAATCAGGAGACAAGAAAAGTGTTTTGGTTTAGAAATCTTAAAATGCAAATGTTTTTTAACGTCTTAATTATAACAAATCTTAAAGTTGATTAAAAGATCCAACAGTTTCGTCATCCCGACACCGTTATTTTCATCGAATTCACTTAGTCTAGATGAATTTGCTAAACTCAGCTGAATGAGTTCCACACTTTCATTTAGACCATGGGAAATCTGGTTAGCAACACGTGGGTTACATCATCCGAGGTATTCCCGATCATCCAACGAGACGTTTTAGTTTAGTTGTAGTTGTAGTCTTGTTGTTCTGTTTGTGATTGTATTTTGAGTTGTTTTAAATTTTTTGAATGTTGTGGCGGTGGATTTTATCTTGTTGTGATTTTTAATTTATTTTTGGGTTTCAGTTTTGTGGCTATCCTAAAGGTTTCAGTTTTCATGCAGGGTGACATTCTTGTTTAACATGCAAGAAAGGTAAAGTGCAGTACATGAAAATAAATTGCAATAAAATAAAAGCGTACCTGGAGGGTCTTCTCGTCATTCCAAGCTGCACTTAAAACACATGTTAAAAAATTTAAATATTTATAACAAGTACCTAGGTAAAGCTAATGGGAAGGTTCTAGTTGTCTACCAAAATCTTAATCCTATTGCTAGTCAATTTCTATGACGTCTAGGTTTCTGTGTTTTATGGATGATTTTCTTCACCAAAGAACAATTAAATTTAATTGTTCTTCTAAAACATCTCATCATATTGAGAAAGTGCTTAGGAAAAGTCCTAAACATCTTTTCAATACTTCTGAGATTCTTTTGAGTCCAAATGAATTTCTTTGTTTAAGTGAATCAATCATCCAAGAATTTAATTAAGTTTTTTTTCTTGCTCAGTGAATTAAGATGTTGGATTATCCTATGAGTGAAGTGACATTTCACTTAATACTCTATTTAAGAGTTGTAATAATGAAAGCCTTTAGAGGAAAACCAGTTTGTTAAAGTATTTAACCATTTTGATTTAAGATTGAAGTGATGATTTAAAATGATTTAATTTAGTTTCGAAATTCAGGGTGATCTTCTTTTAAGTGTTTAAATAGTTTGGATTGAAAGAGGTGTTTAGATTATTCAATTTGATTAAATTTTAATGATTTAAATTTGATTTGACTTAATTGTAGTACTTTAGGTTAATTTTAATTGGTTTAATTTTTTAATTATGAATTATTTTGAGATTGATTTTTAATGTTTCAAATTTGTTTTAAGTTTGTTTTCCAGTGATTTTAAGTTGATTTTAATGTTCTAGATTTGATTTAATTTGACTATTAAATTACTTAATATTTTAAACTTTAATTGAATTGAGGGTTATTTTCCTTTTAATTATTTAATTATTAATTCCAATTATCATCTTACACTTACTTCAAAGTTAAATATTATTAAAATGATTCATTTAGGGATTGATATCTTCTTAGGTCATATCCCTAACCTTAATAATCAAAATTTTTAATCTATTCTTCCAAAATTTAAATTATTTAATTAAGTAAAGTTCACTTCAAATATTTTCAAGATAATTAGTGGGTTTCTACCACTTAATTCTGTAGGTTTCAATCATCTATGAGAAAAGTTAAGATATTTTACCCTCCCTTTGATTAGACCTAAATATTAATTGGGGTTAAAATCCTTTAATTACCTTTATGCCCCTTTAGGCTTATTTATTTCATAACTCATCAAATTAAGCTCAAATGAACTTAAAATTTTTATGTCACTTCACTCTATGTCAATTAAGACATTAAAGGGGAAAATGTGATTTTTCTGAATTTAATTTAATTTATATAATTATTTTTGTGAAAAATAAGGGTTTTCAATGAAAATTCAACAACATGACCAAGGCAAGGTTTCTATCCTTAGGAAAATTATGGGATGTTCCTACTGACAAAAGGACCACTTGGACCAATTTTGGTTATTTTTTGAATTATATTTTATTTACTATAATTATTTTGAGTTTTGGAGTGTTAATTAATTATAAAATAGAATTAAAGTTGAAAAATGAATTTTATATTTTTCTTCAAGTCTCTCTAACCTTAAGGAGTTCAAAGAAATAAATTTTATATTTTTATGATTTTTCTTTGATTTACTAGAATTAATTTAGTGAAAAGCTTGAAAAATCCATTTTTAATATTAAAAATTGTCTTAAGGTTTTAAAATTCATTATCTTTACTTTGAGGCTTAGGAAAAATATTTGGTTTGTTCCTAAGTGATTAGGAGGTGAAATATGAGATTTTTATGATTTTTAATATTTTTGTGATTTTTATGATTTTTTATTTATTAAAATATTAAAAATATGATTAAAAATGAAAATTTTTTAAAAATTCTAATTTTAATTTTCTTAGACTCCTCTGATATCAGAGAGCCCACAAAACCAATTTGGTGAATTTTTAAAATGTATTTTGTGTTTTATGAATTTTTTAATTTTAAAAATGGCCATTCAACTTAAATAATTCATTTAATGGGTTAAATTATTTTCAATTGACTTGAAATTTTTATGTGAGTTTCTCTACATCCTAAGTGACTGTGGAGAATTATTTTCAAGTGATTTGTTGTGTGGTTATTCCTAATTAATTAAAACTTAGTTTTGACGTTTTGTCCAAATTAGAGTTTGTTTGATTGAAATAAATCATGAGATAATTTTCTAATGTTTCTCCAGTTAAAGGAAAAATACTCTAATATTTCTAGATTTTTTGAATTAACATGATAATTTTTATAATTATTATAGAAAAACTGATGCATAATATTGAAAAATAGATATCTCATTATGAAAATATTCCTTAACTTTGGAAAAATCAGGAAAGATCCACCATTATGCAAAGAATAACATATCAAAATTTCAAGTTATGGTGAAGCTCCTACATGCATGAAGAATTGAAAGATTGAAAACACTATTTTATTAATTAAAAATAAAATATACATCATATAAATATGAAATTACTTCTACATTGTTCTCCTCATTTCAGTGAGCAAGAGGGTATTTTTATTTTATTTTTTGGAGTTTTCTATGAAAAGTTATGATTTTTTGAAGTTTATGTTCAAAAATAAATAAAAAATCCTATTTCCCTCTCAAACTATCGATATCAAGGGGGCCATGTGTCACTTCATGATTGGCTGGCACGTTTCTGTTTATGGATGAAGCTCCCGTCCGACTACATCTTGGTCGTTCGTGCGATACACACGTGATCGGACGGCTACTGCTCCTCTCTTCTAGTGCTATTCACCCAAAACCGTCCACCTTCAAACCTTGGTATCTCACTCGTTTCTTAACAAAATTGAGTGAATTTTTTTTTAAATGATCGTATAATCAAGTAGCACACATAAATATGGTGATGGTATACTTATAGTATGTAAATATTTACAGAAAATTAAAGCATGCGCGGTTGGAGGGAAAAAAATTTGATACCTTCATCCAAGAGGTGAGGCCTCAATTGGAAATGGTTTGATTGAGCTTATAAATGCTTGGAGAAGCTTTGGGAACAATTTGGCATGGTCTCCCCAAGGTAATCTTTCATCTCCTCTCTTTTGGCCATGAGAGGTGGGGTTTAAATAAAGAAGGTTATGGTGGAGCTTGGGTGGCCATAGGGGTTGATTAGTGGGTTCAAAATGTGTGCTTAGGTGGAGGGGAGGTCAGAGTTTGATTTTGGTGCAATCAATTGGGTTATGCCATGTGTAAAGGCATGGATTTAAGTGGTATGGGTGTAAGGGCCATTTTTGGGTCAATTTGGGTCAAAGCATGGATTTGGCTTGGTGCACTCACCAAGGCTTGATTTGGGCTGATGGGAGATCAATTGGGTCAGCCCCCTTTAGGTGGAGAAGTCCCCATCCAAGGGATTTTTGTTAAGCTTGGTTAGAGTGTGTCATTAGAGTGGTTAAAAACTTTTTTAAAGAGGTTGGAAAGTGGCCCCTCCATTTTCCATTAATGGTTTGGTGACATGGAAAAGGCCCTCATGGCTTCATGTGCCTCAAGCATTGCTTGTCATTTAGCTTGGAACAAAGTTCTATGGCTCACATTTGGCTTAGCTAGGCTTGGTCAATTTGCATGAGAAAGGTATTTTTAAATTTTTTGGTTATTTTGAGATGATTTGGCAGATACTCCATTTGAAATTATTTTATGATTGATTTGGAACTTAGGGAGTGAATTTGATTAAAGGGATGACAAATTGATAATTGGCATGTGGGCTTTTGAGTGGATTTGGGCTAATTGAAGTGACTTAGCTCATGTGCTTGCTTTTGGGCCTTTAAATTTGGGGTGAACTTGGGTTTGCATTTGGGTTAGGTTTGGGTCAAAATTTGGGCTAAGTAAATGTTTACTTTGGCTTAGGAAAGTGTTATGAAGAGTTTGGAAAAGATTTGGAGTGATTTTGAATTAAATTGGATGATCAATTTGATGGATTTGGACATAGGGTCAATTTTGGGTAAATTGGGTTTGGTTGGACTTAGGTGGATTTAGGGATCCAATTAGGGGCAAAATAATGTAGATTTTTGTTTTTAGGGTTGTTAGGAAGGTTTCAAAACAAATTTGGGGAAGATTGGATGACATTTGGGTTCAATTTGGGATGGGTTTGGGTTACTTGGTCAATTTTGGGCCTTAAGGGCCTACTTGGAATTCTTGATCAAATTGGGTTAAATTGACAAAGTTGAGGTATGTAGAAGTTGAAGAAAATGATGTGGATAATATTTTAGAATTTTTGGGATTTTGTGGAATTTTTTGGATTTTTCAAAATTTTTAGCTATGAAGGGCATTTTGGTAATTTTGAGGAGTTTGGGGGTAAGTGGTCAAAAGGCTGAATTAAAGGCTCGAGGAGGTTTAGAAAGAAATTAGGAGCCAAACAAAAGTATTCGGGGTCATTTTTTATTTATGTGGAATGTTTTATGAATCTCGGAGCGTTTTTTAAGTATCAGCTATTTTGGCCGCGCGGGGCCCAAAGGTAGCTCTGAAGTATGGCATGTTTACAGTCAAACTTCTCAGTTTAATGAGAGGAACACTCTGGAATGATTTTTTTTTGTGAGAGCCCGGGTGACCGTAAAGTTTTGAGTTTCAGGGCCCTTTTTAGGGGCAATTTAGTAATTTTGGGAAAGTTTAGGGGTCGGGAGTCAAAAATTGAAATTTTGGCAAAAATAAAGATTGATTAGATGTGAGTAAAATGAAACCATTTTTGTTGAGCCATAAAGCCATGTTAAGCTCACAAGAGCCATGAGAGGACTCATTTTAGGCACTCAATATGTTGTTCCTAACCCTCTTAGCCAGGGGCTTAGGGGTTGAGGTCCATCCATATGAATTTCCTACATGAGTCAGGAAGCCAAGTTGGGTAAGAGTGGTTTTAGGGTTTGGGATGTGTGTGAGAGTGTGGTGTGTGCAGGCTAACCATCACCAGGACCAGGCCACCCAGGGTTGGTCTTTGGGGTTCAAGAAGAGTTAAGAGGTGTCTGAATTTCTAAGTAGTGGGTTCCATTTCTAATCCTTTAGGATAGTCATGGAGAAGTCCTATGGCTAGATCCTAAGTACTAAGGAGAGAAAAGACCTCACCAAAATTGAGGTCAACAACGCTCTAACTCTGAATCGTAAAGCACTAAACTTATAGATCCACTATAACACATATACAATCACACAAATACTTTTAAAAAATAAACAAACACACAATTACACACTACAATGTAAAGGTTTTCTGTTACTATACTATCAATAAATACCATTTATACTTCCTTCCTTACTTACTTCGTTACCTTCCCCAGCAATGGCGCCAAAAACTTGATGCAGACTTTTTTATATGCAAGAATTTATGAACTCAAATTTATATATGTTTATAATGATTTTGTAAAGTCCAAGCACTCAACACTAGTATATGTATCATATTAAGTAATACAGGGCTCTAATGGAGTTCTGGTTATAGATCCCACAAGGAAGTTACGAAGTAGAAGAAAGTGTTTCACAATAAATAACGTAGCACTGAAATCTGATACTCAAATTGCACCTAAAGTTTAATACTTCTACTACCACTATGTAAAAAACAGTAACAATTAATCAAACTACAATTACTTCTAATAACTTTGAAAACAGAATTAACTAACAGACACACAAAATTATGTATTTGAAAAGTTTTTGATATATGAGAAAAGTATCTCTCCGCTTGCAATTAGAATATGATATGTGGATGATATGGAACAAATATCTATGTTATTGTGCCAAATAGGAGCATAAATGTTTCTTTACCCTTAAAAGAGTACTCCCTCTTCCAAGCATGAAAAGAACATTGACATATCCTAAGTTTAGTCACTAAATCTAAGGCTAGGCTGGGAGAATACCGACTCTCACTACGGAGCTCCCACTCACCCTTCACCTGAAGGCTAATCATCGAGTTTAGTTACTAATCTTAGAACCAATTTGGGGATCTCAGCCTGTCACCCTGAAACCTCCAAATTGAAGTCCATAAAAACACATTTCCCTATTTATTTGCACTCAATTTCCACGAGCTACGCAATTCATCCATGGAAATTTAATGGATTCTTCATTATTGTTGTAGGACACTAACTCCTTTCAGAATTAATGTTCAACAACATATTTTAACATTTCAATTGGCCAAATCAAAAAGTAAATTAAGTTCGAAATGAAAAACCATCACAATTTCTTCAATACATTAAACGCACAACAAATCCACATCAATCCATCATTACATCTCTATGCAAGAAGAAAGATAAAGGAGACTACTCAGAATTCATGAAGAAGATACAACAAAAGATGGATTTTATATATAAAAGAAATTTCATACAAACCACAAAAGAAAACACAACTTATCTCTTTCTCTTCCCCAATGCAATTTCCTTTAAGTTCCTTTGAATCCTTTTCTCTCTTCTTTGCAACACTTAATTCTCTCTTTAGAATGGAAAGGAAGAAGCAATCTCTCACTTTACTCCTTCACTCCTTAGAGAAGAATTCCTCTCAAATTCTCACTTCTACGCACTCTTCTCCTAAATCCTAACACTTAACACACACCAAGACCTCCATAATACACAAGACACACACTCAAAAACTACACCATTCTCGTCCCAAAACTCCTCAAATTTGAATTCCACCGACATTGGGCATTGATGGGGCTCTATCATCGAATTAATTCTAAACTCTCTGGAAAAAGGCACCGGCGGCGCCAGAACCTGTTTTCCTCCTTTTTGCTCATTTTTGCTCCTTTTCACTCTGAATTCCTCCCTTTACTTTTCTTTTCGCTCCAATCACTTAAAATCATCATAACTGTAACAAATCATGAAAAATACCTTTCTTTAAAGTGCAATATCACCAAAAATGGGTAAAATTATATAGCAAAAAACCATATATATATTTGGTGCATCAATCATAAAATTGGTTTCAAAGATAAATCATGACATGATCAACTTGACATTGATTAAAATGACTAATCCAAAAATCACCACTTTGACCTTTGGATTGACTTAAACCCTAAGATTGTTCAATATGACCAAATCAAGCTCTTAATGACACAACCCATGAAATTTAAGACCAAACCAACCATGACAAGGTTGGGTGGGGCACATTGGACACCCCTGGACTAGAATCAGATAATTTGGGTCAACTTGGGTCAACATTGGTCAACCCTAGTCAATATTTACCAAATTTTGTCAAAAAACCCAATTTTTAACAAAAAATGATAAAAATTAATCAAATAATCAATCCCGAAATTATTTTGATTAATTTATTGGCTAATAATCTAATTTCCAATACTTTTGATTAGTTACATAATTAATTAAAAATGGAAATATAATTAAAAAGCCATGAAAATGAAATTTAATATTTGACACCATTTATGACATAATAAATGGTTTTCAAAATTCCATACCCATTATTGACATAGTGAGTGACCTCATTTGAGTTAGACTCAACCCATACGACCCATTAAAAATCACTCAATCCATTAATGACTCATGACATACCATTTGTTGACCTCATTTTTGGTGAGGTCTTTTCTTTCCTCTTAGTACTTAGGATCTAGCCATAGAACTTCTCCTTGACTATCCTAGAAGATTAGAGATGGAACCCACCATTTAGAAATTTAATCCAAATCTTGATTCTCTTTGGAATCCTACATAGATGGTGAATAACCTACAAGTCACTTGGAAGATTAGGACCAATATGCAGGAAAACAAGGATGAACTCCTATAGGATGGTCAAGCTTTAGGACAACCCTAGATGGCCTCGACATGGTGGGGTCTAGCTGGAACATACTACACTCCTACACACATCCTAAAACCTAAACCATCCTTACCCAATCCTGACTCCTGGTTCATTAGAGCACTCATATGGATGTGTCTAAACCCTAGCCCCTTGGCTAAGAGGGTTAGGAACAACATAGGAGATGTTTAAAATGAACACTTCTTAGTCCATGGCTCACTCTAAGCTTCTTGACTCCAATCAACCATACCCAAATTCCATTTTGCTAAAATTTCTGGTTTTAACATTGGGTCATTAAACCTACATAAAATTACTTAAATTGCCCCTACAACTACCAAAGCACTCCAAAATTTCCCAAAAATTACCTAAAATTCCCAAAAATCCTAAAAATCATTTTAAAACAATTCTCACCTCTTTAATCCACCAAAATACCCCAATACACTCCAAATAACCTCCAAATACCCAAAATACCCCTTTTAGCCCAACATTCCAAAAATTCCAAAAATTCTAAAAATTCCCAAAAAATTTAAGAAAATCCTAAATATTTCCAATTTCATTTTGTTCAACTACACCATAAGCCAATTTTGCCAATTTGACACAATTTTATCAAAACCCCCAATTTGACCCATTTTTAACCAAAGTGGACCCAATGTCAAACCAAACCAACCCATTTGACCTCAATTTTGCCTAATTTCAATTCTAAAATTTAATTCAACATCTTCAATACTAATCCAAACTAAATCTAAGTCCAAATTGATTCAAATTTGAGTTCAATTCCATTTGAAACCTAAATCCCTAATTTTACCTACTTTAATCTAAAACCCATAATTAACCTAATGTCAACTTTTTTCCTTCCAAATTTTAATCCTAAACCTTCTATGACACTCCCATGAAACCCATGAAACATTCAATTGTCCCAATTTGAGCCTAAGCCCAGCCCAAAAATACCCTATTTTAACCAAAATTGAATTCATGCCCTAAATCTACCAAATTAATTGGCCTAGTCCTAAAATTTCCTCCCAATTGATGTTGGGAACTCTTCAATACATTCCCATAGACCATTTGAAACTCTCAATTGGGCCTAAACCTCACCTTAACCCAACTTAGACCCATGTTGACCCAACCTTACCCAAGTTGAACAAAATCCCAAAATCCACCAAACTAACCTTTCAATTGAACTCAAAACCTTTCCATATCTTTATCAAAGTTCTTCATGGAAATCATTTACACAACGTTCCTCAAGACACTTGGACATAAATCAAACCCAAACTCAAGTTAGCCCAACCTAAACCCAAATTGACCAAATTGAACCTATGGCCTAACCTAACCAAATTAAACCAAATGTGGCTAAACCAACCTTTCCACAGCCATCATTTGAACCCTATGAACCACCCTAGATCCACCTAGCCCAAGCTAAGTGATCCATGGACCAAGGGTCCCCCATTTTTAGGGATTTCTTCCCTTAAGTTGTTAAATCCTCTTTTGCCTTACCCCAAAACCTCCCCACAACTGTTAATCACCATTAAACTTCTCCCTGACTCACCTGACCTCAGGGGTCAGCTCCCTTGTCCTTGTCGGCCGGCCTAGTCACTGGAGGGAGTCAAAACCGAGAGCCACCACCAAGTGAAACACACCCAAACTCCACTTATTTGCTACCTTAGCCAAAATTGTCACTAGAGCCCTTTTGCCCTCCACCTAAGTAACAAAATCCACCCACCAATTGATCCCCAGCTCAGCCATATGGCTCTAGCCATATAAGCACCCCATTTCAGCCATGAAAAGGTGCTGAAATTTTCTTCAAAGAAACCCTTCAAAATTGCTTCCAGAGCTCCTCCCAACCAAGAGAAGCTCAGCTTCATTGCATTCCTGCCCTAATTCCCACTAATTGAGCCCAATTTTTGAGC
Source organism: Papilionanthe hookeriana x Papilionanthe teres (assembly GCA_022702705.1). Lineage (NCBI taxonomy): Eukaryota > Viridiplantae > Streptophyta > Magnoliopsida > Asparagales > Orchidaceae > Papilionanthe > Papilionanthe hookeriana x Papilionanthe teres. Next base: position 146,829,713 of record CM040428.1, read on the forward strand.
TCTAACTCAGGCAAGAAAACAGGACATCCCTTGAACCTTCATAAAAACGAAATTAACTTCTCCTAACCTTCACCAGGGGTAGAGAGGAAGTTCCCCAGTGAAACCCCCTTCACTTGGCTAGCCATCTCTTCTATAGGCCAGAGCTCGAGATCGGACTTGGACAAAGTCATACCTAGGCATTTCACCAGTGCTTGAGCCTCAATCCATAGCCTCCTAGGACTCCAACGAACGTGTCGAGCACCTCTGATCGAAGCTTCACTTCTCAGAGCAAAGGTGTTGAGCTCTTCTTCTTTTCGAGCTTTCATGGATTCTCCATTTTGTTGAGCTTATTTTCAATGCGTATTAGCCATATGGATAGACTTCCCTAGGCTAGACGAGCGTGTAGGAAGAAACCACACTCGATTTGGTGGAGTATCGAGGGAGATATTAGGGCTAGAAGGTGGACTGCTCTCGGCTCACACCAGTCGGGACGATGAACGAATATCATCGGATCGCGCGTGTATCAGATGGATGGCCAAAAACTTTAAAAATTCATATATTTACATAGAAAAATCACAAAATTAAAATAAAAATACCCTCTTGCTCAGTGAACAGAGGAGAATAATGTGGAAAAGAAATCAAGTATTTAATTTTTAATGATTTTAATAATGATTTGAGTATTTTAATTCTCCACTCACACACACACTTCACCATGGCATGAGACCATAGGGCTTTTGTAGCCTCTGATTTTAGGAACATTCACTGAATTTTCTAAGGCCAAAGGCTATGTCCATGGAAAGTTATCTATTTTCTAATTTTTTATGCCTGTTTTGGTATTTTAATTCCAATAATTAGCATACTGTTTGGAAAATTCTAGGAAAATTAGGGTAGGTTCCCTATGACCAGAGGAACTCAGGGAAATTATCTCATGAATTAAAACATTGTAAATAACCCTAGTGGTTCACTTTACCTAAAACCAACTTTGAATTAATTACAACAAATGAAAAATCAAAATAACTTGAAATCAATTCTCCATTGTCATGTAGGATAATAAGAACCTCCATAAAAAATTTGAAATTAATTAAAAATGGTTTCTCCCATTAAATAGATTTTATAAGTAACATAGCCAAACTTAAAATTAAAAAATTCATAAAATTCAAAATACATATAAAAAATTCACTAAATTAATTTTGGAGACTCTCTGATATCAGAGGAGTCTAAGAAAATTAAAATTGGATTTTTCCTAAAAAAACATTATTTTTAACCTAAGTTTTAATATTTTAATAATTAAAAAATTATAAAAATCATAAAAATATTAAAATCCATAAAAATGTCATATTTGGTCCCCTAATCACTTCAGAACCAACCTAAAATGTTTTCCAAATCTTTGAGAAAAAATATTGAATTTTAAAGGCTTAAGGCAATTGTTAATGTTAAAAATGGATTTTTTAACCTTTATACTAAAATAATTCTAAAAATTCAAAGAAAAATAAGAAAAATTTAAAATGTGCTTCTCTGAGTCCCTTGGGATCAGAGAGATTTAAGAAAATTATAAAACTCATTTTTCCACTCTAATTTTTTTTATAAAAAATTAGTACTCCAAAACTTAAAATAATTATAATAAATAAAATATAATTCTTGGTCCAAGTGATCCTCTAGTCAATAAGAACCTCCAATAATTTTCCTAAGGACCGAAACATCGTTTTGGTCATGTCATGAAATTTCTATTGAAAATCCTTATTTTCCTTAAAAATTATTATATAAATTAAATTGAAATTGAAAATATCACATTTTCTCCTCTAATGTCTTAACTGACATGTGGGTGAGGTGACAAAAAAAATTTCAAGTTCATTTGAGCTTAATTTGATGAATTGTGAGATGAATAAGCTTAAGAGGGCATTAAGGTAATTAAATGGTTTTAAACTTAATTAATCTTTAGGCTTAACCAAAGGGAAGGGTAAAATATTTGATCAAAACATTCCATTTCGATGATTGAAACATAGGGAATTTAAGTGGAAGAGGCTCATTAAACCACCTTAAACATTAAAGAAGAGAAATTAATTAAAGCACATGAAATTTGAAAGATTAATTAAAGCTTGAATGATTAAGATTAAGGGATGTAATATAAGAGAATTCTAATTCTTTAAATTTGAATCCCTAGTCAATAATTTGATCAAACGTTATTTAAATAACAATTAAAGGAGCTCTAAAATGATAATTGAAACTAATAAAAGGAAGATAATCTAAAAACAAATTGCATAATCAAACTAAAACTTAAAACATTAAAACCAATTTGAAGTAAGAAGATCAAATTAAAAGAAACTTAAAATATCAAAACTAATCTGAAATTGTTTAAAACTTAAATTAAAAAAATAAATTTAAAACATTAAAGTTAATCTGGAATAACTCATAAACTACAAGGTTATAATCAAAGAAAACTAAAACAATTTAAAATATTCAAAATAAACCTAAAAAGTTAAGACTTTCTGAAATAATAAAACTTAACTGAATTAAAAAACTTGAACACTATTCCAAACTTAAAATAATTAATCAAAATATTATAACTAAACTAAATCACTTTAAATCATCAATTCAAACTTTAAATTAAGAACGGTAAAATCTTTAATGAATTAATTTGCCCCTAAAGGCTTTCATTATCATAATTTTTAAATGAAGCATTAAATGAAAATTTCACCTTACCCACAAGGATAATCAAACATCCTAATTTACTGAGCAAGAGTCGAAATCCAAACTAAGCCTGGGTGATTGATTCACCACCATAATGAAACTAACTGGACTTGAAAATAATCCCTACAATGTTTAAGAAGATGTTCAGAATTCAATTCTGAGCACTTCTCTAACTTGATGGGATGCTTTAAAAAGAACAGTGAGACTTCATTGTTCTTTGGTGAAGAAAGTTATCCATAAAGCACAAGAGCTTAGACGTCATAGGAATTGACTAGCAATAGGATTAGGATTTTGGTAGACAACCAGAACCTTCCCTTAGCTTTACATACGTATTTGCTGCATATATATAAATGCCTTAACATGTGTTTTAAATACATGTAAAAATGACAGGAATGCCCACCAGGTACGCATTTAAGCTTATTGCAATTTACATTTAGCAATTTATTAAATGTCTTACTTTCTTGTACTTATAAATGCATGAAAATGATAGAACCCAACATGTTTAAACAACTCAAAATTTAATCACCAACAAAAATGAAACTGTAATTACAACTAAATTTAAAACGACTCGTTGGATGATCGGGAATCCCTCGGATGGTGTAACCCACGTGTTGCTAACGATATTTCCCATGGTCTAAATGAATGTATGGAACTCATTCAGTTGAGTTTAGCAAATTAATTTGTACTAAGTGAATCCGATGAAAATAACGGTGCCGGGATGACGGAACCGTGGGATCTTAATCGTTTCTGCTTAATCAACTTTAAGATTTGTTTTAATTAAAATACTAAGCCATCTCAATTTTGAACCTTTCTAAAACAAATCACTTCTCTCCTCTCTTAATTGTCACCTTCTAAAACTAAACCTCTACAACAACAAGGAGCTTAGAGCACAGTGGTCAGCACGACCATCTTCATCTGCAAAACTTGGGTCTACTCGTGCAAAACCTTTCCTAGAGTTAAATAACCAAGCCATAGGATTTCGAGGTAGTTTACCTAGTGCAACATAAATCCTCAGCTTTTCGTTAGGCATTTGCATAATCATATTATGCAAATTAAGCCCTAACCGGTCTTAGGACTCCGAGGTAGTCGTTTGGTACGACATAAACCCTCACATCTTTGAGGCTATTTGTGTAATTATGTCATACAAATATAAGTCCTAATTAACTAAAATTGGCAGGATTGAAATATTAAATAATTCTCTCAAATTGAATCCAAATCATAGGATAGTTGGGTGGTCACCGAAGTTCGCTTCGAGTCTGTGACATCCCCTACTTCTCTTCCTTTGGATTCTCAAAATAAACTGTTCCAAATTTGATCCATTCCCTATTGAAATTTCCAAAATCAAATTCTTTGAAACCTTAAACTTTGAAACTCCCATCATTTGAGATGTAATTAACTATAGGGGCTTGCTCTTATAGTGAACTTTAAGAACTCAGGTAATATAAACCATGCATAATTCCTTTATAATAAGTAGGGGAAATTTGTCGGCTTATAAAATTGGTTCGCAGACCAAACGGATGTCAGAGCTCTTCTAGTTTATTTAATCGAGCCCCATCATCAAGCAGTGTGTCTATTCCTCGGGATAGATACACGATTTGTGATGCAATTCTCATTTATATAAACTATTTGGGATGTGAGATCGGTTTAATTTTATATCTTAAAATTTACAAACTTAAAATTATTTTTAAAAGTCCAAATGCTACTTTCCAAATTATATATACAATTAAATTAAATTTAAAATTGAAAATTCGCCGACAACTTCTGTAGGCGATCCCTTTTGAAAATACAACACTTAATCTAAAAAAAATATGCCGACAAACTTTCTGGGGACTCCGCTGGGGACTAATTCCTCGTTCATTCTTGATCAGATGGTTTTGCTTTCATAAATTGGTAGTGAATCCATGCCCCTTATGGATCAAACTATCATTATTTCCATTGACATATCACGTCCATTTCTGTCTTGAACAGGTATAGTTAACTCTCTTGGATTTTGGAGCCACCGTTTAGCCACCCCTAAACAGAGAGGTTCTGGAATCATTCTACCTCTTAGAGGTGGGATGGACCCCCAATAGGTGTTAGCTTAGAAGCGGTCCCTCGAGTTGAGAAGTCTTGCGAGAGTTTCTCTTCCTTCCAATTTTGGATTGGATCCCTTACCTTTTCTATATCCTTCCTCCTTTAATTGTTCCGTTCCTAATAAAAAAAACATCTAATGAAAAAACCTTTTAATAAATGAATTTCCTTTTAAACCTCAAGTACACGAATAAAACAGAATCTGAAATACTTTATAAATAAAACTAAGAAAAGGAAAAGATAAATGAAAATGTGTTCGAACTCTGTTTTTGGAGAAATTATTTCTTTCATCCTAAAAAGTTCTGTGACAGGAGGAAGCATAATTTGGAACTGACGTTCAGAATCTACACTGCAGAGGATGTCTGTACCAAAGCTGATTTTCTCCTTCACGAACGGACTGGACTTAGCAGTCCACAAGGACGAGTTGCCTGATGATGCAATCATTCACTTTGGACAAGGATTTGACAATACGGACATTAAGATTGCAGATGTTACTCTCTTCGCGCTGATGGACAAAGTACCGGAATCTGTTGAACCCATAATTGAGTTCAACCTGAAGTCGGCTCAAGAGTTTCCTCCACTGCAAAGGATCAGTTGACCTCATTTTTGATGAGGTCTTTTGCTTCTCTCTTTAGTACTTAGGATCTAGCCTTAGGCTTTTCCTTTGACTAATATTAGAGGACTAGAAGTGGAACCCACCCTTTAGAAGTTCAAACACCTCTTGACTCCCTGCAAACCCCACAAGCTTGATTGTAGACCCCTAATCACCTAGAGGGTTGAAATCAAATGTGGAGGTTTAAAGGATAAGTTCCCTATAGGACTTATTGGTCTTAGGAATAACCTAGGTGGCCTGGTCTGGTGAGGGTTGACTTGCACATACACCACACTCTCACACACATTCCAAGTCCTAAAACCACACTCTCACCCAACTTGACTTCCTAACTCATGTAGGTAATTCACATGGATGGTCCTTAACCCCTGAGCCCCTCGCTAAGAGGGTTAGGAACAACATAGTGAATGCCTCAAATGAGTCCTCTCATGGCTCATATGGGCTTAATATGGCTTCATGGCTCAAACAAAGTGATTCCATTTTACTCAAATTTGATCAATCTTCATTTTTTCAAAATTTCGATTTTTGACCCCCGGGGCGCTACACCTACTAAACCTACCAAAAGTCCTTGGAACTACCCAAAATTTACAAAATCACCTAAATTACCAAAAATTCTTCAAAATCAATCCTAAACATTTCCCCCCACTTAAATAAAAAATCCATAGCCAAAAATACAAAAAATTCCAAAAGTACCCCCCAATACCCTCCAAATACCCAAAATGTCCTTCTTAGCCCCAAAATCAAAAAATTCAGAAAATTCCCAAAAATATTCCAAAAAATCCCAAATAATTCCAATTTTATTTTATTCAACTACACCATGGGCTAATTTTACCAATTTACCCCACTTTTACCAAAACCCCCTATTTGGCCCATTTTAAACCCGTGAACCCAATGTCAAACCAAACCACCCCAATTGACCTCAATTTTGGTCCAATTCAATTCTAAAATTCAAATCAACATCCCCAATATCAATTTAGACCGAATACATGTCCAATTTGATTGACATTTCAGCCCAATTTCAATTTGAAGCTTAAGGCCCAATTTTGGCCCATGACCTAAACCTAGCTCGAACCCATCCAATTCAACTCCAATTGGCCCCAAATCTTTTCTAAAGCCTTCCTAACACCCCCATAAACAAAAAAATAACTTGATTTGCCCAAAATTTGAACCTAAACTCCACCAAAACCTAACCCAAAACCAAAATCCCTTAAATTGACCTAAGCCCAAACCTAACCCAAATGGGTCCTAATCCCAAAATTAGAGCCTAACCAAAGTTGGAAACTATTTGTGACACTCTCATGAACATTTCACAACATTAATTTTACATCAAATCTAACTTTAGCCTAACCTTAGCCCAAGTTAGCCCAATTTGAACCACTTTGGCCCCTTTACCAAAAAAGCACACATTAAACCCAATTCAATTCAAAATCACTTTAAACTTGTTCCAAACCACTCATGACGCATGCCTAAACCAATTGCTACATTTATTTGGTACAATCCTTTAAAAAATTTTCATCCTAAATTTATTTTAAATCCAAAAGCCCACTTCCTTAAACCACTTTAAAAGCCCAAGACAATTTCAAAAGCCCAAAATTGATTCTAAAGCCCATATGACATTTTCATTTGTCATCCATTTAATCAAAATCATTCCCTAAGTTCCAATTCCATCATCAAATAAATCTAAATCAAGCATGATGCCAAAATACCCCTAAATTTCAAAAATCCCAAAATCCCTTTCTCATGCAAGTGAGCCAAGTCATTCCTAAGCCATGAGCAAGCCTTGGAGCCATGCACAAGCCACATGAGAGCCATGAGAATCTTAGGATTGTCAAAACCCCGTAAATGGAAAAAGGAGGAGATCCTTTAAGCACTCTTTAAGAGTCATTAACCATTCTCATGTCTCTCATAACTCATGCTTAAGCTTAATTATACTTGGATTGTGACTTGACCCCACTAATCAAGCTAATCCAAATGACATTCTCTTCAGCCCAAACCAGCCTTGGGGAGGTGCACCTAGATTAATCCATGCATTGGACAAAATTAGTCCAAAATGACTCTTACCCCATGCCATTTTAATCAAACCTCCTTACACACGACAATAGCCAATTGCTTGCACCAAACCCCAGCCCTGACCCCACTGGTCAAGATGGTGACCAATGCCTGGCCGGCCAGCCACCTGGGTCGCCAGAAAACACAATGGATGAGAGCTCTATGTGAGCCAAATTTTTTAATTCTCACCTGCTGATCTGTCCCAACCCAAATGGACACCATGGCTGTTCTTCTCCTCCCCTGAGCAGCTGATCCCAGCCTCCAAACCCCCTGGGAAGCCCTCCAGCCACCTTTATTTAAACACCACCACCTCTAGGCCAAAAAAGGTGTTGAACCAAACCTTACCAAAACTCTGCCAAAATCATTCCAGACCCCTCTCCAAACATAGAGAACTTGATCCCCACTGAAATCCAGCCTTAAAACCCTCTCTGTGAGCTCAATTTCTGAGTTGAAAATCCACCCAAAAAATAGGACACTTCACCACAGTGAGCCAATCTTCAAATTGATTGGTCCTACAACTTCACCACGCCAAGACGAGAAGTTCCCCAGCAAAAGCCCCCTCATCAGGCCAGCCATTGCTTCCAGCCTCCAAGCTTTGTGATCGGCTTTGGTCATTTTCATACTTAGATAATTCCCCAGAGCCAGAGACTTCTTCTGGAGCTTGCCTGGACTCGATCGAAGGTGACACAACTCTCAGATCGAAGCTTCACTTCTCTGAGCAAAGGTATGAACTCATTCTTCCTCCCGAGCTTCCAGCGATTCTCCATTTTGTTTAGGTTAATTTCATAGCCTATAAACCATATGGATGTGTTCGTCTCTTCAAGACGAATCCATAGAGCATAAGTACACGAAAATCCATTGAGAATCGAGTAAGATCTTAGGGTTTTAGTGTGGATGGTCACGGGTGCACACCAGTCGTAGACGATGACCAGGAGCCGTTGGATCGCGCGTGTATCGAGTGGACGATCGAGATCAAGTCGGACGGTGCAATGGTACATGAACTGCGGAACGCGTGGCTGCTGACTTAAGTGGCGGCGTCGAATGGGAGCGGGACACGTAGGGGTTTCGAAGCTGCCGAGGTTGATGCGGCGCCACGTGGATAAGTAGATAAATCCCTATTTTTTGAATTAATTAAATACCCAGAACTTAGAAAATTCATATCTTTGCATAAAAAAATCACAAAAATAAAATAAAAATACCCTCTTACTCAGTGAACAGAGGAGAATAATGCGGAAAAGAAATCAAATTAATTGGATGAGTATTTTATTTTTAATAATTTATTTACTGTTTTCAGTATTTTGATTCTCCATTTTCATAAACAATTTACCATGGCATGAGACCATAGGGCTTTTGAAGCCTCTGATCTTGAGAACAATCCCTGAATTTTTCAAGGTCAGAGGCCATTCTATGAAAAGTTATTGATTTTTCAACTTCACGTCACTGTTTTAGGTATTTTAATTCCAATAATTAGCATGTTGTAAAATAAATTCTAAGAAAATTTGGTGATATTCCTTAGGACCAGAGGATCCTATGAAAAATATATTTTGAGTTAATTCATACATAATAACCTTAATTGGCCTAAACCCCTAAAATTGAATTTGATTTAATTAGGGTTAACCACACATCAAATTGACTTAAAAATAATTCTCTATTACTCTTTAGTGTCAGAGGAACCTTACATAAAATTTTGAAACCAATTCGACTTGTTTAGCCCCACCAAATGGGTTGATTAAGCCTCATAAGCAAAATTGAACTTTAAAAATTCATAACTCCAAAAATATTTTCCAAAAATTCACAAAAATGATTTTGGAGCTTCTCTGATATCAGGGGAGTTCAGGAAAATTAAAATTAGAATTTTCTAAAAAAGTTGATTTTCCATAATATTTTAATATTTTAATAATTAAAAAATAATAAAAATAAAAAAAATAGTAAAAATCTTAAAAATGTCATGTTTTTACTCCTAATCACTTAGGAACAAACCAAATATTTTTCTTAAGTCCCTAGGGTAAGATATTGAATTTTAAAGGCTTAATGTATTTTTTAATATTAAAAAATGAATTTTCAACCTTCTTTACTAAAATATTTCTAATAAATCAAAGAAAAATTATAAAATTATAAATTTGTTCCTCTAAACTCCTTGAGGTCAGAGAGATTTATGAAAAATATAAAATCTATTTTTTAGCTTTAATTTTATTTTATAATTAATTAATACTCTAAAATCAAAATAATTATAATAAATAAAATATAATTCAAAAAATTACCAAAATTGGTCCAAGTGGTCCTCTAGGAATTTGGAATATCCCATAATTTTCTTAAGACCAGAAACCTTTCCTTGGTCATGTTGTTGAATTTTCTTGGAAAACCCCTATTTTCTACTAAAAAAAATTATATAAATAAATTAAACCCAGAAAAATCACTTTTTCTCCTCTAATGTCTTAATTGACATGTGAGTGAGGTGACATAAAAATTTCAAATTCATTTGAGCTCAATCTAATGAGTTATGAAATAAATAAGCTTAAAAGGGCATAAAGGTAATTAAAAATTTTAACCCTTAATTAAAACTTTAGGTTTAATCAAAATGGGGGGTAAAATATTCGATTTTAACTTTCTCTTGGATGATTGAAACTTAGGAAAATTAAGAGGTACAAACCCATTAAACACTTTGAAAATATCAAAAATGAAACTTTAATTAATTAAATAGTTTAAATTTTGGAAAGAATATATTTAAAATTTGGATTATTAAAATAGGGATATCATTAAGAGGATATTTATTCTTTAATTAAAAAATCCCTAAATAATTCACTTTAAAAATATTTAGTTCTTAATTAAAAATTAAAATAATAATCCAAATTAACAATTAAAACTAAAATTAAAAGTTAAATTAAATTAAATTAAATTAAAATTAAATTAAAATTAAAGTTAAACTAAAATTAACAATTAAAATTAAAATTAAAATTAAAATTAAAATTAAATTAAAATTAAAGTTAAACTAAAATTAACAATTAAAATTAAAATTAAAATTAAAATTAAAATTAAATTAAAATTAAATTTAAATTTAATTAAAATTAAATTAAATTAAAATTAAATTTAAATAAAAATTAAATTAAATTAAAATTAAATTAAATTAAAATCAAATTGAATTAAATTAAATTAAAATCATTTAACAACGAACCTAAATGAAATCATTAAGAATTAAATTAAAACATATCAATAATTTCAACACCTCTTTCTATCTAAGTAAATTTAAAACATGAACGTCAATCTGAAATACCAAGATAATTGAAAGTGTAAAAATTTAAATCAAATCTAAAATAATTTGAACACTATTCCAAACTTAAAATTATTAATTAAGACCTCATAATTAAATTAAAACACTTTAAACCATTAACTCAAACTTTTAATTAATTATGATTAAAATTCTCGATAAACCAACTTGCCTCTTAAAGGCTTTAATTATTATAACTCTTAAATAGAGTATTAAGTGAGATGTCACTTCATTCATCGGGGTAATCAAATACCTAAGTTCACCGAGCAAGAAACAAAGTTTAACTAAACTCTTGGATGATTAATTCACCGTGCAACTAAATTTACTTGGACTCAAAACAATCCCAGAAATATTGAAAAGATGTTTAGGACTCGTCCTAAGCACTTCCTCAATATGACGGGATGTTTTAGAAGAACATTTGAATCTAATTGTTCTTTGATGAAGAAAATCATCCTTAAAACCAAACCAAGAACCTAGACGTCATAGGAGATGACTAGTTATAGGATTAGAAATTTGGTAGACAACCAAAACCCTTCCCTTAGATTTACCGAGGTATCTGTTGAAATATTTAAATGCCTTAACATGTTTTTTAAGTGCAGCTTGGGATGACGGGAAGACCCTCCAGGTACGCTTTTATTTTATTGCAATTTACTTACATGCACTGTACTTTGCTTCTCTTGCATGATAAATAAAACTGTTGCATGAAAAGCAAAACCTTTACGATAGTCCTTGAACTAAAACCAAAACTAAATTAAAAGTCATTGCAAGAGAAAATTCACCGCCACAACATTCCAAAATATAAAACAACTCAAAATTTAATCACAAACAGAACAACAAAACTACAATCACAACAAAATTAAAATGTCTCATTGAATGATCGGGAATACCTCAGATGATGTAACCCACGTGTTGCTAACGGGATTTCCCAAGGTCTAAATGAAAGTGTGGAACTCATTCATTTGAGTTTAGCAAATTCATCTGGACTAAGTGAATTCAATGAAAATAACTGATGCCGGGATGACGGAACCGTGGGATCTTAATCGGTTCTGTTTAAATAACTTTAAGATTTATTTTAATTAAAATATTAAAAATACATGGATTTTAAGATTTTATCTAAACCAAAACACTTCTCTCATCTCCCGATTTATGAATTCTAAAACTAAACCTCTGCAACAACAAGGAGCTTGCAGCATGGTGGGCAGCTCGACCATCGTCATCAGCAAAACTCGGATCTACTTCAGCAAAACTTTTTTAGAATTAAATAACCAAACCATAGGACTTCGAGGTGGTTTGCCTAGTGCAACATAAATCCTCAACTCTTCGTTAGGCATTTGGATAATCATTTTATGCAAATTAAGTCCTAACCAGTCTTAGGATTCTGAGGTGGTCCTTTGGTACGACATAAACCCTCGCATCTTCGAGGCTATTTGTATGATTATGTCATACAAATATAAGTCCTAATTAATTAAAATTAGCAGGATTTAAACATTAAATAAATTCTCAAATCGAAGCTAAACAATAGGATAGTTTGGGAAGTTGCCAAGATTCTTCTTCGATCATCAACTTCTCCTATTTCTCTTCCTTTGGATTCATGAAAATAACTGTTCCAAATTTGAGCTAATCTCTTTTGAAATTCCAAAATTCAATTCTTTGAAAACCTTAAACTTTGGAATTCTTGAGAGCAAAACCACTAATCATTATCGAGAGTTTCCTTAAATGATTCTCGTCATTTAAGATGTAATTAACTATAGGGGCTTGCCCTTATAGGGAACTTTAAGAACCCAGGTAATATAAACCCTGCTTAATTCCTTTATATTAAGTAGGGGAACTTGTCGGCTTATAAAATTGGTTTGCAAACCAAACGGATGTCACAAATCTCCTAGTTTATTTAATCGAGCCCCATCTTCAAGCAGTGTGTCTATTCTCCGAGATAGATACACGGTTTGTGATGTGGTACTCGTTTATATAAACTATTTGTGATGTGAGATCGGATTGATTTCATATCTTAAAATTTTCAAATTTAAAAATTTATTTTCAAAATAAAATACTACTTTCTAAATTATATATATGTTTAAATTAAATTTAAAATTCACCGATAATTTCTGTAGGCTACCCCCTTTCTAAAATACAACACAAACCTAAAAATATGCCGACAGGATCCCAGTTGAAAGAAATACCGCTGTTTATAAGAGGTTAGCTGCCACCCCGAGGACGGTCATCTCTACCCCCACCGGTCTGATCATCTCTGCACCTACCTCGGCTCCCGCCAAACTGAAAGGTGAAGAAGTCCAAGTCAGTGATGAGCCTATTACCATGGAGGGTTCAGACTTTGCTGAAATACCGTATGTCTTCGAAATAGGGTCCAGTTCAAGATTCACATCCTTAACCCTGACGTAAATAAGGAATAATAACAAAAGATCGCCAAGATCAGAAAGACCAGGGCTGCAGAAGCTGCCTTTCTTAAATAAATTTCTGAAGAAGAAGAAGAACTGCCTGAAATCTCACCACTATTGGAGGGGAGTATGTTCCACCCTCTCTCTGCTGCATTTGATGAGGAAGATGCTCGAAGGATCGTTGTTGTGTTACCCTTATCTGCATATTACAGTGACTATAAGAGAAAGAAGAGCAAGACTACGCCACTTATGCGATTGGGAGCAGTAGTGGAGAAGTTAGTCAGGAAAGAGGGATGCCCCGTGTCAGAGATTCTAAGAAGAATGGGACGAGAAGCAATTAGATCCCGCCTCAGACCACGAGTAGACCCCTTTACTGCCATAGAAAGGCCAAGGAAGAAAGTAAGAGCTAGCGAGAAAAGTTCACCTGTTTTTGTATCAGGTCACCTTACTAGGGAGCACACCACCTACCAACGTACAACCGACAGACCGTCCGATCCTAAGCAACCTACTGCAAGAAGGATGGTGTGGCAACCTATTCTTGCCGAACTGATACTGACAGAGCTCTAGAAAGAGAAGTCTCGTCAAAGAGCCTGAAACTGAGGAAAGTACTGCGACTCTAAAAGAAACCCCTGAAGGTGAAGTCCAGCAATTGTCACTTGATAATCACAAGACCATCTGGAAAAGATCCATTGAGGCTGCCATAGGGAAGCTGAGAACTAACATCCAATGGTTGGCAAGAGAAAGAAAAGAAGGACTGAGAAATGAAGTGGTTTCGTCAGAGTTCATAGATGAAGAGTTTTTTGAGATCAACATGGTTGAGACCCGAGCGTCGTCAGCTTTACAGGGAGCTCCATCAACTTCAGAAGGAGACGATCCAGAAGCATCGAAACTTCGTTTGCAGGAAAAGGATGATACAATCTACCGAATGGAGAAGGCAGCTGCCCTGGCCACACTCCAGAGTCAGCCTCAGCCTCAGAAGGAAACACCTCCCGAGATCATTCACATTGTAGATGGAGGAAAAGAAATTACATTCGTCAACAGAGATGAGCAGCCTAAGAAGGATTCAGCCCAGAGCATGATTCCTGAAAAGGACATTAAGAAAATGGTGGAACAGCAGGTGAGAGAAGCCTTAGCCCAGTCTAAGAGTGGAGCATCTCTTCAGACAGTAAAACTTACCCTGAAGAATTTGATGTAGTCCAATACCCAAAGGGCTTTGTACCACCTCTGTTTAAGATTTTCGACGGTACGGGAAACCCCCGACAACATGTGTACATTTTCATGCTAGTTGTTGCAACGTCGGTGGGAGTGATGCTTTGCTTTTTCATCATTTCATCAGCAGCTTGTCAGGGATTGCCCTAATTGGTATGCAGAATTGCCGAATGGTTCAGTCAAAACTTTTTCAGAATTGGAGAACCTTTTTGTTAAGTGGTTTGCTGGGGCTCGACACCACATCATTATCAGTGATCTAGTGGTGGAGCAACAAAAACCAAACGAAATCTTGGTGGATTACATATGTTGATGGAGGAATCTAAGCATGAAGTGTGAACCACAGCTTCAGGAATAACATGCAGTCGGTATCTTATTGAAGAGCATCCATGGCCCGATAGCACTTCTCCTCAAAGGATTCACAATTAAGACTTTTGAGAAGTTGCTTAGCAAGGCCGAGAGCTTGCAGGAGGAGGCAAAACAACTGAGTTTCATCGACAAGACTGATAAGCAGAAGCCAATGAAAGCATTCGAGAAGAAATCCGAAATCGTCGCAGTAGTGGATAAAGGTAAGCATCAAGTGTAGATATAGCCAGTGCGGCCACAACCAAGTTATCAACCACCGCAACAGATTTATCAACAACCTCAGCAAAGCTATCAGCAACCTCGACCAAGAAATCAGTCACGACAGCATGATCAACCGCCGCCTCGCTCATCACGTGGCCTGAAAGAACTTTTGAATAAGGAATACCCCTTCAAGACTGAAGTTGTGGACAAGATGTTTCGCAGTTTGATTAACACGCCCGACTTTCAGATACCAGAGCCTAGGAGTCCAGAGGAAGTCGACAAGAAGGATCATCCGAATTACTGCCCCTACCATAGGATGCTCAGACACAAGAAAGAAGACTGCTTCACCTTCAAGAATTGGCTCGAGGATAATCTTCGGAAAGGGGAACATAACGATCCTGAAGGAATACATGAAGGAGCCCCAAAAAGGAGGTTCCGTTAATGTTATTTCAATGGATCCTTGTTGACCTCATTTTTGATGAGGTCTTCTCTTCTTCTCTTTAGTACTTAGGATCTAGCCTTAGGCTTTTCCTTTGACTATCCTAGAGGATTAGAATTGGGACCCACCACCTAGAAATTCAAACCACTTCTTAACTCCCTGTAAACTCCACAAACATGACTGTAGACCCCTAATCACCTAGAGGGTTGAAATCAAATGTGGAAGTTTAAAGGATGAGTTCCTATAGGACTCTTTGGCCTTAGGACTGCCCTGGGTGGTCTGGTCTGGTGAAGGGCTGACTTACACACACACTACACTTATGCACTACACTTTCACACACCTCCTAAAAACACACCCATACCTAACTTGACTTCCTGACTCACATAGGTGATTCACATGGATGGTCCTTAACCCCTAAGCGCTTGGCTAAGAGGGTTGGGAACAACATAGTGGATGCCTCAAATGAGTCCCTTCATGGCTCATGTGGGCTTGATATGGCTTCATGGCTCAACCAAAATGATTTTATTCCACTTACATTCACCTAATCTTCAATTTTCCAAATTTTCAATTTTCCAAATTTTCAATTTTCCAAATTTTCAATTTTTGACCCCCGGGACCCTACGCCCGCCTAGCTTACCTAAAGCCCTGGAAATTACCCAAATTTTTCAAAATTTCCAAATCACCCAAAATTCCCCAAAATTAACCTTGAACATTTCCTTACCAATCAAGTTGATCATCCATAGCCAAAATATCAAAAATTCCAAAAATACCTCCCAATACCCTCCAAATACCCAAAATACCCCTCTTGACCCAAAAATCCAAAAAATTCAGAAACTTCCCAAAAAATTTCAGAAAATCCCAAATATTCCCAATTTCATTTTGTTCAACTACACCATGGGCCAATTTTTTCAATTTACCCCACTTTTGTCAAAACCCCCAATTTGACCCATTTTAACCCAAAGTGAACCCAATGTCAAACCAAACCTATCCAATTGACCCAAATTCTTGTACAATTCAATTCTAAACTTCAATTCAACATTTCCAACACCAATCTAGACCAAATCTAAGTCCAATTTGATTGACATTTGAATCCAATTTCACTTTTGGCCTTAAAGCCCAATTTGGACCCATGACCCAAACCTAATCCAAACTAACCCAATTCAACTCCAATTAACCCCAAACCTTTTCTAAACCATCCCTAACATCCCCAAAAACAAAATACTAACATGATTTACCCAAAATTTAGACCCAAATCCCACTCAAATTAAACACAAAGCCAAAAAGCCTAATTTCGACCTAAACCCAAACCTAACCCAAATAAGCCCAAACCCTAAAATCAAAGCCCAACCAAAGTCAAAACCTCTTTCAAACACTCCCATAAACATCAATTTCACATAAATTTCAACCTTAGCCCAACATTGGCCCAAATTAGCCCAATTTGACCTACATAGGCCCACTTATCAAAACAACCCAAATTTAACCCAATTCAAACCCAAATCACTCCAAACTTGTTTCAAATCAATCATGACACATCCTTAAGCCAAACTCAACAATTATTTGGCCCAAGCCTTTACCAAACTTTCATCATAAAATCCATTTTAAAATCCAAAAGCCCACTTCCCTAAACCATTTTAAAAGCCCATCTTCATTAAATTTTAAAAGCCCAAACTCATCCTAAAGCCCACATTACAATCTCATCCCATCACCACTCAATTAATATCATCCCTTAAGTCCTAAACAAATAATCAAGTGGTTCCAAATCAAGCCATATGCCAAGTCACCTATAAATGCCAAAAATCCCAAAATCCCTTTCTCATGTAAGTGAGCCAAGCCATGAGCAAGCCTTGAAGCCATGAAGCCACATGCAAGCCATGGACAAGCCACATGAAGCCATGGAAGGTTTGACATGTGATCAAGCCATTAATGGAAAAAGGAGGAGCCTCTTTTAAGCCCCCTTAAAAAGGTTTTAACCCTTTTAATGCTTCACCTTAACCCTTGATTAATCAAAATATTCATGGATGGTGACTTCTCTACCCTTTCCTAGCTGATTCATCTGATCCTCCCTCAGCCCAAATCAGCCATGGGGAGCTGAACCAAGCCCAAAAGGTGGACTTGACCAAATCAAGCCAAAAATGGCCTTCCCCCATGCCATCTTAATCCAAGCTTTTGACACATGGCATTTGCCAATTGCCTACACTAAACCCCAGCCCTGACCCACTCGAACAAGATGGTGACCAGTGCCTGGCCGGCCAGCCACCAGGCCACCGGAAAACACCACACCTGAGAGCTCACATGTGAGCCAAACTTTGAAATTCCACCTTGCTGAGCTGCCCCATGCCCAGTGGCTACCATTGCTGTTCTTCTCCTCACCAGAGCAGCTGATCCCAAGCCCTAACTCCCCCTGGGAGAGCCTCCAGCCAGCTCTATTTAAACACCCCCTCTCTCGGCCATGAAAGAGGTGCTGAACCAACCTTAAGGAAACTCTGCCAAAATCACTGCAGACCACTCTCTACACATAGAGCACTTGATCCCCACTGGATTCCAGCCCCAATTCCCTCTAGCTGAGCTCAATTTTGAGTTCAAATTTCAGCATAAAAACCAGGACACTTCTTCACAGTGGACCAATCCCCAAATTGATTGGTCCTACACCTTCACCAGACCAAGGGAAGAAGTCCACCAGCAAAAGCCCCCTCTCCAGGCCACCCATCTGTTCCAGACTCCAAGCTTTGTGATCGGGCTTGGTCGAAATCATACCTAGACAATTCACCAGACCAGGAGACTTCATCTGGAGCTTGTTGGGACCCAATCGAAGGTGACACAACCCTCAGATTGAAGCCACACTTCTCCGAGCAAAGGTATGAGCTAACTCTTTATCCCGAGCTTCGGAGATTCTCCATTTCAAATGCCTTAATTTGAATGCATGATCACCGTATAGATGTATTCGTCTCTTCAAGACGAATTCATAGAGCACAAGAACATGAAAATCCGTTAAGTATTGAGTGAGATATTAGGGATTTAGTGTGAACGGTTCTCGGGCTAGGCGACTTGGGGACGATGAACGGATGCCATTCATCTAAATACACGCGCGGAAGGATGGCCAGGATCGCGTCGGATGAGGAGATGGAACGATACAGTGGGCCCCCGGAGTGCTGAGTTGGATGGCGGCGCCGAATCAGAAGACGACACGCTGCGCCGAATCAGAAGACGACACACGGTGCTTCGGAGATGCCTAGGTTGAGTTGGCGCCGCGTGGATAAGTAGAAAAATAGGGTTTTTTTATTTATTTAATTCCCTAAACTTCAAAAATACATAACTTTGTGTAGGAAAATCAGAAAAATAAAATAAAAATACCCTCTTGCTCAGTGAACAGAGGAGAATAATGTGGATAAGAAATCATTTAATTTCATCAAGTATTATATTTTTAATGATTTATTTACCCTCTGCATTGTTTTAATTCTCCATGCATATAGGAAATTTACCATGGCATGAGACCATAGGGCTTTTGAAGCCTCTGAACTTGGGAATATTACCTGAATTTTCCAAGGTCAGAGGTCATCCCTATGAGAAGTTATTGATTTTTCAAATTCATGTTGCTATTTTGAGTATTTTAATTCCAATAATTAGCATATTGTGAAATAAATTAAAGGAAAATTTGGTAATGTTTATTATGGCCAGAGGAACCTAGGAAAAATAGGTTTTGAATTAATCCACTTGGAATAATCCTAATTGGCTTAAACACCCAAAATAGGTCCCTAATTAATTAGAGCTAAACATACATCAAATTGACTTGAAATCAATTCTCCACTGACCTTTAGGATCAGAGAAACCCACCATAAAAATTTGAAGTCAATTGGACTTGGTTAACCCTACTAAATGGGTTGATTAAGCCATTTAGCCAATTTAAACTTTAAAAATTCATAACTTTCAAAATACTTTTCAAAAATTCACCAAATTGGTTTTGGAGCCTCTCTAATTTTAGGGGAATTTAAAAAAATTAAAATTGTAATTTTCTAAAAAAGTTGATTTTTTGCATTATTTTAATATTTTAATAAATAAAAAATAATAAAAATTACAAAAATAATAAAATTCACCGAAATGTTATATTTTGAATTTTAATCACTTAGGAACAAACCACATATTTTTCTTAAGTCTCTATAATGAGATATTAAATTTTAAAGCCCTAAGGTAATTTTAAAATTAAAAAAATGTATTTTTTTTTGCATTTCCACTAAAATAATTCTAATTAATCAAAGAAGACTTAGAATATTGTAAAAATTGATTCTCTGATTTCCTTGATATCAGAGAGATTTTTGAAAAATATAAAATTTATTTTTCAACCTTAATTTTATTTTTAAATTAATTAATACTCTAAAACTCAAAATAATTATAATAAAAAGAATATAATTCAAAAAATCACCAAAATTCGTCCAAGTGGTCCTCTGGTCATTAGGAATGTTCCATAATTTTCTTAAGGATAGAAACTTTCTCTTGGTCATATTATTAAATTTTCCTTGGAAATCCCTATTTTGCACAAAAAATAATTACATAAATAAATTAAGTACAGGAAAATCACATTTTCTCCTCTCATGTCTTTATTGACATATGAGTGAAGTCACATAAAAATTTCAAGTTCATTTAAGCTCAATTTAGTGAGTTATAAAATTATTAAGCTTGAAGGGGCAAAATGGTAATTAAAATTTTAACCTTTAATTAAAACTTTAGGCTTAATAAAATTAAAGAGTAAAATTGTTGATCCTAATCTAATTTGGATGATTGAAATTTAAATAATTAAAGGGTAGAAACCTACTAAACAATTTAAAAATAATTGAAATGAACTTTAATTAAATAATTGATTAAATTTGGAAGAATAATAAAATTGGAATTATTAAAATAGGGATATTATTAGGAAGAGATTTGTTCTTTAATTTAAGGATCCCTAAATTAATCATCTCAATAATATTTAATTCCTAATTAAAATGATAATTCAAATTTAAGATTTAAAATGCTAAAAGACTTAATCATTAAATTAAATTAAAGTTAAATTATTTAAATTAAATCCTTTTAAAATTTCAATTAAATTAATACTTTAACAATTAAAATTAAATCATCTTTAAAACATAAAAAAATAAAATATTAAATTAAAATTTAAAATTAAATTAAATTAAAATTTAAATTAAATTAAATAAAATTAAATTAAATTAAATTAAATAAAATTAAAACATATTAAATTAAATTAAATTAAATTAAATTAAATTAAATTAAATTAAATCAAATTAAATCAAATTAAATTAAATTAAATCATATTAAATTAAATTAAATTAAATTAAATTAAAAAAATAAAATCAAGTTAAAATTAAAATTAGATTTAATTAAATAAATTAAATTAAAATTGAAACTAAACCAAATTAAATTAAATTAAAGTTAGATTAAATTGAATTAACAATAACATCACCTAAGACATAAAGAAATTCAAAAAAATAAATATGAAGCAACTTGAACACTATTCCAAATTTAAACCCGTTAACTGAAATTAAATTAAATCACAAACCATTTGAACATCAATTTGCCCTCGAAAGCTTTTGTTGTCATAACTCCTAAACAGAACGTTAAATGAAATGTTACTTCCCTCATAGGATATTCAAATATCCTAGTTCACTGAGTAAGATAACAACAAAACTTGAATTCCCGGACGATTAATTCATTTGTATAATTAAATTCATTTGGACTTACAACAATTCTAGCAATATTGAAAAGATGTTTAAGATTCTTCTTAAGCACTTCCTCAATATGATAGGATATTTATAAGAACAATTGAACTTAATTGTTCTTCGATGAAGAAAATCATCCTCAAACCAAAACACAAGAACCTAGACGTCATAGGAAATGACTAGCTATAGGATTAGGAATTTGGTAGAAAACCATAACCCTTCCCTTAGCTTTACCTAGGAACTTGCTTAAATATTCAAAATTGTGTTTAAGCGCAGCTTGGGATGACGGGAAGACCCTCCAGGTATGCTTTTATTTTGTTGCAATTTATTTAATCGCATCGGATTTACTTTTCTTGCATGATAAACAACTGTTGCATGAAAACCCACACCTTTAGGATAGTCCCTAAAACTGAAACCAAAACTAAATTAAAAGTCATCGCAAGATAAAATTCACCGCCATAACATTTCAAAATATAAAACAACTCAAAATTTAATCACAAAGAGAACACAAAACTGCAATTACAACGAAATTAAAACGTCTTGTTGGATGATCGGGAATACCTCGGATGATGTAACCTACATTTTGCTAACGGGATTTCCCACGGTCTAAATGAAAGTGTGGAACTCATTTAGTTGAGTTTAGCAAATTCATCTGGACTAAGTGAATCCGATAAAAATAACGATGCCGGAAGGATGGAACCGTGGGATCTTAATCGGTGTTGTTATAATCAACTTTAAGATTTATTTTAATTAAAACATAAAAAACACTTGGAAATTAAGACTTTCTCTAAACCAAAACACTTTTCTCATCTCTTGATTTATGACTTCTATAACTAAACCTCTGCAACAACAAGGAGCTCGGAGCATGGTGGGCAGCACGACCATCTTCGTCAGCAAAACAACTCTGCAACAGCTAAATATTCATAGAATTAAAACAAAAAATCCATAGGATTTCGAGGTAGTTTGCCTAGTGAAACATAAATCCTCAACTCTTCGTTAGGCATTTGCATGATCGTGTCATGTAAATTAAGCCCTAACCGGTCTTAGGACTCCGAGGTAGTCGTTTGGTATGACATAAACCCTCACATCTTCAAGGCTATTTGTATGATTTTATCATACAAATATAAGTCCAAATTAATTAAAATTGGCAAGATCAAAATACTAGATAAACATTAGGGCTTTCATAAATCCAAGCCAAACAATAGGATAGTCGGGAAATTACTGGAGTTCGCATTGAATCTGTGATTTCTCCTACCTTTCTTCCTTTGGATTCCTAAAATAAAATGTTCCAAATTTGATCCATTCCCTATTGAAATTCCAAAATTCAATCCTTTGAAAACTTAAACTTTGAAATTCTTGAGAGCGAGAACTACTGATTATTATCGAGAGTTTTCTTAGGTGATTCCGTCACTTAAGATGTAATTAACAATAGGGGCTTGCCCTTATAGGGAATTTTAAGAACCCAGGTAATATAAACCTTGTTTAATGCTTTCATATTAAGCAGGGGAATTTGTCAGCTTATAAAATTGGTTCACAGACCAAACAGATGTCACAAATCTTCTAGTTTATTTAATCGAGCCCCATCACCGAACAATGTGTCTATTCTTCGGGATAGATACACGGTTTGTGGTGCGGTGCTCGTTTATATAAACTATTCGGAGATGTGAGATCGGTTTGATTTCATATCTTAAAATTTTCAAATTTAAAATTATTTTCAAAATCAAATACTACTTTTCAAATTATTTATTTAAATTAAATTAAAAATTCACCGACAATTTCTATAGGCGACCCCTTTTCAAAATACAACACAACCTAAAAATATGCCGACAATTTCTGGCGACTCCGCTGGGGAAAATTCCTCTCTCCATTTTAATCAGACAATTCTGCTTTCAAAAATCGGTAGTGTATACATGTTCCTAGTGGATCAAACTACCCTTCTTTCCATTGGAATACTATGTTCATTTCTACCTTGAACAAGTATAGCCAACATTCTCTCGGATTTAGGAGCCAGCTGTTTAGACACCCCTAAACGGAGAGGTTCCGAGATCCTTTTACCTCATTTCGAAGTGGGGTGGACCCACAATAGGTATTAGTTTAGGAGCGGTCTTGCGGGTTGAGAAATTTCTACAAGACTTTCTCTTCCTTTTCCAGTTCCTAATCAATTCCTTTTATCCTTCCTACAATTCTTCTTCTTTTAATAACTCTCTATCTTAACGAACAAATCTTTTCGAAAAAAGATAATTTTCCTTTAATACCACAAATAAATTAAGATAAACAGAAGTGTGTTCGGACTCTTTCTTTTTCGTCATAAGTTGTACGATAAGAAGAAGCACGATTCAGGGACTAACACTTGGAATCTGCCCTGCAGAAATGGAAGCCCCAAAACTGATCTTCTCCTTCGTCAATGGACTCAACCTGGCCGTGTTCAAGGACGAACTGCCTGATAATGGAATTATTCAAGTCAGACAAGGATTCAGGGACACCGACATCAAAATCCCCGACGTCACTCTCTTTTCACTCACAAACAAAGTACCAGAAACTGAGAAGCCCTTGATTGAGTTTAACCTCAAGTCAACTCATGAATTCCCTCCTCTGCAAAAGATTCCAACCGAGAGGAGTACTACCGTCCACGGAAGGACCGTTGTTGCTACCCCCACCTGGTCTAGTTGTCTCTGCACCTAGCCCAGCTTCTGCCAGACTAAAGGGAAAGGAAATTCAGAACTATGACGAACCTGTTACCGTGGAGGGTACAGACCTTCATGTGAGACCTTCTGTTTTTGAAATCGGGTCCAGCTCGAGAATTCCTTCGCTGACACGGACTCAGAGAAGGAACAGAAGTAGAAGGATTGCTAGAGAAGCCAGAGCTGATGAAGTTGCATTCCTAGAAGAAATCCCGAAGCCGCCGAGTATACACCGCTGCTCGAATACATACCACTTTTGGGAGGAAGCGGGTTCCATCCCCTCTTCGCCGCAGAGGATGAAGAAAATGTCCGCAAGATTGCTTCTGCATTGCCTCAGCCCGCATACTACAACGACAACCGTAAGAAAAGGGCTAGAATTACGCCATTTGCTCGACTGTAAACTACGATAGAAAAGTTAGCAAAGAAAGAAAAATGCCCTGTATCAGAAATTTTAAGAAGGATAGGGCGGGTGCCGGCCAAATCTCGTCTTGGGCCGCGAGTAGAGCCTACTATCGCTGTAGAAAAGCCGAATAAGAGAATGAAAGCTAGTCCTCCTGTCGTTGTTTCAGGACTAGAAATTAGGGAGGATACCACCTTCCAGCATTTGGCTGACAGACCATCCGGTCCCAGACCTTCTGCTGCTAGAAGGATGGTATGGCGTCCCACTACCGGACAATTAGGATTAAAACAACAACCTGAGAAAGAAAGTCTCGTCAGGAGACTTGAGTCCGAAGAAAGTGCTACCGCAGTAAAGGGGACTCATGAGAAGGAAACCCGATAGTTATCACATGACAACTACAAGGATGTACAGAAAAGACCACTAGAAGATGCTATGGAAAATCTAAGAACTGATATTCGGTGATTGGCAAGGGAAAGAGAAGAGAAATTCGGAGATGAAGTTGACTCGTCAGAGTTCATGGATGATGAATATGCAGAAATTAACATGGTTGAAACACGAGCTTCGTCAGCTTCACAAGGTACCCCTGCAGCCGCAGAAAGAGAGGAGCCGGAAGTAATGAGGAGGCAGCTTCAAGAGAAAGATGATATGATCGCCCAAATAGCAAAAAGGATGGAAGAGATGGCTGTAGCCCTAGCCACTCTCCAGAGTCAAGTTCAACCCCAAAGAGAAACACCCCTAGAAGTCATTCACATTGTAGATGGAGGAAAGGAGATTACATCCGTCAACGGGGATGATCAACTAAAAAAGGATGCAACACAAAGCATGATTCCAGAAAAGGATGTTAAGAGCATGGTGGAACAGCAGGTGCGAGAAGCCTTGGCACAATCAAAGAGCGGGACATCCATTCGAACGGGTAGACCTTACCCCGAAGAATTCGACGCTGTCCAATATCCGAAAGGCTTTGTACCACCTCTGTTCAAGACCTTTGATGGAACCGGAAACCCTCGGCAGCATGTTGCACATTTTCGTGCAAGTTGTTGCAATGCCGGCGGAAGTGATGCCTTACTCTTCAGACAATTTGTCGACGGCTCATCGTGGGATCGCCTTTGATCGGTATACGAATTACTGAACGGTTCGGTTAAGACATTTTCAGAACTAGAGAACCTCTTCATCAAGCGATTTGCCGGAGCTCAGCACCACATCACTATAGGTGATTTAGTGGTAGAGAAGCAGAAACCGAACGAAACTTTGGTGGATTACATACTTCGATGGAGGAATCTAAGTATGAAGTGTGAGCCACAGCTACAATAACAGCATGCAGTCAGCATTTTACTTAAGAGCATTCATGGCTTGATAGCACTTCTCCTCAAGGGATTTACTATTAAGACTTTCGAGAAGTTGTTAAGCAAGGCCGGATGTTTGCAAGAGGAGGCGAAGCAATTAAGTTTCACCGACAAAACAGACAAACAGAAGCCCGTGAAAACTTTTGAAAAGAAGTCCAGAATTGTTGTAGCAGTCGATAAAGGCAAGCAACAGATACAAATATTGTCAGAACGGTCGCAGCAACCTCAACAGAATTACCAGCAACCCCGACCCAGCTATCAGTCATCTCAACAGTATGAACAACCGCCTCGTCCACAACGTATGTTGAGGGAGCTTCTAAGCAGGGAGTATCCGTTCAAGAATGAGGCAGTGCCGAAAATGTTCTGCAGTCTGATGAAGACTCCAGATTTCCAACTGCCAGAACCTAAGAGACCAGAAGAAGTAGACAAGAAAGGTGATCCCAACTTTTGCCCTTACCACCGGATGCTTGGGCATAAGATAGAAGATTGTATTACCTTCAAAAGTTGGCTCAACGACAATCTTCGTAAAGGGAATATAACGATCCCGAAGGAGTACATGAAGGAACCCCAGAAAGGAGGTTCCATCAATGTTATCTCGACGGATCTCATTGTTCCGATAGATCCCTATGCGACTAATGATGGATGGACTACCGCTTGGACAAAGTCTTCGAAGAAGATTTTGGATCACATCCAAACCGCTTCAGTGCGAGCCTCAATTCAGAGTTCGAAACCTGTCAAGTCGGCACTATCACTTGCGATAGAAGAACCACCTCAACAGGAGACGATTGAAGAGAAGAAAAAAATCGATGAAGAAGAGAAGACCGAGGCTCTTAAGGCTAGACTAGGGGCTGCTTATCCTAGGATAGTTGTTTCTGATTCGGGGAAGAAATCTCTCGAACATCTGACTCTGTATGATTATTTGCTCACTCCGGTGGGATCTTATAATGAGAAGGGTTATGGCGTTGGCTACGTTTTGACTGTTTCTAACGATTACGTAACTAGCGACAATCCGGACATCGATTCCGATACAAATGAAAATTCTCAAATCATACACAATCTCGACGGTCACAATGACAAAGAAGACATCCACCAAGGAGGCTACGAGAGTTCAACAAGCAATGAATCTATTTGCGAGTTTCGAGGAGCTCCAGTCACAATAGAGTTAGAGCCTTCGGACTCCGAAGCTAATCCGAGAAGAACTCCGTCATTCCGATTCAAGAGGAGACACTAGCAAACTTAATACTAGATTCGAAGAAATCACGAAGTCAACTTGAGAAGTGGAAGAGTTCGCACTCCGAGAATGGGTCCAAAGGACAAAGGAAAGCGAGTGGTTGTTCAGGAAGAACCAACCCCGGCGGAAGAAATACCCATTCGAGAAGAAGCCGAGACACATGGAAATAAAGTGGACTACAACGTGCTAGCCCATCTTAGGAAACTACCGGCCAAGCCGAGCATCTACGACGCTCTCATCTTATCAAAGGAGATGAGAGAAGCTCGATCAAGGCCTTACTTGATCCGAAAATTTGCTTAGCTCAAATGGTCGGAGATTCCTTAGATGAGGTTGGTTCGTTAAAGGAACGACGAGGTGTCACCTTCTCGGACAATGATCTACTACTTGGGACGACGGACCACAACCGACCGTTGTACATTTCGATTACAATAGGGAAGTTTACACTCTCCGAGTATTGGTGGATCTAGGAGCATCAATCAACATAATGAATCTTCGAACGCTAGCATATTTGTAAATTGATGCTCGTGAGCTTGAAGCGAACAAAATGTTATTAAGAGGATTCAACCGGAAAGGAGAAAGAGCCCTCGGATCAATAACACCGTCTAATGAAAACCGGTGACTTAGCAAAGACAACCGCGAAATTTCACATAATTGATTCGAAACGTCGTTCAACGCTCTACTGGGCCGACCATGGATACATGAAAACCGGATGGTACCATCATCTCTACATCAGTGCATCATATACTACGATGGAGGAGAACAGTGCATCAAAGGTAACTTACAACCGTTCTCCGTACATGAAATTGGAATCCATGAAGATGCAGCTTATTATGCACCCCCGAAGAAAACAATCTTCTCCAGAGATACCATAACGAATGAAGCAAAGGAAGTTTGGGACGACGAAGAGCCTGAAGTCCTAGTCCAACAGTCACTCACCACTCCCTTACAGCGAGATGGTGAAGGTTTCTCCACAACTCACATCCGAGGTCGAGGCCGGGGACGAGGTCGTGGCAGAGACGTTAGGACAGATGGACAGAGGAAACCAACCATCAATGTTAATTAGGAAGATAGTTCTAAAGAAGAAAAAGAAATCAAGAAAGAAGCAACGACAATAAGTCGGAAGAAGCCGCAATTCAGGATCTCTCTCGAAGATGAAAAGAACGAGGAATATAAATCGATGTACGAGAAGATTAACCACTATGTACATACTATGACCCTGACCCCGATCAATTCTAATAAGATCGAGGGTATGGTGGTCAAAGAGGTACGTAGCGGCGGTGCAAAGCCAATCAAATTCTACCGTGGTGCTCCTTCCTCCAAAACTGAAAATAATGTACAATTTGAAGATGTCACTTCATCAGAATTAATGGAATTACCTTTTGAGTGGTACTCTCCCTGTGTTCAAAATTTAATTCAGCGTGGTTTCTTACCTCGACAATGGACGAAAGGTCAATCACAACATTTTGAAAAATTATGGAATAACTCCGGTCGTCCACCCAATTCAAAGCATGGTCTCGGATTCGGCACAGTAGGATCAGTTGACGATGTCGAATTTTGCTTGGTTGTCACTTGCAAATCTAATGAAAACTGCATGGAAACTACAGAAGAATTTGAAGATTTACAAATTGGAGACGCTCCACCAGAATTAAAAGAAGAAATTAAATCTACAATAGATGAGTTAACGGAAGTTAACTTAGGTACTAGCGAAGAGCCTAGACCTACCTTTGTTAGCTCCTTACTCAATAAAGAAGACTCCGAAGAAATAATCAAGTTATTAATGGAATTTAAATACTTGTTTTGCTTGGAGCTACGATGAGATGCCGGGATTAGCTCCGGAGGTCGCGATCCATAAGCTAGGAGTGGATCCTACTTCGTCCCGTCGGACAAGGTCCCGAAGAATGCGTCTAGAAATCGAACAACAAGTCATAGCTGAAGTTAAAAAGCTAATAGACGCTAAATTTGTCCTTGAAGAACAATACCCGACTTGGTTAGCCAATGTGGTGCCAGTCAGAAAGAAGAATGGTCAAATCAGAATTTGTGTGGATTTCAGAGATTTAAACAAGGCATGTCCAAAAGATGAATTTCCTCTACCGATCCCATAATTAATGATCGACATTGCTTCAACACAAGAAATATTCTCATTCATGGATGGATCTTCAGGATACAACCAGATAAAAATGGCTTGAGAAGATGAAAAACTTACGGCATTTAGAACGCCGATCGGAGTATATTGCTACACAGTGATGCCATTCGGACTGAAGAAAGCAGGAGCAACCTACCAGAGAGCGATGACAAGAATTTTTGATGATCTCATCCACAATCAAGTCGAATGCTACATGGATGATGTGGTCATCAAAAGCAAAGTAAAGGATAACCACCTATATGATTTGAGAATTGTTTTCGAACGATTGAGACAATTTAACCTTAAGATGAATCCCTTAAAATGCGCCTTCGACGTCACTTCCGGGAAATTCTTAGGATTCATTATCCGACATCGTGGAATTGAAATCGATCTGGAAAAGATAAAAGCCATCTTAGAAATGCCACCTCCCAAAACCTTAAAACAACTACGATCTTTTCAAGGGAAGTTGGCATATCTTCGACGTTTTATCTCGAACTTGTCAGGTAGGTGTTAGCCTTTCTCGGCATTAGTTAAAAAGGACGCCAAATTTATTTGGGAAGTAAAATGCCAAAAGGCCTTTGAGGACATTAAGCAATATTTAATGACACCTCCTCGTCTTAGCAGCCCCGGTCTCGGTGTAGACCGTCGATACTTTATACCGCGACTTTAGACGACTCTCTCGGAGCCCTGTTAGCCCAGGTCAATGATGAGGGTAAAGAAAATGCTCTTTATTACCTAAGCCGTCGTTTACTTCCGACGGAAATAAGGTATCCCGCAATTGAAAAGCATTGTTTGGCCCTGATCTTCACCGCTCAAAAGCTTAGGCACTAAATGCTTTCTCATAAGGTCAACCTGATCTCGAAATTTAATCCATTGCAATACTTGATGACTTGTCCAACGGTTTCCGGCATACTTGCCAGATGGTCAATGATATTATTGCAATTCGATATAACTTTCGTGCCTCTTCGTGCCATAAAGGGACAAGTCTTAGCAGACTTCCTCGCAGAGCACACCCTTTGCTGGCAGAATCTCCTCTCAATGACGATTTGCCAGATGAATAAATAATGAGCCTAGAAGACCCCGATGATCGACGTTGGGAATTATATTTCGATGGAGCATCTTCAGCACACAAAGACGAAGAATCGCAAGTGATAGTGCCCAGTAAGTCAGGGATCGGATTAATCTTTATAACACCAGAGCGGGGGATGTTAAGATACTCCTACCACTTGACAGAGCCGTGTACAAAAAACGAAGCAGAATACGAAGCCCTCATAACGAGACTCGGAATTAACTATTCAAATGGGGATAACAAACATCAACATCTACGGGGATTCGCAGTTAATCATTCAACAAATCGCCGGACAGTACAGAATTTTAAAGCCAAGACTCGAGCAATACTTCTAGTATGCCATACAGTTGTTGGAACAGATTCCGAATGTGAGGATCTACAAAATTTCGAGAAAAGAAAATGCTTTAGCAGATGCGTTAGCCCACCTCGCAAAAGAATTTACCTGCTTGCAAGATGAATCAGTGGAAGTATCAGTTCACGGACGTCAGGTCCTATCACAGCTCGACATAGACACAATACACAAACCAGAAAAAGAAGAAGAATCAGTTGCAACAGTGACAGAAAAAGCAGAAGATTGGCGACGGCCATTAATAGACTACCCGCAAATAGGAAAACTACCGGACGATAGGTCGCTAGCCCATCGGATCAAGAAAAGAACTCGTCCTACGCATTAATAAACAACACGTTATATAGAAGGTCTTTCGATCAAATGTGGCTAAGGTGCCTAAGCGGGTCCGAGGCCCATGAAATTATTAAAGAGGTCCATTCAGGACTCTGTGGCGCTCACCAGTCGGGTCCGAAGATGAAGATGAAAATTAAAAGGCTAGGGTACTACTGGCCCTCGATGATGACCGACTGCATGAAAATCGCCAAGAGCTGTCACCAATGCCAAGTGCACGGAGTGGTTCTACACCAACCTCCGAATGTGCTACATCCGACAATTGCGTCGTGGCCATTTGAATGTTGGGGCACAGATATAGTGGGTCCAATAGAACCACCATCTTCAAAAGGACATCGTTTCATTCTTGCGGCTACAGATTACTTTTCCAAGTGGGCAGAGGCGGTTCCACTCGGAGAAGTGAAAGCACACCACGTGCTACGGCTTTTAAAGAACCAAGTTGTCTACCGTTTCGGAGTGCCGCGCGAGATCATCTTAGATAATGGGTCGGCATTCGAAGCACACAAATCAACAATTTCGTCGGGAGAGACGCGAATCGATCGGCGGTATTCAAAAATTTACTACCCAAGAGCAAACGGCCTGGCTGAGGCTTTTAATAAAACTCTCGTTCAAATTTTAAAGAAAACCTTGGACGATAATAAGAGAAATTGGCACGAGAAATTATTAGAAGCCTTATGGGCTTACCGGACAACCTTCGAACTCCTACTCGAAGCTACACCTTACGCTCTGGTGTATGGGTCCGAGGCAGTGTTACCCTTAGAAGTTCAGTTTCCTTCACTCAGAATTGCAGTTGCAAACAAAATCACAACAGAAGAGAATGTCAAATTACGACTAGAGGAATTAGAAATCCTGGAAGGGAAAAGACTTGCAGCGCAGCAGAATTTAGAACTATACCAAGCCAAGATGGTTCAAGCCCATGACAGAATGGTCCGCCCAAGAACCTTCAAAGTTGGAGACTTAGTTCTCGTTCTCAAGAGACCTATCCTTGCACACCGCAAGATAGGAGGAAAATTTGAACCCACTTGGGAAGGGCCGTTTGTGGTTGAAGCAGTATACTCAGGAGGCTCCTACCAGCTAGTGAATTGCCAAGGAGAACGACATATGCTTCCGATCAACGGACGATACTTGAAGAAGTATTACGCTACTCGATGTTTCGAAGGAATGAATTCTTCATCCCTAGAAGCACGGGCAAAGTAGTTACTTATGACTGGGTTCGAACCCAAAAATAATAAAAAATGTGCTAAAATAGATAAAATCATGATAATAAAGTTTTCCTTGTTTTCTCTTCCATATCAAAATTTTTTTCCTGATCTTTTCCCACTTCATTCCTGTTAAATTTAAAAATACAAAAAGTAATAAAAAGAAACTGTCTTTGATAAACATTTTCTTAATGTTCATGTTCTTAGTACAACCCCTGATCCTTTTCCTTGTCTTTTCGCAGGGAAATGTCGAACGGGCGGTTGGTCCTGAACTTTAGAAATGGTGTAAGCCTTGCACTCGACGAAAAGAGGGTGAAAGATGGAGCGATAATCGAGATTGACTCGGACTTCGCACCGGCGGGCTCGCAATACGAGGAAAGTGATCGGGTCCCGGTTGACCGAGAAGAACCGCCCGATCAAACAAGTAATGAAAGTGGGTGGCCCAAGCCACCAATCCAGCAGCAAGAAAAGGAAAACAAACACTGAAGAAATAAAAATCGCCGTATCCGCAAGATGTTAACTAAACTAGCAGCGAACCAGCGCGACGAGGCAGTCGCTACAACCAGTGCATATACTTCAAGGATACCGGTTCGCCTGGAACCTAAAGAAAGAAGGCCAGCTCCAAGGATAACAGAAGAGACCAGGGAAATCTTAAGAAGAATAGAAGAAGGAAGGCTACCACGCCACCAGATAAAGTCACCAGTAATGCATAACCTTGTTGCAGAAGCAACCCCGGAGAATGTCCCGACGGACACCATCTCCGAGGAGCCGAGGTATGCAGGAGAACGTGAAGGGATTAAGCCATATATCCCACAATACGTCACCAGGCCTCGCCATTTGCAGATTATTCCAGAATACGAGCTAGAAAGAATGCAGAATGTCGAGAAGAAAACTTTTGAATACTTCGAGAGAATCGGAGGCGGGAGGATCAATATACTAGAAGGCCTCGAGCTACATACGGACGTGTTCTCGAATACGAACAACAAAAAATCGTGGACTGCATCTCGGATTTGAAAAGAATGGGCCGAGCGAGCTGCCTAAGAGAAAACACCTACTCGGAACCCCGGAGATGGATGTCGGGGAAAGGGAGAATTACCATACAATGTGGATGCTCGCTACAACATCGCGTAAGACAAAGAGGAAACCCACCGGAATACTCCGTCATGGCCGAGTGGATCCAATGCCATTAATCATCAAAAGGATGGTAAAAAGAATGATAACATGGAGGGTACTGCCAGCAGATTGCATACCCAACAGTTGCATCATTAACATTTATAAGAGGGGTGACTGCATACCCCCGCACATAGATCACCACGACTTTGTCAGACCTTTTTGCACAGTTTCTTTTCTGAACGAGTGTAATATCATGTTCGGATCTGACCTCCGGATAGCAGGCCCAGGTGAGTTCCGAGGGCCAGTAAAGATACCATTACCGGTAGGTTCCGTCATGATACTAAAGGGCAACGAAGCAGATGTCGCTAAACATTGCATACCGGGAGTACCAATGAAGCGGATCTCAGTTACTTTCAGAAGGATGGATGACGTGAAAAGCACCTTACCACTTCCGACCGGACCCGGAGCTAGAGAGCCTCCACCCTTACGAGCTGTGAGTTACATGGAAAATATCACACCTCCAACGTACATCCATACGGCATCCTTGCCAAGGATGGCTTGGAAGGTGATGTTATTGACCACGTACCTCACTATTCAGACATGTATTTTTGACAGATACCTTTTTTGGATGGATCGACAAAGATCATACATAGTCCTTTTTGAGTCTATATGGATTGTATGAGATGTATTCCAGATCGCGTTGTATGATGTATCTTCAGCATGATTGGAATGAAAGTGACCATGTCACATTTTTGGCCTTCACCTCTTTTGTGCAAGTTGACTGAGAAACGCCATTAAAGTTAAATAAACTTCGAACAAAGAACAGAAAAGAAACAAAAAGAATAAAAGAGAACTATCCTTAAAAATCTAAAAAATGATGAACACCAAATCCGCATGAACATTAAATGAACGATAAATCGTAAAAAAAAAAAAAACAAAATGAACATAAATTTCAAATAGAATCTCAATCAAAAATTCAAATTAAACCTTCTAGATTTCAAATCGAATCTCAATCAAAAATTCAAATTCAACCTTCCAGATTTCAAATCAAATCTCAATCAAATTCAAATTCAATCTTCCAGATCTCAAATCAAATCTCAATCAAATTCAAATTCTTGGGGTTGAGGATTTTACATCCGAGACTGCATTGCTTTAGAATTCTTTCCCTATTGCAATGAAATACATCAAAATTCAAATTCTTGGGGTTGAGGATTTTACATCCGAGACTGCATTGCTTTAGAATTCTTTCCCTATTGCAATGAAATACATCAAAATTCAAATTCTTGGGGTTGAGGATTTTACATCCGAGACTGCATTGCTTTAGGATTCTTTCCCTATCGCAATGAAATACATCAAAAAAAAAAATTCAAACTTTTGGGGTTGAGGATTTTACATCCGAGACTGCATTGCTTTAGGATTCTTTCCCTATTGCAATGAAATACATCAAAATCAAATTCTTGGGGTTGAGGATTTTACATCCGAGATTGCATTGCTTTAGGATTCTTTCCCTATCGCAATGAAATACATCAAAATTCAAATTCTTGGGGTTGAGGATTTTACATCCGAGACTGCATTGCTTTAGGATTCTTTCCCTATCGCAATGAAATACATCAAAATTCAAATTGTTGGGGTTGAAGATTTTACATCCAAGACTGCATTGCTTTAGGATTCATTCCCTACCGCAATGAAATACATCAAAAAAAATTCAAACTTTTAGGGTTGAGGATTTTACATCCGAGACTGCATTGCTTTAGGATTCTTTCCCTATTGCAATGAAATACATCAAAATTCAAATTCTTAGGGTTGAGGATTTTACATCCGAGACTGCATTGCTTTAGGATTCTTTCCCTATTGCAATGAAATACATCAAAATTCAAATTCTTGGGGTTGAGGATTTTACATCCGAGACTGCATTGCTTTAGGATTCTTTCCCTATCGCAATGAAATACATCAAAAAAAAAAATTCAAACTTTTGGGGTTGAGGATTTTACATCTGAGACTGCATTGCTATAGGATTCTTTCCCTATTGCAATGAAATACATCAAAATCAAATTCTTAGGGTTGAGGATTTTACATCCGAGACAGCATTGCTTTAGAATTCTTTCCCTATTGCAATGAAATACATCAAAATTCAAATTCTTGGGGTTGAGGATTTTACATCCGAGACTGCATTGCTTTAGGATTCTTTCCCTATCGCAATGAAATACATCAAAATTCAAATTCTTAGGGTTGAGGATTTTACATCCGAGACTGCATTGCTTTAGGATTCTTTCCCTATCGCAATGAAATACATCAAAATTCAAATTCTTGGGGTTGAGGATTTTACATCCAAGACCGCATTGCTTTAGGATTCATTCCCTATCGCAATGAAATATATCAAAAAAAATTAAAACTTTTAGGGTTGAGGATTTTACATCCGAGACTGCATTGCTTTAGGATTCTTTCCCTATTGCAATGAAATACATCAAAATTCAAATTCTTAGGGTTGAGGATTTTACATCCGAGACCGTATCGCTTTTGGATTCTTTCCCTATCGCAATGAAATACATCAAAATTCAAATTCTTGGGGTTGAGGATTTTACATCCGAGACTGCATTGCTTTAGGATTCTTTCCCTATCGCAATGAAATACATCAAAAAAAAAATCAAATTCTTGGGGTTGAGGATTTTACATCCGAGACTGCATTGCTTTAGGATTCATTCCCTATCGCAATGAAATACATCAAAATCAAATTCTTGGGGTTGAGGATTTTACATCTGAGACTGCATTGCTTTAGAATTCATTCCCTATTGCAATGAAATACCTCAAAAATCAAATTCTTGGGGTTGAGGATTTTAGATCCGAGACTACATTGCTTTAGGATTAATTCCCTATCGCAATGAAACACATCAAAATCAAACTCTTGAAGTTAAGTATTTTATATCCCATACCTCATTGCTCTGAGATCTCACCTCGTTGCAATGATTCAATCCGATCTATTCAATTTTCTTTTGAGGTTGAAGATGTTACATCTAAAACCACAAAATTCCAATTTTCATTTCAAGTTCGAATCCCTTCAAATTAATTTTGACAAAACTTCAATTTAAATTAAAACTCAAGCTAAAATCTAAACTTACACATCAAAACTTAAACTGAAACAAAATAAAATCTAAATTGAAATTCCCCCAGATCATGTGATTTGGGATTCAACTCCATTTCCTTTCCTCAGCGAGAGTTCAGGAATCTCTAGTCTCAGAGATATACTTGGCACTCCCCAGCAGAAATTCTTCTACTTCGTCCTAAGTTTGTCACTTGGACATCTGTGTCGGTTTTGTTGATCTTTTTGGTCAACGCCAATACGCGCGGTGTGCTTGGTTAGCACACCACACCTATTGGGGGTCCATTTGTTGACCTCATTTTGGATGAGGTCTTCTCTTCTTCTCTTTAGTACTTAGGATCTAGCCTTAGGCTTTTCCTTTGACTATCCTAGAGGATTAGAATTGGGACCCACCACCTAGAAATTCAAACCACTTCTTAACTCCCTACAAACTCCACAAACTTGACTGTAGACCCCTAATCACCTAGAGGGTTGAAATCAAATGTGGAAGTTTAAAGGATGAGTTCCTATAGGACTCTTTGGCCTTAGGACTGCCCTGGGTGGCCTGGTCTGGTGAAGGGCTGACTTACACACACACTACACTTATGCACTACACTTTCACACACCTCCTAAAAATACACCCATACCTAACTTGACTTCCTGACTCACAAAGGTGATTCACATGAATGGTCCTTAACCCCTAAGCCCTTGGCTAAGAGGGTTGGGAACAACATAGTGGATGCCTCAAATGAGTCCCTTCATGGCTCATGTCGGCTTGATATGGCTTCATGGCTCAACCAAAATGATTTTATTCCACTTACATTCACCTAATCTTCAATTTTCCAAATTTTCAATTTTTGACCCCCGGACCACTACGCCCGCCAACTTTACCCAAAGCCCCGAAATTACCCAAATTTTTCAAAATTTTCAAATCTCCTAAAATTCCCCAAAATTAACCTTGAACATTTCCTCACCAATCAAGTTGATCATCCATAGCCAAAATATCAAAAATTCCAAAAATACCTGCCAATACCCTCCAAATACCCAAAATACCTCTCATGACCCAAAAATCCAAAAAATTCAAAAAATTCCCAAAAAATTCCAGAAACTCCCAAATATTCCCAATTTCATTTTGTTCAACTACACCATGGGCCAATTTTGTAAATTTAACCCACTTTTGTCAAAACCCACAATTTGAGCCATTTTAACCCAAAGTGAACCCAATGTCAAACCAAACCTATCCAATTGACCCAAATTCTGGTCCAATTCAATTCTAAACTTGAATTAAACATTCCCAACACCAATCTAGACCAAATCCAAGTCCAATTTGATTGACATTTGAATCCAATTTCACTTTTGGCCTTAAAGCCCAATTTGGACCCATGACCCAAACCTAATCCAAACTAACCCAATTCAACTCCAATTAACCCCAAACCTTTTCTAAACCTTCCCTAACATCCCCACAAACAAAACACTAACATGATTTACCCAAAATTTAGACCAAAATCCCACTCAAATTCAACCCAAAGCCAAAAAGCCCAATTTCGATCTAAACCCAAACCTAACCCAAATAAGCCCAAACCCTAAAATCAAAGCCCAACCAAAGTCAAAACCTCTTTCAAACACTCCCATTAACATCAATTTCACATCAATTTCACATAAATTTCAACCTTAGCCCAACATTGGCCCAAATTAGCCCAATTTGACCTACATAGGCCCATTTATCAAATCAACCCAAATTTAACCCAATTCAAACCCAAATCACTCCAAACTTGTTTCAAATCAATCATGACACATCCTTAAGCCAAACTCAACAATTATTTGGCCCAAGCCTTTACCAAACTTTCATCCTAAAATCCATTTTAAAATCCAAAAGCCCACTTCCCTAAACCATTTTAAAAGCCCATCTTCATTAAATTTTAAAAGCCCAAACTCATCCTAAAGCCCACATTACAATCTCATCCCATCACCACTCAATTAATATCATCCCTTAAGTCCTAAATAAATAATCAAATGGTTCCAAATCAAGCCATATGCCAAGTCACCTCTAAATTCCAAAAATCCCAAAATACCTTTCTCATGTAAGTGAGCCAAGCCATGAGCAAGCCTTGAAGCCATGAAGCAGCATGCAAGCCATGGACAAGCCACCTGAAGCCATGGAAGGTTTGACATGTGATCAAGCCATTAATGGCAAAAGGAGGAGCCTCTTTTAAGCCCCCTTAAAAAGGTTTTAACCCTTTTAATGCTTCACCTTAATCCATGATTAATCAAAAAATTCGTGGATGGTGACTTCTCTACCCTTTCCTAGCTGATTCATCTGATCCTCCCTCAGCCCAAATCAGCCATGGGGAGGTGAACCAAGCCCAAAAGGTGGACTTGACCAAATCAAGCCAAAAATGGCCTTCCCCCATGCCATCTTAATCCAAGCTTTTGACACATGGCATTTGCCAATTGCCTACACTAAACCCCATCCCTGACCCACCTGAACAAGATGGTGACCAGTGCCTGGCCGGCCAGCCACCAGGCCGCCGAAAAACACCACACCCGAGAGCTCACATGTGAGCCAAACTTTAAAATTCCACCTTGCTGAGCTACCCCATGCCCAGTGGCCACCATGGCTGTTCTTCTCCTCACCAGAGCAGCTGATCCCAAGCCCTAACTCCCCCTGAGAGAGCTTCCAGCCAGCTCTATTTAAACACCCCCTCTCTCGGCCATGGAAGAGGTGCTGAATCAACCTTAAGGAAACTCGCCAAAATCACTCCGGACCACTCTCTACACATAGAGCACTTGATCCCCACTGGATTCCAGCCCCAATTCCCTCTAGCTGAGCTCAATTTTGAGTTCAAATTTCAGCACAAAAACCAGGACACTTCTTCAAAGTGGACCAATCCCGAAATTGATTGGTCCTACACCTTCACCAGACCAAGGGAAGAAGTCTACCAACAAAAGCCCCCTCTCCAGGCCACCCATCTGTTCCAGACTCCAAGCTTTGTGATCGGGCTTGGTCGAAATCATACCTAGACAATTCACCAGACCAGGAGACTTCATCTAGAGCTTGCTGGGACCCAATCGAAGGTGACACAACCCACAGATTGAAGCCACACTTCTCTGAGCAAAGGTGTGAGCTAACTCTTTATCCCGAGCTTCTGGAGATTCTCCATTTCAAATGTTTTAATTTCAATGCATGATCACCGTATAGATGTATTCATCTCTTCAAGACGAATCCATAGAGCACAAGAACAAGAAAATACGTTAAGTATTGAGTGAGATATTAGGGATTTAGTGTGGACGGTTCTCGGGCTAGGAGGCATGTGGACGATGAACGGATGTCGTTCATTTAAATACACGCGCGGACGGACGGCCAGGATCGCCCCGAAATAGGAGACGGAACGATACAGCGGGCCCCCGGAGCACTGAGTTGGATGGCGGCGCCGAATCAGAAGGCGACACGTGGCGCTTCGGAGATGCCTAGGTTGAGTTGGCGCCGCGTGGATAAGTAGAAAAATAGGTTATTTATTTATTTATTTAATTCCCTAAACTTCAAAAATGCATAACTTTGTGTAGGAAAATCAGAAAAATAAAATAAAAATACCCTCTTGCTCAGTGAACAGAGAAGAATAATGTGGAAAAAAATCATTTAATTTCATCAAGTATTATATTTTTAATGATTTATTTACCCTCTGCATTGTTTTAATTCTCCATGCATATAGGAAATTCACCATGGCATGAGACCATAGGGCTTTGAAGCCTCCGAACTTGGGAATATTCCCCGAATTTTCCAAGGTCAGAGGCCATCCCTATGAGAAGTTATTGATTTTTCAAATTCATGTTGCTGTTTTGAGTATTTTAATTCCAATAATTAGCATATTGTGAAATAAATTCTAGTAAAATTTGGCGATGTTTATTATGACCAGAGGAATCTAGGAAAAATAGGTTTTGAATTAATCCACTTGGAATAATCCTAATTGGCTTAAACACCCAAAATAGGTCCCTAATTAATTAGAGCTAATCATACATCAAATTGACTTGAAATTAATTCTCCACTGACCTTTAGGATCAGAGGAACCCACCATAAAAATTTGAAGTCAATTGGACTTGGTTAACCCTACTAAATGGGTTGATTAAGCCCATTTAGCCAATTTAAACTTTAAAAATTCATAACTTTCAAAATACTTTTCAAAAATTCACCAAATTGGTTTTGGAGCCTCTCTGATATTAGGGGAATTTAAAAAAATTAAAATTGCAATTTTCTAAAAAAGTTGATTTTTTGCATTATTTTAATATTTTAATAAATAAAAAATAATAAAAATCACAAAAAATAATAAAATTCACTAAAATATTATATTTTGAATTTTAATCACTTAGGAACAAACCCTATATTTTTATTAAGACTCTATAATGAGATATTAAATTTTAAAGCCCTAAGGTAATTTTAAAATTAAAAAAAATGTATTTTTTTAGCATTTCCACTAAAATAATTCTAATAAATCAAAGAAGAATTAGAAAATTGTAAAAATTATTTCTCTGACTTCCTTGATATCAGAGAGATTTTTGAAAAATATAAAATTTATTTTTCAACCTTTATTTTATTTTTAAATTAATTAATACTCGAAAAATCAAAATAATTATAATAAAAAGAATATAATTCAAAAAATCACCAAAATTGGTCCAAGTGGTCCTCTGGTCATTAGGAATGTCCCAAAATTTTCTTAAGGATAGAAACTTTCTCTTGGTCATATTATTAAATTTTCCTTGGAAATCCCTATTTTCCACCAAAAATAATTACATAAATAAATTAAATACAGGAAAATCACATTTTCTCCTCTCATGTCTTTATTGACATATGAGTGAAGTCACATAAAAATTTTAAGTTCATTTAAGCTCAATTTAGTGAGTTATGAAATTATTAAGCTTGAAGGGGCAAAATGGTAATTAAAATTTTAACCTTTAATTAAAACTTTAGGCTTAATAAAGTTAAAGAGTAAAATATCTGATCTTAATCTGATTTGGATGTTTGAAATTTAAATAATTAAAGGGTAGAAACCTACTAAATAATTTAAAAATAATTGAAATGAACTTTAATTAAATAATTGATTAAATTTGGAAGAATAATAAAATTAGAATTATTAAAATAGGGATATTATTAGGAAGAGATTTGTTCTTTAATTTAAGGATCCCTAAATTAATCATCTCAATAATATTTAATTCCTAATTAAAATGATAATTCAAATTTAAGATTTAAAATGCTAAAAAACTTAATCATTAAATTAAATTAAAGTTAAATTATTTAAATTAAATCCTTTTAAAATTTCAATTAAATTAATACTTTAACAATTAAAATTAAATCATCTTTAAAACATAAAAAATAAAATATTAAATTAAAATTAAAATAAAATTAAATTAAAATTTAAATTAAATTAAATTAAATTAAAAATTAAATTAAATTAAATTAAATTAAATTAAATTAAATTAAATTAAATTAAAACATATTAAATTAAATTAAATTAAATTAAATTAAATCAAATTAAATCAAATTAAATCAAATTAAATTAAATTAAATCATATTAAATTAAATTAAATTAAATTAAATTAAATTAAATTAAATTAAAAATATAAAATCAAATTAAAATTAAAATTAGATTAAATTAAATAAATTAAATTAAAATTGAAACTAAACCAAATTAAATTAAATTAAAGTTAAATTAAATTGAATCAACAATAACATCACCTAAGACATAAAGAAATTCAAAAAAATAAATATGAAGCAACTTGAGCACTTTTCCAAATTTAAACCCGTTAACTGAAATTAAATTAAATCACAAACCATTTGAACATCAATTTGCCCTCGAAAGCTTTTGTTGTCATAACTCCTAAACAGAACGTTAAATGAAATGTTACTTCCCTCATAGGATATTCAAATATCCTAGTTCACTGTGTAAGATAACAACAAAACTTGAAATCCCGGACGATTAATTCATTTGGACTTACAACAATTCTAGCAATATTGAAAAAATGTTTAAGATTCTTCTTAAGCACTTCCTCAATATGATAGGATATTTATAAGAACAATTGAACTTAATTGTTCTTTGATAAAGAAAATCGTCCTAAAACCAAAACACAAGAACCTAGACGTCATAGGAAATGACTAGCTATAGGATTCGGAATTTGGTAGAAAACCATAACCCTTCCCTTAGCTTTACCTAAGAACTTGCTTAAATATTCTAAATTGTGTTTAAGCGCAACTTGGGATGACGGGAAGACCCTCCAGGTACGCTTTTATTTTGTTGCAATTTATTTAATCGCATCGCATTTACTTTTCTTGCATGATAAACAACTGTTGCATGAAAACCCACACCTTTAGGATAGTCCCTAAACCGAAACCAAAACTAAATTAAAAGTCATCGCAAGATAAAATTCAGCTCCATAACATTTCAAAATATAAAACAACTCAAAATTTAATCACAAACAGAACACAAAACTGCAATTACAACTAAATTAAAACGTCTTGTTGGATGATCGGGAATACCTCGAATGATGTAACCTACATGTTGCTAACGGGATTTCCCACATGTCTAAATGAAAGTGTGGAACTCATTTAGTTGAGTTTAGCAAATTCATCCGGACTAAGTGAATCCGATAAAAATAACGATGCCGGAAGGATGGAACCATGGGATCTTAACCGGTGTTGTTATAATCAACTTTAAGATTTGTTTTTATTAAAACATAAAAAACACTTGGAAATTAAGACTTTCTCTAAACCAAAACACTTTTCTCATCTCCTGATTTATGACTTCTATAACTAAACCTCTGCAACAACAAGGAGCTCGGAGCATGGTGGGCAGCACGGCCATCTTCATCATCAAAACAACTCTACATCAGCTAAATATTCATAGAATTAAAACAACAAATCCATAGGATTTCGAGGTAGTTTGCCTAGTGCAACATAAATCCTCAACTCTTCGTTAGGCATTTGCATGATCATGTCATGTAAATTAAGCCCTAACCGGTCTTAGGACTCCGAGGTAGTCGTTTGGTATGACATAAATCCTCACATCTTCAAGGCTATTTGTATGATTTTATCATACAAATATAAGTCCAAATTAATTAAAATTGGCAAGATCAAAATACTAGAAAAACATTAGGGCTTTCTTAAATCCAAGCCAAACAATAGGATA
The DNA here is from genome assembly GCA_022702705.1 of Papilionanthe hookeriana x Papilionanthe teres. Lineage (NCBI taxonomy): Eukaryota > Viridiplantae > Streptophyta > Magnoliopsida > Asparagales > Orchidaceae > Papilionanthe > Papilionanthe hookeriana x Papilionanthe teres. Next base: position 146,872,775 of record CM040428.1, read on the forward strand.
GTCGGGAAATTACTGGAGTTCGCTTTGAATCTGTGATTTCTCCTACCTTTCTTCCTTTGGATTCCCAAAATAAAATGTTCCAAATTTGATCCATTCCCTATTGAAATTCCAAAATTCAATCCTTTGAAAACTTAAACTTTGAAATTCTTGAGAGCAGAACTACTGATTATTATCTTAGGTGATTCCCGTCACTTAAGATGTAATAAACTATAGGGGCTTGCCCTTATAGGGAATTTTAAGAACCCAGGTAATATAAACCCTGTTTAATGCTTTCATATTAAGCGGGGAATTTGTCGGCTTATAAAATTGGTTCGCGGACCAAACGGATGTCACAAATCTTCTAGTTTATTTAATCAAGCCCCATCGTCAAGCAATGTGTCTATTCTTCGGGATAGATACACGGTTTGTGGTGCGGTGCTCGTTTATATAAACTATTCAGGATGTGGGATCAGTTTTATTTCATATCTTAAAATTTTCAAATTTAAAATTATTTTCAAAATCAAATACTACTTTTCAAATTATTTATTTAAATTAAATTAAAAATTCGCCGATAATTTCTGTATGCGACCCCTTTTCAAAATACAACACAACCTAAAAATATGCCGACAATCCTATTGTTCTGATAGACCCGTACTCGACTTACGATGGATGGAGTACCGTCTTAACGAAGTCTTCGAAGAAAATTTTGGATCACATCCAGACCGCTTCGGTGCGCTTCAGCTCAGAGTTTGAAGCCCGCTAATCCGGTACTATCGCTTGCAATTGAAGAACCGCCCCAGAAGGAGGAGAAGATCGTGGAAGAAGAGAAGACCAAGGCTACAAAGAGTAGACTAAGGGCTGCTTTTCCTAGGATGGTTGTTTCTGATTTGGGGGAGCAGTCCCTCGAACCTCTGATTTTGTATGATTATTTGCTCGCCCTGCGGGATCTTATAATGATAAGAGTTTTGGAGTTGGCTACATTTTAACTGTTTCTAACGATTACGTAAGTAACGAAAACCAACCTAATCTGGATCTCGATTTCGATATGAATAACAATTCTCAAATCATACAAAACCTCAATGACAATGATGAAAGAGATGACGTTCACAAGAGTGGCTACGAAAGCTCGTGAAGTGACAAGTCCATTTGTGAATTCCAAGGGTCTCTGATCACGATAGTATTAGAGCAGTCAGATTCTGAAGCAATTCCAAAAGAGCCAGTCATTCCAATTCAAGAGGAGACACCAGCAGATTCAGCACCAGATTCGGATGAAATAACAGAAGTCAATCTAAGAAGCCAAAAAAGTTCTACCCCCAAGAGTGGGTCCGAAAGATAAAGGAAAGCAAGTGGTTGCTCAGGAAGAGCCAACCCCAGCGGAAGAATTACCCATTCAGGAAGAAATTGAAGAACCTGGTAACAAAGTGGATTATAACGTGCTAGCACATCTTAGGAAGCTACTGGCCAAACTAAGCATCTACGACGCTCTAATCCTGTTAAAGGAGTTGAGGGAAACTCTGATCAAGGCCTTACTCGATCCAGAAATTTGCTAGCTCAAATGGTTGATAATTCCTTAGGCGAGGTTTGCTTGTTAAAAGGACAGCATAGTATTACCTTCACGGACAATGATCTACTACTTGGAACAGCCGATCACACACGAACATTGTACATTTCAGTGAGTATCAGAATGTTCACGCTCTCGTGGTGTTAGTCAATTTGGGAGCATCGATCAACATAATGAATCTTTAGACTTTAGCAGACAAAATGTTATTAAGAGGATTCAATCAAAAAGGAGAAAAAGCCCTTGGATCGATAATACTATTAATGAAGATCAGTGATTTGGCAAGAACAACTGCAAAGTTCCACATAATTAATTCCGAGACATCGTTCAACGCTTTATTGGGTCGACTGTGGATCCATGAAAACTGGATGGTACCGTTGTCTCTGCACCAGTGCATAAAGTATTATGAAGGAGGGAAAGAACAGTGTATCAAAGGTGATTTGCAACCATTCTCCATGCACGAGATTGGAATTCATGAAGATGCAACCTACTATGCGCCTCCAAAGAAAATAGTCTTCTCTAGAAATGCCATACCGAACAAAGAAAAAGAAACTCAAGGCAATGAAGAACCTGAAGTTCTAGTTCAACAGTTACTCACCACTTCCTTACGGCGAGATGGTAAAGGTTTCTCCAGAACTCGCACCCGAGGTCGAGGCCGGTGACGAGGTCGAGGAAGAAACGATGGAACAGTTGAGCAGAAGAAACTGGTCATCGATGTTAATTTGGAAAGCAACTCCGAAGAAGAAACAATCAAGAAGGAAGCAATGGAGATAAATCAAAAGAAACCCTAGTTCGAGTTCTCTCTAGAAGACGAGAAGAACGAAAAATAAAAATCAATGTATGAGAAGATAAACCATCATGTACGGACTATGACCCTAACCATGATCTATCCTAGCAAGGTCGAGGGTATGGTCGTCAAGAAAGTACATGGTGGCGGTGCTAAGCCGATCAAGTTCTACCATGGTGCTTCTTCTTCCAAAATTGAAAATGATGTAAAATTTGAAGATGTTGCTTCATCCGAATTAATGGAATTTCCTTTTGAGTGGTAGTCTCCTGGTGTTCAAAACTTAATGTAGCATGGTATCTTTCCTAAACAATGGACGAAAGATCAATCTCAACAACAACAACAACAACAAAGCCTTAATCCCACTAAGTGGGGTCGGCTACATGAATCCTTTTTCTCCATTGCATCCTATTTAGTGTCAAATTTTCGTTTAATTCTAATAAATTAAAATCATTTTTTATGCAATAAGCTCAAGTTTTCCTAGGTCTGCCTCTGCCTTTCTTAACATAAGTTATATTTAAAACATTTACTCTCCTAATTGGATCATCAGGTGGTCGACGTTTAATGTGACCAAACCATCTAAGGCGACTCTCCCTAATTTTATCCGTCACTGGTGCAACTCCAACCCTATTACGGATATATTCATTTCACATTTTGTCTCTAAGTGTAAAACCACTCATCCACCTAATCATTCTCATCTCGGCAACACTTAACTTAACATTATGTTTCTCTTTTAAAGGCCAGCATTCAACACCATAGAGCATTGAAGGTCTCACCACCATCTTATAAAATTTTCCTTTCAGTCTAAGCGGTACTTTTCTATCACACAAAAGGCCGGACGCATTCCTCCACTTCAACCAACCAACCTGAATTCTACTCTTAACATCCCCACCAATATCACCATCGCTTTGAACAATGGACCCGAGATATCTAAATCGTTCACACCTTTTAATAATTTGATCACCCAAAGTTACACTTCTGTCACTAGACCTACTATTACTAAAATTACATTCCATGTATTCAGCTTTAGTTCTACTCAAACGAAGACCTTTAGACTCCAATGTAGACCTCCATAATTCAAGTTTTTCCTGGACTTTTTCTCTTGTCTTATCCACAAGGAGGATATCATCGGCAAAAAGCATACACCAAGGTACATCCTCTTGTAAATGGCCGGTAAGACCATCCATAAATAAAGCAAAAAGATATGGGCTTAAAGCCGATCCTAGATGTAAACCAACAGAAATAGTAAAATACTTGGTCAATCCTCCTTCAGTTCGAACACATGTAACATCTCTAGCATACATATCTTTAATGACTTGAATATAAGTCATATCAACACCTTTCTTCTTAAGGACTCTCCAAAGAACATCTCTAGGAACCTTATCATAAGCTTTTTCTAAATCAATAAAAATCAAATGTAGATCCTCCTTATTATCTCTGTACTTCTCAATCAAACCTCTCAATAAATGAATAGCTTCCATGGTAGACCTGCCCGGCATAAATCCAAATTAATTATGAGAAATCTTCGTAATACGTCTTAACCTATGTTCAATTACCCTCTCCCATAATTTTAAAGTATGACACATCAATTTAATTCCTCTATAATTTGCACACTGTTGTGCATCTCCTTTATTCTTAAAAATGGGGACCAAAATGCTCTTTCTCCACTCCTCAGGCATCTTTTTAGTTTTTAAAATAATATTAAAAAGTTTAGTAAGCCAGGAAACCCCCAAATCACCAAAACATTTCCACACTTCAATTGGAATATCATCAGGTCCTACAGACTTTCCCCCCTTGGTTTTCTTTAAAGCCTCATTAACTTCTTTTTTACTAATGCGACGGTAAAAATAAAAATTTTTATTATTATTAATGATATTAAGATCACTAAGGTCGATCGTACTTTCAACAACATCATTAAAAAGTTTATCAAAATAACTCACACACCTATGTTGACTATCTTTTTCTAAGAAAAGCACTTTTTGATTTTCATCTTTAATACACTTTACTTGAGTTAAATCTTTAATTTTCTTTTCTCTTTGTTTGGCTAGTTTATACATATATTTTTCACCTTCCTTAGTATCTAACATGTTATAAAGATCACTAAAAGCAGAATTTTTAGTGTCACAGATTATTCTTTTACACTCCTGCGGGCTATTTTATATTTTTCCCAGTTCTCTACGTTTTTACATTTAAACCAATTTTTATAACATAACTTCTTATATTTTATCTTTTCTTGCACATTATTATTCCACCACCAACTATTTTTATTTATAGAAACTTTTTCTTTTGATTCTCCAAGTACATCTTTAGCCACTTGTTTAATAATATTAGTTAATTTTTCCCACATAACATTCGCGTCTTCATGGACATCCCAAATATTTAAATCTTGAATTTTACTCATAAAAAAAATTTTATTTGTGTCTTTTAGGTGCCCCCATCTAATTCTACGATGATGAATCCTAGTATTCTTTATTTTACAACTCTTCATCTTAAAATCTAGAACTAATAATCGATGTTGACTACTTAATTGCTCACTTGGAATGACCTTACAATACTTACAATCTCGACGATCTCTTCTTCTCATAAGCAAATAATCAATTTGTGTTTTATTAGATCCATTCTTATAAGTAATTAGATGCTCATCTCTTTTCTTGAATAGAGTATTAGTAATAATCATATCATACGCTAAAGCAAAATCTAAAATGACTCTACCTTCTTCATTAATCGCTCCATAACCATAGCCACCATGAATATTTCTGAAATCTTCTACCACTCTTTCAACATGTCCATTTAAATCTCCTCCAATAAAATTTTTTTCTTCAAGGGGTATCAAGTGTATTAAGTCTTCTAAATCATTCCAGAATTTATCTTTAGATCCTATATCTAAACCAACTTGAGGAGCATAAGTACTGATAATATTAAAAATCTTAGTATCAATAATAATCTTAAGTGCTATAATTCTATCTCCAACTCTATTAATTTTAACAACATTATCTTTCAAACTCTTATCTATAATTACACCTACACCATTTCTAGTACGACTCTTACCGAATACCATAGTTTAAAACCTAAGTTATCAATCTCCTTAGCTTTTTCTCCAACCCATTTAGTTTCTTGAATACATAGGATATTTATCTTTCTATGGATCATAATATCAACCAATTCCATTAATTTACCATCGAGAGTACCTATATTCCAAGATCCTATCCTTATACTAGTATCATGGACTAACTTCTTTACCCGCATCCGTCCGTAATGTGGGAACCCTCGCTTACTCGACACTACACCCGGCGCCGGTGAAGCGGCCCTTGCACACTTTCCATTGTATTCGAGCCATACAGCCGCGTCGCTTCTGTGGGACGCCCTAGCACTTACACAATGATCAAAAGGATTCATGTCATGATTTTTTCGACAAGTTTTACGCTGGCTGTCGACTACCTAAAGCAACCCTCCACTTTTCACATCCGGGCTTGGGACCGGCAACGGCAGTGTTAACGAAAGATCAATCTCAACGCTTTGAAAAATTATGGAATAATACCGGTCAACCTCCTAGTTCAAAGCATGTTCTCGGATTCGGCATAGTAGGACTAGCTGATGATACAAAATTCTTCTTGGTTGTCACTTGCGAGCCTAATAAAGACTGCTTGGAAGCTTCAGATGACCTTGAGGATATAACGATTGGAGACGCTCTGCCAGAATTAGAAGAAGAAATTAAATTTACAATAGATGAGTTAATGGAAGTTAACTTAGGTACTAAATGAAGAAGACTCCGAAGAAATGATCAAGTTGCTAATGGAATTCAAGGACTATTTTGCTTGGAGTTACCATGAAATGTCGGGATTAGCTCTAGAAGTCGCAGTTCACAAGCTAGGAGTGGATCACACTGCCATCCCAGTCAGACAAGCTCCGAGAAGAATGCGTCTAGAGATTGAACAACAAGTGATAGCTGAAGTTAAGAAAATTATTGACCCTAAATTTGTCCATGAAGAACAATATCCAACTTGGCTAGCCAACGTGGTACCAGTCAGAAAGAAGAACGGTCAGATCAGAATCTGCGTGGATTTCAGAGATTTGAACAAAGCATGCCCAAAGGATGAATTCCTGCTACCAATTCCAGAGTTGATGATCGACATCACTTCAACACACGAAATCTTCTCTTTCATGGATGGATCGTATGGATACAATCTGAGAAAGATGGCACTAGAAGATGAGAAGCTCACAGCCTTCAGAATGCCAATCAGAGTATACTGCTACACAGTAATGCCTTTCGGATTGAAGAACGCAGGAGCAACTTACCAAAGAGCAATGAAAATGATTTTTGATGATCACATTCACAACCAGATCGAGTGCTACGTGGATGATGTTGTCATCAAGAGCAAACTGAAGGAAGATCACCTGTATGATTTGATAATTATTTTTGAGCGATTAAGACAATTTAACCATAAGATGAATCTCTTGAAATGCGCCTTCGGCGTCACCTCTGAGAAATACTTAGGATTTGTTGTTCGATATCGTGGAATTGAAATTGATCCGGAGAAGATTAAAGCTATTATAGAAATGCCGCCTCCCAAAACATTGAAACAACTATGATCCTTTCAAGGGAAGTCGACATATCTTCAATGCTTTATTTTTAATTTTCAGGTAGGTGTCAGCCCTTCTCAGAATTAGTTAAAAAGGACACCAAATTCGTTTGGGAAGAGAAATGCCAGCGGGCCTTCGAGGACACTAAATAGTATTTAATGACACCTCCTGTCTTAGTAGCCCCTGTCTCGGGTCGACTATTGATACTTTATACCACAGCATTAGATGATTCCCTCGGAGCCATGCCAACCCAGGTCAATGACGAGGTTAAAGAAAACACTCTCTACAACCTAAGTTGTCATCAAATTCCGACGGAGGTAAATTATCCTTCTATTGAGAAGCATTGTTTGGCCATGATCTTTGCCGCATAGAAGCTCAGGCATTACATGCTTTCTCATAAGGTCAACCTTATCTTGAAGTTTAATCCGTTGCAATATTTGATGACTTGTCTGATGCTTTTCGGCAGACTTGCCAGGTGGTCAATGATATTATTGCAATTCGATATAAATTTTGTTCCTCTTCGTGCCGTAAAAGGGCAAGTCCTAGCAGACTTCCTCGTAGCACACCCTTTGCCGGCAGAATCGCCTCTCAACGACGACTTGCCAGATAAATAGATAATGAGCTTAGAAGACTCTGATGATCAACGTTGGAAACTGTACTTCGACGGAGCATCATCAGTACAAAAAGATAAAGAATTGCAGACGATAGTGCTCGGTAAGGCGGGAATCAGACTAATCTTTATAACATCGGAGTGGGGGATGTTAAGGTACTCTTACCATTTAACAGAACCATGTACGAATAATGAAGAAAAATACAAAGCCCTCATAACCGGACTGGAGTTATCCATTCAAATGGGGATAAATGATATCAACATCTATAGTGATTCGCAGTTGATCATACAATAGGTCGCAGGACAGTACAAGATTCTGAAACCAAGACTTGAGCAGTAATTTAAGTATGCAATAAAGTTGCTGAAGCAGATTCCGAATGTAACAATCTACAAGATTCCCAAAAGAGAAAATGCTCTTGCAGACGTGTTAGCCCGCCTTGCAAAAGAGTTTGCCAGCTTACAAGATGAATCAGTTAAAATGTCAGTTCATGGATGACAGGTCCTATCACAGCTCAACATGGATGCAATGCACAAGTCAGAAAGAGAAGAAGAATCAGTTGCAGCAGTAACAGAAACTATAGAAGATTGGCGACAACCATTAATGGACTACCTGCAAACAAGAAACCTACCAGACGATAAGTCATTAACCCTTCAGATCAAGAAAATAATTCTATTTTACGCATTAATAAATAATACCTTGTTCAGAAGGTCTCTCGATCTGATGTGGTTAAGGTGCCTGAGCGGGTCCGAGGCTCGTGAAATTGTTAAAGAGGTGCATTCAGGACTTTGTGGCACTCATCAGTCAGGTCCGAAGATGAAAATGAAGATTAAAAGAATAGGATATTATTGGCCCTCGATGATGGCTGACTGCATGAAGGTTGCCAAGAGCTGTCACCAATGCTAAGTGCATGGAGTGGTTCTACATCAACCTCCAAATGTGCTGCATCTGACAATCACATTGTGGCCATTTGAGTGTTGCGGCACAGACATTGTGGGTCTGATAGAATCTGCTTCCTCAAGAGGACATCGCTTTATTCTTGCAGCTACAAATTACTTTTCCAAGTGGGCAGAAGCAGTACCGTTCAGAGAAGTGAAGGCACATCATGTGTTGCAGTTCTTCAAGAATCAAGTCGTCTACCGTTTTGGGGTACCACACAGAATCATCTCAGATAATGGGTCCGCATTTTGAAGTACGAAGATCAACAGTTTTGTCAGAAGGCACGAGATTGACTGGAGCTATTCGACGATCTACTACCCAAGAACAAACAGCTTGGCCGAGGCTTTTAATTAAACTCTCGTCCATATCCTAAAGAAAATCTTGGATGATAACAAGAGAAATTGGCACGAGAAGTTATTAGAAGCCTTATGGGCCCACAAAACAACTTTGAGAACTCCTACTCAGTCTACGCCCTACGCTCTGGTGTACGTTTCCGAGGCCGTCTAGCCCTTGAAAGTTCAGCTTCCATCTCTCAGAAATGCGGTTGCAAACAGGATTACTACAGAAGAAAAAGCCAAACTATGAATAGAAGAACTGGAAAGCTTGGAAGGGAAACGACTTTCAGCACAGCAAAATCTGGAATTGTATCAAGCCAAGATGATCCAGGCCCACGATAAACTGGTCTGCCCAAGGACGTTCAAAGTCGGTGACTTGGTTTTAGTTCTCAATAGATCTATTCTTACACACCGCAAGATATAAGGTAAATTTGAATTGACTTGGGAGGGGTCGTTCGTGGTTGAGGCAGTCTACTCTGGAGGTTCCTATTAACTTGTGAATTGCCATGGAGAATGATATATGCTTCTAATCAATGCACGATATTTGAAGAAGTATTACACAACCTGATGTTTTGAAGAATGAACTTTAAAAATGAAGTCTCATTCCTAGAAGCATGGGCACAGTAATCACTTGTAACTGGGTCCAAACTCAAAATTAAAAAAAATGGATGATAAAAAAAATGGTGAAAAAAAATGTGTTAAAAAGAAAATATGTGAAAGAAATCATCATAATAATAAATTTTTATCCTTCCTTTCAAGTCAATCTCACTCCCGAGAATTCCCCATCTTTTCCTTATTTTTGTTAAAATTTGAAAGAAATGAATAAGAATTTTTCATTAATAAGCAAATTTTCTTATTGTTCTTGTTCTTAGTACAACCCCTGATCCTTTCCTTACTTTTCGTAGGGAAATGTCGAACGAGCGGTTAGTTCCAAACTTCAAGAATGGCGTGAGTCTAGCACTCGATGAAGAGAAGATGAAGGATGGGGCCGTGATTGAGATCGACTCTGGTTTCACTTCGGTCGGGCTTCAGTCCGAGAAGGCTGATTGGACCCCGATTGACCGGGTCAAATTTCACAGTCAGACAGTAATGAGATTTGGTGGCCCGAGTCAGCAGTCTACCGATAGAAAGAGGAAAGTGAACGCCGCTCAAACTGGAGTAGACAAGAAAATCAAGTCAGTGGTTGCTACAGTAGAGGGCAGGCTTGTCAGCACCATGCCGACAGAGGTTCAGGAGCTAAAGAGAGCTACTATCACTCCTACACAACAAAGAAATAAGAACCGCCGCATTCAAAGGATGCTGAGCAAGCTAGTGGCAGACCAACATGAAGAGAAAATTGCTACCGTCAGTTCAAGTACTTCTAAGAAGCCAGTTCGGCAGGAACCACAAAATAGGAGATCAACTCTAGGGACAACAGAGAATATGAAAGAAATTCTGAAGAGATTAGAAACAAAATCAGAGCCACGATGCCTGGCAGACATACCAGTACTGAAGAGTCTTATTGTGAAAGCAACCCCGGAGGATGTCCTGACAGAGACAATCCCCGAGGAGTTGAGACATGCAAGAGAGCGTTCTTGGGTTGAACCATACATCCCACAGTACGTTACCAAATCCCGATGATTTCAGATAATTCCAGAATACAAGCTGGAGAGACTGCAAAAAGTTAAAAGGAAAACCTTTGAATATTTTGAAAGAATTCAAGGAAAGAGGATCAACATCCTGGAGGGCCTTGAGCTACATACAGATGTGTTCTCAGATTATGAGCAACAGTAGATTGTGGACTGCGTCGACAATCTTCAGAAATGGGCCAAGCTGGTCGTTTAAGAGTAAAGACCTACTCAGAACCCCGAAGATGGATGAAAGGAAAAGGAAGAGTTAAGATCCAGCGCGGGTGTTGTTACAACTTTGTCGAGGATAGAAAAGGAAATTCACCAGGGATACTCTGTCGTAGTGAGGCGGATCCAAAGCTGAGAATTATAAAGAGAATGGTAAAGAGGATGGTGACATGGAGGATGCTACCTGCAGATTGCATACCCAACTGTTGCATTATCAACATATACGAAGAAGGCGACTGCATACCACCACACATAGATCATCATGATTTCGTCAGACCCTTCTGCACAGTGTCTTTCATCAATCAGTTTAATATCATGTTTGGATCAGACCTCAGGATAGCAGGCCTCAGAGAATTCTGAGGGCCAGTGGAGATACCTCTACCGGTAGGTTCCATTCTGGTGTTGAAAGGAAACAGAGTGGACATAGGAAAGCACTGTATCACAGGCGTGACTTTTCAGCAAATCTCTATCACTTTTAGGAGGATGGACGACAGTAAAATGCCTTTCCACTTTCAGCTGGATCTAGAGTTAGAAGGCCTTCAGCCCTACGAGCTGTGAGCTGCATGAAAAATAGCATACCTCCAATGCAGATCCGGACAACATCCCTGTCAAGGATGGCTTGGAAGGTGATGTTATTGCCCATGTGTCTCACTTTTCAGACATGGATTTTTACAGATGATTTTGGAAAAATTCTGCAAGAATCTTACGTGGTCCGTTTTTGAATTTATGTGGATTGTATGAGATGCCAAAATTTCAAGGAAAATATCATCATGTTTTGGATCAAGCTATATGATGTATTTTCAGCAAATTGGAATGGAAATGACCATGTCGTGTTTGTCTTCACTTATTTTGGTGGAAATTTGACTGGTAAACGCCATTAAGTTAAATGAACTTCGAACGAAGAATGATTTGAAAATAAATGAATAAAAAAATAAATGAACATAAAACAAAAAGAAAAATAAAAGAAGAGAAAAAGAAAAAGAATAAGAACTCTTTTTTAAGAATCTGAATGTCAAACGAATTCCAAAATAACATGAAAACACGAAAATCAAATCACTTAAAACAAACAAAATGAATCTAAATCTCAAATTGAATTTTGATCTGAACCATTCAATTTGAACCTTTAAATTCTCTTTCTTCTGTGTGTTAGAGGATCGAATAGTCCTATTGACTCGGAGCCACGAACTTTATTCGATTTGGTTCTAATGGCATGGAACTGAGTCCCTCTTCACACGGATCTCCTTTTCGAGAAGCCCTTCGAGTGGGATTTGAAGCACCTTCATATCCCATTCAACTTTCCGAGGTTGGAGCCTAACTTCCAGTTCTCTTCTTGAGGCTAGAGCCTAACTTCTAGCTCTCATTCAAATTTCTGAGGCTGGAGCCTAACTTCCAGTTCTCTTCTTGAGGCTATAGCTTAACTTCTAGCCCTCATTCAAATTTCCGTGGTTGGAGCTTAACTTCCAGTTCTCTTCTTGAGGCTAGAGCCTAACTTCTAGCTCTCATTCAAATTTTTGAGGTTGGAGCCTAACTTCTAGTTCTCTTCTTGAGGCTAGAGCCTAACTTCTAGCTCTCATTCAAACTTCCGAGGCTGGAGCCTAACTTTTAGCTCTCTTCCTAAGGTTGGAGCCTAAATTCTAGTTCTCATCTTGAATCTTCGAGGCTGGAGACTAAATTCTAGTTCTCTTTTCAATCCCGAGGTTGGGACCTAGGTTCCAATTCTCATTGCAAATCTAGAATTTCCATGGAATAAACCTTGAAATCAATCTTAAATCAAATCTTAATTTAAATCAAAACTCTGATCAAATCAAAATTCAGACTCAAGATTAAAACTTGAAATAAAAAATGAAACGAATCTAAAGTCCAATCCCTTGCAAATCTTGTGTTTTGTAATTCACCTCCTTTTACCCCAGAGAGAGTTCTGGAATCTTTAGTCTTGGAGATTTATCTGATACTCCCTAGCGGGAAGTTTTCTACGCTTTACTCTAAGTGTGTTACTTAGACATCTGTGTTGGTTTTCTTGATCTCTTCGGACAATGCCAATACGCTCAGTGTGCTTGGTTAGCACACCACGCCTATTGGGGTCCATTTGTTGACCTCATTTTTGGTGAGGTCTTTCCTTTCCTCTTAGTACTTAGGATCTAGCCATAGGAATTCTCTTTGACTATCCTAGAAGACTAGAGATGGAAACCACCATTTAGAAATTTAAACCAAATCTTGATTCTCTTTGGAATCCAACATAGATGGTCATTATCCTCCAAGTCACTTGGAAGGTTAGGACCAATATGCAGGAAAACAAGGATGAACACCTATAGGATGGTCAAGCCATAGGACAACCTTGGGTAGCCTTGTCTTAGTGGGGTCTAGCTGGCACACACAACACTCCTACACACATCCTAAAACCTAAACCATCCTTACCCAATCCTGAATCCTGGTTCATTAGAGCACTCATATGGATTGGGTCTAAACCCCTAGCCCCTTGACTAAGAGGGTTAGGAACAACATATGAGATGTTCAAAATGAACACTTCTTGGTCCATGGCTCACTCTAAGCTTATTCACTCCAATCAACCATACCCAAATTCCATTTTGCTAAAATTTCTAGTTTTAACATTGGGTCCTTAAACCTACCTAAAGTTACCTAAATTGCCTTTACAACTACCAAAACTATCCAAAATTTCCATAAAATTACCCAAAATTCCCAAAAATCCTAAAAATCATTTTAAAACAATTCCCACCTCTTAAATCCACCAAAATACCCCAATACCCTCCAAATAACCTCCAAATACCCAAAATACTCTTTTTGACCCAACATTCCAAAAAATCAAAAAATTCCCAGAAAATTTCAGAAAATCCTAAATATTTCCAATTTCATTTTGTTCAACTACACCATAAGCCAATTTTGCCAATTTGACAAAATTTTATCAAAATCCATAATTTGACACATTTTTAACCAAAATGGACCCAATGTCAAACCAAACGAACCCATTTGACCTCAATTTTGCCTAATATAAATTCTAAACTTTAATTCAACATCCTCAATACCAATACTAACCAAATCTAAGTCCAAATTGATTCACATTTGAGTTCAATTCCATTTGAAACCTAAATCCCCAATTTTGCCTATTTTAATCCAAAACCCCCAATTAACCTAATGTTAACTTTTTTCCTTCCAAATTTCAATCCTAAACCTTCCATGGCACTCCCATGAAACCCATGCAACACTAAATTGTCCCAAATTGAGGCTAAGCCTAGCCTAAATCCATTTAAAAACAAAAAATACTCCATTTTAACATAAATTGAATTCATGCCCTAAATCTACTAAATTGATTGGCCTAATCCTAAAATTTCCTCCCAATTGATGTTGGGAACTCTTCAATTCATTCCCATACAACATTTGAAACTTTCAATTGGGCCTAAACCTAACCTTAAACCAACTTAGACCCATGTTGACCCAACCCTACCCAAGTTGATAAAAATCCCAAAATCCACCAAATTGACATTTCAATTGAACTCAAAACCTTTCCATGTCTTCATGAAAGTTCTTCATAGCAATCATTTACACAATGTTGCTCAAGACACTTGGACCTAAATCAAACCCAAACTCAAGTTAGCCCAACCTAAACCCAAATGGACAAAATTGAACTTATGGCCTAACCTAACCAAATTGAACCAAATTTGGCTAAACCAACCTTTCCACAACCACCATTTGAACCCTAGAAACCACCATAGATCCACCTAGCCCAAGCTAAGTGAGCCATGGACCAAGAGTGCCCAATTTTAATGGATTTCTTCCCTTAAGTTTTTAAATCCTCTTTTGCCTTACCCCAAAACCTCCCCACAACTGTTAATCACCATTAAACTTCTCCCTGACTCACCTGACCTCAGGGGCCAGCTCCCTTGTCCTTCCCGGCCGGCCTAGTTGCCTGAGGGAGTCAAAACCGAGAGCCACCACCAAGTGAAACACACCCAAACTCCACCTATTGGCCACATCAGACAAAATTGTCACTGGATCCCTTCTGCCTTCAACCAAAGCAATAGAATCCACCCACCAATTGATCCCTAGCTCAGTCATATGGCTCTGGCCATATAAGCACCCCCTTTTGGCTATGAAAAGGTGCTAAAATTTTATTTAAAGAAACCCTTCCAAATTGCTCCCAGAACTCCTCCCAGCCAAGAGAAGCTCAACTTAATTGCATTCTTGCCCTAATTCCCACTGATTGAGCCCAATTTTTGAGCTCAATCCCAGGCCAGAAAATAGGAAATCCCTTGAACATTCACAGAAACAAAAAAAAACTTCTCCCACACCTTCACCAGAGGTAGAGAGGAAGTTCCCCAGTGAAAGCCCCTTCACTTGGCCAACCATCTCTTATATCGGCCAGAGCTCGAAATCGGACTTGGACGAAGTCATACCTAGGCATTTCACCTGCACTCGAGCCTCAATCCATAGCCTCCTGGGACTCCAACGAAAGTGCCGAGCACCTCTGATCGAAGCTTCACTTCTCAGAGCAAAGGTATTGAGCTCTTCTTCTTCCCGAACTTTCATGGATTCTTCATTTTGTTCAGGTTGTTTTTAATGCGTGTTAGCCGTATGGATAGACTCCCCTAAGCTAAACGAGCATGTAGGAAGAAAACACACTCGATTTAGTGGAAATATCAAGTGATATATTAGGGCTAGAAGGTAGACGGCTCTCGGTTCACACTAGTCGGGACAATGAACTAATATCGTCGGATCGCGCATGCATTAGATGGATGGCCAGGATCAAGCTGGATGGAAGGGTGGAACGTGAACAACGGGACACGTGGCTGTCGAATCAATTGGCGGCGCCGAATCAAACTGTGTCGCGTGTGCTTTTGATTCGTCACAGGATCCAGTCAGTGCTGACTGGTTTAAGTAGGAAAATCCTCTTTTCCTATTTATTTAATTACACAAAACTTTAAAAATGCATATCTTTGCATAGAAAAATCACAAAATTAAAATAAAAATATCCACATGCTCAGTGAACAGAAGAGAATAATGTGGAAAAGAAATCATGTTATTTGGTTTAGTATTTAATTTTTAATGATTTTAATATTGATTTGAGTATTTTAATTCTACACTCACACACACACTTCACCATGCCATGAAACCATAGAGCTTTTGTAGTCTCTGATCTTAGGAACATTCACTAAATTTTCCATGGCCAGAGGCTATGTCCATGGCAAGTTATCTATTTTCCAAGTTTTTATGCCTGTTTTGGTATTTTAATTCCAATAATGAGTATACTATTTGGAAAATTCTAAGTAAATTATGGTAGGTTTTCTAAGACCAGAGGAACTCAGGGCAATTATCTCATGAATTAAAACATTGTAAATAACCCTAATGGTTCACTTTACCTAAAACCAACTTTGAATTAATTAAGGCAAATGAAAAATCAAAATAACTTGAAATTAATTCTCCACTCTCATGTAGGATAATAAGTATCTCCATAAAAAGTTTGAAATTAATTAAAAATGGTTTAACCCATTAAATGGATTTTATAAGTAACATAGCCAAAATTCAAAATAAAAAAATTCATAAAACTAAAAATTCATTTAAAAAATTTAGCAAATTGATTTTGGAGACTTTCTGATATCAGAAGAGTTTAAGAAAATTTAAATTGTCTTTTTTCTAAAAAAACTTCATTTTTAACCTAACTTTTAATATTTTAATAGTTAAAATATTATAAAAATCAAAAAAATATTAAAATTCATAAAAAACATCATATTTGGTCCCCTAAACACTTAGGAGCCAACAAAAAATTTTTCTCAAGTCTCTACGTAAAAAAATTGAATTTTAAAGGCTTAAGGTAATTTTTAATGTTAAAAAATAGATTTTTCAACCTTTTCACTAAAATAATTCTAAAAATTCAAAGAAAAATTAGAAAAATATAATTTTTGCTTCTCTTAGTCCCTTGGGAACAGAGAGATTTATGAAAAATATAATACCCATTTTTCCACTCTAATTTTATTTTATAATTAATTAATGGTCGAAAACCTAAAATAATTATAATAAATAAAATATAATTCAAAAAATTACCAAAATTGGTCCAAGTGATCCTCTAGTCCATTGGAACCTCCTATTATTTTCCTAAGGACATAAACTTCTTCTTGGTTATGTCATGAAATTTTCATTCAATATCCTTATTTTCCTTTAAAATTATTATATAAATTAAATTAAAATTGAAAAAATCAAATTTTCTCCTCTAATGTCTTAATTGACACGTGGGTGAGGTGACATAAAAATTTCAAGTTCATTTGAGCTTAATTTGATGAATTATGAGATGAATAAGCTTAAGAGGGCATTAAGGTAATTAAAAGGTTTTAACCTTAATTAATCTTTAGGCTTAACCAAAGGGAAGGGTAAAATATTTGATCATAACTTTCCATTTGGATGGTTGAAACATAGGGAATTTAAGTGGTAGAAAGTCATTAAACCACCTTAAACATTAAAGAAGAGAATTAATTAAATCACATGAAATTTGGAAGGTTAATTAAAGCTTGAATGATTAAGATTAAGGGATGTAATATAAGAGAATTCTAATTCTGTAAAT
The DNA here is from genome assembly GCA_022702705.1 of Papilionanthe hookeriana x Papilionanthe teres. Lineage (NCBI taxonomy): Eukaryota > Viridiplantae > Streptophyta > Magnoliopsida > Asparagales > Orchidaceae > Papilionanthe > Papilionanthe hookeriana x Papilionanthe teres. The sequence goes on from CM040428.1 coordinate 146,889,962, forward strand.
TTGAATCCCTAATCAATAATTTGATCAAACATCTTTTAAATATCAATTAAAGGAGCTCTAAAATGATAATTGAAACTAACAAAAGGAAGTTAATCTAAAAAAAATTGCATAATCAAACTAAAACTTAAAACATTAAAACCAATTTGAAGTAAGAAGATCAAATTAAAAGAAACTTAAAATATCAAAACTAATCTGAAATTGTTTAAAAATTAAATTAAAAATAAATTTAAAACATTAAAGTTAACCTGGAATAATTCATAAATTACAAGGTTATAATCAAAGAAAACTAAAACAGTTTAAAATATTCAAAATGAACCTAAAAAGTTAAGACTTTCTGAAATAATAAAACTTAACTGAATTAAACAACTTGAACACTATTCCAAACTTAAAATAATTAATCAAAGTATTGTAACTAAACTAAATCACTTTAAATCATCAATTCAAACTTTAAATTAAGAACGATTAAATCTTTAATGAATTAATTTGCCCCTAAAGGCATTCATTATCATAATTTTTATATGAAGCATTAAATGAAAATGTCACCTTACTCACAAGGATAATCAAACATCCTAATTCACTGAGCAAGAGTCAAAATTCAAACTAAGCCTGGGTGATTGATTCACCACCACAATGAAACTAATTGGACTTGAAAATAATCCCTACATTGTTTATGAAGATGTTCAGAATTCAATTCTGAGGACTTCTCTAACTTGATGGGATGCTTTAAAAAGAACAGTGAGACTTCATTGTTCATTTGTGAAGAAAGTCATCCATAAAGCACAAGAAATTAGACGTCATAGGAATTGACTAGCAATATTATTAGGATTTTGGTGGACAACCAGAACCTTCCCTTAGCTTTACCTATGTATTTGTTGCATATATAAAAATGTCTTAACATGTGTTTTAAGTACAGGTAAAAATGACGGGAATGCCCACCAGGTACGCATTTAAGTTTATTGCAATTTACATTTAGCAATTTATTAAATGTCTTACTTTCTTGTACTTATAAATGCATGAAAATGATTGAACCCAGCATGTTTAAACAACTCAAAATTTAATCACCAACAAAAATGAAACTGCAATTACAACTAAAATTAAAACGTCTCATTGGATGATCGAGAATCCCTCGGATGATGTAACCCATGTGTTGCTAACGAGATTTCCCACGGTCTAAATGAAACTGTGGAACTCATTCAGTTGAGTTTAGCAAATTCATTTGGACTAAATGAATCCGATGAAAATAGCGGTGTCGGGATGATGAAACTGTGGGATCTTAATCGGTTCTGCTTAATTAACTTTAAGATTTATTTTATTTAAAATACTAAGCCATCTCAATTTTAAACCTTTCTAAAACAAAACACTTCTCTCATATCTTGATTGTCACCTTCTAAAACTAAACCTCTGCAACAAAAAAGAGCTTGGAGCATAGTGGGCAGCACGACCATCTTCATCAGCAAAACTTGGGTCTACTTCAGCAAAACCTTTCCTAGAATTAAATAACCAAGCCATAGGATTTCGAAGTTGTTTTCTTAGTGCAACATAAATCCTCAGCTTTTCGTTAGGCATTTGTATAATCATATTATGCAAAATAAGCCCTAAACGATCTTAGGACTCCGAGGTAGTTGTTTGGTACGACATAAACCCTCACATCTTCGAGGCTATTTGTTTGATCATGTCATACAAATATAAGTCCAAATTAACTAAAATTGGCAGGATTGAAACATTAAATAATTCTCTCAAATTGAAGCCAAACCATAGGATAGTTAGGAGGTCATCGAAGTTCGCTATGGGTCTGTGACATCCCCTACTTCTCTTCCTTTGGATTCTCAAAATAAACTGTTCCAAATTTGATCCATTCCCTATTGAAATTTCCAAAATCAAATTCTTTGAAACTTAAACTTTGAAATTCTTGAGAGCAAAACCACTGATCATTATCGATAGTTTTCTTAAATGATTCCCATCATTTAAGATGTAATTAACTATAGGGGCTTGCCCTTATAGGGAACTTCTAGAACCCAAGTAATATAAACCCTACTTAATTCCTTTATATTAAGCAGGGGAGATTTGCCGGCTTATAAAATTAGTTCGCAGACCAAACAGATGTCACAAATCTTTGAGTTTATTTAATCAAGCCCCATCATTAAGCAGTGTGTCCATTCCTCAGGATAGATACACGGTTTGTGATACGGTGCTCATTTATATAAACTATTTGAGATGTGAGATCGGTTTAATTTCATATCTTAAAAGTTTCAAACTTGAATATATTTTCAAAAGTCCAAATGCTACTTTCCAAATTATATATATATATATATAAATTAAAGTTTAAATTTAAAATTCATCGACAACTTCTGTAGGCGACCCCTTTTTAAAATACAACACTCAACCTAAAAAAAAATATGCCGACAACACTTAACCTTGGTTCAAAGTCATTATGGAAACATCATGATGAAGGAAATGAAGTGGCATTCTTTCCTTGAATTTCAAAGCTTTACTCATCCTTTCCTTGAAGATGAGGTGGTGGGCCACCGTAAGCGTTATCTCTTATGCCTCATAAACCATCCAATGAGGAGAAATTTGACCTAGGTCATCCTTGCATCATGAGGTGAGCTCATAAATACCAATTATGGAAAATTTTAAAAAAGAAGTTGGGGGGGGGTTATGTGTCATACTCCTACTAAACTCTAAATGACTTGTTGAATGGAGGATAGCTTACATTCTTTGAATCATCACACACATTTCCTCCCTTTTATAAACATATACCAACTCATCATGATCATTTGAAAATCATCATAAGCTAAATCATGGAAAAGATGCTAAGGCAAGCTTATGTGTCATCTTCTCCTCACCAACATTAAATGATAAGCAAAATACATGTGGGGAAAGCTAATCTAAGGCATTCTAAGCTATCCACAAACCTCCCAAGTCATCCAAAAAAAGCAAGCCAAGCTTTGAGTTAAACCTTCACCATACTTGGACTCCACATGGGGTTAATCTTCAAATGTTGAATTGAACTTATCCCCAAGCTCAAACCTCATCCAAAAGACATCAGGAACAAGATGACACCTCCCCTAAACCAACCCAGGCCAGCCCAAGCTCACCCTAGCCACTTCCATGGCTATAAATAGGGCTAACCCTAGAGCACCCAAGAGGAGAGACCAACATAGGAGATAACAAAGCACTGCTCAAATCCTTGGACCCTCAACACCAAAAATACTCCTTAGGATCTAGGCAATTGATCTCACCTAAAATCAAGCCACAAAACCCACTGATTTTCGTCAATTTGGCTAACCCGAGAGAGCCCAAAACTAGGACAAAACATAAGTGTGAAACCAAACTCCTCTAAACCTTAAATTGATGACTCTCACTCCATCACAGACACCTACAATAATGAGCCCAATCAAATTGACCATCCCCATAGGCTCTAACCTAGCTATTGACTTTTTTCCCTTAAACCGAGTCACCTTGAGGTGAATCTCATACGTAAACCTGATTCAACTCCAAATTGAGTTAGGGGAAAGCTATTTAAGGCTGGGACGAAGCTTCAGAGCCATCCAATTTGAGCTTGCGTCAACTGAGGCCAAGGTATAGATTTTTCATTCTAATGGCGTTCGGGTTCTATACATTATGAAACAAACCATTTTGAAACCCATGCATCACCATATGGATGGGTTAGTAATCTTACAGCGATCCTATAGAAACAAATTTTGCTCGATTTCACCAAGAATCCAGAGAGATCTTGTACCAAGATCATGAAGGCTCACGGGATCAGAAGAGATGATGGAGACTAGCAGATGCCATCCATTTCTGTATTTTAGAAATGGACGGCTGTAATTAAATCCCGCTGTCTCCGCTGTCCAAGTTCCTGCAGTGGAATAACCATGTTTCGACTAATCTGAGGACACGCGGCGCCCATAGGGATTTTCTAAATGGAAAAAGGTTTAATTTAAATCAGATTAACCTTAATCCAATCAAAAATACATATCTTTGCACAAAAAATCACAAAAATATGAAAAAAAATACCTCTGAACTCAGGATAGTGAGGAGAACAATGTGGATTTAAAATTTTGAATTTTAAATTTATATTTGATTTTTAATTAATTAAATACTTTCTGCAGTATTTTGATTATTAAAAATTATTTATAAGTCATAAAAATACGAAAATTTGAGGGATTAGACTTTAGATCCTTAGGAACAATCTAAGATTTTTCCAAGGCTAGGAAAATTCTTTAAGACAACATTTCTTAATTTCCATGAGATTGGACAACTATTTTTAACAATGATTCTAAAAATCAGAAAATATGAAAATTAAATTGAAAATTGGTTAGAAATTTTGGGGAAAAAATCTAAACCCTAAAAAGATAGATCCTAACCTTTTGAAAATTTAAAATGTCAGTTTTCTTATTATGGTTGAAATTTTAAAATTTTAAAATGTAAAGAAAAACCTAAAAATGCCTTTAAAATTTAAAACTCCTTATATCTAACTCATGCCACCATGAGTTTGGTTAAAATAGAGTTCAAACATTAAATGGACTCAAATCAAAACATAATTAGGGTTAATCCAACATTAACTCTAATTAGCCCTATTAATCCTTAGCTAAGTTAGGATTAAAACATAATTAAAATCTAATTAGGTTTAACCATACATTAAACCTAATTAATTCTCCTTTAGCCTTTATTGTATTAGGCTTAGAATAAACACAAACCCTAAATTGACAAAAAATTAGTCTTTCAAAATTTTAAAATGACATTTTAAGTTAGGGTTAAATTTATTAATTGTAAAATTAATAATCTTAAAACCCTAAGGTTTTTACCCACACCCTACAAAGTCTATTTTACAAAAGGCTAAGTCAATGTTGAGTCTAACCCCAAGTAGACTCAAGATAAACCATAATTATGTCTAAGACCTCAAATTAGACTTAATTAAACAAAGTTAAATCATAATCACATTAGGTTTAACTAAACAAACTTTAATTAAGCTAAAGACATCACTAGGCTTAACTAAACCAATTAAACCTTAACTAAATTATGTTTAATACAAAATCAAACTTTAATTAAGCTTAAGACATCACTAGGCTTAATTAAACCTCTTAAACTTTCACTAAATCAGGTTTAATAAAAAAATCAAATCCTAATTAAATTATTAAGTCTTAACTAAATTAGACTTAATCAAAACTTAAACCAATTAGACATAACCTTTATTAAGTCTAACTAATCAATTAAACCTTACCCAAATTAGGGTTAATTAACCTTAAACCAATTAGACTTAACCGTAGTTAAGTCTAATTAATCAATTAAACATTACCCAAATTAGGTTTAATTAACCATATACTAATTAGACTTAACCCTAATTAAGTCTAATTAAATAATTAAACCTTACCCAAATTAGGTTTAATTAACCCTAAACAAATTAGACTTAACCCTAATTAAGTCTAATTAATCAGTTAAACCTTACCCAAATCAGGTTTAATTAACCATAAACCAATTAGACTTAACCTTAATTAAGTCTAATTAATCAACTAAAATTACCTAAATTAGGTTTAATTAACCCTAAACCAGTTATACCTAATCCCTAATTAAGTTTAACACATTAGACTTAATTAAACTATTAAACCATAATCAACTAAGGCTTAATCAAACTTAAACAATAATTAAGTCTATCATATTAGACTTAATTAAACTATTAAACCTTAACACACTAAGGTTTAATCAAACCTAAAACTTAGTTATGTCTAACTCATTAAACCTAATTAAACTATTAAACCTTAACTAACTAAGGTTTAATCATACCTAAACCTCAATTAGGTCTAACCAATTATACCTTATTAAATCATTAAACCTTAATTAATTAAGGTTTAATCAAACTTAAACTTTAATTAGGTCTATCCCATTAGACCTAATTCAATTATTAAACCATAATTAACTATCATTCAAGCCTTACATAAATTAGGCTTAAATAACCTTAAATTCTGGTTAAGTCTACCTTTGACTAGACTTGGTTAAACCTTATGTTTTACTTAAATATGACTTAAACTGTCTTTAATTCTAATTAAGTCTAATCTTGTTAGACTTAATTAATCTTTGAATATTACTTAAATAAGAATTAAACCTTAATTAAGTCTATTTTAACAAGACTTAAACCTTAGGTTCAACCCATATTGAACCTAATTCAACATTTCTAACCTAGGTTCAACCTAAACTGAACCGAAATTAACTTAAACCTTAGTTTCAACCTAACTCAACTTTTCTAACTTAGGCTCAACCTAAACTGAACCCAAGTTAACTTAAACCTTAGGTTCAACCCGTATTGAACCTAACTCAACATTTCTTACTTCAGGCTAACCTAAATTGAACCTAAGTTAACTTAAACCTTAGGTTCAGCCCATATTGAACCTAACTCAACACTTCTAACTTAAGTTCAAACAAACATGAACTCAAGTTAACTCAACATTAAAGTTAATTTATATTGAATCTAACTCAGCCCTTCTAACTTAAGTTCAAACAGACTTGAACTTAAGTTAACTAAACATTAGATTCAATCTACATTGAATCTAACTCAACACTTCAAAAAGACATAAACTTACGTTTACTCAACATTCGATTCAAACTACATTGAATCTAACTCAGCATTTCCAACTTAAGTTCAAACAGACATGAACTCAAAATTAACTCAACATTTCTAACTTAAGATCAACCTAAACTGAACCCAAGTTAACTTAAACCTTAGGTTCAACCCATATTGAACCTAACTCGACACTTCTAACTTTAGTTCAAATAGACACGAACGCAAGATTAGCTCAACACTTCCAACTTAGGTTCGACCTAAATTGAACTAGGTTAACTTAAACAATAAATTCAATCAACATTGAACTGAAATAAAATTTTTTACTTAAAGAACAATTCAATTCAAAGTTTCTTAATTTAAGTTCAAACTACTTTAAATATCAAATCAAAGATATCAAATTCAAAAGACATTGAACCAAATTATCAAAAGATTTTATCTAAGTCCAATACATATTAGACTTAACATATTTTTAGACTCAAACGACATTGAACCTAAAAATATAAAGTTAACTCATGTTAAACTTATCTAAGTCTAAAATCATATTAACCATAACATCTTTTAGATTCAAATGACATCAAATCAAAAATTTTAAAATCTAACTTATATTGGACTTAATATGTTCAAAAGACATTGGATCTAAAATTCTAAAATCTAATGAATGTTAGATTAAAATGACATTAAATCTAAAAATATAAAGTTCATCTCATGTAGGATTTTACCTAAGTGTAATACATATTAGAATTAAAACATCTTCTAGATTCAAATGACATTAAATATAGAATTTTAAAATCTAACTTATTTTAGATATTATCTGAGTCTAATACAATTTGACTTAACATTTCTTTTAGATTCAAAAGACATTAGATCTAAAATTCTAAAGTCTAACTTATGTTAGATTCTATATAAGTCTAATTTGGACTTAAACAAAATTTATTAGATTCAAATGACGTTTAATCTAATTTATAAATGTCTTAATGACATTAGATCTAAATCTTTAAATTCAAATAATATTGAATCTAAATTTCTAGATATAATCAGATATTAAATATGATTTCTCAAATCAAATCAAACCTGATTTTTAGATTCAATCGACAATGAATCTAGAATCCTAAACTTTAGATTCAAATGACATCGAATCTAAACTTTTAAAACTTAAATATAAAAATCTTTAGGTTCAAAGACATCGATTCTATGATTTTGACATAAAATGACAAAAAAATCTTAAAAAATTGTAAGCAACCTAAAATTTTCCAACCTAAAATTGGAAAAGGACATTAAAACTTAAAAGAAACCTTAATGAATAAACATCACCGAATGCAACCTGAACCCCAGTGTTCTTAGTCTACAAAGATTTCTCGGATGATGCAATCCTGGTTGCTGACAGAAATCTTCCGGTCCTGGTTTAAACACCTTTCAAACTAAGTAGATTAAGGCCCCTGATGACCCTGGAATGACAGAGCTAGTGACATCTTGACCGGGTTATTAAAAATGTAACCAAATAAAATAAAAAGATTTAAGAAGTACAACTTACATTATTTCTTTTAAATCTGACATTATTTTCCTTTGCAGGATGAAAATAAATTTCGTTTTAGATTTTCTTTGCATGTTATAGGGTGTGCTAACTCTATTTTGCAGGATGATTAAAATGAAACGACGACATTAATTTCATTTTAGATTTCCTTTGCATGTTATAAGGTGTGCTAACTCTTATTTGTAGGATGACATTCTGAAGATAAGACAAATGACAAAAATACAAAACAAAATCATCATAACGACATCAAAATAACGACATTGACAAAATAAAACAAAACAAACAACATTAACATGACAAAACTAAGGCAAAACAAAACCAAAACATTTAGGATAGTCACAAAACCAAAAACTTTGTGGATATCCATCAAACAAATGACAAAAACGATAATAAAATGACAAACATTAAAATAAAACAAAACAAAATGACATAATAAATGACACTGACAGAAAGATTAAAAATAATGAACAAACAACAATAAAATTTAACAAAATCAAACTTTTAGGGTAGTACGACACACTACCCTTCAGATTGAAAATTGATATTTCTTTCCTTAAAACTTCTTTGAAAACAACTGATTAGCATTAATCAAAAGTTTTCTTAGACGATCATAATTATCTAAGATGTAATTAACTATAGGAGCTTGCTGCTATAGGAGATTTAAAGAACTCAGAATAGATGTTCTATCTAAATCTCTGGTTACCAAAATCTTGTTATCCTTATATAGAACTTCTTGGATAAGACATTCTAGAATCTTCTATTATAAGGATTATCACCGACATCTCCTTTTCTACTGTTTTCTATCTTATTAGCCCTTGTTTTCTTCAAATTTCTTATTATCTAAGGATCCTTTTTACAGGATCTAAAGAAATGAGAATTATTGAAGATTAGAGCAATATTATAGATAAACAGAGTGGCAACTCCAAAACGACATCGACATCGACACCGAGAAAATCTCTGACACGGCCCTGAACGCCGACAAGAGATTTTATTTGGCGACTCTGCTGGGGATGATCCTTCTTCTCATCTCTTGTTAAATCACTTGTTTTCACTTGATGTTTTAACCATTTGGGCCACATCCAACTTTTTGAAGAGTTACTTTTGACATTTTAAAACGATAAAATAACATAAAAAGATGAATTCCCTATTTGTAAATGAGTCCATAACATTTTATTCTCCATAAATTTTTAGAAAATTTGCAATGAAATTTTAGGATTCAGTTTTTTCCTATTATTAAGATTTCAATACACCATTTGATGAAGATGTTTGCCTTTATCAGAATGATTTTGGATGATTTAATGAAAATGAACATTCATTAGAAAATCCATATCAAACTGATATACAATCCGTTGATAAATTCAATCTGGAACCTTATGAAGATTTTCTTAACTTTACAGAGGAGTTACCTCAATACATGCCTGAAGAACAATATATTGATGAAATGGAAAGACAAGTTGACAAAAAAGGAAAGAAAATTTGTGTTGAACAAGAAAACGACATCCCACCTCCATCCATATATGAAGTTGGATCTTGTTCAAAAACTCAACGAAGAAATAAAACTTGTTCTCTCAAAAGAAAGAAAAGGTGGAATGAAAATGATAATTTTGAAACATCTGAATTCGAATAAAGTGTTTTCAAGAACCCTTCCTTTTCAAAAGAATACTGATATATTCCAATACCATTTGAATATGTGAAAATACTTTCCAACCCAGAAATTCTCCTTCAATTCATGCCATATACTCTGTGTTTAAAAGATTAGCATGGAAAGATAGGTGTTCAATTTTCCTACTGTTAGATAAAATGGGATGTGCAGTCTCTACAATAATGAAAAGAAAGATTCTTTCAATTGAAATTCCTACTTACTTAAAAGGAGATCAACAATTCCCATTGGACAATCATTGTACTCGGGTACCAGTGAAAATTCGTGAGGGCCAAAGGATAAAAGATTTGGTCATCACAAGAGATAGAATTAAGCATAATAAATTAATATCAGAAGTAGAAGACACATTTGCTAAAATGACTGCTTTGGTTCAAATGCTACAACGTGGAGACCCTTCTTATTCACAAAAGGATGATACACTTCCTATGATATCTCATCCTATACTCAAAAATAATGTATGGAAACGAGAATCATCAAAAGGAATCTCGGATACCTTGAGTACCCCTGTAGATAGTTCTCAGGAACAAAGTTGTGAAAAGCATCTTATGAAATCATTTGAAGAAAGATTGAAGAAATTAAAAAATGACATCAAGCAATTCTCAATACGAAGGAGGGATAATTCTTTGAGTGGTTCAAATGAGGAAGTCGCCAAGATAAATATGTTAGAAATGTTTTCTACCTCCTTAGCACAAGAATTAAGTGAAAAAGACGTGACAAAAGAGTTACAAGTGGTTATTCGACAAAGGGATGAACTAATCAATCGCCTTAAATAAAAAATGAAAGAATTAATGACAACTATACAAAATCCACAACAAATCCATTGCCTGCTGTTGAAATCATTAGACCAGAGGCAATACACATTTTGGAGGACAAAAGAGAGCCAATAGAAATTGAAGAATGCAATTAAAAGAAAAAGGAATCTTCCCAATGTGGACTACAATGAATAGAAATTACACAATTGGTAGAACAAATAATAAAAGAAACAATGGCTCAGGAAATTAATTCCAAAGGATAGACCCTATACAGAGGAATTTGATTCTGTTCAATACCCTAAAGGTTTTGTTCCTCCTCTCTTCAAAATGTTCGACGGGACTGGTAATCCTTGTCAGCATCTTGCACACTTAAGAGCGAGTTGTTGTAATGCGGGAGGAGTGAAGCTCTTCTATTCCGTCAATTTGTGAACAGTCTCACAAGAGTTGCCTTTGATTGGTATGCAAACTTCCTAACGGATCTGTGTAGAATTTTGCAGAACTTGAAAGTCATTTCATTCAACAGTTCGCTGGAGCGCAACACCATACAACAGTGGGTGATTTGGTAAGGGAAAAGCAAAAGCTAGGATAAAGTTTAGTGGATTACATTTTGTACTGGAGAAATCTCAGCATGAAATGTGAACCACAACTCCAAGAGCAAAACACCGTTGAAATCTTGCTTAAAAATATTCGTGTTCTTATAGCATTTATGCTAAAAGGATTCACAATAAAAACATTTGAAAATTTACTCAGTAAAACTGCCAATCTTCAAGAAGCTAAGCAGATGAGTGCAACGAAAAAGATCGAAAAGACTGAAACTATCAAAACATTTGAAAAGAAACTAGAAACATTGTAGAGAAGGGTAAACAAGTAATGCAAGTTCAACCTGAACAAAAGAAACAATGACAGAATCAATTATCACCACAGACTTCTTCTCAAATACAAATTCAATAGCCGATCTCAATACCAGCAGACAAAAAGATGATAGCTGAAAGAATGAATAAGGAATATCTGTTAAAGATAGAGTTCGTCTGTAAAATATTCCGTAGGCTGCTGAAAATACTAGAATTCAAGCTTCCCGAGGCTAAAAGGCCAGCAGAAGTTGACATTAAAGATAATCCCAATTATTGTCCTTACCACAGAATGCTTGGACATATGATTGAAGAATGTTTTATCTTCAAAGATTGGCTAGAGCATAATTTTAAAGAAGGAAATATAGTAATCCCAAAAGAATATTTGAAAGAACCTGAAAAAGGTTCGATCAATATGATCTCGGTTGATAAGCTTAATCCTGACAATAAGAACAAAGACAACACTGTTCAAGGTAAATCTTTTGAGGAGATCCTTACGGACATTCAAGTCACAAAATCTTCCAAGAAAGAAAAGAAAAAGAAAAATAAAGAATCAAAAAGGAAAAGTGGTCTTCTAGATATAGGAACTACAGTTTCTTTTGTATGTCCTAGCTCTTATGTTTCTCCATCTCTTACTAGGGTAGTTGTCTCAGATGAAGGGAGAAAATCACTCAGGCCGTTGACCTTGTATGACTTTCTTTTTACCACTACTGTGAATAATAACACTTCCAATTTTGCTTAAATTTTGTCTATTTTGTGTGATACCTCTGAAAATGATCATTCAAATTATGAAAACAATACTCAATTGTACATGATCAATCTAATGACAATCAAAATAACAATAACATTAATGATAATTCTGACAATGACAAAGACGAAAGTGATATTGTCACACTCCAACTACAGGGAACCCTAATTTTTATAGAAGTGGAATCTACAGACTCAAAGACTAAAGAGTCGGTAAATAAACTTGAAGAAATAATTGAAATTAATTTGCGAAGTGGAAAGGTTCTACCCTCCAGAATGGCTTCCCAAGAAGAGTAAAAACAAATAGTTACACCAGCAAAGATCGCTCCTCCAATACATCTATAACTCCCTGAAAGAAATGAAGAGAAACATCATAACAAGGTGGACTATAATGTATTAGCTCACTTGAGAAAATTACTAATAAAATTGAGTATTTGTTACGCTCTATTCTCTCCAAAGAAATGAGAGAGTCATTGATAAAGGCTCTTTTAGATCCACACATTTGCTTAGCTCAACTTATTAGCATTACTCAAAATGAGGCTTGTCCATTTGAAGAATCGACAAAGATTACCTTTTCTGAAAATGACTTGTTACTTGGAACGACTAAGCATAATCATCCACTATACATCACAATAAACATAAATGGCATGACACTTTCAAGGGTGCTTATTGACCCGGGTGCCTCGATTAATATAATGAATTTAAGAACTCTGGCATATTTAGATATTGATGCATCCCAACTATCAAGAGATAAAATGATGTTACAAGGATTTAGTAAACAAGGAGGAAGAGCTCTCGAATCAATAACGTTGCTTCTAAAGATAGATGACTTGGTGACAACGGCAAAATTCCATATCATCGACTCTGATATATCTTTTAATGCCTTACTTGGCAGACCATGGCTTCATGAGCATAAAATGGTTCCCTCTTCACTACTTCAATGCATAAAATATTTACAAAAAGGACAAGAATGTTGTATTATAGGAGATCTGCAACCAATTTCAATCCATGAAATTGGTATACAAGAAGATGCGGCATACTATGCTCCTATAAAGAAAACGATATTCTTCAGAGAGACAATGGTGAATGTAAAAGAATAAGAGAAAGGAAAGAAAAAAAATGAAAATAGTTATTCTTCAACAAAGGCAAAGGGTGGTAAATCTAATCAAACTCATACCCAAATCGAGGCCAAGGATGAGGATGAGGGAAAGAAAACCCAACTGTCACAATGAAGAAACCATTGAAGTTTAAAGTTCACCTGGACTTTGAAGAAGATATGAAAAAAGAAACGATATTGGTGGTTCTAAAATAACCTCAACTCAAAATACTTCTTAAAGAAGAAGACAAATAAAAACAATTTGAGTCTGTATGAGAAAATAAATCATTATATACACTCTATGACTCTAACTCCAATCTCTACTGCTAAGGTTGAAAATTTAGTAGTCAAAGAAGTATGTAGTGCTGACAAAAAGCCAATTAAGTTTAGACTTGGTTCTATTTTGTTCTAGTACTAAAACTGATGTAAAATTTGAAGATGAAAATCTTCCAAAATCAATGAAAATACCATTTGATTTGTATTCTCCTTGGGCAGAAAAATTTATTCAAAATAGTTTAATGCTTAAACAATGATCATTAAAACAACCTCATTTCAATGAACAAATGTGGGATTATTCTAGATGAAATCCTAACTCTTAAAAGGGTATTTGGTTTGGTACTCTTGAACATCTAGATACGGAATTTTGCCTAGTCATCACTAAAGAACATAACTCTGAACCAATATCTAATCTTCCAATCGAAGATGCTCCTCCAAAATCGGAAGAGGAAATTAAATAAATATTTGATGAATTAAGAGAGATAAATTTAGGAACTGATGAAAAATCGATACCAATTTTCATTAGTTAATTTCTTAATGACATAGAAGCAAAAGAACTGATTCAATTGTTGACAGAATATAAGGACTGGTTTTCTTGGACTTCTGACGAAATGCCTGGGTAGATCCAGAAGTCGCAGTCCACAAACATAGGATAAATCAAATAGCAATCCCTCTTAAGCAAGCTCCAAGAAGGATGCATGTCAATATAGAACAACAAGTCATTGCCGAAGTTAAGAAATTAATTGAGGCTACTTTCATAAGAAAAAATTACCTGACATGGTTGGCCAATGTGGTTCCAGTTAGAAAGAAAAATGGTCAAATAAGAGTCTGTATAGACTTCACGGACTTGAACAAAGCATGTCCAAAATATGAATTCCCTTTACCAATACCAGAACTAATGGTTCATATAGCATCCAAACATGAATATTTTCCTTTATGGACAGATTATCAGAATATAATCAAATAAAAGTGTTTTTGAAAGATGAAGCAAATACAGTTTTCAAGACACACATAGGGATATATTGTTATAACGTTATGCCATTTGGATTGAAAAATGCTGGCACAACCTATCAATGAGCCATGACACGGATTTTTGATAAACTAATACACAATCAAGTCGAATGTTATGTGGACATTGTAGTTGCCAATAGTAAACAAAAAGATGATCATGTATACGATCTGAGAATTGTCATCTAACGGTTACGACATTATAATTTTAAATTAAATCCCTTAAAATGCGTTTTTGGTGTTACTTAAGGGAAATTTATAGGATTTGTTGTTCAACATCATGGAATTGAAATTGATCCACTCAAAATTGAGGCTACCCTAAATATGCCTCCTCCTGAAAATCTAACTCAATTGAGATCATTTCAAGGAAAATTAGCGTATGAATAACGTTTTATTCCAATCTATCAAGTAGGTGTCAGCATCTTACTGCCCTAACCAGAAAGGATACCAAATTTGTGTGGGATGAAAAATGCCAACTCGCCTTTGAAAATATCAAACAATGCTTGACAACACCTCCTGTTTTAGCAGTCCCTGTATTAAGATGACCTTTAATCCTTTACACCGCAGCATTAGATAATTCCCTTAGAGCATTACTAGCACAAGAAGATGACGAGGGAAAAGAAAATTCATTATATTATTTGAGCCACTGTATGGTTCTGACAAAAATAAAATACACAGTAATTGAGAAACATTGTTTAGCCTTGATTTTTACAGTTAAAAAACTGAGGCATTATAAGCTTTCTCATAAAGTAACTCTTTTTTCAAGAGTTAATCCATTATAATTTTTGATGACACGACTGAAACTTTCTGGAAGACTAGCAAGGTAGGCAATGATAGCGCTCTAGTTTGACACAACATTTGTACCATTACGTTCTGTCAAAGGAAAAATCATGGCAGATTTCTTAGTAGCACACCCAATTCCAATTGGATCGCCTCTGAATGATGATTTACCTAATGAAAAAAAAATTAAAAATAAAAAGCTCAAGGATGCAATGATGGGAATTGTATTTTGATTGAGCATCAACCGCTCGAAAAGGCAAAGACAGACATACAATTATACCAGGCAAAGCTGGAGTAGGATTAACTTTCATTACTCCAGACAAAGTGATGATGTCATTTTCATACCATTTGACTGAGCCATGAACAAATAATGAAGCTGAATACGAAGCGCTCATAACCGGTCTTGAATTGACAATATTAATTGAAATCAACAATATTGACATCTACAGAGATTCTCAATTAATCATTAATCAAATTATAGGCAAATATAAGACCTTCAAACCTTAATTAGAATAATATTACTGTTACACTTTGAAACTACCTTAACAAATTCCTGATGTGACAATTTTCTTAATCTCGAGATGAGACAATTCTTTAGCAGACACTTTGGCAAAACTAGCAAAAGAATTTGCTTGTCTAGAAGAAGACGACATACTGATTTCTATAAAATGACGACAAGTTCTTTCTCAAATTGAAATGGATAATTTACAAAAATCACTAAAAGCAAGACAATGACAATAATTGACGAAGAAAAGGATGATTGGTGAAACCTAATTATTCTATATCTACAATCTGAAAGATACCCGAAAACAACTCTATTGCGACTCAAATTAAACAAAGAGCATTATCTTATACTCTAGTGAATAATATCCTTTACAAATGATCTTTTAACCAAATGTGGTTAAGATGCTTGAACCAAACTGAAGCTCAAGAGATTGTTAAGGAAGTCCATTCAGGCCTATGTGGTGCACACCAATCTGGCCTAATATGAAAATGAAAATAAAGAGAATGGTATGATGACTGATGATCTCAAAGTCGCAAAAAGATGTCATCAATGTCAAATACATGGAGAGGTCTTACATCAACTGCCAAATGTACTACATCCAACTTTTGCATCTTAACCATTTGAATGTTGGGGCACTGACATAGTGAGCCTTATAAACCCTCCATCATCTAAAGACCATAGATTTGTTCTGCCAGTTCCTGATTACTTCTCTAAATGGACAGAAGCAATAACACTTAGAGAATTTAAAGCAGTATAAGTTTTCCATTTCTTCAAGACTCATATTGTCTATTAATTTGGAATACCTCAAGAAGTCATATCAGATAATGAATTACCTTTAAAAACACAAAAATGAATAATTTTATTTGAAGACATAGGATAGACTAGAGGTATTCCACAATTTATTATCTTGAAGTCAATGGTTTAGCTGAAGCTTTCAACAAAATATTGGTATAAATTTTGAAAAAGAAATAAATCAATAGTCCAAGACAGTGGCATGAATGATTAATAGAGCTTTATGGGCGTATAGGACTACATACCGAACATAAATACAGTCAACACCGTTTGTTCTGGTATATGGTTATGAGACTATTTTTCCACCTGAAGTGCAAATTCCTTCTCTCAAAGTTGCTGTTGAAAATAAAATAATTGAGGAAGAAAATGCCAAATTACGAATTGAACAACTTGAAACTTTAGAAGGCAAACGTCTCCAACCTCAACAAAATCTGGAATTCTATCAAGCAAAAATGATACGAGCACACGACAAATTTGTTTGTCCTAGAACCTTTTGAATCAGTGAAAAAGTTTTAGTTCTTCGAAGACCTATACTCGCTCATCGAAAAATAGATGAAAAGTTCAAACCAATATGGGAGGGCCAATATGTAATTGAAAAGACATATTCCAGAGGATCTTACCGATTGTTAGATTGTCAAGGATAAAGAATCTTGCCCCCAATCAATGGGCGTTGTTAACCTCATTTTTGGTGAGGTCTTTTCTCTCCTTAGTGCCTCTTAGGATCTAGCCATAGGTTTTCTCCTTGACTATCCTAGAGGACTAGAATTGGGACCCACCCTTCAGCAATTCAACTACTTCTTGACTCCTCTTGGGATCCCACTTGGATGGTTGCAAACCTCTAAATCACCTTAGAAGGTTAAGACCACCATGTGGAAAACTAATAGTGAGCTCCTATAAGGTTGTTCAAGCCTTAGGAATCCCCTGGGTAGTCTGGTCCTAGTAAGGTTTGGTTTACACACACTACACTCTCACACACACCATCCTTACCCATTTCTCCCCCCTGGTTCATTGGAACACTCATGTGGCTACATCCAAACCCCTAGCTCTTTGGCTAAGAGGATTGGAAACAACCCATGAGATGTTTAGGGTGGACATTTCTTGGTCCATGGCTCACTTTAAGTTTCATCATAATCAATTCAACTTTTGGCAAATGCCTGGTTGTGACATTGGGTCCTTCAGACCTACCTAAAATTACCTAATTGCCCCAAATTTTCCAAAACTTCCAAAAATTACCCAAAATTACCCAAAATTCCCAAAAATCCTAAAAATAATTTTGAAATAACCCCCACCTTTTAAATTTACCAAAATATGCCAATACCTTCCAAATAACCTCTTTATACCCTAAAAATACCCTTTTGGCACAAAATTTCAAAAATTCCAAAAATTTTTAGAAAATTCTAGAAAATCTGAAATATTCTTAATTTCATTTTGTTCAACTACACCATAGCCCAATCTTGCCAAAATAACCCGCCTTATCAAAATCCCCAAATTGATCCATTTTTAACCTAAATGGACCCAATGTCACACTAAACCAACCCATTTGACCTCAATTTTGCCCAATTTCAATTCTAAACTTTAATTCAACATCATTAATATCAATCTAATCCAAATCCAAGTCCAAAGTGATTCACATTTGAGTTAAATTCCACTTAAAATCCAATAACCCCATTTTAGCCCAAAGTGAACCCATGCCCTAAACCTACCAAATTGATTTTCCAAACCCTAAAATTTCTTCCCAATTGATGTTGGGAACTCTTCAATACATTCCCCTAGACCATTTGAAATTTTCAATTGGGTCTAAACCCCACTTTAACCCAACTTGGACCCATGACCAAACCAAACCAAATTGAACCAAATGTGGCTAAACCAACCTATCCACAGCCACTAAGTGAGCCCTAGGAACCACCCTAGATCCACCTAGCCCAAGCTAAGTGAGCCATGGACCAAGGGGTCCCCATTTTAAGGGATCTCCTCCCTTAAGTGGATAGATCCACCTTTTTCCTCACCCCAAATTCCCCCTTGCCTGGTTTATCACCATTAAACCATACTCCTTGGTTGACCTGACCCATGGCCAGCTCCCTTGTCCTTACCGGCCAGCCTAGCCATCAGAGGGAGTCAAAGCCGAGAGCCACCACCAAGTGAAATAAACCCAAACTCACCCAATTGGCCACCTCAGCCAAATCAAACTTTGGAGCTCCTCTGCCCTCCACCTAAGCAGTGGAATCCACCCACCAATAAGCCCTAGCTCAGCCCAATGGCCCTGGCCATTTAAACACCTCTTCTTGGCCACGAGAAAGGTACTGAAGGGTGTGGAAATTTTTCTCAAAAAAACCTCATCAAATCACTCCTAGAGGTTCTCCCAGCCTAAAGAAGAAGAACCCCACTGTTCTCCTGCCGTGAATCCCCCCAGTTGAGCTCAATTTTTAAGCTGAAAATCAGGCCAGAAACAGGACACTCTTTGAATGTTCACCAAATCCAAATTAACTCTTCTCACACCTTCACCAGAGGTAGAGAAGGAGTTCCCCAGTGAAAGCACCTCTCCATACCACCCGAGTTGTTCCGGCCTCCAAGCTTTGTGATCGGGCACAGTGGAAGTCAAGCTTAGACATTTCAACACAGCTTCAGGCTTCATCCCTAGCCTCCTTGGACTCCAACGAACGTGCCGAGCCTCTCTGATAGAAGCTTCACTTCTCAGAGCCAAGGTATTGCCTTCTTCTTCTTCCTGAGCTTCCAGTGATTCTCCATTTTTTTAAGTCAATTTCAATGCCTGTTTACCGTATGGATGTGTTCGTCTTCTCAAGAAGAATCCATAGAGCATAACAACTCAAAAATCCGTTGAGAATCGAGGGAGATATTAGGGTTAGAAGGTCGACGGATCACGGGACGCACCAGTCATAGACGATGACCAAGAGCCGTCTGATCGATTGTGTATCGGTTGAACGGCGGAGATCAAGTAGGACCAGAAGATGCAGCGGGACCGCGGGACGCATGGCAGCTGACTCCGGTGACTGCGTCGAATGGGAGCGCGACACGTAGAGCTTTGGGTGACTGGTTTAAGTAGGAAAATCTGATTTTTCATATTTATTTAAATACCTGAAACTTCAAAAATTCATATCTTTGAATAGAAAAATCATAAAAATAAAAGAAAAATACCCTCTTGCTCAGTGAACAGAGGAGAATAATGTGGAAAAGAAATCAAGTTATTTTGATGAATATTTTATTTTTAATTAATTATTTACTATTTTGAACATTTAAATTATCCATTCATGTATACATTTCACCATGGCATGAGACCATAGGGCTTTTGAAGCCTCTGATCTTGGGAACATTCTCTGAATTTTTTAAGATCATAGGTCATCCCTGTGGCAAGTTACGTATTTTTCAAGTTTATGTCACTGTTTTTGACATTTTAATTCCAAAAATTAGCATGTTGTTCAGAAAATTCTAGAAAACTTTTGTGAAGTCCCTTAGGACCAGAGGATCCTAGGATAATTATGGTTTGAGTTAATTCATTAAAAACAATCCTAATTGGCCTAATCACTCAAAATTGAACTTTAATTAATTAGAGTTAATCACACATTAAAATAACTTGAAATAAATTCTCCACTGATCTCTAGGGTAAGGGGAACCTCACATAAAAATTTGAACTCCATTAGAAATGTTTAACCCCACAAAATGGATTAATTAAGCCATAAAATCCAAATTAAAATTTACAAATTCATAACTCCAAAAATACATTTCAAAAATTCACCAAATTAATTTTGGGACTTCTCTGATATTAGATGAGTCAAAGAAAAATAAAATTGGAATTTTCTAAAAATTTTCATTTTTAAGCATATTTTGATATTTTTAATAATTAAAAAAAAATAAAAATCATAAAAATAATAAAAATCATAAAAATGTCATATTTGGTCCCCTAACCATTTATGAATAAACCAAATATTTTTCCCAGGTCTCAAAATAAAGATATTGAATTTTAAATGATTAAAACAATTTTTAATATTAAAAAATGTATTTTCCAACCTTTTCACTAAATTAATTCCAATAAATCAAAAAAAAATTAGAAAATTGTAAAATTTGTTTCTCTGGCTTTCTTAAGATCAGAGAGATTTACGAAAAATATAAAATCTATTTTTTAACCATTATTTTATTTTATAATTAAATAATACTCCAAAAATTAAAATAATTATAATAAATTAAATATAATTCACAAAATCACCAAAATTGGTCCAAGTGGTCCCCTGGTCATTAGGAATGTCCGATAATTTTCCTAAGGACAGAAACTTTACTTTGGTCATGTTGATGAATTTTCTTTGAAAATCCCTATTTTCCATTAAAAATAATTATATAAATAAATTAAATTCAGAAAAATCACATTTTCTCCTCTAATGTCTTAATTGACATGTGTGTAAAGTGGCATAAAAATTTTGAGTTCATTTAAGCTTAATTTAATGAGTTATAAAATAAATAAGCTTAAAGGGGCATAAAGGTAATAAAAGATTTTAACCCCCTAATTAAAATTTTAGGTTTAATCAACATGGGGGTAAAATATCTGATTTTAATCTTCTCTTAGATGATTGAAACTTTGGGAAATTGAAGGGTAGGAATCCATTAATCACTTTAATAAAAAATGAAACCTTAATTAATTAAATAATTCAAAATTTGGAAGATTAATTAAAATTGGATTATTAAAATAGGGATATAACTTAAGAGGATTTTAATTCCTTAATTTAAAAATCCCTAAATAATTCACTTAATAATATTTAACTCTTAAACTTAAGAGGATAAGTGGAATTAATAATTAAATGATTAAAAGTAAATAATTCTTAGTTTGATTAAAACCTACATCATTAAATAATCTAACAATTGATTAAAACCTAAAATTAAATAATTAAAAAGTAAATTAAAAATATTTGAAACTAATTAAAAAATCATTTCAAAACAAACTTAAATCAAATTTGCAAATTTTAAATAATTCTAAGATAACTTACTTTAAAACAAAATGCAAAAAATTAAATTAATTAATATAATTAATCCAAATTAAATCATCAAAATTTAATAAATAATTTAAACACCATTCTGAACTTAAAATCATTGATTAAAATTTCATAATTAAATCACATTAAAATAAAACATCAACTTTAACTTCAAATCACTAAAAATGTTTAACAAATTAACTTGCCTCCAAAAGCTTTAAATTATTATAACTAATAAATGAAGCCTTAAGTGAAATGTCACCTCACTCATAGGATAATCAAACATCCTAGTTCACTGAGCAAACAAACAAAGCTTAACCAAACCCTTGGATGATCAATTCACCAGTACAATGAAATTCATTTGGACTCAAAATAATCTCAGAAGTATTGAAAATATGTTTAGGATTCGTCTTAAGCACTTCCTCAATATGATGAGATGTTTTAGAAGAACAATTGAATTTAATTGTTCTTTGATGAAGAAAATCATCCTTAACAAAATATAAGAACCTAGACGTCATAGGAAATGACTAGCTATAGGATTAAGATTCTGGTAGACAACCAAAACCCTTCCTTTAGTCTTTACCTAGGTATTTGTTGAAACATCAAAATGCCTTAACATGTGTTTTAAAGTGTAGCTTGGAAGGACGAGAAGACTCTCCAGGTACGCTTTTATGTTATTGCAATTTACTTTATTGCACTGCGCTTTACTTTTATTGCATGTTAAACAAGACTGTTGCATGAAAACCAAAACCCTTAGGATAGCCACAAAACTGAAACCCAAACTAAATTAAAAGTCACTACAAGATAAAATTCACCGCCACAATATTTCAAAAGATAATACAACTCAAAATTTAACCACAAACAGAACAATAAAACTACAATTGCAACTAAATTAAAACGTCTCATTGAGTGATTGGGAATAGCTCGAATGATGTAACCCACGTGTTGCTAACAAGATTTCCCACGGTCTAAATGAAAGTGTGGAACTCATTTAGTTGAGTTTAGCAAATTCATCTTGACTAAGTGAATTCGATGAAAATAACGGTCTTTGGGATGACGGAACCGTGGGATCTTAATCGGTTCTGTTTAAACAACTTTAAGATTTGTTTTAATTAAAACACTAAAAGCCATTTGGACTTTAAGATTTCTAAACCATAACACTTCTCTCATCTCTTGATTTTCATCTTTGAAAACTATACCTCTGCAACAACAAGGAGCTTGGAGCACGGTGGGCAGCACGAACATCTTCTTCAGCAAAACTCAGGTCTACATCAGCTAAACCTTTCTTAGAATTAAACAACCAAGCCATAGGATTTCGAGGTAGTTTGCCTAGTGCAACATAAATCCTCAACTTTCTGTTAGGCATTTGCATAATCATGCTATGTAAATTAAGCCCTAACGGTCTTAGGATTCTGAGGTAGTCGTTTGGTAAGACACAAACCCTCTCATTTTTGAGGTCATTTGCATGACTATGTCATACAAATATGAGACCTAAATAAATAAAATTGGTGAGATTGCAACATTAAACATTATTCCCAAATTGAAGCCCAAACAATAGGATAGTTTGGGATGTTGCCAAGATTCTTCTTGGATCCTCAAACTTCTCCTACTTCTCTTCCTTTGGACTCCTGAAAATAACTGTTCCAAATTTGAGCTAACCCCTTTTTAAATTTCAAAATTCAATCATTTAAAAACCTTAAGCTTTGAAATTCTTGAGAGCAAAACCACTAATCATTATCGAGAGTTTTCTTAAGTGATTCCCGTCACTTAAAATGTAATTAACTATAGGGGCTTGCCCTCATAGGGAACTTTAAGAACCCAGGTAATATAAACCCTACTTAATTTCTTTATATTAAGCAGGGGAATTTGTCGGCTTATAAAATTGGTTCGTAGACCAAACGGATGTCACAAATCTTCTAGTTTATTTAACTGAGCCCCATCATCAAGCGATGTGTACTATTCTTCAGGATAGATACACGGTTTGTGGTGTGGTGCTCGTTTATATAAACTATTTGGGATGTGAGATCGGTTTAATTTCATATCTTAAAACTTTCAAAATTAAAATTATTTTCAAAATTAA
The DNA here is from genome assembly GCA_022702705.1 of Papilionanthe hookeriana x Papilionanthe teres. Taxonomy (NCBI): domain Eukaryota; kingdom Viridiplantae; phylum Streptophyta; class Magnoliopsida; order Asparagales; family Orchidaceae; genus Papilionanthe; species Papilionanthe hookeriana x Papilionanthe teres. The sequence goes on from CM040428.1 coordinate 146,913,575, forward strand.
ATGCTACTTTCCAAAATATATATATTTAAATTAAATTTAAAATCTAAAAATCCGCCGACAATTTCTGTAGGCGACACCTTTTCAAAACACATAACCTAAAAATATGCCGACAACTTTTTGGCGACTCCGCTGGGGACTAGTTCCTCTCTCCATTTTGATCGGATGGTTTTGCTTTCATAAATCGGTAGTAAGTCCATACCCCTAGTGGATCAGACTACCATTCTTCTGTTGACATATCTTGTTCATTTCTGTCTTGAACAAGTATGATCAACTCTTCTTGGATTTTGGAGCCACTGTTTAGACACCCCTAAACAGAGAGGCTCCGAAATCCTCCTTTTGATACCTCTCCAAAGAGGCGAGGTAGACCCCAAATAGGTGTTAGTTTAGGAGCGGTCCTTCGAGTTGGCAAATCCTACAAGACTTTCCCTTCCTTTCTTAGCTCTGGATTGGGTCCTTTATCCTCTCTAATCTCCTTTCATTTTTTAACGAACTAACCAGCAAACTCTTTTTTAAATCATAAATGCATAAATAAAACTTAAATAAATTGTGTTCGGACTCTTTTCAATTTCTTTTTTTTTCGTCCTGACAAAGGAAGCATAATTCAGGACTGATAGTCGAAACATGCCTTGCAGAAGATGCCTGCACCGAAGCTGATCTTCTCTTTCACCAATGGGTTAGACTTAGCTGTCTAACAGGACGAACTACCTAGCGATGCAATCATCTGCTTTGGACAAGGGTTTGACAATACGGACGTTAAGTTTGTCGATGTTGCTCTTTTCGCACTGATGAATAAAGTGCCTGAGACTGAAGAGCCTATGTGGATATTAAGAGCATGTGACCCACAAATTTATATTATGATATTTTAATTTGATTGCGACGAAGCCAAAAACTTGACCCCACTATATTATATGTATAGTAATTATTTATGTTGTGGATGCTACGCAAGTATACGTATCGTATCAAGTAATACAGGGCTCTAGTGGAGTCCTGGTTATCGATCCCACGAGGAAAGAGAAAATTAAATAACAAGTAATTTTAAAATAATAATAATAATAATAATAATAATAATAATATACAAAAATTTGGAATTCGAATTTAAGCGCAATAAAGTAAACTAAGTATTTTAATTAGATAAATTAACTAAGTAGAAAATTAATACGTATTGAAAGTGCGGGAAATAAAACTAATTGCTAAATAAGTCTTAACTATTCGGAAAAGTATCTTACCCCTTGTTTAGAAATTTAAGTGATTGATGAATTTAAATAGATAATTTCAAGGTATTGTGACAAATAGGAGCATTCCTATTCTTTACCCTTTTTGTCCAGTGTAAAGAATATTGACTAATCATATGTTTGATTGCGAATACGCAGCTAGGTCGGGAGGATACGACCGCCACTTTAGAGCTCCCATGTTCCCCGCGCACGAGGGCTAACATCTACACTTCAACTCTCAAACAATAGGACCGAATTGAATATTTTAGTACGTCACACTAAAATGCTCAATTCTACGCCCAGTGATATTATTTCCTATTTATTTGCACCCTCCTTCCAAGGCTTTTGAATTCCCGAATATCAGATGTAATTTTTACTATAGTTGATAATCAACATATTTTAACAAATCAAATGGCCAGTTTGAAAGTAAATTAAGTTTTAAGTAAAAATTATCACAATTTATTGATATATATATAAATACTTCTATTTTTAGTTCATCAAATCACTTAATTTCATAACGAGGAGAAAGACTAATAAACTACTCAGAATGCATGGGAACTAAACTACGCATGGATTTCATTTAAAGTTAAAAACAATAAATACAAATACTTATCTTAATTTATCTCCAAGCAGACTCCTCGCAGTTCCTTTGACTCTTCCTTCCAGTACAGCAAAACTCACTAAAAACTCATTAACTCACTAAATACTCACTTATAACACTCAAGGACTCTCTAAGACACACACTAAGACACAAAACTTCACACAAAACTGGACACAATAACACACTAAAGATTTAATTTCGGCTTCTATATATAGAGGTGAGCAAAGGACCAAGAGGTGTGTAAGCATCCCTTCAAAAAGTGTCCAGGTTCAATGTATCTGCACCATTTGAACTATCTCGCCGTCGGCGACGAACTACCTTGCTGTCGGCGAGGCTTTTGGAAGATCTTCAAACCGCTCGGGCTCGCTGTCAGCGAGACAGTTATTAATTCTTCAGAATTTTCTTCTCGTAACCTCGCCGTCGGCGGGCTCGATCTCGCCTTCGGCGACTCAGCACAAATTGCATGATTTTGCTCCAAATTCGCTCCTTTTTATGATTTTTGCTTTTATCACCTAAATTCTTTATTCCTGTAATAAAATAAAGAAAATACCCTTCTTTAAAGTGCAATTTCTTCAAAAATAGGTATGAATTTCTTAATAAATTTTTCAGTGATCAAAATCCCCCAAACTTACTTATTACTTGTCCTGAAATAATTTTAGTACTACATAAAAATAATGAGTTTTATAATAAGATTTTTCAATTTAAATAACTATGAATTAGATTAATTAATATCATAATAAAGTTAAATAAAAATAATTCATGTAATTTAATTAATCTTATAGAAATAAATTATTTAGTCATCAGGTCTAAGATTTCTAGCTTACTATTCATTTTAGGAATGACTATATTTAAAAGAATAACTACTTAAGATATTCATATGATAAGAAATTCAAGAAAATACTATTAGGTAAAATTCTAATTCATAAACATAAGTTTGGAAATATTTAAGTTTTTCCCTTTAGGTTAATTCAAATGAAGCCAATTTTTGATAAGGCATCTCCTCCAGCTTCTCCTCATTTTTCTTCCTTTTTTTTATTGAGGATTACTGTATCTGGAAAGCCTGTTAATAATTTTGAACTTTATTTTCATCTTCCTAAATTTGAATCTTAGGAATATTTCTTAGCTTATATACTTCATAGTTTTTACTTCATTGATTTTCAATCTTTTCTTTTTCACTTGAAAACTTAAGAATTTTAATTTTAGAATATAGTTTTCCATATTAAAAATAGTTTATTATATTCTTATTCCCTTTAACCAAATATTTTATTCTATTTAATTAATTAAAGCACTAGAAATATTTCATTTAACCTTTTATAATAATTAAATAAAATAATTCATATCAAATCAAATTGAAAAATTTGCTATAAAAATCATTTTTATAATAATTTGAAAATAGAAATTGAGAACAAGTTAATAACTAAATTTGTATTTTACTCCCCCCCCCAAACTTAAATTTTTAGATCTACTCTAAATAATGAAAAAGGGAAAGTAAATAAATCATACCTTTGAAGTTTAGGTATTTCTTCTTTTTTTTTCTTTGAAATTTTTGCAGGATTTTTCATTTTTCATTGAACCTGTACTGTTAGTATTCTAAATATATATATAACAATTTAAAGAAAATGCAGGGATAAAATCTGAGATAAGTATTAAATACAACAATTAAAATAACTCTATACTACACATATGAATTTCTAACATATTAAAAACAATTGTACTAAAAAATTAACAATTTTAGAAACTTAAAACAATACAAAATAAAATAAAAACATACTAAAGAAAACTAACATCCTAATTAACATAAAAACAAATGCAATTAACTAACAAAAAAACAAAAACTAACTACTATAACAATCCAGGCAAATTAATCTAACAAATATCCAATGTCTCAAAATATAAAGTACTGAATATTACAAACATAAAAAGTTTCCACAATAACTTACATCAAACAAATAAAATACATAAAGTCCTAATCTTCAGCATCAAAGTCCCAATCTATATCATCCCCTCCTTGATTCAGTAAGTCGCTGAGAAGGCCGAGCAGGGGTGATGCCGAGTGTACCGGGGCATTCGGAAAGACAACATCTAAATCTCCACTCCTATAACGACGTTCGGCTTCATAATATGCAATCTCGTATTCCGAATGTCGCTGGAGGTATTCACTATCATAATCATGTCTCCTCTCCGGATTATCGATCCTTTGATCAAAATGATCAAACCTTCTCCCCATGGTCTCTCCAAGCTGCTCAAAACTCCTCCTATGCGAGTCAATTCATTCATCAGATCTTGTAGGGTAGGGGTGGTAGGCTCAGGAGGTCCATAGCTAGTAGAGGGTATATTTCTACTTGACTGAGTAAAATAACTTCTTACTCCTGATCTCCACCCTTCATGAGACTCATACTTCTTAAGGTTAGCAGATGTAAGTGGTTTCATAGGTTCCACCCATTCTTCATCATCTCTAGCCTCAACTCCAGAGAGTTGGCAGAGTGCAAAAATTAATCCAGGGTGGCCCAATCCGGCTCCACTCTCATTTCGAGGAGTGGCCGGGATGTTCGATAAATAACTCTCCCGATGTTAATGCTTCGTTATTCTGAATGCGGAATTCGGAATTGCTTCATCTCGTGTTACCTCACTATGGTGATATGTGGGTAACGAGTAGAACAAAAAAGTAATGCCGAGGCTTTGGAGACTGGATTTTATTTAGAAAGAGGAAAATTCACTCTTTCCTGTCGCTTAATTTTCCAAACTCCGGTCCCATCGATCGAAAGTTAATGACTTCCTCTAGTGGTCCTTCCATCATTCCAAAGTTTCATACTCGCTAAAGTGCGAGTCATGAACTTCATAGAACGCGTTAATTCTTGCAGCATTGAAATCTACAAAAAACCCTCGTACCTTTACTTGGTGCATCTTCGGCGGCAGTCAAATTGACATAAAATTCTTTCACCACTTCTACAACTGCTCTATATTGAACATAACAGAAATTTTCCCAACCTCGTCCTTTATAATCCGCTCTACTTCTCCTCCCGGATTTTTGAATACCCGATCCGCAACGCACTTTCTTCCTTGTATATTTTCAAAATATTTTGCCTGTTCTCGTGCATTGATGAATCGGTTTTCATCGAACTCTACTCGACGTTTTTGTCATGGAGCCATACCGATCGATCTGCGAAAATCGGGAAAATTTTCACTAAACTTAATAATAATACTAAGAAGGCTTCCTACATCATTTGTAAGCAATTTAAATCAAATTCCATGGATTTCCACCGAATATTTCTTCCACATTTTGATTTTTCCCAAAATTTGCAATGCGGTGAAAATATATGGTGAAAATCAAAAAATTTTGTATAGGAGTGAAGCACTTACCAAGAGAAGATGAAATCCGGTGTTTTTAAGTGATGAAATCGCTTCAAATCCATGATCTTTCAAGCCCTAGGTCGGTTTTTGTGAAAATGAGAGGTTGGGGATGATGAATAGTGTTTTTGACCAGTCATAATATATGTTTTTTCCGACCTCGCTGTCAGCGAGATTTTTCTCTCCGTCGGCGAGCTAATATTTTTCAGAACCAAAAACTCTCAGGAAAAATCCGCTGTCGTCGAGAAATTCTTCGCTGTCAGCGAGATCGATCTCGCTGTCGGCGGGATTTTTCTCGCCGTCGGCGAGATTCCAAAAAATTTTAAATTTCTGAAATTCGTCACTCATTTTCGTCCTTTATTTGTCTTATATTATATTTCCGATCACATCATTTATTAATTTAATATGAAGATTAGCTACTTATACACAAATAAATTCACACAACACAACAAATTAACTTTAATATTGAAATCCATGGGATGTACAAACTAACATAATTTTAAACTCTATAATCAAACTTCAAACTTCAATTCTTACTACTAATCAACATCGCAAACCAATCCAAGACACACTAAATGTTGATACAAAACTATGACACATATATCAATTAAGTTTGAGATATTCAAATCATCACTCCACGCATAATAAAATCTAAATCAAATCAAATAACATAAATACAAACATACTATGGAAATTTTTACTACTACTCTTCAAGGTCAGAATCTTCATCTTCTCTGATATTTCCGATATGACGATGATGCACAAATAAGTTATAGAAAGGCCTGAAGGGAAATTCCGAAGCAGATTCTTCAGTGATCCAACCCTTCTGTCTCAGTAAATGAAGAAAGCTAGCTTCCAGGTGTCCAGAATGATCGAAGTGTTCCTTCATCCTCCAGTTAATGTGTTCAAATAAATCAGATATATTGTCAATTAAATCTCTCACATTCTGTAGTTCTTTCTCCATTCCATTAATTTTCTTCATAAGTAACTCCGTTTTATCTGAAATAGGCCTTGCTATAGGATGATTCTGTGAAGCTCTATCAGAGATAAATGTAATGTCTTCATTATTTTCTAAAGTAGGGAACATATCTGTAGGATCAAGCGGCTTCCAAGGTAACATAACATTTTCCCAAGCTTCATAAGAAACCTGGTACTGACTGCTTAATGCAAAAATAGTAGATGGGTGTCCTAGTTCGTGAACTGACCCATGCACTATTAAACCCAATGCAGACTTAACAATTATTGATCCCACATCAATAGGCAATCCAATTTGAATACAATAATTCAATATAGCGCATTCTTTCGAAACCTTGTTTACCCTCATAGAAGGTAACAATTTAGATGAGATGAAAAAGTGCCAGTGCTTCGAGACAGGATTCAAAAGTGATGCAGAGAAACTAACATACCCGTCTTCATGCATTTCTCAATCTTCCGTTTCATCAGTCAGATATCGAAATATCTCATTCATATTATACCGAGAAGGCACAAAATTTGAATAGTGACATACCGGGGTGTTTTCTATAGAGAATAATTCATTTACTCTTGATGGAGTAAACGTCACCCATCTTCCTCGGACGTAGATATTCCCATTATTGATCGCATGCAAGTTAGAGTAGAACTCTTTCACAACTTGGAATAACAACGGCGGACGTAGTGTAACAAAATACCTCCCGAGTCTTCGCCGCGCGATCATTTCTTCTATCTTCGTAGTGGAATTCTCTAATCCTCGATTGACAAATCCCCGTTCCTTGATAACTCTTTTCTTTACCAAAACCTTGTTGAAGATCCGCTGCGCTTCCGCACTCATAAATTTCCTCCGGTTAAACACTCCAGATTTAGAGGAATCTAAGAATTTGGAGGCCATTATGGTGAATGGAATGAATTCTAGTGAAGAAGGCAGATTTAGAATGAATTAAGAATGGGTTTTCACAAAGGAATTGGTGTTGAAACCGTCCAAATTGGCATTTAAAGTATATATAACTCATTTTTATAACTTCCTCGCTGTCGGCGGGAAGTTTCTCGCCGTCGGCGACTCAGTTATAAAAACTGCCTTTCAGGTTCTCGCTGTCGGCGGGACGAATAATTTCTTTTCTCATCATAATGGTTCGAATATGTGATGATTCTTAATAAAAATTGAGTAGTAATGTTTCAATAATATAAACTAACTATTAAGATACAATAAAAATAGATAACTAATATGGGTTGCCTCCCATAAAGGGCTTGGTTTAACGTCGTCAGCCCGACCTAATTTCAATTATTAATCGAGTTCGACTAAGCATTAAAACCTCATTATAGTTAGGTCTTATACCTTCGAAATATGGTTTTAATCTATATCCATTAACTTTAAATTTATGTCCAGTTTTTGGATCTTCGATTTCTATAGTTCCGTATGAAAATATTTGAGTTATGGTGAAAGGTCCTAACCATCGAGACTTCAATTTTCCAGGAAATAATTTCAATCTAGTATTATATAACAAAACTTCCTGTCACGGTTCAAAATTTCTCCGATTAATCTTCGATCATGCCGTAATTTCATCTTTTCTTTATAAATCCGATCATTATCATATGATTCATTTCTTAATTCTTCCAATTCATTTAATTGCAGCAATCTTTTCTCACCAGACTTCCTTCATATTATAATTATATTCTTTAATCGCCCAATATGCTTTATGTTCTAATTCAATCGGTAAGTGGCATGTTTTTCCATATATAAGCTCGTAAGGAGTCATTCCAATCGGAGTTTTATAAGCGATCCTATAAGCCCATAATGCGATTGTCTAATCTAATAGACCAATCTAACCTATTTGGGTTTACAATTTTTTCTAAAATACGTTTAATCTCACGATTAGATACTTCGGCTAATCCGCTAGTCTGTGGATGATAAGCAGTGGATATCTTATGAGTAATATTGTATTTTTCTACTAGTTTGTGAATGTATTTATTTCTAAAATGAGTTCCTCCGTCAGTGATAATCACTCTCGGCATTCCAAATCTAGTAAAAATATTTTTCATCAGAAATTTTGAAACACTCTTCGCATCACACCTAGGTAAAGCTTGTGCCTCAATCCATTTGGAAACATAATCAACAACTACTAATATATATGAGTTTCCAAACAAAGAAATAAAAGGTCCCATAAAATCTAATCCCCAAACATCAAAAATTTCAACTTCTAATATAAAATTTAGAGGCATTTCGTTTCTTCTATATATATTTCCTACTCTTTGACATTTATCGCAAGTTTTAATATATTTGTATACATCTCTAAATAGAGTAGGCCAGTAAAATCCAGATTGTAGAATCTTATAAGCAGTTTTATCGGTCCCAAAATGTCCTCCAAAATCGAATGATGACATTTTTGAATAATTGGTTCGAGTTTCTTCATAAGGTACACATCTTCTAATAATTAAATCCTTACATTGCTTATATAAATATGGTTCATCCCAAAAATAGGTTTTCGTATCATGGATGAATTTTTTCTGTTGTTGTAAAGTTAGCATAGGTGGTAAAATATTACTAACTATATAGTTTACTATATCAGCATACCATGGTATTTTCCACTCATTGATATTATATAGTTGTTCATCGGGAAAAGCGTCTATAATTTCATTTTCAATATCGGATAATTCATGATTTTCTAATCTTGATAAATGATCCACAATTTGATTATCAGTTCCTTTCTTATTAACGATCTCAAAATCGAATTCTTACATTAATAGCATCCATCTAATTAATCTTGGTTTGGAATCTTTCTTTTGCTTTAAATATTTGATAGCAGAATGATCAGTATGCACGATACATTTTTTTCCAATCAGATAAGGTCTAAATTTATTAAAACCATATACTACCGCTAATAATTCTCTTTCTATAACTGTATAATTTATTTCAAGCATCATTTAGAGTTTTACTAAGCATAGTATATAACTTTAAAAATCTTTTCATATCTTTGCCCGAGAACTCGCTCTTACGAGCATAATCACTAGCATCACACATAAGCTCAAATGGTTTCTCCTGGTTAGGTGAAACTATTATAGAGTCTTGTAATTAATTTTTCTTTTAAGAGTTCAAAAGCATTCGGGCATTCAATTGTAAATTCAAATTTCTTGTCCTTTTCGAGAAGTTGGCATAGAGGTTTAGTAATTTTTAAAAAATCTTTTATATAGCGTCCGTAGAATCCAGCATGTCCAAGAAAACTTCTTACCCCTTTTACCGTAGTTGGAGGTGGTAATTTAGCTATAACTTGAATTTTTGCAGGGTCCACTTTCATGCCATTTTTCGAAATTTTATGCCCTAATACAATGCCGCCCGCAACCATAAATTGACATTTCTCCCAATTTAGAACTAAATTTGTTTTCTCACATACTTCTAATACTTTTTCAAGATGAGTTAAGCATGTGTCAAATGATGTTCCAAATACAGAAAAATCATCCATAAATACTTCTATTCCATTGTCAATTAACTTACTAAATATAGACATCATACATCTCCGGAATGTTGCTTGGTGCATTACATAATCCAAAAGGCATTCTTCGAAAAGAGAAAGTTCCATAAGGACTAGTAAATGTAGTTTTCTCTTGATCCTCAGGAGCAATTTGTATTTGATGATAACCGGTGTATCCATCTAGAAAACAAAAATACTTATGTCCGGCTAATCTATCTAACATCTGGTCTAGAAATGGTAAAGGGAAGTGATCTTTCCTGGTGGCGGTATTTAATTTCCTATAATCAATACATATACGCCAACCGAGTAACTTGTTTTATAGGAATAAGATCGTTATTTTCATTGACGGTGACGGTCACTCCTCCCTTCTTAGGAACACGGTGAATTGGGCTTACCCAAGCATCGTCGAAATAGGATATATAATACCATTATCTAACCATTTTAAAATTTCTTTCTTAACTACTTCTTTCATTATCGGGTTTAATCTCCTTTGGGGATCTCGCTTTAGGTTTATGTTCATCATCTAAAATAATTCTATGCATACGGATTGAAGGACTAATTCCTTTAATATCTACTAAAGTCCAACCAAAAGTTTTCTTATATTTTTTTAAAGTTTCTAAAAGTTTTTGTTCTTGAGATTCGTTTAATGCGAGATGAAATAATAACTCGGTAAAGTTGAAGAATTACCTAAATAAGCATATTTCAAATTATCGAGTAATATTTTTAGCTCAAGTTCAGGAGGTTTAATAATTGATGGAACTATATTCTTGTCAGTGTTTTCAGTATTATCCAAAAATTCAAATCTTTCATGAATATAATCTAGTTCTTCATTATTATCTTCAATTAGATCAGTGTTTTCTTTTTCTAATTTATCTTCGTAATATTCCTTAAAATGTTCGCGTTGTATATGTTCAAGTATTTCCATCTGAAAACATTCATCATCTTTTTCTAGTGCAGGATATTTCATTGATTTTGCAACATTAAAGGTAACTTTTTGGTCATTTACTCTCATAGTTAATTCTCCTTTCCGAACATCAATCATAGCTTTTCCAGGTAGCTAAAAATGGTCTTCCTAAAATGATAGGAATTTCTTTATCTTCCTCCATATCTAAAACAATAAAATCTACGGGAAGATAAATTTATCCACCTTTACTAACACATCTTCAATAACTCCCTTAGGATAGGTAACCGAACGATCGGCTAATTGAAGGGTTACTTGAAGTAGGTGTAATTTTTCCTAATCCTAATCTCTTAAAAATTGATAGAGGCATTAGATTGATGCTTGCTCCTAAGTCACACAAAGCTTTTCCATAAAATTTTTCTCCTATAGCGCAGGGTATAGTGAAACTACCAGGATCTTTCAATTTTTCAGGAAGCTTCTTCTGAATAATAGCACTACACTCTTCACTAAGTGTGACTGTTTCATTATCAGTGAATTTTCTTTTCTTATTTAGAATATCTTTCATTAATTTTACATAATTTGGCATCTGATCTAAAGCTTCAACAAAAGGTATATTGATTGTTAATTTCTTTAATATTTCAAGGAATTTAGCAAATTGTTTATCTTTTTTATGTTGAGCTAGTCGTTGAGGAAATGGTGGTGGAGGTTTTTCAACGAAATTTTCATAGGTATTAAAGGATGTTCCAAGTTTGAATCTTGTTGAATTGTTTCCTTTTCAATTTCCACTTCCTCTTTTTGGCTTTTAAGTTCTTTTTGAATTTGAGGTTCTAATTCTTTTCCACTCCTTAGTTGTATTGCTTTAATTTGTTCTTTTCCTTGATCTTTAGGATTTATTTCCACATTACTAGGAAAAGTTCCGGGTATTCTATTATTTAGCGCATAGTAGCAAAATGTCCAAGTTGAGTTTTGATATTTTTAATAGATGTTCCTTGAATTTGTAATTGATTTCCTTGAATTTGTAGTTGATTTCCTTGATTTTGTAGTTGATGACCCATATTCAAAATTAATTCATCCATAGATAATTTCTTATCTTTGAATTAAGGGTTATTGTTATTAAATCTAGGTGGGTAATTAGGTTTATAGTTTGGATTTGCTTGATTAGGTTGATTCATCCATTGTTGATTAGATGTGTTATTCCAATTAAAATTTGGATGAGTTTTCAAACCAGGATTATAATAGTTTGAATAAGGGTTATTAGTTCTATTATTAATAAGCATTTAAATTTTCATAATTAGATTGAGATTCTATGATTTGTCCGGATGAGTTTTCTTCTAAAGTAGGAGAGTAGTTCATTCCAAAATGATCTAATTTCTTAGATAGCGCGAGCAATTTGAGAAGCTAACATAGATATTGCATCGTTTTCATGAATGCCGGCTATTTTTTCGGATTTACTCTATCAACGAGCCATTAGAAATTATTTGTTGCCATTTCTTCGATTAGTGCATAAGCTTCATCAAATGGTTTAGACATTAATGAATCTCCAATGACGAGATCGATGATTGATCTTAAAGATCCTACTAATCCATTATAAAAGGTTTGAATAATCGACCTAATCTGGTAGCGCATGATGTGGGCATTTCCTAAGAAGTTCTTTAAATCTCCCCCAAGATTCATATATTGATTCTCCATCTATCTGACAAAAATAAGTTATACCATTTCTAAACTTAGCAGTTTTAGATGGTGGAAAATATTTGGATAGAAATTTTTGTGATAATTCTCCCCAAGTTTTAATAGATCCAGGTGCTAACGAATTCAACGACATTTTAGCCTTATCCCTTAAAAAAAAAGGAAAAAATCTAAGTCTTATAGCATCGTCGGATACTCCTTGATATTTAAAAGTAGCACAAAGTTCTAGAAAACTAGCAAGATGTAAGTTAGGATCTTCGGTAGGTGAACCACTAAATTGATTGTTTTGTACCATTTGGATAATTGCAGGTTTAAGTTCAAATGAATCAGCAGCTACATCAGGGTTTTGAATAGTTAAATGAATTTCATGTGATGTAGGGTTGGCATAATCTCTTAATGGTCTTTGTTGGTTCATATTTTGAATTTCAGGAATATTCGTCATTTGTGTTAAATTTATAATTTGTTTCTTTTGTTTTCTAATTCTTTTAATTGTACGCTCTAATTCAGAATCGTAAGGTATTAATTTTTCGTGTCCAAATTTGCGCATACAATTTTTGAATAGATATTTGTTTATTTATTATGATTATTTTAAAATAGTCCGTTACTTTAGTAAATTTTTCTTACTTTCCTCGGCAACGGTGCCAAAAACTTGACCCACAAATTTATATTATGATATTTTAATTTGATTGCAACGAAACCAAAAACTTGACCCCGCTATATTATATGTATAGAATTGTAATTATTTATGTTGTGGATGCTACGCAAGTATACGTATCGTATCAAGTAATACAGGGCTCTAGTGGAGTCCTGGTTATCGATCCCACAGGGAAAGAGAAAATTAAATAATAGCTAATTTTAAAATAATAATAATAATAATAATAATAATAATAATAATAATAATAATATACGAAAATTTGGAATTCTGAATTTAAGCGCAATAAAGTAAACTAAGTATTTTAATTAGATAAATTAACTAAGTAGAAAATTAATACGTATTGAAAGTGCAGGAAATAAAACTAATTGCTAAATAAGTCTTAACTATTCAGAAAAATTATCTTTCCCCTTGTTTAGAAATTTATGTGATTGATGAATTTAAATAGATAATTTCAAGATATTGTGACAAATAGGAGAATTCCTATTCTTTACCCTTTGGTCCAGGTGTAAAGAATATTGACTAATCCTATGTTTGATTACCGAATGCACGGCTAGGCTAGGAGGATACCGACCGCCACTTCGTAGCTCCCACGTTCCCCTCGCCTGAGGGCTAACATCTACACTTCAGCTCTTAAACAATAGGACCGAATTGAATATTTTAGTCTGTCACACTAAAATGCTCAATTCTACGCTCAGTGATATTATTTCCCTATTTATTTTCACCCTCCTTCCAAGGCTTTTGAATTCCCCAAATATCAGATGTAATTTTTACTATAGTTGATAATCAAAATATTTTAACAAATCAAATGGCCAGTTTGAAAGTAAATTAAGTTTTAAGTAAAAATTATCACAATTTATTGATATATATATAAATACTTCTATTTTTAGTTCATCAAATCACTTAATTTCATAACAGGGAGAAAGACTAATAAACTACTCAGAATGCATGGGAACTAAACTAAGCATGGATTTCATTTAAAGTTAAAACAATAAATACAAATACTTATCTTAATTTATCTCCAAGAAGACTCCTCGCAGATCCTTTGACTCTTCCTTCCAGTACAGTAAAACTCACTAAAAACTCACTAACTCACTAAGTACTCACTTATAACACTCAAGGACTCTCTAAGACACACACTAAGACACAAAACTGCACACAAAACTGGACACAATAACACACTAAAGAAATAATTTCGGCTTCTATATATAGAGGTGAGCAAAGGACCAAGAGGTGTGTAAGCATCCCTTCAAAAAGTGTTCAGGTTCAATGTATCTGCACCATTTGAACTATCTCGCCGTCGGCGACGAACTACCTCGCTGTCGGCAAGGCTTCTGGAAGATCTTCAAATCGCTCTAGCTCGCTGTCAGCGGGCTCGGGCTCGCTGTCGGTGAGACAGTTATAAATTATTCAGAATTTTATTCTCGTAACCTCGCCGTCGGCGGGGTCGATCTCGCCGTCGGCGACTCAGCACAAATTGCATGATTTTGCTCCAAATTCGCTCCTTTTTATGATTTTTGCTTTTATCACCTAAATTCTTCATTCCTGCAATAAAATAAAGAAAATACCCTTCTTTAAAGTGCAATTTCATCAAAAATAGGTATGAATTTCTTAATAAATTTTTCAGTGATCAGCATGGTAGAACAACGGGTGCGAGAAGCCTTAGATCAATCTAAGAATGGAGCATCTATTCAAACGGGTAGACCTTACCCTGAAGAATTTGATGAAGTCCAATACCCGAAGGGCTTTGTACCACCTCTGTTTAAGACTTTCGATGGAATGGGAAACCCCCAGTAGCATGTAGCACACTTCCGTGCTAGTTGCTGCAGTGCCGGTGGGAACGACGCCTTACTTTTCCAACAGTTTGTCAGTAGCCTATCAGGGATCGCCTTCGACTGGTATGCAGAATTGCTGAATGGATAAGTCAAGACTTTTGCAGAATTAGAAAATCTCTTCGTTAAGCAGTTTGCTAGAGCTCAGCACCACATCACCATCGGTGATCTAGTGGTGGAGCGACAGAAACCGAACGAAACTTTGGTTGATTACATACTTTGATGGAGGAACCTGAGCATGAAGTGTGAACCACAGCTTCAGGAACAACATGCGGTCGATATCTTGCTTAAGAGTATCCATGGCCCGATAGCACTTCTCCTTAAGGGATTCACCATTAAGACTTTTGAGAAGTTGCTTAGCAAGGTCGGGAGCTTGCAGGAGGAAGCGAAACAGCTAATTTTCATCGACAAGACTGACAAGCAGAAGCCCGTAAAAACATTCGAGAAGAAATTAGGAACCGTTGCAGTAGTGGATAAAGGTAAGCACCGAGTACAAATACTGCCAGAGCAACCGCAACAGACTTATCAACACCCTCAATAGAATTATCAGCCTCAACAGAATTATCAGCCTCAACAGAGTTTTCAACCTCGACCGAGTTATCAGTCGCCGCGGTACGATCAACAGTCGTCTCGTCCGCTCCGTCCTCTGAAGAAACTGTTGAACAAAGAATACCCCTTCAAGGCTGAAGCAGTGGCTAAGATGTTTCGCATTTTCATGAAGACGCCTGACTTTCAGTTACCAGAGCCTAGGAAGCCTGAAGAAGTTGACAAGAAGGATCATCCAAACTACTGTCCCTACCATCGCATGATTGGACATAAAATTGAAGACTGCTTCACTTTCAAGAATTGGCTCGAGAACAACCTTCGACAAGGGAACATAATGATCCTGAAGGAATACATGAAGGAACCCCAAAAAGGAGCTTCTGTCAATTTTATCTCGGTAAAGCCTATTGTTCCGATCGACCCGTACACGATCAACGATGGATGGAGTACTGTCTGGACAAAGTCTTTAAAGAAAAATTTGGATCACATTCAAACCACTTCGGTGCACTCTTCAACTCAGAGTTTGAAACCTGTTAAGCCGGCACTATTGATTGCGATTGAAAGACCCCCTCAGGAGGAGGAGAAGATCGTAGAAGAAAAGAAGACCCACGCTCCGAAGACTAGACTAGGTGCTGCTTATCCTAGGATGGTTATTTCTGATTTAGGGAAGAAATCCCTCGAACCTCTGACTCTGTATGATTATTTGCTTGCCCCGGCGGGATCTTATAATGATGAGAGTTATGGTGTTGGCTACGTTTTGACTGTTTCTAACAATTACGTAACTAACGACAACCAACCTAATCTGAATCTCGATTTCGATACTAATAACGATTCTCAAATCATACAAAACCTAGATAACCATGACGAAGAGGATGACATTCACATGGATGTCTACGAAAGTTCAGTAGGTGACGAGTCTATTTATGAATTTTGAGGAGCTCCGATCACGATAGAGTTAGAACTATCAGACGCCGAGGCAACTTCAAAAGAGTCAGTCGCTCTGATCCAAGAGGAGACACCGGTAGACCCAGATGAAATTACTGAATTTAATCTAAGAAGCGGAAAGGTCCTACCTCCCAGATTGGGTCCAAAGGGCAAAGGGAAGCAAGTGGTTACTCAGGAAGAACCAACCCCATCAGAAGAATTGCCCGTTTGGGATGAAATGGAAGTGGACTATAATGTGCTAGCCCTTCTTTGGAAGCTACCGGCCAAATTGAGCATCTACGATGCTCTGATCCTGTCAAAGGAGATGAGAGAATCTCTGGTCAAGGCCTTGCTTGATCCAGAAATTTTCTTAGCTCAAATGGCTGGTAATTCCTTCGACGAGATTTGCTCATTGAAAAAACAGCGCGGTGTTACCTTCACGGATGATGATTTACTACTTGGAACAGCAGGTCACAACCGACTATTGTACATTTCAGTCAGTATTGGAAAGTTCACTCTCTCCAGGGTGCTAGTCGATCCGAGAGCATCAATTAATATAATAAACCTTCGAACGCTAGCCTATTTAGAAATTGATGCCCGTGATCTCAAGGCAGACAAGATGATGCTGAGTGGCTTCAACCAGAAAGAAGAAAGAGCTCTTGGATCGATAAAACTGTTAATGAAGATTGGTGAATTAGCCAAGACAACCGCAAAGTTCCACATAATTGATTCTGAGACGTCATTCAACGCTCTACTGGGTCGGCCATGGATCCATGAGAACCGGATGGTACCGTCGTCTTTACACCAATGCATAAAGTACTATGAAGGAGGACAAGAACAGTTTATCAAAGGCAATTTGCAACCATTCTCCGTGCATGAAATTGGAATCCCCGAAGATGCAGCTTACTATGCACCTCCAAAGAAAATTATCTTCTCCAGAAATGCCATACCAAATCAAGCAAAAGAAGCACGAGATGACAAAGAACCTGAAATTCTTGTTCAACAGTTACTCACCACTCCCTTACGGCGAGATGGTGAAGGTTTCTCCAGAACTCGCACCTGAGGTCGAGGCCGGGGACGAGGTCGAGGAAGAAATGGTGGAATAGTTGAACAGAAGAAACTGGTCAACGATGTTGATTGGGAGAATAGCTCTGAAGAAGAAGATGAAATCAAGAAAGAAGCAGCGACAATAAATCAGATGAAACCGCAGTTCAAGATCTCTCTTGAAGATGAAAAGAATGAAGAATACAAATCGATGTACGAGAAGATAGACCACTATGTGCATACTATGACCCTGACCCCGATCCATTCTAACAAAATCGAGGGTATGGTGGTTAAGGAAATACATGGTGGTAGTACTAAACCAATTAAGTTCTATCGTGGTGCTTCTTCTTCCAAAACTGAAAAAGATGTACTATTTAAAGATGTTACTTCTTCTGAATTAATGGAATTGTCATTTGAGTGGTATTCTCCCTGTGTTCAAAATTTAATTCAACGTGGTGTCTTACCTAAACAGTGGTCAAAAGGTCAATCACAACACTTTGAAAAGTTATGAAACAATGTCAGTCAGCCTCCAAATTCAAAATATTGTCTTGGATTCGGCACAGTAGGATCAGTTGATGATACAGGATTTTTCTTGGTAGTCACTAGTTAGCCTAATGAAGACTGCTTGGAAGTTTCAGAGAATCTTGAAGATCTACCATTCGGAGATGCTCCGCCAGAATTTGAAGAAAAAAATTAAATCTACAATAGACGAGTTAATGGAAGTTAACTTAGGTACTAGCGAAGAGCCTAGGCCGACCTTTGTTAGCTCCTTACTCAATAAAGAAGACTCCAAATAAATGAGCAAGCTATTAATGGAATTCAAGGACTGTTTTACTTGGAATTATGATGAAATGCCAGGATTAGCTCCAGAGGTTGCAGTTCATAGACTAGGAGTGGATCCCACTGTCGTTCCAGTTAGACAAGCTCCCCAGAATGCGTCTAGAGATTGAATAACAAGTTATAGCTGAAGTTAAGAAACTAATTGACGCTAAGTTTGTCCGTGAAGAACAATACCCAACCTGGTTAGCCAATGTGGTACCAGTCAGAAAGAAGAATGGACAGTTCAGAATCTGCGTAGATTTTAGAGATTTAAATAAAGCACTCCCAAAAGACGAATTCCCACTACCAATTCTGGAATTGATGATTGACATCTCTTCAACACATGAAGTCTTCTCTTTCATGGATGGATCATTAGGATACAATCATATAAAGATGGCACCAGAAGATGAAAAGCTCACAGCCTTCTGAACGCCAATCGGAATATACTGCTACACAGTAATGCCTTTCGGATTGAAGAACGCAGGAGCAACTTACCAAAGAGAAATGACAAGGATCTTTGATGTCCTCATTCACAACTAAGTCGAGTGCTACGTGGATGATGTGGTCATCAAAAGCAAACTGAAGGAAGGTCATTTGTATGATTTGAGAATTGTTTTCAAGCGATTAAGAAAATTTAATCTTAAAATGAATCCCTTGAAGTGCTCCTTCGGCGTCACCTCCGGGAAATTCTTAGGATTCGTTGTCCGGCATCGCGGAATTGAAATTGATCTGGAAAAGATTAAAGCTATCTTAGAAATGCCGCCTCCCAAAAGCTTGAAGCAATTACAATCCTTTCAAGAAAAATTGGCATATCTTCGACGCTTTATCTTGAACTTGTCAGGTAGGTGTCAGCCCTTCTCGGCTTTGGTTAAAAGGACGCCAAATTTATTTGGTAAGAGAAATGCCAGCGGGTCTTCGAGGACATTAAGCGATATCTAATGACACCTCCTGTCTTAGTAGCCCCAGTCTCGGGTAGACCGTTGATACTTTATATTGTGGCTTTAGACGACTCCCTTGGAGCCCTGTTAGCCCAGGTCAATGACAAGGGAAAAGAAAATGCACTCTACTACTTAAGTTGTCCTCTGATTCCGACGGAAATAAAGTACCCTCCAATTGAGAAGCATTGTTTGGCCCTGATCTTCACAGCTCAAAAGCTCAGGCATTACATGCTTTCTCATAAGGCAAACTTATTTCAAAAGCTAATCTGTTGTAATATTTGATGACTCGCCCGACGATTTCTGGAAGACTTGCTAGGTGCTCAATTATACTATTGCAATTCGATATAACTTTCGTCCCTCTTCGTGCAGTAAAAGGACAAGTCCTAGCAGACTTCCCCGCAGCACATCCTTTGCCGGTAGAATCGCCTCTCAATGATGACTTGCCAGATGAGTAGATAATGAGCTTAGAAGATGCCGATGATCAGTGTTGGGAATTGTACTTTGATGGAGCATCTTCAGCGTAGAAAGACAGAGAATCGCAAACGATAGTGCCCGGTAATGCAGGAATCGGACTAATCTTTATAACACCGGAGCGGTGGATGTTAAGATACTCCTACCACCTGACAGAGCCGCGTACAAATAATGAAGCAGAATATGAGGCCCTCATAACAATCTTTCAGATGGGGATAACAGATATCAACATCTACGGAGATTCACAGTTGATTATTCAGCAGATTGCTGGACAATACAGAATTCTGAAACTGAGGCTCGAGCAGTACTTTCAGTATGCCATGAAATTGCTAGAGCAGATTCCGAACGTAATAATCTACAAGATTCCCAGAAAAGAAAATGCTCTTCCAGATGCGTTAGCCTGCCTCGTAAAAGAGTTTGCCTGCTTACAGGATGAATCAGTTGAAGTGTCAGCTCAGGCACGTCAGGTTCTCTCACAGCTCGACATGGACACGATACACAAATCAGAAGAAGAAGGAGAGACAATTGTAGCAGTAATAGAAAATATAGAAGACTGGCGTCAACCATTAATAGATTATCTACAAGCAGGAAACCTACCGGACGATAAGTCGTTAGCCTATTAAATCAAGAAAAGAACTCTGTCTTATGCATTAATTAACAATACGTTATACAGAAGGTTTTTTGACCAGATGTGGCTAAGGTGCCTGAGCGGGTCCGAGGCTCGTGATATTGTTAAAGAAGTACACTCAGAACTTTGTAGCACTCATCAGTCAGGTCTGAAGATGAAAAAGAAGATTAAAAGACTAGGGTACTACTGGCCCTCAATGATGACCTACTGCATGAAGGCCGCCAACAGTTGTCACCAGTGCCAAGTGCATGGAGTGGTTCTGCATCAACCTCCAAATGTGCTACATCCGACAATCACGTCGTGGCCATTTGAATGTTTGGGCACAGATATTGTGGGCCCAATAGAACTGCCTTCTTCAAGAGGACATCGCTTCATTCTCGCAGCTACAGACTACTTTTCCAAGTGGGCAGAGCAGTACCACTCAGGAGTGAAAGCGCATCACGTACTACAGTTCTTCAAGAATCAAGTCGTCTACTGCTTCGGGGTATCGTGCAGAATTATTTCAGATAATGGGTCCCCGTTCAGAAGCATGAAAATCAACAATTTTATTAGAAGGCATGGGATCGACTGGCATTATTCAACAATCTACTACCCAAGAGAAAACGGCTTGATCGAGGCTTTTAATA
Organism: Papilionanthe hookeriana x Papilionanthe teres; assembly: GCA_022702705.1. NCBI lineage: Eukaryota > Viridiplantae > Streptophyta > Magnoliopsida > Asparagales > Orchidaceae > Papilionanthe > Papilionanthe hookeriana x Papilionanthe teres. The sequence continues at coordinate 146,934,238 of CM040428.1, forward strand.
AAACTCTCGTCCAAATTCTAAAGAAAACCTTGGACGACAACAAAATAAATTGGCACGAGAAGTTGTTAGAAGCCTTATGGGCCTACAGAATGACTTTCAGGACTCCTACTCAGTCTAAGCCCTATGCTTTAGTGTACGGGTCCGAGGCAGTTCTACCCTTGGAAGTTCAGCTCTCATCACTCAGAATTACAGTTGTGGAGAAGATCACTACAGAAGAAAATGCCAGATTACGGCTGGAGGAATTGGAAAACTTGGAAGGAAAGTGACTTGCAGCGCAACAGAATCTCGAACTGTATCAAGCCAAGATGATCTAGGCCCACGATAAACTGGTCCGCCCAAGGACATTCAAAGTTGGTGACTTGGTTCTAGTTCTCAGAAGGCCTATTCTTGCACACCGCAAGATAGGAGGTAAATTTGAACCAACTTGGGAGGGGCCGTTCATGGTTGAGACAGTCTACTCAGGAGGTTCTTACCAGCTTTTGAATTGCCATGGAGAATGATTTATGTTTCCAATCAATGGATGATATTTGAAGAAGTATTACACAACCTGATGTTTTGAAGAATGAAATTTCATTCCTAGAAGCACGAGTAGAGTAATCACTTATAACTGGGTCCGAACCCGAAAAAAAATGAATGATAGAAAAAATCATAAGAAAAAGAATGTATTAAAGGAAAACATATGCAATTGAAATAATATTAAAATTTTGACTCTTTCTTTCAAGCCCAGCTCATTCCTGATCTTTTCCTATCTTCTCTTACTCTTATAAAATTTGAAATAATTAAATAAGAAGTTTTTCATTAATAAGTAAGTTTTCTTATTGTTCTCGTCCTGAGTACAACCCCTGATCCTTTCCTTGTTTTCTTTACAGGGAAATGTCGAGCAGGTAGCTGTTCCTAAACTTTAAGGATGGCGTAAGTCTTGCATTTAACAAAGAAGAGATGAAAGCTGACGCTGTGATAGAGGTTGGCTCGAACCTTGCACAGCTAAAGTTAGAATATGAGGAAACTACTTGGACTGCTGTGGATCCCGAACAGTTCCATGGGAAGACAGTGATGAGGCTCAACAAGAAGGCTCCCCAAGATGCGAACAAGAAGAGAAAGATCAATATGATAGAGGAAAACAAGATGAAATCAGTGATAACGTCCACAGAAGGAAAGCTTGTCAGTGCTGCTCCTACAGAGATTCAGGGAGAGAGGAAAGCCACCCTGACCCCAACTCAGAGAAGAAACAAGAATCTCCGTATCGCCAAGATGCTGAAGAAATTAACAGAAGAGCAGAGCAAGGAAAAAACCCCGACAGCCGTGGCAGTTACCCCAAGGAGGCCAGTCCTCAGGAGCACCATAGCAGAGGTTGTTCCGGATGAGGTTACTATAGAGCCTACACCTGAGATAGTGACGATCCCAGGAGAGCGTGACGGTGTGCAGCCATATATCCCACAGTACGTCATTAGACCCAGACAACTGCAGATAATTTCAGAGCACGAATTAGAGATGATCCAGAGGGTGCAGAAGCAGAATTTTGAATACTTTCAGAGATCAGAGGCAGATATGTCAACATCCTGGAAGGACTGGAGTTACATACGGATGTTTTCTCTCACTACGAGCAGAGTGAAATTGTAGACTACGTCAATGAGCTGAAGAAACAAGGTCGTGCAGGACAATTACGTAGCAGGACTTACTCCGAGCCAATGAAATGGAAACGAGACAAAGGGAGGATTACAATCCAATTTGGATGTTGTTACAACTTCGCTGATTACAGGAAAGGAAATCCGCCAGGGATACTCCGCAATGATGAAGTGGATACAATGCTGGTTTTAATTAAGAAAATGATAAAAAGGATGGTGGCTTGGCGAGTCCTACCCGCTGATTGCATACCGAACAGCTGTATTATCAACATCTATGCAGAAGGAGACTGCATCCCACCTCACACAGATCATCATGATTTTGTAATGCCCTTTAGTACAGTTTCCTTCATCAACCAATGCAACATTATGTTCGGGATAGAACTCCGGATAGTTCGGCTCGGCGAGTTCCGAGGGCCGGTGGAGATACCTCTACCGGTAGGCTCTATTCTCGTACTACAAGGAAATGGTGCTGATGTAGCAAAGCACTGCATACCGGGAGTTCCCTACGAGCGAATCTCTGTCACCCTCAGAAGGATGGATGAGAGTAAAGTTTCGGTCTTCTTCCAGCCAGATCCAAAACTAGAGAATTTGCAGCCCTACGAGCTGTAGGCTACATAGTAGTAGCACACCTCTAAAATACACTTACGTGGGATTCTCCTCTGGAAAGTGGCTTAGAAGGTGATATTATTACCTATGTGGTTTACTTTTCAGACATGGATGAATCAAGCAGACAATTTTGTCAGATTACACGAAGATATCAATGCAGTCTGTGTTCAGATATATATATGAACTTTTGTCAAAGTTTGTTTTTAGAAAGATGTATCTTCGACATTTTAGTGGAAACAAACTTTGTGTTTTGCCTTTAGTTTTGTACAATTCACTGCAAACGCCACCAGATCTTAGTTTAACTCAATCTTAAAAAAGGAAAGTTGGACGAAGAACGATTTGAATGAAATAAATAACACCAAAATAAAATTTGAATTCAAATTTTGAATAAAACACAAACCAAGACTCAAAACAGATCAACTTAAAACTTCAATATGTGAACCAAGTAAATCAATTAAAATCCTAATCAAAGTGAAATTTCAATCGAAAACGAACTAAAACAAAATCAAATCACAAAAAGCAATGAATATTGAAAACGAAATTCCCGAATCCGATTTCCCTAGCTTCCGGCGGTTCTCGAAACCTTTTCGACTCTCTGTGATTTTCTTCCCCCTTCTTGAGAAGGCCAACTAAGTCTACTGACACAAAACCACAAAATTTTTAATTTGGTTCTGATGGCAAGGATTCATATCCGTCACCAAAAAATTAATCTTCAATCAACTCTCTTGGGATGTGAAACTCTTTCATGTCTCATTCAAATCTTCCACTAAACTAAAATTTCCACAGAATCTTCAAAACCAAATCAATACCAACTTTTGGGATTGGTACCTAAATTCCAATTCCCGTCCTTCTGAAACTGGCACCTAATTTCCTGTTCTCTTTTCGAGATCGATACTTCAATTTTGATTCTCTCTTATGAATTCCCTCCAATCTCGCATCCTATCCGAGAAACTTTTCTGCACTCTAATCCTCCGACTCGGGTATAAGACTGCTAAGGCAACCTGATCTCAAGGTCCCTAATCTCGCATCCTATCCGAGAAATTTTTTTGCACTCTAATCCTCCGACTCGGGTATAAGACTGCTAAGGTATCCTGATCTCGATGTCCCTTATCTCGCATCCTATCCGAGAAACTTTTCCGCACTCTAATCCTCCGACTCGGGTATAAGACCGCTAAGGCATCCTGATCTCGGTGTCCCTAATCTTGCATCCTATCCGAGAAACTTTTTCGTACTCCTGAAATTTTCGGGGTAGGTACCTAAATTCTGACTCTCTTTTTGAGATTGGTACCTAAATTCCAGTTCTCATCCCTTTCGAGATCAGTACCTAAATTCTGATTCTCATCATTTTAAGGTCGGTACCAAAATTTCGACTCTCTTTTTGAGATTGATACCTAAATTTCAATTCTCACTCCTTTCGAGATTAGTACCTAAATTCTGATTCTCATCCTTTTGAGGTCGGTACCTAAATTCCGCTCTCTTTTTGAGATTGATACCTAAATTTCAATTCTCACTCCTTTTGAGATCAGTACCTAAATTCTGATTCTCATCCTTTTGAGGTCGGTACCTAAATTCTGACTCTCTTTTTGAGATTGATACCAAAATTTCAATTCTCACTCCTTTCGAGATAAGTACCTAAATTCTGATTCTCATCCTTTTGAGGTCGGTACTTAAATTCCGACTCTCTTTTTGAGATTGATACATAAATTTCAATTCTCACTCCTTTGAGATCAGTACCTAAATTCTGATTCTCATCCTTTTGAGGTTGGTACCTAAATTCTAACTCTCTTTTTGAGATTGATACCTAAATTTCAATTCTCACTTCTTTCGAGATCAGTACCTAAATTCTGATTCTCACCCTTTGTGAGGTCGGTACCTAAATTCCGATTCTCTCTCCGAGGCTAGTACTTAAATTCCGGTCCTCATCCCTTTCGATCAGTACCTAAATTCTGATCTTCTTTCCGAGGTTGGAGCCTAAATTCCAACTCTCTTCGTCGAGACTAGAGCCTAAATTCTAGTTCTCTTTCAAATTCTGAGGTTAGAACTTAGGTTCCGATTCTCATTCCAAATTCTGAATCTTAACGAAATCTACCTTAAAGTCAATCTTAAACTGAACTTTAACTAAAATTGAAACTCAAATCAATTTGAAACTTGAAATTGAAACTTGAAATAAAAATGAAACGAATCTAAATCTAAGCTCTCCAAGTCTTGTGATTTGGAATTCACCTTCTTCTTCCCCAGCGAGGGTTTAGGAATCTTTAGTCTTGGAGAATCACCCGACACTCCCCAGCAGATTTCTTCTAAGCTCTATTCTCAGTGGGTCACTTAGACGTTAGTGTTGGTTTTGTTGATCTCTTTGATCAACGCCAATACACGCGGTGTGCTCTGTCAGCACACCACACCTATTGAGGGTCCATTTGTTGACCTCATTTTTGGTGAGGTCTTTTCTCTCCTTAGTGCTTCTTAGGATCTAGCCATAGGTTTTCTCCTTGACTATCCTAGAGGACTAGAATTGGGACCCACCCTTCAGCAATTCAGCTACTTCTTGACTCCTCTTAGGATCCCACTGGAATGGTGACAAACCTCTAAATCACCTTAGAAGGTTAAGACCACCATGTGGATAACCAATAGTGAGCTCCTATAAGGTTGTTCAAGCCTTAGGACTCCCCTGGGTGGTCTGGTCCTGGTAAGGTCTGGTTTATGCACACTACACTCTCACACACACCATCCTTACCCATTTCTCCCCATTGGTTCATTGGAACACTCATGTGGCTAAGTCCAAACCCCTAGCTCTTTGGCTAAGAGGGTTGGAAACAACCCACGAGATGTTTAGGGTGGACATTTCTTGGTCCATGACTCACTTTAAGCTTCATCATAATGAAAATTCATCTCTTGCCAAATGCCTGGTTGTGACATTGGGTCCTTCAAACCTACCTAAAATTACCTAAATGCCCCGAATTTTCCAAAGATTCCAAAAATTACCCAAAATTCCCAAAAATCCTAAAAATCATTTTGAAACAACCCCCACCTTTTAAATTTATCAAAATACCCCAATACCTTCCAAATAACCTCTTTATACCCTAAAAATACCCTTTTGGCATAAATTTTCAAAAATTCCAAAAATTCCCAAAAAATTTCAGAAAATCTCAAATATCTCCAATTTCATTTTGTTCAACTACATCATAGCCCAATTTTGCCAAAATAACCCACTTTTATCAAAATCCCTAAATTGATGCATTTTTAACCTAAATGGACCCAATGTCACACTAAACCAACCCATTTGACCTAAATTTTGCCCAATTTTAATTCTAAACTTTAATTCAACATCATTACTATCAATATAAACCAAATCCAAATCCAAATTGATTCACATTTGAGTTTAATTCCATTTGAAATCCAATACCCCCATTTTAGCCCAAAGAGAACCCATGCCCTAAACCTACCAAATTGATTATCCAAACCCTAAAATTTCTTCCCAATTGATGTTGGAAACTCTTCAATACATTCCCCTAGACCATTTGAAATTTTTAATTGGGTCTAAAACCCACTTTAACCCAACCTGGACCCAAGTTGATTCAACCCTCCCAAAATTAACCAAAATACCAAAATCTACCAAATTGACTTTCCAATTGAACTCAAAACCTCCCCATGTCTTCATGAAATTTCTTCAGGGCAATCACCTCTTCAAAATTGCTCAAAACATTTGAACTGAAATCGAGACCTAACTCAAGTTAGCCCAACCCAAACCCAAATGAGCCAAATTGAACCCATGACCAAACCAAACCCAATTGAACTGAATGTGGCTAAACAAACCTATCCACTGCCACTAAGTGAGCCCTAGGAACCACCCTAGATCCACCTAGTTAAGCTAAGTGAGCCATGGACCAAGGGGTCCCCATTTTAAGGGATCTCTTCCCTTAAGTGGATAGATCCACCTTTTGCCTCACCCCAAATTCCCCCTTGCCTGGTTTATCACCATTAAACCCTACTCCTTGGTTGACTTGACCCATGGCCAGCTCCCTTGTCCTTGCCGGCCGGCCTAGCCGCCGGAGGGAGTCAGAACCGAGAGCCACCACCAAGTGAAACAAACCAAAACTCACCCAATTGGCCACCTCAGCCAAATCAAACATTGGAGCTCCTCTGCCCTCCACCTAAGCATTGGAATCTACTCACCAATTGAGCCCTAGCTCATCCCAATGGCCCTCGCCATTTAAGCACCTCTTCTCGGCCATGAGAAAGGTGCTGAAGGGTGTTGAAATTTTCCTCAACAAAACCTCACCAAATTACTCCTAGAGCTTCTCCCAGCCTAGAGAAGAAGAACCCCACTGTTCTCCTGCCCTGAATCCCCCAAGCTGAGCTCAATTTCTCAGCTAAAAATCAGGCAAGAAATAGGACACCTTATGAAACATCACCAAATCCAAATTAACTCTTCCCACACCTTAACCAGAGGTAGAGAAGGAGTTCCTCAGTGAAAGCCCCTTCTCCAGACCACCCAGTTGTTCCAGCCTCTATGCTTTGTGATCGAACCTTGTGGAAGTCAAGCCTAGACATTTCACCACAGCTCCAGGCTTCATCACTAGCCTCCTTGGACTCCAACGAATGTGCCGAGCCTCTCTGATAGAAGCTTCACTTCTCAGAGCCAAGGTATTGCCTTCTTCTTCTTCACGAGCTTCCAGCGATTCTCCATTTAGTTTAAGTTAATTTCAATGCCTGTTTACCATATGGATGTGTTCGTCTTTGCAAGATGAATCCATAGAGCATATGAACTCGAAAATCCGTTGAGAATCAAGGGAGATATTAGGGTTAGAAGGTCGAAAGCTCACAGTATGCACTAGTGATAGACAATGACTAGAAGCCGTCTGATCGATTGTGTATCAATTGAATGGCAGAGATCAAGTCGGACCAGAAGACAGAGCGGGACCGCGGGACTCGTGGCAGCTAACTCAGGTGGTGGCATCGAATGGGAGCGCGACACGTAGAGCTTCGGAGCCCCTGAGGTTGACGCGGCGCTGACTGGTTTAAGTAGGAAAATCCGATTTTTCTTATTTATTTAAATACCTGAAACTTCATAAATTCATATCTTTGCATAGAAAAATCATAAAAATGAAAGAAAAATACCCTCTTGCTCAGTGAACAGAGGAAAATAATGTGGAAAAGAAATCAAGTTATTTTGATGAAAATTTTATTTTTAATTAATTATTTACTGTTTTGAAAATTTTAATTCTCCATGCATGTATACATTTCACCATGGCATGAGACCATAGGGCTTTTGAAGCCTCTGATCTTGGGAACATTCTCTGAATTTTTCAAGATCAGAGGCCATCCCTTTGGTAAGTTATGTATTTCTCAAGTTTATGTCATTGTTTTTGACATTTTAATTCCAAAAATGAGCATGTTGTTCAGAAAATTCCAGAAAAATTTGGTGAAGTCCCTTAGGACTAGAGGACCCTGGGATAATTATGGTTTGAGTCAATTCATTAAAAACAATCCTAATTGGCCTAATCACTCAAAATTGAACTTTAATTAATTAGAGTTAATCACACATTAATATAACTTGAAATCAATTCTCCACTAATCTCTAGGGTCAGAGGAACCTCGCATAAAAATTTGAAGTCAATTGGAAATGTTTAACCCCACTAAATGAATTAATTAAGCCATATAATCAAAATTAAAATTTAAAAATTCATAACTCTAAAAATAGATTTAAAACATTCAGCAAATTAATTTTGGGACTTCTCTGATATCAGAGGAGTCTAAGAAAAATAAAATTGGAATTTTCTAAAAATTTTCATTTTTAAGCATATTTTGATATTTTTAATAATTAAAAAATAATAAATATCATAAAAATAATAAAAATTATAAAAATGTCATATTTGGTCCCCTAACCATTTAGGAACTAACCAAATATTTTTTCCAGGTCTCAAAATAAAGATATTAAATTTTAAATGCTTAAAACAATTTTTAATATTAAAAAATGTATTTTCCAACCTTTTAACTAAATTAAATCCAATAAATAAAAAAAAATCAAAAAATTGTAAAATTTGTTTCACTGACTTTCTTGAGATCAGAGAGATTTAAGAAAAATATAAAATTCATTTTTTAACCTTTATTTTATAATTAATTAACACTACAAAACTTAAAATAATTATAATAAATAAAATATAATTCAAAAAATCACCAAAATTGTGCCAAGTGGTCCTCTGGTCATTAGGAATGTCCCATAATTTTCTTAAGGACAGAAACTTTACTTTGGTCATGTTGATGAATTTTCTTTGAAAATCCCTATTTTCCATCAAAAATAATTATATAAATAAATTAAATTCAGAAAAATCACATTTTCTCCTCTAATGTCTTAATTGACATGTGAGTGAAGTGGCATAAAAATTTTGAGTTCATTTAAGCTTAATTTAATGAGTTATAAAATAAATAAGCTTAAAGGGGCATAAAGGTAATAAAAGATTTTAACCCCTAATTAAAATTTTAGGTTTAATCAACATGTGGGTAAAATATCTGATTTTAATCTTCTCTTAGATGATTGAAACTTTGGGAAATTGAAGGGTAGGTACCCATTAATCACTTTAATAAAAAATGAAACCTTAATTAATTAAATAATTCAAATTTTGGAAGATTAATTAAAATTAGATTATTAAAATAGGGATAAAACTTAAGAGGATATTAATTCCTTAATTTAAAAATCCCTAAATAAATCACTTAATAATATTTAACTCTTAAACTTAAGAGGATAAGTGGAATTAATAATTTGATTAAAAGTAAATAATTCATAGTTTGATTAAAACCTACATCATTAAATAATCCAACAATTTATTAAAACCTAAAATGTTAAATAATTAAAAAGTAAATTAAAAATATTTGAAACTAATTAAAAAATCATTTCAAAACAAACTTAAATCAAATTTGCAAATTTTAAATAATTCTAAGATAACTTACCTTAAAACATAATGCCAAAAAATTAAATTAATTAATATAATTAATCCAAATTAAATCATCAAAATTTAATAAATAATTTAAACACCATTCTGAACTTAAAATCATTGATTAAAATTTCATAATTAAATCACATTAAAATAAATCATCAACTTTAACTTCAAATCACTAAAAATGTTTAACAAATTAACTTGCCCCCAAAAGCTTTAAATTATTATAACTAATAAATGAAGCATTAAGTGAAATGTCACCTCACTCATAGGATAATCAAACATCCTAGTTCACTGAGCAAAGGAACAAAGCTTAACCAAACCCTTGAATGATCAATTCACCAGTACAATGAAATTCATTTGGACTCAAAATAATCTCAGAAGTATTGAAAAGATGTTTAGGATTCATCTTAAGCACTTCCTCAATATGATGAGATGTTTTAGAAAAACAATTGAATTTCATTGTTCTTTGATGAAGAAAATCATCCTTAACAAAATATAAGAACCTAGACGTCATAGGAAATGACTAGCTATAGGATTAGGATTCTAGTAGACAACCAAAACTCTTCCTTTAGTCTTTACCTAGGTACTTGTTGAAACATATAAATGCCTTATCATGTGTTTTAAAGTGTAGCTTGGAACGACGAAAAGACTCTCCAGGTACGCTTTTATGTTATTGCAATTTACTTTATTGCACTGCGCTTTACTTTTATTGCATGTTAAACAAGACTGCTGCATGAAAACCAAAACCCTTAGAATAGCCACAAAACTGAAACCCAAACTAAATTAAAATTCACTAGAAGATAAAATTCACCGCTACAATATTTCAAAAGATAAAACAACTCAAAATTTAACCACAAACAGAACAACAAAACTACATTTGCAACGAAATTAAAACGTTTTGTTGAATGATCAGGAATACCTCAAATGATGTAACCCACGTGTTGCTAACGGGATTTCCCACGGTCTAAATGAAAGAGTGGAACTCATTTAGTTGAGTTTAGAAAATACATCTGGACTAAGTGAATTCGATGAAAATAACGGTGCCGGGATGACGGAACCGTGAGATCTTAATCGGTTCTGTTTAAACAACATTAAGATTTGTTTTAATTAAAACACTAAAAGATATTTGGACTTTAAGATTTCTAAACCATAACACTTCTCTCATCTCTTGATTTTAATCTTCTAAAACTAGACCTTTGCAACAACAAAGAGCTTAGAGCACGGTGGGCAGCACGGCCATCTTCTTCAGCAAAACTCAGGTGTACATCAGCTAAACCTTTCTTAGAATTGAATAACCAAGCCATAGGATTTTGAGGTAGTTTGCCTAGTGCAACATAAATCCTCAACTTTCTGTTAGTCATTTGCATAATCATGTTATGTAAATTAAGCCCAAACCGGTCTTAGGATTTCGAGGTAGTCGTTTGGTACGACATAAACCCTCTCATTTTTTAGGTCATTTGCATGACTCTGTCATACAAATATGAGACCTAAATAAATAAAATTGGCAAGATTGCAACATTAAACATTATTCCCAAATTGAAGCCCAAAAAATAGGATAGTTTGGGAAGTTTTCAAGATTCTTCTTGGATCCTCAAACTTCTCCTACTTCTCATCCTTTGGACTCCTGAAAATCACTGTTCCAAATTTGAGCTAACCCCTTTTGAAATTTCAAAATTCAATCATTTGAAGACCTTACGCTTTGAAATTCTTGAGAGTAAAACCCCTGATCATTATCGAAAGTTTTCTTAAGTGATTCCCGTCACATAGGATGTAATTAACTATAGGGGCTTGCCCTTATAGGGAACTTTAAGAACACAGGTAATATAAACCCTGCTTAATTCCTTTATATTAAGCAGGGGAATTTGTCGGCTTATAAAATTGGTTCGTAGACTAAATGGATGTCACAAATCTTCTAGTTTATTTAAATTAGCCCCATCATCAAGCAGTGTGTCTATTCTTCTGGATAGATACACAGTTTGTGGTGTGGTGCTCGTTTATATAAACTATTTGGGATGTGAGATCGGTTTAATTTCATATCTTAAAACTTTCAAACTTAAAATTATTTTTAAAATTAAATGCTACTTTCCAAAATATATATATTTAAATTAAATTTAAAATCTAATAATCCACCGACAATTTCTTTAGGCGATCCCTTTTCAAAACATATAACCTAAAAATATGCCGACAGGTGTTTCTTAAAAAAATATTATACGCCATGAACATTATGAACTATTACTTGTTTATGAACTAGGAAATTGATAGAAATGGTTTGCTTTGCTTATGAAAACATTATTTTGTCTCTTAAAATCTCTTTTGAACTTACTAAATAAAGAATTGTAAGCATAATCCTTCAAAATTAAATAAAAAAAATTCTTAATTAACGAAGACATTTTGAAAATGAAATTTTGTCTAACATGTTATATTACCTTGTCACTTACAGAAAAATGTATGACAATATAATTCTTTTCACTTTTCAAAATGGTATGACTTTGGCATTGGACCGTCGAAAAATTGAAAAGGGAGTAAGAATTCATTTTGACCTCGATCTGCTACAACTTGAAATCATATATCAAGGATCATTGTTATATCGTGTTAATTAAGTTGAAGTTGATAACAAGACACCTGTAATAGAGTTCAAAGCTCGAGAACTATATTACATCATGGACGAACAAATTCCAGTCATCCCTCAACATAAATTTAGTACTAGAAAACTGAAATGAATAGCAATGGCTATAAACCAGAGAATCACGAAAGCATCTGTTGCTGGTATCAAAAAACTGATGCCAAGGCTTACTCGCACTCAAAGGTGAAATCTCAACAAGCGATTAAAACGACAAGAAGAAAGGCAGTTACAAAAAAAAGACAAATGGAGGATGATACATACCAATTTGAATTTTCAATCCCCAAAATCACACCCAATGAAACTTATCCTGTTTTAGGGTACAAAGTTTTGAGCCCGAAGAAGATGATCCAATTGAAAGGACCATTTTTATCCCGACCTCATACATACCAAGTCTGGACTTGACGGTGTTAGAAAGGAAGACTGATAGAAGAGATATTTCTGAAGAACAATTACGGTGAATTTGAAACATCAGACAACATTCTTCTGAGCAATTTAAACATATCATTGGACAGACTATCAAGATTCTAAAGTATTGGATTGTCAACTGTAATCAAGATTCTAAAGTTTTTCACTAAAGTATTCGATGAAGATGAGCAAGACGTTATTATTGAGCATGTAATGGAAGCTCTAGATTTGGGCCGAACTAGGCGCCTTAAGAAAAGAACCTATTCTGAGCCAAATAAATGGATACGTAGCAAAGGGTGGTTGACAATCCAGTATGGGTGTTACTATAACTATGCAAAGAACAAGGAAGGAAACCCTCCAGGGATTCTACAACATGCGCAAGTACACCCGTTGCCCACTGTAATCATCCAGATCATTAAATGACTTGTCACCTAACGGATAATGCCAGCATACTGCATCTCGGATAGTTGTCTTATCAATAATGAGGGAGACTGTATCCCTCCTCATATCGACTATTTCAAAAGACTGTTTTGCACATTATTCTTAATGAACAGATGTTCTATCCTCTTTGGGAGAGAGATAGAGATTCTCAGACTGGGAGAATTTCATGGGACGTACGAGATCCCTTTCACTTGAGAATCAGTCCTTTTATTGTAAGGGAACGACACTGATGTGGCAAAACATTGCATACCAAGCATCAGTAGACATCGCATCTCAATCATTTTGCGATGAATGCATCCAGACAAATTACCCGTCGGATATCAGGCTATTCCAGAACTTGAAGGATGAAACCTTTGGAACTACCATGACCCCTTGAATGTCCAAACCCCTGAGACATAGTTGACAAACAATGTCATGGAGTGTTAGATGTTTGTGGTTGGTCTGATAGTATCCAAGGTTAAATTAACAATAAAAGAATGACATGAAAACTTCTGACATAGGGTAAATATCGATAGTTTATAGCATGCGTACTATCTGATATATGTATATATATGTACTGTTGACTTTTGTTTGCAATGTACATTACCTTTAGAAAAGAAATAAATGTTGAAAGACACTCTCTGTTCTCTACAATGCATTAGCAGGTTCTGAAATGCCAGAGTGAATTCCTTAAATAAAAATAAAAATGTCATGATAAACAACTTGTAATGATTTACAGAGATTTACCTTTTGACCTATAAAGGTCAACTCTCCTGTGGATACACTTTTCCTTATGTTTTTTCACACATAACTTCTAGTTATTGGATATAAGACCCTTCTTGACATGGAAACATGGCATTCCTTTAATTGTTCCTTTAAGAAAGGATATAGTAGCATAGATTTCCTTCTCAAAAGAGATATATTGACATTAGACATTTTTGAGAGATGATATGACATCTTCTCTCTTTCTAGTTATTGAATATAAGACCCTCCCTAACATGGAATCATGGCATTCCTTTAACCGTTCCTTTGAGAAATGATATAATTCACATATCTTTCCTTGTAAAAATTGACATATCGGCATTAGACATTTCTGGGAGTTGATATGACATCTTCTCTCTTTCTAGTTATTGGATATTAGACCCTTCCTGACGCATAAATATGTCATTCCTTTAACTTTTTATTTGAGAAAGGATATAAGTCGCATAGTGTTCCTTCTCAAAACCAACATATCAACATTTGATATCTTCAAGAAACGGTATAAAACCTCCCTCAATGGAATATGACATCCACCTTCTCTTCAAAATAAAATTTCAATGACATTAAAATGACTTATAAACCGACAATGGATATTATGATATCCAGACCATTTCGGTCAACGCCAATATGTATGGCATGCTTCTGTAGTATTCCACACATATTATGGGCCCATTTGTTGACCTCACTATTGTGAGGATCATTTCAAAGTCAGCTTGAGATAGGAAATATACTAATATTGACTCTCACTGATTGTCATTAAACCTTAAATATTGACTCTATAAATATTTTTTAGTCCAAATGACATCTTAAAATGATTAAATCAATAATGACAAAACCTGATCTGATCAATTATTGACCCAATATGTCAATCTTTGACAAAAAGTCAATTTTGATCAAAATGGTCAATTTCTAACCCAACGACCAATCTATTGACCCTATAGATCAACTTTTAATTAAAAAGTTAACCTTACTCAAAATAGACAATTTTTTACCTAATGATCAATCTATTGACCCAATAGGTCAACTTTTGACCAAAAAGTCAACTTCCCTTAAAATTGTCAATTTCTAACCCAATGACTGACCAACCAATTGACCCAATTGGTTAATTTTTGACCAAAAAGTCAACTTTGGTCAAATTGGTCAATTTCTGACCCAATGACCAATCTATTGACCCAAGAGGTTAATTTTTGACCAAAAAGTTAACTTTGGTCAAAATGGTCAATGTGTGACCCAATAACCAACCCATTGAACTCATATGTGAGTTTTTGACTAAAAAGTCAACTTTGGTCAAAATGGTCAATTTCTGACCGAATGACCAACCCATTGACCTATTATGTCAACTTTTAACAAGAAAGTTAATTTTGGTCAAAATTGTCAATTTTGACCTAATGACCAATCTATTGACCTAATAAGTCAGCTTTTGACCAAAACGTCAACTTTGATCAAAATGGTCAATTTCTGACTTAATAACCAACATATTAACCCAATAGGTTAACTTTTGACCCAAAAGGTTAAATTGGCCATAATCATCAACCCAAGACCTAAAGACCACCACATTTATCTCATTAGTATCCTCATGACATAGAAAGACAAATTCGGTCAAAAGGGTCAAACCATAATCAAAAGAATACTACATTGGCCTTATTGGTCATTCTTTGACATAAGTAATTGAAATTTGATCAAAAAAATCCAAACATAAAACAAAGACAACCTTTCTAGCATCATTGGTCAACCCTTGACCTAAAAGGTTTAAAAAGGGTCAAAATGGCTAAACTATGTCTCTAGATCATAAAATCGGTCTCAAAGATAAATATTGACATGATCAATGTGACATTGATCAAAATGACCAAAATCTAATCCAAAAATCACCACTTTAACCTTTGGATTGACTTAAACCCTAAGATTGCTCAGTATGACCAAATCAAACTCTTAATGACAAACCCATGAAATTTATGACCAAACCAACCACGACAAGGTTGGGTGGGGCATGTTGGACGCCCTTGGACTAAAATTGATCAATTTGGGTCAACTTGTATCAATATTGGTCAACCCTAGTAAATATTTACCAAATTTGGTCAAAATACCCAATTTTAAACCAAAAATGATAAAAATTAATCAAATAATCAATCCCAAAATTATTTTGATTAATTTATTGGCTAATAATAAAAATCTCAAAATTTTTGATTAATTACATAATTAATTAAAAATGAAAATATAATTAAAAAGCCATGAAAATGAAATTTAATATGTGACAGCATTTATGACATAATAAATGGTTTTCAAAATTCCAAACTCATTGATGACATAATGAGTGACCTCATATGGGTTAGACACAACCCATATAACCCATTAAAAATAACTCAAAACAATTAACATATCATTACATACCATTTAACCATGGTAAAAATTCATTATGGAAGCATGATGATGAAGGAAATGAAGTGGCATTCTTTTTCCCCATTTCAAAGCTAGACTAATCCTTTCCGTGCAGATGAGGTGGTCAACCACCTTAAGAGTTAGATGTTATGCCTCATAAAGCATCCAATGAAGAGAAAATTGACCTAGGTCATTCTTGCATCATGAGGTGAGCTCATAAATACTATATGGAAAATTAAAAAATGGGAGGGGGGAGGTTTAGGTGTCATACTCCAACTAAACCCTAATGACATGCTGAATGGAGGATATCTTACATTCTTTGAATCATCACACACCTTTCCTCTCTCCTATAAACATAAAGCAACACATCATGATCATTTTAAAATAATCAGAAGCTAAATCATTGAAAAGATGAAAGGCAAGATTTTGTGTCATCTTCTCCTCACCAACATTAAATGATCACCAATATACATGTGGGGAAAGCTGATCTAAGGCATTCTAAGCTATCCACAAACCTCCCAAGTCATCCAAAGAATGAAAGCCAAGCGTTGAGTTAAACGTTCACCATACTTTGACTCTACATGGGTTAATCTTGAAATGATGAATTAAACTTATCCCTAAGCTCAAACCTCATCCAAGAGACATCATGAACAAGATGAAACCTCCCCAAGAGCAACCCAAGCCAGCCCAAGCTCACCCTAGCAATTTTCATGGCTATAGATAGGCCTAATCTGAGGGCACCCAAGAGGAGAGACCAACATATGAGATAACAAAGCACTGCTTAAAACCTTGAACCCTCAACACCAAAAATACTTTTTACGATCTATGCAATTGATCCCACCTGAAATCAAGCCACAAAACCTACTAATTCCCTTCAATTTGGCTAACTCAAGAGAGCCCAAAACTAGGATAAAACCCAAGTGTGAAAACCAAAATACTCTAAACCATAAATTGATGACTCTCACACCATCACAAACACCTACGATGATGAGCCCAATCGAAATTGGCCATCGCCATAGACTATAACCTAGCTATTGACTTTCTTCCCTTAAGACGAGCCACCTCGAGGTGAATCTCATACCTAGACCTGATTCAACTCCAAATTGAGTCAGGGGAAAGTTATTTAAGGTTGAGTCAAAGCTTTAGAGCCATCCAATTTGAGTTTGCATCGACAGAGGCCAAGGTATGAGTTTTTCATTCTAATGGCGTTCGGGTTCGATACATTATGAAACAAACCATTTCAAAACCCATGCATCACCGTATGGATGGGTTCGTCATCTCACCAAGATCCTATAGAAACAAATTTAGCTCGATGTCACCAAGAATAGAGAGAGATCATGTTCCTAGATCATGGACGGCTTGCAGGATCAGAATGGATCAAGGAGACATGCAGAAGCCGCCCCTTTCCGTGTTTTGGAAATGGACGGCTGTAATTAAATCCTGCTGTCTCCGCTGTCTAGGTCCCTGCAGCGGATCAGCCATGTTTCGACTGATTCAAGGACACGCGGCACCCCTAGGAATTTTCTGATTGGAAAAAGGTTTAATTTAAATTTGATTAACCATAATCCAATCAATAATACATATCTTTGCACACAAAAATCACAAAAATATGACAAGAACACCTGAACTAAGGACAATGAGCAGAACAATGTGGAATTAGAATTTTGAATTTTGAATTTATATTTGATTTTTAATTAATTAAATACTCTTTGGAGTTATTTAATTATTAAAAATTATTTATAAGTCATAAAAATATGAAGATTTGAGGGATTAATTTTAAGATTCTTAGGAACAATCTCTATTTTTTACATGGCTAGGAAAATATTCTTGGATAATATTTCCTTATTTTCATGAGATTGGACAATTATTTTTAACAATAATTCTAAAAATCGAAAAATAGGAAAATTAAATTGAAAATTGGTTAGAAATTTAGGGGAATAAATCTAAACCCTAAAATGACAGATCCTAACATTTTGTAAATTTAAAATGACATTTTTCTTATTAGAGTTGAAATTTTAAAATTTTAAAATATTAAACAAAATGTTAAAATGCCTTTAAAGTTTAAAACTCCTTATATCTAACTCATGCCACCATGAGTTAGGTTAAAATTGACTTCAAACATTAAATGGACTCAAATCAAAACTTAATTAGGGTTTATCCAACATTAACCCCAATTAACCATATTAATCCTTAACTAAATTAGGGTTAAAACAAAATTAAAATTTAATTAGGTTTAACCATACATTAAACCTAATAAATTCTCTTTTAGCCTTTATTATATTAGGCTTAGGATAAACACAAAACCTAAAATGACAAAACCTTAGCCTTTCAAAATTTTAAAATGACATTTTAAGTTAGGGTTAAATTTATTAATTGTAAAATTAATAATTTTAAAACCATAAAGTTTTTCCCCTCACCCTACTTAGTCTATTTTACAAAAGGCTAGGTCAATGTTGAGTCTAACCCCAAGTAGACTCAAGATAAACCATCATTAGGTCTAAGATCTCAAATTAGACTAAATTAAACACAGTTAAATTTTAATCACATTAGGTTTAACTAATCAAACATTAATTAAGCTTAAAACATCGCTAGGCTTAATTAAACCTATTAAACCTTAACTAAATTAGGTTTAATACAAAATCGAACTTTAATTAAACTTAAGACATTGTCGGCATATTTTTAGGTTGTGTTTTATTTTGAAGAGGGGTCGCCTAACAGAAATCTGTCGGCGAATTTTTAATTTAATTAAAATAAATAATTTGAAAAGTAGTATTTGATTTTGAAAATAATTTCAAATTTGAAGGTTTTAAGATATGAGACTAAACCGATCTCACATCCCAAATAGTTTATATAAACGAGCACCGCACCACAAACCGTGTATCTATCCCTAAGGATAGACACACTGCTGACGGTGGGGCTCGATTAAATAAACTAGAAGATTTGTGACATCCGTTTGGTCCGCGAACCAATTTTATAAGCCGACAAAATTCCCCTGCTTAATATGAAAACTTTAAACAGGGTTTATATTACCTGGGTTCTTCAAAATTCCCTATAAGGGCAAGCTCCTATAGTTAATTACATCTTAAGTGACGGGAATCACCTAAGAAAACTCTCGATAATAATCAATAATTCTGCTCTCAAGAATTTCAAAGTTTAAGTTTTCAAGGGATTGAAGTTTTGAATTTCAATAGGGAATGGATCAAGTTTAGAACATTTAGTTTTGGGAATCCAAAGGAAGAACGGTAGGAGAAATCACAGATTCGAAGTGAACTTCGGTAATTTCCCGACTAACCTATTGTTTGGCTTAGATTTAAGAAAGTCCTAATATTTATTTAAATGTTTTGATTTTGTCAATTTTAATTAATTAGGACTTATATTTATATGATAGAATCATACAAATAGCCTTGAAGATGTGAGGGTTTATGTCGTATCAGACGACTACCTCGGAATCCTAAGTCCGGTTAGGACTTAATTTGCAAGGCAAATGCCTAACAAAAGGTTGAGGATTTATGTTGCACTAGGCAAACTACCTCGAAATCCTACGGCTTGGTTATTTAATTCTAGGAAAGTTTTGCTTACGGTAGGTTCAAGTTTTCTTGATGACGATGGCCGTCTTGCCCACCATGCTCCGAGCTCCTTGTTGTTGCAGAGGTTTAGTTTTAGAAATCATAAATCAGGAGATGAGAAAAGTGTTTTGGTTTAGAGGAGTCTTAATTTTCCAAGTGTTTTTTTTGTTTTGATTAAAACAAATCTTAAAGTTGATTATAACGACACCGGTTAAGATCCCACGGTTCCATCCTTCCGGCATCATTATTTTTATCGGATTCACTTAGTCCAGATGAATTTGCTAAACTCAATTTGAATGAGTTCCACACTTTCATTTAGACCGTGGGAAATCCCGTTAGCAACACGTAGGTTACATCATCCGAGGTATTCCCGATCATCCAACAGGACTTTTTAATTTAGTTGCAATTGTAGTTTTGTGTTCTGTTTGTGATTAAATTTTGAGTTGTTTTATATTTTGAAATGTTGTGGCGGTGAATTTTATCTTGCAATGACTTTTAATTTAGTTTTGGTTTCAGTTTTAGGGTCTATCCTAAAGGTGTGGGTTTTCATGCAACAGTTGTTTATCATGCAAGAAAAGTAAAGTGCATTTGCAATAAAGTAAATTGCAATAATGTAAATTGCAAGAAAGTAAATTGCAATAAAATAAAAGCGTACCTGGAGGGTCTTCCCATCATCCCAAGCTACACTTAAAACACAATTAGAATATTTAAGCAAGTTCCTAGGTAAAGCTAAGGGAAAGGTTATGGTTTTCTACCAAATTCCTAATCCTATAGCTTGTCATTTCCTATGACGTCTAGGTCTTTGTGTTTTTGGTTTGAGGACGATTTTCTTCATCAAAGAATAATTAAATTCAATTGTTCTTATGAACATCCTATCATATCGAGGAAGTGCTTAAGACAAATCTTAAACATCTTTTCAATATTTCTAGGATTGTTTTAAGTCCAAATGGGTTTAATTATACAAATGAATTAATCGTCCGAGAATTCAAGCTTTTTTAACTTACTCGATGAACTAGGACATTTGAATATCCTATAAGTGAAGTAACATTTCATTTAATGTCCTATTTAGGAGTTATGATAACTAAAGCTTTTGAGGGTAAATTGGTGTTCAAATGGTTTGTGATTTAGTTTAATTTCCATTAATGAGTTTAAATTTGGAATAGTGTTCAAGTTATTTTAGATTTATTTTGAATTCTTTATGTCTTTCGTGATGTTATATTTAATTTAATTTAATTTAATTTAATTTAATTTAATTGAGTTTTGATTTAATTCAATATAGTTCAATTTAATTTGATTTGATGTTTAATTAATTTGATTTGATTTAATTTTAATTTGATTTGATTTAATTTAATTTAATTATTTAATTTAATTTATTTTATTTTATTTAATTTAATTTAATTTAATTTAATTATTTAATTTAATTTAATTTGATTTAATTTAATTTTAATTTAATTTAATTTAATTTAATTTAATTTTAATTTAATTTTATTTTTTAATTTTAATTGAATTTTTTTTAAAAGAGTTTAATAATTTAATTTTAGTTTAATGATTAAGTCTTTTAATATTTTAAATTTGAGTTATCATTTTAATTAAGAATTGAATATTAATGAGATAATTAATTTAGGGATTTTTTAAATTAAAGAATAAATCTCTTCCTAATAATATCCCTATTTTAATAATTCCAATTTTATTATTCTTCCAAATTTAATCAATTATTTAATTAAGGTTTAATTATTTTAAAATTGCTTAATGGGTTTCTACCCTTTAATCATTTAACTTTCAATCATCCAAATCAGATTAGGATCAAATATTTTACTTATTAATTAATTTTATTAAACCTAAAGTTTTAATTAAGGGTTAAAATTTTAATTACCATTTTACCCTTTAAGCTTAATAATTTCATAACTCACTAAATTGAACTCAAGTGAACTTGAAATTTTTATGTGACTTCACTCATATGTCAATAAAGACATGAGAGGAGAAAATGTGATTTTTCTGTATTTAATTTATTTATATAATTATTTTTGGTAGAAAATAGAGATTTCCAAGGAAAATTTAATAACATGACCAAGGGAAAGTTTTTGTCCTTAAGAAAATTAGGGGACATTTCTAATGACCAGAGAACCACTTGGACCAATTTTGGTGATTTTTTGAATTATATTATTTTTATTATAATTATTTTAAGTTTTGGAGTGTTAATTAATTTAAAAATAAAATAAATATTGAAAAATGAATTTTATATTTTTCAAAAATCTCTCTGATATCAAGGAAATCATAGAAGTAAATTTTACAATTTTCTGATTTTTCTATGATTTATTATAATTATTTTAGTGGGAATGCTAGAAAATATATATTTTTTTTAATTTTAAAATTACCTTAAAGCTTTAAAATTTAATATCTCACTAAATAGACCTAAGAAAAATGTGGGATTTGTTCCTAAGTGATTAAAATTCAAAATGTGACATTTTGGTGAATTTTATTATTTTTGTGATTTTTATTATTTTTTAATTATTAAAAATATTAAAATATTATTAAAAATCAACTTTTTTAGAAAATTGAAATTTTAATTTTCTTAGATTCCCCGATATCGAGAGGCCCCAAAACCAATTTAGTGAATTTTTGAGAGGTATTTTAAAAGTTATGAATTTTTAAAGTTTAAAATGGCTAAGTGGCTTAATCAACCCAATTAGTGGGGCTAACCAAGTCCAATTGACCTCAACTTTTATGGTGGATTCCTCTCGATCCTAAAGGTCGATGGAGAATTGATTTCAAGTCAATTTGATGCCTGGTTAACTCTAATTAAATAAAGACCTATTTTGGGTGTTTAAGCCAATTAGGGTTGTTTTAAATGAACTAAGTTAAAACCTATTTTTCCTAGGGTTCTCTCGGTCATAAAGAACATCACCAAATTTTCCTAGAATTTATTTCACAACATGCTATTTATTGGAATTAAAATACTGAAAACAGTAACATGAACTTGAAAAATCAATAACTCTTCATAGGGATGGCCTCGACTTTGGAAAATTCGGGGAATGTTCCCAAATTCGGAGGCTTCAAAAGCCCTATGGTCTCATGCCATGGTGAATTGTATACATGCATGGAGAATTAAAATAATGCAGAGAGTAAATAAATTATAAAAAATAAAATACTTGATGAAATTAAATGATTTCTTTTCCACATTATTCTCCTCTATTCACTCGAGCAAGGGGTATTTTTATTTTATTTTTCCGATTTTTCTACACGGAGATATGAATTTTTGAAGTTTAGGGAATTAAATAAATAGAAAAATACCACTAATTTTCTATTTATCCACGCGGCGCCGCGTCGGCCTCGGCAGCCTCCGAACGCACACGCGTCGCGCTCCCATTCGACGCCGCCACCTGAGTCGGCGGCCGGGCCCCGCGGTTCTCGTACGCGTCTCCTGGTCCGACGCCATCCGAGCCGTTCGTCCGCGCATGTATTGAATGGACGGCATCCGTTCATCGTCCCCAAGCGTCCTCACCCGAGAACCGTCCACACTAAATCCCTAAGATCTCACTCGATACTCAATGGATTTTTATGTTCTTATGGTCTATGGATTCGTCTTGAAGAGACGAACACATCTATACGGCTAACATGCATTGAAATTAAGGCATATGAAATGGAGAATCTCCAGAAGCTCGGGATGAAGAATTAGCTCATACCTTTGCTCAGAGAAGTGTGGCTTCAATCTGAGAGTTGTTGCACCTTCGATTGGATCCCAACAAGCTCCAGATGAAGTCTCCTCGGTCCAGTGAATTGTCCGGATGTGATTTCGACCAAGCCCGATCACAAAGCTTGGAGGCTAGAGCAACCGGGTGGCCCGGAGATGGGGCTTTTGCTTGGTGGACACCTTCCTTGGTCCGGTGAAGGTGTAGAACCAATCAATTTGGGAATTGGCTCACCTGTGGAGAAGTGTCCCGGTTTTGGGTGGAATTTCGGTTGGGAAATTGGATTTTGTCAGTGGGGATTAGGGCAAATCGACACTTGGGATCAACCGCTCTAAGGGTGGAGAAGGGTCCGGAACAATTTTGGCGAGTTTCGGCAAGGTTTTTGCTCGGCTCTTCTCATGGCCGAGAGGGGTGGAGTTTAAATAGGAGAGGGTGGAGGGCCTCCCGGGGGAGTCGAGGCATGGGATCAGCTGCTCTGGTGAGGAGAAGAACAGCCATGGTGGCCATTGGGCATGGGGCAACTCGAGCAGGTGAGAATTCCAAGCTTGGGCTCACATGATGCTCTCGGGTGTGGTGTTTTCCGGCGATCCGAGGCGGCTGGCCGGCAGGCATGGGTCACCATCTTGACCGTGGGGGTCGGGGCTTGGCAATGGTGAAGTCAATCGGGCTTGGACATGTGTAAAGTGTTTGAATTAAAATGGAATGGGGGAGAGGCCATTTTGGCTTGAAATTGGTCAACCCATTGGTTTGGGTTGGGTTCACCTCCCCATGGCTGGTCTTGGGCTGAGAAGATCAGTTAGGCTAGCTAGTCAAGAGGTGGTGATGTCCTTATCCAAGAATATTTGGATTAAATCTTGGTTAAGGGGAAACATGCTTAAGGTTAATGACTTTTAGGAGATGGTTAAAGGACCTCCTCCTTTTGCCATTAATGGCATGGTCACATGCCAAACTTTCATGGCTTCATATGGCTTGTGAATGTCTCATCCTTGGCTCCATTTGGCTTGGGAAAAGGTTTGGTCAATTTCATGAAAATGGGTTTTAAGAATTTTTGATGTTTTGATGGAAATTTGTATGAAACTTGATTTGGAATAATTTGATGGTGAATTTAGGACTTAGGTAATGGATTTAATTAAGTGGATGACAAATGGAGATGTCATGTGGGCTTTAGGGTAGATTTTGGGCCTTTGGATGTGGTGAAGTGGGCTTTTAGGAAAGTTTAAGGGAAATGGGCTTTTGATTTTAGGATGGGCATTTGGATAAAAATTTTGTGAAGAACTTTGTCAAATAAATGTCATAACTGGTTTAGGGATGTTTTATGAAGGGCTTGGAATCAATTTGATGTGATTTGGAGTTGAATTGGTTTGAATTTGGGTTTATTTGGTAAGTGGGCCTATGTTGGTCCAAGTGGGCCAAGTTGGGCTAATGTTGGGCTAGGGTTGAAATTGATGTAAAATCAATGTTGAGAAATGTTTATGGGGGTGTTTCAAAGAGATTTTGGCTTTGGTTGGGCTTTGATTTTGGAGTTTGGGCTCATTTGGGTTAGGTTTGGGTTTAGGTCAAAATTGGGTCCTTTAGCCTTGGGTTGAATTTGAGTGGGGTTTGGGTCTAAATTTTGGGCAAATCATGTTAGTATTTTGTTTTTGGGAATGTTAAGGAAGATTTAGAAAAGATTTGGGGATAATTGGAATTGAGTTGGGTGAGTTTGGGTTAGGTTTAGGTCATGGGTCCAAATTGGGCTTTAAGGCCAAAAGTGAGATTGGATCCAAATGTCAATCAAATTGGGCTTTGATTTGGTCTAGATTGGTATTGGGGATGTTGAATTGAAGTTTAGAATTGAATTGGACCAAAATTGGGGTCAATTGGGTAGGTTTGGTTTGACATTGGGTTCACTTTGGTTTAAAATGGGTCAAATTGGGGGTTTTGACAAAAGTAGGGTAAATTGACAAAATTGGCCCATGGTGTAGTTGGACAAAATGAAATTGGAAATATTTGGGATTTTCTGGAATTTTCTGGGAATTTTCTGAATTTTTGGATTTTTAGGTCAAGAGGGGTATTTTGGGTATTTGGAGGGTATTGGGAGGTTTTCTTGGAATTTTTGGTATTTTTTGGGTATGGATGATCAATTTAAGTGATGTGGAAATGTTTGGGAATGTTTTTGGAGAATTTTGGGTAATTTGGAAATTTTTGAGAAATTTGGGTAATTTTCGAGGGTTTTGGGTAGGCTAAGCGGGTGTAGGGTCCCGGGGTCAAAAATTGAAAATTTGGGAAATTGAAGATTGGGTGAATTTAAGTGGAAAGAAATCATTTTGGTTGAGCCATGAAGCCGTATCAAGCCCACATGAGCCGTGAAGGGACTCATTTGAGGCATTCACTATGTTGTTCCTAACCCTGACGCGAGGGCTTAGGGGTTAAGGACCATCCATGTGAATCACCTACATGAGTCGGGAGGTCAAGTTAGGTATGGTTGTGGTTTTAGGAGGTATGTGGAAGTGTAGTGTGTGTGTAAGTCAGCCCCTTCACCGGACTAGAGCCACCTGGGCGATCCTAAGGCCAAAGAGTCCTATAGGAACTCATCCTTTAAACTTCCACATTTGATTTCAACCCTCCAGGTGATTAGGGGTCTACGATCAAGTTTGTGGAGTTTGCGAGGAGTTAAGAAGTGGTTTGAATTTCTAAAGGGTGGGTCCCAATTCTAGTCCTCTAAGATAGTCAAAGGAAAAGCCTAAGGCTAGATCCTAAGTACTAAAGAGAAGAAGAGAAGACCTCATCAAAAATGAGGTCAACAGACATCACTAAGCTTAATTAAACCTATTAAACCTCAACTAAATTAGGTTTAATACAAAATAAAACTTGAATTAAGCTTATGACATCACTAGGCTTAATTAAACCTATTAAACCTTAACAAAATTAGGTTTAATACAAAATCAAACTTTAATTAAGCTTAAGACATCACTAGGCTTAATTAAACCTATTAAACCTCAACTAAATTAGGTTTAATACAAAATTAAACTTTAATTAAGCTTAAGACATCATTAGGCTTAATTAATCCTATTAATCCTCAACTAAATTAATTCCAATACAAAATCAAACATTAATTAAGCTTAGGACATCACTAGGCTTAATTAAACTTCTTAAACTTTAACTAAATCAGATTTAATACAAAATCAAATACTAATTAAATTATTAATTCTTAACTAAATTTGTCTTAATCAAACCTTAAACAAATTAGACCTAACCTTAATTAAGTCTAATTAATCAATTAAATCTTACCCAAATTAGGTTTCAGTAACCTTAAACCAATTAGACTTAACCCTAACTGAGTCTAATTAATCAATTAAACCTTACCCAAACTAGGTTTAATTAACCTTAAACCAATTAGACTTAACCCTACATAGGTGTAATTAATAGAAAAACCTTACCGAAATTAGGTTTAATTAACCTTAAACTAATTAGAGTTAACCCTAATTAAGTATAATTAATCAATTAAACCTTACCTAAATCAAGTTTAAGTAACCTTATACCAAATAGACTTAACCCTAATAAAGCCTAATTATTTAATTATACCTTACCCAAATTAGGTTTAATTAACAATAAACTAATTAGACTTAACTCTAATTAAGTCTAATTAATCAATTACACCTTACCCAAATCAGGTTTAATTAACCTTAAACTAATTAGACTTAACTCTAATTAAGTCTAATTAATCAATTAAACCTTACCCAAATCAGGTTTAATTAACCTTAAACCAATTAGAATTAACCTTAATTAAGTCTAATTAATCAACAAAACCTTAGCCAAATTAGGTTTAATTAACCATAAACCAGTTAGACCTAAACCCTAATTAAGTCTAACACATTAGACTCAATTAAACTGTTAAACCTTAATGAACTAAGGTTTAATCAAACATAAATCATAATTAATTCCATCATATTAGACTTAAATAAACTATTAAACCTTAACCAACTAAGGATTAATCAAACCTAAACCTTAATTAACTCTAACTCATTAGAACTAATTAAACTATTAAACCTTAACTAACTAAGGTTTAATCATACCTAAACCTTAATTAAGTCTAACCTGTTAGACCTAATTAAATCATTAAACCTTAATTAACTAAAGTTTAATCAAACATAAACATCAATTAGGTCTAACCCATTAGACCTAATTCATTATTAAACATTAATAAATAACAATCAAGCCTTACTTAAATTTGGCTTAAATAACCTTAAATTCTAGTTATGTCTAACTTTGACTAGACTTAGTTAAACCTTAAGTTTTACTTAAATCAGACTTGAACGGTCTTTAATTCTAATTAAGTCTAATCTAATTAGTCATAATTAACCTTTGAGTATTACTTAATTAAAACTTAAACCTTAATTAATTCTATTTTAGTTAGACTTAACTTAAACCTTAGGTTCAACCCATATTGAACCTTATGTAACATTTCTAACCTAGGTTCAACCTAAAGTGAACCAACCATAGGTTCAACTTAACTCAACATTTCTAACTTAGGCTCAACCTAAACTGAACCCAAGTAAACTTAAACCTTAGGTTCAACCTATATTGAACCTAACTCAATATTTCTAACTTAGGTTCAACCTAAACTGAACCCATGTTAACTTAAACCTTAGGTTGAACCTAACTCAACACTTCTAACTTAAATTTAAATAGACATGAACTCAAGTTAACTCAAAATTAAATTCAATTTATATTGAATCTAACTCAACACTTCTAACTTAAATTCAAACAAACATGAACTCAAGTTAACTCAACATCAGATTCAATCTACATTGAATTTAACTCAACACTTCAAACAGACATAAACTCAAGTTAACTCAACATTAGATTCAATCTACATTGAATCTAAATCAACACTTTTAACTTAAGTTCAAACAGACATGAACTCAAAATTAACATTTCTAACTTTGGTTCACCCTAAACTGAACCCTAGTTAACTTAAACTCGAGGTTCAACCCATATTGAACCTAACTCGACACTTCTAAATTAAGTTCAAACAGACATGAACTCAAGATTAGCTCAACACTTCCAACTTAGGTTAGACATAAATTGAACCTAGGTTAACTTAAACAATAAATTCAATCAACATTGAACTGAGATCAAACTTTTGAATTAAAAAACAATTCAAGTCAAAATTTCTTAATTTAAGTTCAAACTACATTAAAGAACAAATCAAAGATATTAAATTCAAACAACATTGAACCTAATTATCAAAAGATTTTATCTAAGTCTAATACATATTAGACTTAACATACTTTTAGTCTCAAATAACATTGAACCTAAAAAAATAAAGTTTAACTCATGTTAAACTTATCTAATTCTAAAACCATATTAGACTTAACAACTTTTAGTTTCAAATGACATCAAATCTAAAATTTTAAAATCTAAATTATATTGGACTTAATATATTTAAATGACATTGGATCTAAAATTACAAAATCTAAATTATGTTAGATTAAAATGACATTAAATCTAAAAATAAAAATTTAAACTCATGTTGGATTTTGCCTAAATCTAATCCATATTAGACTTAACCCTTCTTCTAGATTTAAAAGATATAGAATCTATAGTTCTAAAATATAACTTTTGTTAGATATTATCCAAGTCTAATACAATTAGACATAACATTTTTTAGATTCAAAAGACATCGGATCTAAAATTCTAAAGTCTAACTTATGTCAGATTCTATATAAGTCCTATTGGGACTTAATCAGAATTATTAAATTCAAATGACATCGAATCTAGTTTTCAAATGTCTTAATGACATTAGATCTAAATATTTAAATTCAAATAACATTGAATCTAAATTTTTAGACATAATCAGATATTAAATATGATTTTTCGAATCTAATCAAACCAGATTTTTAGATTCAATCGACAATGAATCTAAAATCCTAAACTTTTGATTCAAATTACATCGAATCTAAACTTTAAAAACTTGAATAAAAAACCATTAGGTTCAAAAGACATTGAATCTAAGATTTTGCCATGAAATGACATAAAAATTATAAAAAAATCATAAATAACTTAAAATTTTCCAACCTAAAATTGGAAAAAGACATTAAAACTTAAATGAAACCTTAATGAACAAACATCACTGAATGCAACTTGAAACCTTGTTTTCTTAGTCTACGAAGATTTCTCAAACGATGCAATGCTGGTTCCTCACAGAAATCTTCCTGTCCTGGTTTAAACTCCTTTTGAACTAAGTAGATTAAGGACCCCGATGACCTTGGGACAACGGAGCCAGTGAAATCTTGACCAGGTAATTAAAAAATATAACCAAATAAAATAGAAGGATTTAAGAAGTATAAATTTCGTTTAATTCTGACATTATTTTCTTTTGCAAGATGAAAATAAATTTTGTTTTAGATTTTCTTTGCTTGTTATAGGATGTGCTAACTTTGTTTTATAAGACAATTAAAATGAAATGATAACATTAGTTTTGTTTTAGATTTCCTTTGCATGTTATAGGGTGTGCTAACTCTGTTTTGTAGAATGACATTTCAAACACAGGACAAATGACCAAAACAAAACAAAATAATCATAACGACATCGAAATAACGATACTGACAAAACAAAACAAAACAAACAACATTAAAATGACAAAACCAAGGAAAAACAAAACCAAAACTTTTAGGATAGTCACAAAACCTAAAAGTTTTAGAATAGAAATCAAATAATTGACAAAAACAACAATAAATTGACAAACAACAATATAAAACAAGATAAAATGACATAATAAATGATATTGAAAGGACGATTAAAAATAATAAAACAAACAACAATAAAAATTGACAAAATCAAACTTTTAGGGTAGTACGACACATTACCCTTCGGATTGAAAATTGATATTTCTTTCCTTAAAACTTCTTAGAAAATAAGTGATTAACATCAATTAAAAGTTTTCTTAGACAATCATAATTGTCTAAGATGTAATTAACTTTAGGAGCTTGCTCCTATAGGAGATTTTAAAAACTCAGAATAGATATTCCATCTAAATCTCTGGTTACCAAAATCTCGTTATCCTTATTTAGAACTTCTAGGATAAGACATTATAGAATCTTCACTTAAAAGGATTATCACCGACATCTCCTTCTTTACTATTTTCTAACTTATTAGCCTTTGTTTCTTCAAATTTCTTATTATCTAAGGATCCTTTTTTATAAAATCTAAAGAAATGAGAATTATTGAAGATTGGGGCAATATTATAGATAAACAGAGTGACGACTCCAAAACGACATCGACATCAACACCGAGAAAATCTCCGACACGGCCCCGAACGCCAACACTTTCCTTTTCTTAGTGTTTGTATCATGATTAAAAGGTTTAGGCCTTCACTAACTTTCAGAATTCTTTTCCTTCGACAGTCAAATGATGTCAACCCCTACACTGACTTTCTCCTGCAACTTGCCTTCCTCCAGCGAGGCCCGTCTTGCAGCACCAATGATTCAGTGAAGGACCGGCTTCAATGAGTTTGAAGTCGTACTTGGAAAAAACCCGTTCGTGGTCGTAAAAGTTTCTGCCCACGAAGGTCAAGTGTCATCTGCTGAATTCAACTTGAACTCCCACCAAGATTTACCTTCAGCTAAGAAGGTGAAAGTTTCTACTGCTCTCGTCAAGTCAGTCGTCTCCTTGCCTAAGAGAGTCGTCACCCCTACCACAACTAGTTTTCTTCACTGCACCTACCTTTCTGTTTGCCTTAACTAGGAGAGTCGTCACTGCATCTACTGTCACTGCATGAAGAAGATTCCAAAAATGCATTCCTTGCCCTGCCGTCAGTTTTTGAGATTGGTTCTAGTTCCAGGGTTCCCCCTCCAACCAAGTCTCAATGGAGGAATCGCAATCATAGAAGTCTTAAAGTCATCAGGGCACAAGTTGTAACTTTGCCAACAATTAATGAGATTCCTCAATAGGAGGAACTCGGTCTACCGGATACCTCTCCTATTCTTTGAGGGAGTAGGTTCCACCCATTAGTTGACACTACCAGAGAAAAAAGCCTCCAGTGGATTGCTGCTACACTACCGTCACCACATGGTCGTGATAAGGTGAGGGAGAGGCCCACACCCATCCGCTGAGCTCACACCCACTTCCAGAGGTTGGCTAAAAATGAACGATATTTTGTTGCTAACTCCTCTAGAGAATGGGATGTACAATATCCCTCAAAATAAAGGATGAGATTCTGAAAAAGAAGAGGCCTGTCCAAGAATCTGTCAAATACTGTTTGGGAAGACATGTTGTTGCCATTGCTACAAAACATTACTACTGCTGTTCTGAAACCCATAGTGCGCAGATCAGTTAAGTCCCGGCTGGGTTTGAGGGTATAATCTATTGATGACTATAAGGAATTTCGAAAGATAAAGACTTGGAGGAGATTAATCTCCTCTGTGCATGGTCTGCACCCTGGGGAGCACACTTCCCCTCACTACTCCCATGTCCCCATCGAGACACCCCATCCCAAGGCATCTAAATTTAAAAAGAAAGTGTGGTTACTGAAGGTCGTTGCACTAGTACATTCCGAAAAGTCTATTAATCACTAGATGGATCAAGAGTCTGATGTTCCCGTTACCACTACCGCCGTTGTTTCGCAGTCGGTTGCAGAGAAAAGTTACAATCAATAAAAGCTAACAAATTTGAAGATGACAAAAGATAAAATAATCGAGGATGTTTGAAAGCTCCGAGTGGAAATTGCAGAATTGGCAAAACAACAAGGACTGGATATCGATAATGAAGATTTCTTCCTGTCAAATTACATGGATGATGAATTCATGGAAATTAATATGGTTGAAACTAGGTCCAATTCATCTGCGCGCGATGCTCCTAGTGAGGAGAACACCATAGATGAGCTTCGAAGGACCATTCTGACAAGAGATGAATAGATTAGCCGTCTAGAGAAGAAGATGAGGGAGATGATAGCCGCCATGACCGCCATGGCTACAATCCACGAACATTCGTAGTTACGACCCGCAGCATCTCTAGAGATTAACCAACCCGAGATTATACACATCACTGATGAAAGGAGAGAAGTCGTTTTAGCCAATGAAGATGAACCACCAACGAAAGATGCAACCCTGAGCCTACCATAAAAGGATATCAAAGAAATGGTTAAACAACAATTTCGAGAGGCCTTGGCTCAGTCCCAAGCTGGAGCATCAGTTTCAATAGGTAGACCCTACCTGAAGGAATTAGATGCCGTGCCTTACCCCAAAGGCTTTGTGCCCCTGACTTTCAAGACGTTCGACGGGACAAGAAATCCTCATCAGCATGTTGTGCACTTCAGAGCCAGTTATTGCAATACAGGAAGGAGTGAAGCATTGTTGTTCCGAGAGTTCGTCAGCGTCTTGTCAGAAATAGCATTTGATTGGTGACTCACAGCTCGTCATCCAACAAGTGGTAGGATAGTATAAAATTCTAAAATCGAGATTAGAAGAATACCAATGGTACACGATAAAATTGTTGAAACAGATTATGAGTGTGATATTCTATAGATTTCCTCGAGCAGACAAGGACTGAGCAAATGTCATAGCTAAGCTTGCTAAAGATTTGGCTTGTCCGCCTGATGATTCTATAGATATTACAGTGCAAGGGCGTCAAGTTCTGTCACAATCGACCACGATAGTCTGCACAAGATTGGAAAAGAAAAAATATCAATTGCTATGTTAGATGATATGGAAGATTGGCGTCAATCAATAATAGAATATTTGTAAATAGGAAGACTACCAGATGACAAGTCAGCGTCTCATCAAATTCAGAAGAGGGCTCTCTCATATGCCTTAATTGATAATGTTCTGTATAGGAGATGTGGCTCAGATGTCTCAGTAGAGCAGAAGCACGTAAAATCGTCAAAGTGGTACACGCCAGATTGTGTGGAGCTCACCAGTTAGGATGAAAAATGAAGATGAAAATCAAAAGACTTGGATACTATTGGCCGACAGTGATGACAAATTACATGGACATAGCTAAGAAATGCCATTAGTGCCTAGTACACGGAGCGGTCTTACACTAACCTCCGAATGTTCTACACCCCACGATTGCCTTGTGCCCATTCGAGTGTTGGGGCATAGATATAGTGGGTCTGATAGACCATCCTTCATCAAAAGGACACAGGTTTATACACGCTGCTACCGATTACTTCTCCAAATAGGCAGAAGTAGTGCCTTTACGGGAAGTCTCAGCATAGCAGGTTCTACAATTCTTCAAGAATCAGGTTGTCTACCATTTCAGTGTGCTGTGAAGGATCATCTCAGATAATGGGTCCGCTTTCAAGAGCACGAAGATCAACAATTTCGTTAGAAGACATGGGATAGGTTGGAGATACTCTACAATCTATTACCCCAAAGCAAACGGCTTGGCAGAAACCTTCAACAAAACACTCATACAGATCCTAAATAAGACACTTAATGACAACAAAAGTGGATTGCATGAGAAGTTTCAGAAAGCTTATGGGCCTACAAGATGACAGTCAGAATGGAGACACAGTCTACACCTTACACACTTGTGTAAAGGTCCGAGACAGTTCATCCTTTAGAAGTTCAACTACAATCGCTCTGGATCGCCATGGCCAACCAAATTACAATAGAAGATAATGCCAAACTTCGACTTGCATAATTGGAAAATCTCAAAAAAAAAAGATTACTCGCACCACAAATTATGGAACTCTACCAAGCAAAAATGATTAAAGCCCATGATAAATTGGTCCGCCTGAGGTCATCCAAAGTCGGTGACCTTGTACTCGTTCTCAGAAGGTCAATTCTTGCACACCGCAAGATAGGTGGAAAATTTAAACCTACTTGGGAAGGACCATTTGTGGTAGAATAAGTTTTCTCCAGCGAGTCGTACCAGTTGGGATATTCTCGAGGGGATAGACCCATGTTGCCAATAAATGGATGATATCTAAAGAAATACTACCGACATGATAAAGCTGAAGAAGGAATATAAATTTTGATGTAACCTTGTAGCCATTATCTATGACTGGATCTGAACTTTGTAATAAAATAAAAATTAATGGAATAAAATAAATTTTCTCAAAAAATAAAATACACTCTTTAAATTTCTAATTGTAAATCTTATAATTCATATTAAATAGAATATGACATCAAAATAATTGCAAAGAATTGTTAAATAAATAATAGGAATAAGCTTGTTATTGTTATTATTCTTGTTCGTGCAAAGTGTCAGCCAATGACATTTCTCCCGTCTTTGTGTGTAGAAAGTGTTAGGTCGCTTTGCATATGCTTTCAAAAGACAGCTTGGACCTCGCATTCTAAAGAGAAGGAATACATACAAGAAGACTGCAAATATGAAGCAAATGATGAAAAAATGGCGCAAAGAGAAAAGACAGACATCAGGACATGGAGGCACAAGAGTTTTTGTTGACTCACACCTCCTTGCCAGGAGACTTAGTTGGGTTCCATCTATGATCACTACTCCAGAAGGTGATCTTTTTTTTGCTTCAGTTGAAAGAGTCCCAGATGCACCGTTGGCACGTACAAAAAGAAGAAATGGAAATCGCCACAAGTGTCAGCTCCTGGACAGGATGGAGGGGAGACAGGCACGAGAGTTAGCCCCCGAGCTACTGCCCATTCCAGAAGAATTTTACGAACCAAAAATGAAGAAAACTGACTATAGCGCACCACGCACAGATACTGAGCTAGAGATCGCTGAGGATCCCACGCTGATATTGGATCCAATGGAAGAAATCTTTACTAGGTGTCCGACTTGCAGCTCAGGTTGACCCAAATTGCCTTTAGTGACAGAAGCATTTTCAGAGTGCCCACAGTGTCACATTCTACAGCTAAAGAAATATGGCACATTTAAGGCTTATGCAGCCGCTTCTATGCTACTCAGGAGTAGGGAACATCCTAATGTAGAGCCATATGTACCACAGTTTTCTCTGCCTCCACCGCCGCGAATAGTTCCAGACTACGTGATGGGAAAAATCAGAAGAATTATAAAGAAGGAATTTCAACATTAAGAAGAAATAAGGGAAATTCGTCAACATCTTGGAAGGCCTCGATTTATACATAGATGTGTATGCAAGAAGCGATCAAGAAGAAATTCTGTATTACGTCTTAGCTCTCCAGGACATGGGCAGAGCAGGCCTACTGAAGTAGAGGACGTACACAAAGCTGATGAAATTGAAAAGAGGAAAGGGCAGAGTCACGATTCAGTGTACCATCTATTAAAATTTTGTAAAGGACAGACACGACAATGCCCTAGGGATTTTACAGCATGTTGAGGTGGATTCAATGCCGCCGCAAATAAAAAAAGGTGATGAAAAGGATGATCGAGTGGCATGGCTTGCCAGCAGACTGTATCCCGAACAGCTTCATTATTAATATATATGAGGTCTGGGACTGCATCCCACCTCATATCAACCACCATGACTTTATGAGGCCCTTTTGTACATTTTCCATTATATGTGAAAGTAATAATTTGTTTTAACGAGAATTCTAGATTGTCGAACTGAAAGAGTTCCGAGGTTCTGTTAAAATTCCTCTACCAGTCAGATTAGTGCTGGTGTTAAAAGAAAACGAGGTAGATCTTGCAAAGAACCGCATCCCAGGAGTTACAGGACAAAGGGTATCAGTTACCTTCAGAAGAATGGATGAGGATAAATCACCGTTTTACTATGAGCCATATCCAGAATTGGAAAACCTTCATCCCTTGTCGTTATGACAGCAGTACTTACGGGTGTTCGCAAGGGCACTTTTGTTTCGGAGCGTAGCCTTGGCAGGTTAGCTTATTCACGGAACAACCTCAGATGACATATATCTACTACTGTCTATACCGGGTTACAGCAGTTTTCACCGCTCTTGTACCAGTCAGATAGGATATGATAGTTTTCGCTCGGCATTGTACATTTGATTGACTTTTTGGATGCTTGTCAGCATGCGATCAGTTTTAATACTGCCTTCGACAAAGATTTAATGAAGATTTCTATTTCAGTTTGCCAAAATTGTCAGAAATGTCCCTTTTTGACGTGGCGGTCGAGAGCTGCAGGACCATACATCGATCCCAAATTAAAAACGAACAAAGAACGATACAAAGAAAAAGATGAAACTATAAATAAATATAATAACAAATCGAATAAGTCAAAACAAAATCAAATGAAATTTAATGAAATGAAATCAAAAGAATATTGAATACGAAATCAAATAAAGAAAAATGAAACCAAACAAACTGAAATAAAACAAAATGAAATCAAATGAAATTTAATGAAACAAATTGAAGGAAAATGATAAATTGAAAATGAAAGATAAGCTAACTTTTTCTTTCTCGAGACTCTGAGTCCTTGCACTCACCCTCAAGTTCTTCATTTTCGAAATCACTACATGAAATTTGGCACTTTACACATAATCACTTCTCACAAATTCTAAATGTCAAGAAATTCTACAAATCTTGCAATGGCTACTAGTCATGGCCAAATTGCACTAATCCTAATTTCTTTGAAAGTCAACATCAAATTTTCTCTAAAATCTCTTCATGAAATTATGGAATCAGTACCTAAATTTTCTTTCCATTTCGTCACCT
The DNA here is from genome assembly GCA_022702705.1 of Papilionanthe hookeriana x Papilionanthe teres. Lineage (NCBI taxonomy): Eukaryota > Viridiplantae > Streptophyta > Magnoliopsida > Asparagales > Orchidaceae > Papilionanthe > Papilionanthe hookeriana x Papilionanthe teres. The sequence continues at coordinate 146,970,793 of CM040428.1, forward strand.
CTGGGATTAGATGTGAGTCTCTGAGCTTTCCTCTTCAATGTGGTAAAGATTCTCTAAATTTCCATTTTCTTTCAAAGAAATTTTCCTCCGTCCATGAAATTTTGGGATTGGAGCTTAGTCATCTGATTCGAAAAATTCCCTATATTTTACACATCCTATCTGAGAAATTTTCCACCTTCGATTAAATTCAAGGATCGGAGCTTAGTTGTCAGACTCCTAAAATTCCCTTTATTTTCCCCATCTTATCCGAGAAATTTTTTGCCTTCCATGAATATCTGGGATCGGAGCTTAGTCATCTGATTCCTAAAATTCCTTATATTTTCCACATCCTATCTGTGAAATTTTCCGCCTTCCATGAAATTTTGGGATTAGTGCTTGGTCATCCAATTCCTATAATTCCATATATTTTTCACATCCTATTCGAGAAATTTTCCGCCTTCCATGAAATTCCAGGATCAAAGCTCAGTCGTTCAATTCCATAAAATTCCCTAAATTTTCATTTTCCTTCCTAGAAATTTTCCGCCTTCCATGAAATTCCAGGATCAGAGCTTAGTCGTCCAACTCCTAAAATTCTCTATATTTTCCGCATTATATCCGAGAAATTTTCCACCATCCATGAAATTTTGGGATCGAATCATAGTCATCCAATTCCAAAAATTCAATATATTTTCCACGTCTTGTCCGAGAAATTTTTCACCTTTCATGAAAACCAGGATCAGAGCACACCCTATATTTTCATTTCCCTTCCGAGAAATTTTCCACGTCCATTAAATCCTGATATCGGTACTGAAATTCCAATTCTCATTTCTGAGACTGGTACCTAAATTTCAGTTCTCATTCTTCGGGATCAGTACCTAAATCTGGCTCCGAAAATCTTGAGGTCGGTACCGAAATTCCGACTCTCATTTTCGAGACTGGTACCTAAATTCTAGTTCTCATCCTTTGGGATCAGTACCCAATTTCTAACTCCCAAAATCCCGAGATCGGTACCAAAACTCCAATTCTCATTTCTAAGAGTGGTACCTACATTCCAGTTCTCATTCTTCGATATCAGTACCTAAATTATCACTCCCAAAATTCTGAGGTCGGTACCAAAATTCTGATTTTCAAATCTAAGACTAGTACCTAAATTCCATTTCTCATTCTTCAGGATCAATATCTAAATTCTGACTCCTAATATCTAGAAGTTGGTATCGAAATTCTGATTCTTATTTCTGAGACAGTATATAAACTCCATTTCTCCATCTTCGGGATCAATACCTAAATTCTGACTCCCAAAATCTCGAGGTCTGTACCGAAATTCCGATTCTCATTTCTTAAACTGGTACCTAAATTCTAGTTGTCATTCTTCGAGATCAGTACCTAAATTCTGACTCCCAAAATTTTGAGGTCGGTACCGAGATTCTGATTCTCATTTCTGAGACTGGTGCCTAAATTCCAGTTCTCATTCGTCGAGATCAGCACCTAAATTCTGACTCCCAAAATCTCGAGGTCGGTACTGAAATTTTGATTCTCATTTCTGAGACTGGTACCTAAATTCCAATTCTCATTCTTCAGGATTAGTACCTAAATTTTGACCCTCAAAATCCCGAGGTCGGTACCTAGATTTTGATTCACCTGGTACCTAAATTCCAATTCTCATTCTTCGGGATCAGTACCTATATTCTGAATCCCAAATTCTGAGTTGGTATCAAATTTCTAATTCACATTTCTGATACTGGTACCTAAATTTTAGTATCCTCTAGGATCAGTGCTTAAATTCTCACTCCCAAAACTTGAGGTCGGTACTGAAATTCCGATTCTCATTTCTGAGACTGATACTGAAATTCCAGTACTGATCCTTTGGGATCAGTACCTAAATTCCGATTCCCTCTTTCTATGATCGGTACCTAAATTCTGATTTCCACTCTGCACTCACTTAAAACTCAAAATTTCCCACAAAATTAAATATTTCAAACTCAAAATTCCACAAATCTTGAAATTTCCATAAACTCCATAAAACTCAAAATTGAAATTAAAATTTCGTAATATTTAAATCAAAAATTTAAATCAAATCAAATCAAATCCTAACGCTGATCTCTGAATTCTAAATTTAAATCAATTCGAATCGGACTCCTTCAAAGTTTGGAGGATTGAAACGCATAGCCCCCTTAATAAAGGTAATTTCCTTCCCCAGCAGGAGTCTGGGACTTGATAGTTTCAACCAAATAACCCTTGCAGAAACTTCCTTGCCAAATTCTATGTTTGTTGGTTTTGTTGATCTCATCGGTCAACACCAATACATGTAGCATGTTTGTCCAGCACACCGCATCTATTGGGGGTCCTTTTGTTGACCTTACTTTTGTTTGAGGTCTAGCCTCTCTTTAGAATAGCCTATGGTCTAGCTTAAGACTCTCCTGGTGACTTTCTTAGAAGTCTAGTCTTGGAACTTTCCCCCATTGAAATTAAAACTTTTCTCACTTCACTCGAGTTTTCATATGCTTAAGGCATAATCTCCAGCTTTTGGGAGGAAGAGACCAAGCTTAAGGAAGCCCAGGGGAAGTCTCCTATAGTTGGTTAGACCTTAGGATTTACCTTAGGAGGTATGGGGCTTACACACACTTCACACCCACAACCCTAGACAAAGCACATCCGACCTTGGACTTCTAACTCTTTGGAAACTCATGTGTGTGGTTTTCCTAACCTCTTAGCCCCAAGCTAAGATTTGGTTAGTACCAACACATGGAGGACTAAATAAGGGATACCTTTGGTCCATGGCTCAATCTAAAGGATTCCATACTACTCACCTTCAACCAACCTTAATTTTTTTTCAAAATTTCAACTTTTGACCCCTTGGCCCTAAATCTACCCAAGATACCCTTAAAACCCTAAAGTCCCCCATAATAACTAAAATTACCCAAATTACCCACTTTTCTCCAAAAACTAGTTTAAAATATTCCCTACCACTCAAATTGACCAATATTACCCAAATTTACCAAAATTTCTAAAATAGCCCCAAAATTTACAAAATTACCAAAATGCCCCTCTTAGCCCAAAAATCCAAAAATATAAAAAATTGCCAAAAATTTCCATAACTTACCAAATATCCCTAATTTCATTTCTCTCAACTATCACATGACCCAATCTGACCAATTTAGCCCAATTTGACCAAAGCCCCATTTTGACCCACTTAACCCAAAAGTGCCCAAATTAAACTCGATGTCCACCCAATTGACCCCAGACTTGCCTAATTTCAATTCCAAACTTTAATTCAACATATTTAGACTCAATCTAAACCAAATCCAAGCTCAATTTGACCCACATTTGAGTTCAATTTTACTTAAAATCCAAAACCCCCAATTTTTCCTAAGTAACCCAAATCCTTCAAATTAACTCAATGACAATCAATTCTCTCCCAATCATTGTTGTAAACTCTTCATACCACTTCCCTATATAGAATTGTACCATAAATAGCCCCCAATTTGAGCTTAAGCCTCACCCAAATCTAATTAATTGAAATTTCCTAATTTTTGACCCAAACATGCCATATGCCCAAAATTCCCCAAAATTTCCACACAATTAATGTTTGGAGCACTTTATAACATCCCCCTAGAACATTTGGAAGCTTCAATTGGCCTTGGACCCAACCCTAGCCTAACCTAAACCCAAGCTAACCTAACTTGCCCCAAATTGACCAAAAACCCAAATTAAGCCAAATTGAACCCCCAAACCTTTTCAGACCACTCCAACCTTCTTATAAACACTTTATGACAATCATATACATCATTTTGAACAATAAATTGGGGAAACCCAAGCTCAAACAAAACCTAGCCCAACCTAAACTTAAAATGACCTAAATTGGACCCATGACCCAATGTCACTTCAATTGAACCAAATTGACTAAATTAGCTCCACCACAGCCCACTTTGGGACCCAAAGTCCAGCCAAAACCCACTAGAACCAAGTCCATTAAGCCCTGGACTAAAGGTCCTTCACCAAGGTCAACACTCCCTCACCTTTTGGCTTAACCCATAACGCCAAGCAAGCCACCCATCATGGCAGCTAATTAACCTCATTAACTCCTCTCTTACCTCCCATCAGCCTGTCAGTCACCTTCCTTATGATTGCCAACTGCCCTAGCTACTGGAATGGCTAAGCCCGAGCATCCCCATAACCCTTGAAACTCAAAATAGGGCTTTGTCAGTGAGACATCCCCTTAGTGATCAATGACACTGCTCAGCCCTCACCCTAAGTGGCCTAAAGCACCCAAAGCCAAGCCTAGAGCTCAGAAAATTGGTCATGATTGTAAAAGCCACCCTCCACGGCCAAAATCTAAGTGCTAAAATATTCTAACGAAACTCTGCCAAAACTTCACCAGAGCTTCTCCAAACCTTCCGAAGCTCATTTCAACCATTTTCCTCTTTTGATTCCCCCTACCTGAAAGCAATTTCTCAACTGAAATCTCAGCCCGAACCAGGACAAACTCCACCACATCTCCACAATGCACCAAACTCAAATTAATTGCACCCACACCTTCACAGCATTGGAAGAATAAGATCCTCCACTAAAGCCCCATTACAGAGAGCCTCTGCACTATACTTTGATCAACACCTGAAATTAGCTTTGGTTGAATTCAGCTCTAGACATTTCACCACAGCACAAGGCTCCATCTGGAGGTCTATGGGACCAATCGAAGCTGCCATAACCATGTAATTGTGGCCTCCCCTCTCAGAAAAAGGTATTGAACTCATTCTTCATCCCGAACTTGTTCTAATCTTATACATGTGTAGACCGTATTTAATATTGTATAAACCGTATGGATAGGTTCGTCTAGGTCAGATGAAGCTCGAGGAACATAACCCCATGTGATTTGGTTGAGTCTAGCTCGATTTCTTAGCTCTAGAAGGTGAATGGCTCTCGGGACGGACCAATCAAAGACGATAAAGGAGTGTCATTCGATTGCGTGTGTAATTCTTAAATGGCTTGGATGAAGTTGGACGGAGGTCAGATGCAAAAAGCACGGTTGTGTGGACGTCCCGTCAGATGGTGGTGTCGATTAGGAGCACACCACGTGGTCTTTCGGAGTGGCTAAGGATGACACAACATCGTGCTGGAAAAGTAAGAAATTAGGGTTATTTTTGAATTATTTAAATTAGTGAACTTCAAAAATCCATAATTTTGTGTAGAAAAATCATAAAAATAAAAAAAAATACCTTAGTGCTTAGTGTACAGAGGAGAATAGTGTGGAATTTGTTTGAAGTTTATTTGAGGCATGTTTTATTTTTCATTAATTAAATAATGTCTGGAGTATTTTAGTTCTCCATTGGCTTAGAAATTTCACCATAGTATGAAATTTAGGGGTTTTGATCTCTCTGTCTTGGGGGATTTTCCTTGATTTTTCTAAAGTCAGAATGGACCCCTAAACAGAGATCTCTATTTTTCAAGTTATTGTGTCTATTTTGGTAAAATTATTATAATAAATAATGTATTAATCAGAAGCAAGATAAGCATTGGTAGGTTACTTATGACTAGTGGACCCTAGGAAAAATAAAAACTTGGTTTAAATCATTAAGTGCAACCCTAATGGTAATTAAGACCTAAAAATTAAATAAAAATATTTGGACTAAACATAAAATAAAATAACTTGATTTTTATTCTCCACTGTAATTTAAGGTCAGAGGACCCCTCTTTAAAAATTTCAAGTCAAATGGAGTTAATTTAAATTCCTAAATGAATTTTTCAAGTTAAAACACCTTTTTGGTAATCATATAATTATAATAATTAAAATACATAAAATTCACCAAAATAATTTTAGGAGTTCTCTAAGATAAGAGGAGTCTTTAAAAAATAAAATTAAAATAAAATTTTCATTTTTGAGAATTATTTTAATATCTAAATAATTAAAACAAAAATTATAAAATTAATAAAATGGTTATAAATGTTATAAATTGCCTTCTAAGCAATTATGAACAATTGGGATTTTTTTTGTAATTTTCTAAGAAAAGATATTAATTTTTGAAGGGTTAAAAATCCATTTTTAAAGAATAAAATAGAATTTCCTTAAATTTCATTAAAATAATTGTTATAATTAAAAAAAAAAGAAAAATATGAAATTTGGTTCTCTAGGTTTTCTAACCGTAGAGAGATTTATGAAAAATATAAAACTTAAATTTTAATTTAAATAACATTTTATCCTTAATGAATACTCTAGAATTCAAAATAATTCTAATAATAAAATTAAAGCTAGAAAATCATGAAATTTGGTCCAAGTGGTCCACTAGTCTAAGTACACCTCCATTAAAAATTTCAAAGTCAAAGTTTTTGCTTTGGACAAGTTATTGAACTTTCATTGAAAATCTCTAATTTTACATTAAAATAAATATATAAATTTACATTTTCACCAGTGTGTTTTAATAAACCCATAAGTGGAGTCACATATAAATTTCAAAGTCATTTGAGTTGAACTTATTGAATTATGAAATGAAAAATGACTTCAGGGGTAAAACTGTAATTTTTAAGAATTCAATCTGAATCAATCTTTAGTCCTAATTAAAAAGGGAAAAGGGCAATAAATGATATGAATCATTATGATTGGATGATTGAAATATAAAGGATAGAAATCCACCTTACCTTTGTCACATTGAAAGATAAAATTTTTAATTTAATTAATCATTATGATTTAAAAGAGATTACAAAGACTAAATTAAAAGATCCTTAAGGTTAGGGTTTGATTATGGAAGTTGGCGTTCCATTAATTTAATACATCTATTTGAATGATAATTCAATATTTTTGAAAAGAATTACAATGATGAAAAGTCGCTCAACTGTCTTTTCTAAAAACATAAATGTACCCATAAAAATCTTAAGGGCTTAGTAGTGAGCTAGGCGTAATTGAAAATTTGACTAATGAGGAATATAAAAGAAAACATAGTTAGTCTAAAATACACTTGAAACATTTACAAGACCATAAAAAATTGATTAAATTCTTTCGAAAATTGAGTTTCCCTCTAAATGCCCCCACTTACATAATTCGTAAGTAAAATATCAAATGATAACACCCCGCCTTTTCGGATGATTAAAACAATGCATCCTGAGCATAAGGATATAAAATGGATGAATCATTTAATAACTATGATATGTTCAATTGAACTCAAGGAAGCTCAAAAGAAACATGAAATGTCTAGGTACTGATCTCCGACAATATGTTTTAACGATTTAGAAATGAAAATTTTGATTTTATAATATGCGATACTACGCAAATATACGTATCATTTATCAAGTAATATAGGACTTTTATTAAGCCCCGAGATATCGAACCCACAGGGAAATGTAAAAACTTTTTAAAGAAATAAAAAAATTATATTTTTACTTTTTAAATGACTTTTGAAAGTATATTTTGATTTGTAAAGTTTAAAAGTTGTTTTTGGTATTTTTGATAAAAAGCTAAGCAGGAAATGAAAATTATCAGAACTTTAAATCACGATTTAAAACACCAGGAAATAAAATATCTTTTTCTTTCTTTTATAAAACAGTAATAATTATGAAAGTATTGTTGTGGAAGTATTTAAATGTGTTGTGACAAATAGGTAAATTTATTCTTTACCCTTACTTGGTTCTATAAAGAACAATGGTTAATTTGAAAATTTAAAATTTTGAAAATGGTTAGGCAGGGAAGATACCAGCTCTCACTCTAGAGTTCCCTCGATTCCCTCTACCTGGGGGCTGACTTCTCATAACAAAATTTAAAATATCAAACCAAATTAGGGGACTTTAGCCTGTCACTCTAAAGTTCCCAAATTTTACTCCCCATGAAAACATATCTCCTAATATATTTGCATTTAATTATATGGACTACAATTCTCACTCATATAATTGCATGTGATTTTTACCAATTGTTGTTTGAGATAATAGCACATTAGATCTTACATAATCTCACAACAAATTTTAACATCTTAACTGGCCAAAATTAAGAAGTAAATTAAGTTCGTGGAATTAAATCTTCATAATTTATTCCAACTTTAAACACTTATACATTCCACAAAAATCCTACATAATTTAATTACTTCTTCATTTAAGAAAGAAAAATATAAAGAAAACTACTCAGAACTCATGGAGAAAACACAAGCACACATTAATTTGAAAATAGAAATCATAATGAAAACTCAACAAGTTTTAATTAAAAACTAAATATAAAAACTGATGTAAACACTTATCTGAAAATCCTCTCCACAAGACTCCAGAAGTTCCTTTGAAGCTTGACTTTCCATAGGACAACACTACAGAGGTTGGTGCCCAACTCTGTTGAATCCAACTTTGACTTTAGACTTCAATAAAAAATGGATAAATGGATGAAAGAAAATTGGTGGAAAGAAGGTTTCACACCAACCCTTTCTCCTTTAAAACTAAACTAACTAACTCTAAAAGACTTTATAAACTATAAACAATAAAGGACTAAAAGTAAAACTAGAAGAAGACTCTTTGAAACTAGAAGAGGACTCTTTGAAACTAAAAGAGGACTCCTTGTATATTTTTTCAAAAGGTGCCTTGGTGTCTCTTCAAATCATGTCCAGAATCAACGTATCCACCAAAAGATGCATCTCTTTATTCAAATTTGCTGCCCATGGGAAGTTAAGGAAGTCACCACCAAAAGTTGCTTCAAACACCCCTTGAAATTGGCACAAAAATGAAAAAAATTTGATTTTTAACTGTGGCGCCTAAGCACCGACCAGGCGGCGCTTATCCTCCAATGTCCAATTTTTCATTTTTTCATTTTTTTTGCTCCAAATTTGATCCAATTTTAATTACTCATTTTTATCATACCTTCAAGAAAAACAGAAAATACCTTCCATTAAAGTGCAGTATCATTAGAAAGAGGTATAAAAATATGCATAAAAACACTATATATTTTAGGTGTATATGCTTTCATCATAATCACTCATTTTCATCACACCTCATTTATCACATGCTTTATAAATCCGGCGCCTATGTGTCAACTAGGCGGCGCTTAGCCGCCAGTGCTCAATTTAGCTTAGGTCTGCCAAATGTCTAAAATTTCATTCCGACTCCTCTTAGTCATAAAATAAGGTCAAATAAACACTACTATATCATAAAAACTCCAAAATACTACCACCAAAACATAAAAAACAAACCAAACAAAGCACACAAAGCAAACATAAAGCAAAGCACACCGATAACTATAGGTTTCCTCCAATAAAGAGCTTGGTTTAATGTCTTTAGCCTAACATACCCAAAACTCATTCCGAGTGACCCAAAATTAGATTCTAATCAGATTTATGTTGATTGACTGAAAAAATAAGGTTTAAGTCTATGACCGTTAACTTTAAATATTTTTCCAGTCTTAGGATCTTGAATATCCATAGCTCCATAGGAATAAACTTTTATCATAATAAATGGACCCATCCACCTGGACTTAAGTTTTCCAAAAAAAATTCTCAATCTGGCATTATACAACAAAACTTTCTATCCTGGCACAAGATTTTTAGTAAGAACCTTCTGATCATGCCATAACTTCATCTTTTCCTTATAAATCTTAGCATTTTCATAAGATTCATTCCTTATCTCTACAAGCTCATTTAATTGTAACAATCTCTTCTCAGCAGCTTCTTTTAAATTATAATTGAGCTCTTTAATAGCTCAATATGCTTTATGCTCAAGCTCAATAGGCAAATGACAAGTTTTTTCAAAAATCATCCTATATGGGGACATTCCTATAGAGGTTCTGTAGGCAGTCCTATAGGCTCACAAAGTATAATCCAGTTTGATTGACCAATCCTTTCTGTTTGGATTATTAGTCTTTTCCAATATCTTTTAATTTCATGATTGGATAATTCAACCAAACCACTTGTTTGAGGATGATAAGCATTAGCAATGCGATAATTTATATGATATTTCTTTGCTAACTTCTTAATAATAGCATTTTTAAAATTACTTCCCCCATCAGTTATGATTACTCTTGGTATTCTAATTCTGCAAAATATATTATTTCTTAAAAACTTTGCAACACTTTGAGCATCACATTAAAGTAAAGCAATAGCTTTAATCTATTTGGAAACATACTCAACTGCTATCAAAATATTAACATTTCCGAAAGATGGTGTAAATGGAACCATGAAATCTAATCCCCAAACATCAAATATTTCAACTTCCAATATATAATTGAGGGGCATCTCATTTCTTCTTGAAATATTGCCTACATGCTGACATCTATCACAATTTTATTAAAAGCATTCATATCCTTAAAAATATAATCCAGATTGTAAGATTTTATATGCTTTTCTTTCAACTTGAAAATGTCCCCCATGATCAGAATCATGACATTTTTGAATAATTTCATAAGTCTCTTCCAAAGGTACACATCTTCAAATTATAAGATCCTTTCCTTATTTATATAAAAATGGGTCATCCCAAAAATAAGTCTTAGCATCAGACAAAAATTTCTTTTTTCCTAGTATGTCAAACCATAGGATATAATATTACTGACAATAAAGTTTACTATGTCGGCATACCACGGAACACGCGACTCATTAACAGTGAATAATTTTTCATCAGGAAAATGTTCATTAATTTCTTCAGCATCACAGAAAGATTTTTCATTTTCAAGCCTGGAAAAATGATCAGCAATTTGATTATCAGAACCCTTCCTATCTACTATCTCAAAATCAAATTCTTGCAAAAGAAGAATCCATCTAATCAATCTCAGCTTCGCATCCTTCTTCTTCATTAAATATTTGATAGTAGAATGATCTGTATGCACTAAATATTTAGTTCCAATTGAATATGATCGAAATTTATCAAAGGCAAATACTATAGCTAATAACTCTTCCTCAGTAGTGGTATAATTAATTTGAGTATCATTAAGAGTTTTACTAGCATAATAAATAACTTTGAAAATTTTATCATATTTTTGACCTAAAACAGCACCAATTGTATAATCACTAGCATCACACATTAATTCAAATGGTTTTTCGCAATTTGGTGAAATTATAACTGGTGCAGTGATTAATTTTTCTATTAATGTTTCAAAAGCTTTTAGGCAATCATCATTAAAATAAAAAATTGCATCCTATTCCAGTAACTTGCAAAAGGTTTTGTAATCTTTGAGAAGTCTTTGATGCAAATTCTGTAGAATCTAGCATGTCCCAGAAAACTTTTAATTCCCCTTACATTTGTCAGGCAAGGTAAATTAGAGATAACTTGAATTTTTGCAGTATTTACATCCAAACCTCTTTCTGAAATCCGATGTCCCAATACAATTCCTCCTGCTACCATAAATTGGCATTTTTCCTAGTTAAGGACTAAATTAGTTTCTTCACAGCATTTTAGAACTTTAGACAAATGCTCTAAACATGATTCAAATGAAATTCCAAACACTGAAAAGTCATCCATAAGAACATCAATCCCTTTTTCAATTAAATTATAGAAACTAGCCATCATACATCTCTGAAATGTAGTAGGGGCATTACATAAACCAAAGGTCATTCTTATAAAAGCAAACGTACCATAAGGACTAGTAAACGTAGTTTTCACTTGATCCTCAGGAGCAATTTGAATTTGGTGCTAACCAGTATATCCATCTAGAAAACAAAAGTATTTATGCACAGCCAGTCTATCCAGCATCTGATCCAGAAATGGGAGTGGAAAATGATCTTTCCTTGGGGAAAGATTTAATTTTCTATAATCACTGCATATTCTCCACCCTTTAACTTATGTTGTTGGAATCATTTCATTCTTTTCATTAATAGTTACAGTTACTCCTCCTTTCTTAGGAACACAGTGAATAGGACTAACCCATGAACTATCCGAAATAGGGTAGATAATTCCAGCATCCAACCACTTCAAAATTTCTTTCTTAAGAACATCTTTCATGATAGGATTTAATCTCCTTTAGGGATCAGCCTGAGGTTTGCAATTATCTTCCACAAGAATTCTGTGTAGACAAATTGAAGGATTGAATCCTTTAATATCAGTAATTGTCCATCGAAAGGCTTTCTTGTACTTCTTCAAAATTTCAAGCAAACTCTCTTCTTCTTTTTTAGTCAATTGAGATGAGATTATAACAGGCAAGGTTGAGGACTTACCCAAAAAACATTCTTCAAATGATAAGAAAGCATTTTTAACTCAAGTTCAGGAGGATTTTCAATTGATGGACCAAAAGATTCATCTTCTTCAGTCATATCCAACCATTCAAAATTTTCATGAACATAATTTAATTCGTCCTCTTGAACATCTTTAGAATGATGTAACTCCTCTTCTTGCTTATGTTCCAATTCTTCTCTTTCAGGTTTTACTTCATAAGTTTACTTGAAATGACATTCACTCAAATATATGATAACATCCATCCTATAACATTCATCATCTTTACCTCTTGCAGGATATTTCATCAATTTTGAAATATTGAATGTAACAGTTTGATCATTAACCCTCATCGTTAATTCCCTTTTTGCACATCTATCATTGCTCTGCCTGTGGCTAGGAAAGGTCTTCCCAAAATGATGGGTATCTCTTTATCTTCCTCCATATCAAGCACAATGAAATCAACTTTAACCAAAACACCTTCCACAAATCCTTTTAGATATGTGATCAAACGATCTGCTAGTTGTAGAGTTACAGTAGTTGGGGTTGTTTCTCCTAATCTTAGTCTTTTAAATATTGATAGAGGCATAAGGTTAATGCTTGCACCCAAATCACATAAAGCTATTCCATAGAATATGTTTTTGATTGCACAAGGAATTGTGAAACTACCAGAATCTTTAAGCTTTTCAGGAAGCTTCTTCTGAAATATTGCACTGCACTCCTCACTAAGTGCAGCTGTCTCATTATCTTCAAACTTCCTCTTGCTGTTGAGAATATCCTTCATTAATTTCACATAGCTCGGCATTTGTTCTAAGACTTCCACAAATGGAATATTAATGGTTAGCTTCTTAAATTTCTCCAAGAATTTTGAAAATTGCTTATCCAACTTTCTTTGACGAAGTCTCTGAGGAAATGGAGGTGGTGGCTTTTCCAAATCAACCTTAGGTGGAGAAATTGGTCTTTCCAAACCTTTCAGAGAGTCCTCTTTTGGTTCTTCAATCTCTTCTTTCCCTACTTTAGTTTCTTTATGAACTCTACCTTCCAACCCTCTTCCACTTCTCAGTTGAATTGCTTTTACATGCTCTTTATTATTTCTCTTGGATTCACATCAATATTACTTGTAAGCATTCCTTAGGATCTATTACTTAATGAATTTGCAATTTGCCTCAATTTATTTTAAATATTTATGATGGTTTCTTCATGAATTTGCAATTGATTTCCCATATGTGACACCACTTCTTCAATAGACAACTTCTTCTTCTTTAATTGTAAAGCATTGTTAAAACCTAAAGGATAGGTTAGTCTATAATTTTTATTTCCTTGGTTATTCCAATTCCCCAATGGGTTTGCTTGGTGGTTCCCCCATTGTTAATTAATACCACCCTGATTATTGGTATTCCAGTTAAAGTTTGGATGATTCTTCCAACCTAGGTTATAATAATTGGAATATGGGTTATTTGGCTTGCTTATAGCATTCAAATTTTCTGGTGAAGAATAAGAATCAACCATTTGGCCTAATGAATTTTCTTCGATCATGGAATTTGGCTGAGAAAAATTCATCCCAAATTGGTCTATCTTCTTTGAAATTGCAGCAACTTGAATTGCTAACATCGTAAAAGCATCATTTTCATGAACACTGGCTACCTTTTTAGGAGTTAACCTTTTAGAAGGCCATTGAAAATTATTAGTATTCATTTCTTCAATTAAAGCATAATCATCAGAAATCTGTTTAGACATTAATGATCCACCAGCAGCAGCATCGATAATTGATCTAAGAGATCCAACTAATCCATTGTAAAAGGTTTGAATTATTAACCAATCTGGTATCGAATGATGTGGACATTTCCTGGGGATATCTTTAAATCTTTCCCTAGCTTCATATATTGATTCACCTTCAAACTAACAAAAAGATGTAATCTCATTTCTCAACTTCACAATCTTCAATGGTGGAAAATATTTAGCACGAAATTTATGTGCTAAATCACCCCAAGTTCTAATAGATCCAGGTGCCAACGAATTTAACCAAATCTTAGCTTTATCCCTTAGTGAGAAAAAAAAAGTCTGATTCTAATAGCATCATCCGAAACACCATCATATTTAAAATTAGCACACAACTCTAGAAAATTAGCAAGATGCAAATTAGGATCTTCAGTTGTTACCCCCCCAAACTGATTATTAGACATCATTTGGATAATAGCAGGTTTAACCTCAAGGAATTAGCAGCTACAGCAGGGTGTTGAATACTTGCATGAAGTTCATCCACTGTACGGTTAGCATAATCTCTTAAAGGACTGAATTCTCGATGGACACCAACATTTTGATTTTGATGATTTGTCATTTGTTGAATATTTTTATCCTTTTCAAAATTTTTAATTTTTTTTTATTTTTCTGATAGTTCTTTCTAATTCAGAATCATAAGGCATAAGTCCCTCAGAACCTGAACTACGCATACACTAAAAAAATAAAACAAAACACAATAGACTAACTAAAACAAAGAAAAGTAAAAATTAAATTTTTTTTTTAATTTTCTTTAAAAATGTAGTTTTAATTAATTTCCCCAGCAACGGTGCCAAAAACTTGATCCCATACAAATATATGTGCTAACTATTTAGATATGAAAATTATAATTTTATAATATGGGATACTACGCAGGTATACGTATCGTTTATCAAGTAATATAAGACTTTCTGATTAAGCCCCGAGATATCGAACCCACAGGGAAATGTAAAAACATTTTAAAGAAATAAAAAAATTATATTTTTACTTTTAAATGACTTTTGAAAGTATGTATTGATTTGTAAAGTTTGAAAGTTTTTTTTTTGGTATTTTTGAAAAACAGCTAAGCAGGAAATGAAAATTATCAGAACTTTAAATCACGATATAAAACACTAGTAAATAAAATAGCTTTTTCATTCTCTTATAAAGCAGTAATAATTATGAAAGTATTGTTGTGGAAGTATTTAAAAATGTGTTGTGACAAATAAGAGCAAATTTATTCTTTACCCTTACTTGGTTCTATAATGAACATTGGTTAATTTAAAATTTTAAAATTTTGAAAATGGTTAGGCAAGGAAGATACCAGCTCTTACTCTAGAGTTCCCTCGATTCCCTCCACTTGGGGGCTAACTTCTCATAACAAAATTTAAAATATCAAACCAAATTAGGGGACTTTAGCCTGTCACTCTAAAGTTCTCTAATTTTACTCTCCATTAAAAACATATCTCCTAATATATTTGCATTCAATTATATGAACTACAATTCTCACCCATATAATTTCATGTGATTTTTACCAATCGTTGTTTGAGACTAAACCGCATTGGATCTTAAAATAAGATTAAGAAGTAAATTAAGTTCATGGAATTAAATCTTCACAACTTATTCCAACTTTAAGCACTTATACATTCCACAAAAATCCTACATAAATTAATTACTTCTTCATTTAAGAAAGAAAAAGATAAAGAAAACTACTCAGAACTCATGGAGAAAACAAAAGCACACATTGATTTGAAAATAAAAATCATAATGAAAACTCAACAAGTTTTGATTAAAAAATAAATATAAAAACAGAAGTAAACACTTATCTGAAAATCCTCTCCACAAGACTCCGGAAGTTCCTTTGAAACTTGACTTTCCACAGAACAACACTACAGAGTTTGGTGTCCAACTCTGTTGAATCCAACTCTAACTTTAGACTTCAATAAAAGCTAGATAAATGGATGAAAGAAAATTGGTGGAAAGAAGGTTTCACACCAACCCTTTCTTCTTTAAAACTAAACTAACTAACTCTAAAAGACTTTAAAAACTATAAATAATAAAAGACTAAAATTAAAACTAGAAGAAGACTCTTTGAAACTAGAAGAGGACTCCTTGTATAATTTTCCAAAAGGTGCCTTGGTGTCTCTTCAAATCATGTTAGATTTAACGTATCCACCAAAAGATGCATCCCTTCATTCAAATTTGCCGCCCATGGGAAGTTAAGGAAGTTACCACCAAAAGTTGCTTCGAACACACCTTGACATTGGTGACAAAAATGAAGAAAATTTGATTTTTAACTGTGGCGCCGATGCGCCGACCAGGCGGCGCTTAGCCGCCAATGTGTAATTTTTCTTTTTTTTTCATTTTTTTGCTCCAAATTTTATCCAATATTGCTCTTTTCATCATAATCACTCATTTTCATCATACCTGTAAGAAAAATACAAAGTACCTTCCATTAAAGTGCAATATCATAAAAAATAGGTATAAAAATGTACTTAAAAACACTTTATATTTTAGGTGTATCATGTACCTCCTACGCCCGTTTCACAAGTCTTCTCGACACCTTGTAGGACAACTAGACCTATCATATTTATTAAATGAAGAAATCTCTTAAATAAATGAATATGACTCACCAAGTTATGACATTGGGTTTGGTAGGCCTATGAAGATCCTATCCATAAGGTTTTACTTTCTTGCAAAATATAAATGTTTATTACAAAAATACTAAAGTCTTAGTTGGAGGAACGAGAAGACTCGCTAGGTACATTTTACAAGTTTACAGTGCTTTCTTTTCCTACACTTTCCTTACTTTTTCTTGCTTATAAGCTTTCTTGTTCAACAACAGTCTCACCATGTATAAAAACTAAAGCTTCTAGAATAGCCACAAAACCAAAACCAAAAGTTTAAATTAAAAATCAAAACAAGATAAATTCACCGCCACAACAGTCAAAATATAAAACAACTAAAAATTTAATCACAAACAAAACAAAAATCATAATTTCAACTAAATTAAAATGTGTCGTTGGATGATCGGTAATCCCTCAGAGGAGGTAACCTACGTATTGTTGACGGGGTTTCCCCACGGTCTAAATGAAAGTTTGGAACTCATTAAGTTGAGTTTAGTAAATTAGTTTGGACTAATTGAATCCGATGAAAAAAGTGGTACCGGGATGATGGAATCATAGAATATTAACCGGTGTCGCTATAATAAACTTTAATATTCCCCTTATAAAACATTAGAACACATCAATCTAAATATTTCAAAACATAACACTTCTCTTTTCTTACAATTGACACTTAATTAAACTGAATCTGCTACGACGAGGAGCTCGAAGCATGCATGATGGGCAGCACGGCCACCTTCCACAGAAAAACTCTTTAGAAATTAAACAACAAGCCAAAAGACTTCGAGGTAGCTTGCTTAGTGCAACATAGTCCCTCACTTTATCTCTTTAGGCCTTTGCATAACCACATTGTGCAATATAAGCCCTAACTCATTTTAGGATTGTGAGGTTGTCATTTGATATGACATAAACCTCATATCTTCCAGGCTATTCACACGATCAGTGTCAGTTGAATATAAGTCCCAAATAATAAAACTGACAGGATGAAACATCAAATAAACATCTCAAATTGAAGCAAAATCATAGGATAGTTAGGAAAACACCTAGATCTCTCTTGGATATATGCCTTTCCCTTAGTCTTTCTTTCCTTTGGATTCCTACAAATATTATTCTGAAATTTGAGCCACTCACCTATTGGATTTCCTACTACCACATTTTCTTGAAGAACCTTACCCTTTGGAAGTCATGATTATAATATTTCCTGTTCTATAATAAGAGTTTTCTTAGGTGTCTTTGGTTATCTAAGATGTAATTAACTATAAGGGCTTGCCCTTATAAGAAACTTAAAGACCCAGGTTAATATAAACCCTCTATGATTCCTTCATATTAGATAGGGGAAATTGGCAGTCAATAATGGTTCGCAGACCAAACAGATGTTATATATTATTTAGTTTATTTGATCAAGCCTTACCGCCAAGCAATGTATCTATTTTTTGGGATACATACATGTGATGTGGTAAAGTGCTTGATTATCTAAACTATCGCTTCTATGAGATCAGTTTGATTTCATATTATTAAAAAAAAAAATTAAAATATTGTTTTCAAAAATCTATATATATAATAAATTAAACCAAAACCCCATTTTATAAAACTATATTTTAAACTAAAACAAATTCGGAAGACCTTTAACGACTGACACTCCTTAACATAGAAAAATGACAATTTATGGTAGCAGGAGGAATTATTTTGGGACATCTTATATCATAAAATTGTATGGAGGTAGATACTGCAAAAATTTATGTTCTCTCTAATTTACCTTGCCCAACAAATGTAAGGGGAATTAGAAGTTTTTTGGGACATGCTGAATTCTACAAGCGTTATATTAAAGACTTTTCAGAAATTTCAAAGCCTTTATGCCATTTACTGGAAAAAGATGTGATTTTTTATTTTGATGAAAAATGCCTAAAATCTTTTGAAACATTAAAAGAAAAAATAATCAGTGCACCTATTATAGTGATTTAATATGCTAGTAAAACTCTTATGAAGCCAAATTAATTATACCACAACTGAGAAAGAGTTATTAGCTATTTTATTTTCCTCTGATAAATTCAGATCATATTTAATTGGAATAAAATGTGTGATGCATACTGATCATTCTGCTGTTAAATATTTAATGAAGAAGAAGGATGCAAAACTGAGACTTATAAGATGGATTCTTCTTTTGCATGAATTTAATTTTCAAATTGTAGATAGGAAGGGTGTTGATAATCAAATTGTTGATCATCTGTCGAAGCTTGAAAATGAAAAATCTCTCTGTGATGATGAAGAAATCAATGAATGTTTTCTTGATGAAAATTTGTTCACAATTAATGAGTAGCATGTTCCGTAGTATGTCGACATTGTAATCTTTATTGTTAGTGATATTTTACCCTATGGTTTGACATACAAGGAGAGGAAGAAATTTTTATCTGAAGATAAGACTTATTTTTGGGATGATCCTTTTTATATAAACAAGTAAAAGATCTGATCATTCAAAGATGTGTCCCTTTAGAAGAATCTTATGAAATTATTCAGAAATGCCATAATTTTGATTATGGGGGACATTTTGGTGTTAAAAAATTACATATAAAATAATACAATCAGGATTTTATTGGAATTTAATTTTTAAGGATCTTAATGCTTATATTAAAAATTGTGATCAATGTCAACGTGTAGGTAATATCTCTAGAAGAAATGAGATGCCCCTCAATTATATGTTAGAAGTTGAAATATTTGACGTTTGAGGATTAGATTTCATGGGTTCATTTATAACATCTTTCAGAAATACATTCATTTTTATATCAAAAGACTATATATGTAAATGGATAGAAGATGTTGCCTTATCTCGATGTGATGCTCAAAGTGTTGAAATTTTTTTAGAAAGAATATATTTTGCAAATTTGGAATACAAAGAGTGATCGTAACTAATTGGGGAAGTCATTTTAGAAATTTAATTATGGAAAAGCTAGAAAATAAATATCATATTAACCATCACATTGCTACTTCTTGTCGGCATATTTTTAGGTTAAGTGTTGTATTTTTGAAAAGAGGTCGCCTACATAAATTGTCGGCAAATTTTTATTTTAATTTAAATAAATAATTTGAAAAGTAGTATTTGATTTTGAAAATAATTTTAAATTTGAAAATTTTAAGAAATGAAATCAAACTGATCTCACATCCCGAATAGTTTATATAAACGAGCACCGCACCACAAACCGTGTATCTATTCTGAAGAATAGACACACTGCTTGATGATGGGGCTTGATTAAATAAACTAGGAGATTTGTGACATCCGTTTGGTCTGCGAACCAATTTTATAAGCCGACAAGTTCCTCTGCTTAATATAAATGAATTAAGCGAGGTCTATATTACTCAGGTTCTTAAAGTTCCCTATAAGGGCAAGCCCCTATAGTTAATTACATCTTAAATGACGGGAATCATTTAAGAAAACTCTCGATAATGATCAGCGGTTTTGCTCTCAAGAATTTCAAAGTTTAAGGTTTTCAAAGGATTTAAGTTTTGGAAATTTCAATAGGGAATGGATCAAATTTCGAACAATTTATTTCAGGAGTTCAAAGGAAGAAAAGTAGGAGAAGCTGAGGATCCAAGAAGAATCTTGGCAACTTCCCAAACTATCCTATTGTTTGGCTTCAATTTGGAAATTTACTTAATGTTTCCATCCTGCCAATTTTAATTAATTAGGACTTATATTTGCATGAGATGATCATACAAATAGCCTTGAAGATGTGAGGGTTTATGCCTACTAAATGACTACCTCAGAATCCTAAGACCGGTTAGGGCTTAATTTACATAACGTGATTATGCAAATGCCTAACAAAAGGGTTGAGGATTTATGTTGCACTAGGCAAACTACCTCGAAATCCTATGGCTTTAAGTTTAAACTAAGGAATGGTTTTGCTGATGTCGACACAGGTTTTGCTGATGAAGATGGTCGTGCTGCCCACTATGCTCCAAGCTCTTTGTTGTTGCAGAGGTTTAGTTTTAGAAGTCATAAATCAAAGGATGAGAGAAGTGTTTTGGTTTAGAGAAAATCTTAAAATCCAAGTGTTTTTTAATATTTTAATTAAAACAAATCTTAATGTTGTTTAAACAGAACCGATTAAGATCCCACGATTCTGTCATCTCAGCACCGTTATTTTCATCGAATTCACTTAGTCCAGGTGAATTTGCTAAACTCAATTGAATGAGTTCCACACTTTCATTTAGACCGTGGGAAATCCCATTAGCAACACGTGGGTTACATCATCTAAGGTATTCCCGATCATTCAACGAGACGTTTTAATTTAGTTGCAATTGTAGTTTTGTTGTTCTGTTTGTGATTAAATTTTGAGTTGTTTTATATTTTGAAATGTTGTGGCGGTGATTTTTATCTTGTAATGACTTTTAATTTAGTTTTGGTTTCAGTTCAGGGACTATCCTAAAGGTTTTAGTTTTCATGCAACAGTTGTTTATCATGCAAGAAAATTAAAGTGCAGTGCATGTAAGTAAATCGCAATAAAATAAATTACAATAAAATAAAAGCATACCTGGAGGGTCTTCCCGTCATCCCATGCTGCACTTAAAACACATGTTAAGACATTTAAATTTTCCAACAAGTACCTAGGTAAGGCTAAGGAAAAGATTTTGGTTGTCTACCAAAGTCTTAATCATATAGCTAGTCATCTCCTATGACATCTAGGTTCTTGTGTTTTGGTTTAAGGATGATTTTCTTCACCAAAGGAAAATTAAATTCCATTGTTCCTATAAACATCCTATAGTATTGAGGAAGTGCTTAAGACGAGTCTTAAACATCTTTTCAATACTTCTAGGATTGTTTTAAGTTCAAGAGAATTTAATTATACAAGTGAATTAATCATCCAGGGGTTTAAGTTTTATTCTCTTGCACAGTGAACTGGGACTTTTGAATATCCTATAAGTGAAGTAACACTTCACTTGATGCCTCATTTAAGAGTTATAATAATAAGAGTTTTAAAAGGGCAAATCAACTTATTTAGTATTTTAATGACTTAAACTTAATGATTTAATTTTAATTTTGATTTAATTATAAAAATTAGTTTAAGTTTGGAATAGTGTTCAAATTAGTTTAGATTTAATTCTTAATGATTTAATTTAGGTTTGTTGTTAAATGATTTTAATTTAATTTAATTCAATTTAATTTTAATTCAATTCAATTTAATTTTAATTTAATTTGATTTGATTTTAATTTAATTTAATTTAATTTACTTTCATTTAATTTAATTTTGATTTAATTTAATTTTAATTTAATTTTAATTTAATTTAATTTTAATTCAATTTAATTTAATTTAATTTAATTTTAATTTAATTTAATTTAATTTTAATTTAATTTTAATTTAATTTAATTTTAGTTTAATTTAATTTAATTTAATTTTAGTTTAATTTTCATTTGGATTATTATTTTAATTAATTAATTTTTTTTAAGTAAGAATTAAGTATTATTGAAGTGATTTATTTAGGGATTTTTTAAATTAAAGAATAAATATCCTCTTAATAATACCCTACTTTAATAATTCCAATTTCTATTATTCTTCCAAAATTTCAATTAATTAATTAATTAAAGCTTTATTTTAATTATATTTGAAATGGTTAGTAGGTTTCTACCCTCAATCATTTAAGTTTCAATCATCCAAAATCAGTTTAAAATCAAATATTTTACCCTCCCCTTTTTGATTAATCCTAAAATTTTAATTAAGGTTTGAAATTTTTAATTACCCTTTTGCCCTTCAAGCTTAATAATTTTATAACTGACTAAATTAAGCTCAAATGAACTTGAAATTTTTATGTAACCTCAGTCACATGTCAATTAAGACATTAGAGGAGAAAATGTGATTTTTCTGTATTTAATTTATTTATGTAATTACTTTTAATGGAAAATAGGGATTTTCAAGGAAAATTTAATAACATGACCAAGAAAATGTTTCTATCATTAAGAAAATTATGGGATGTTTCTAATGATGAGAGGACCATTTAGACCAATTTTAGTGATTTTTTGAATTATATTTTATTTATTAGAATTATTTTGAATTTTGGAGTATTAATTAATTTTAAAATAAAATTAAATTTGAAAAAAAGGATTTTATATTTTTCTTAAATCTCACTAAGCTCAAGAAGTCCAGAGAAAACAAATTTATATTTTTTTGATTTTTCTTTGATTTATTAGAATTATTTTAATGAAAAGGTTGGAAAATACATTTTTTAATATTAAAAATTACATTAAGCCTTTTAAATTCAATATCTTATCCTAGGGACTTAAGAAAAATATTTAGTTTGTTCCTAAGTAATTAGAATTCAAAGTGTGACATTTTTGATGATTTTTATTTCTCAACATGCTAATTATTGGAATTAAAATACTTAAAACAGTAACATGCAATTGAAAAATCAATAACTTCTCATAGGGATGGCCTCTGACCTTGGAAAATTCAAGGAATGTTCCCAAGTTCAGAGGCTTCAAAAGCCCTATGGTCTCATGCCATGGTGAATTTCCTGTATGCATGGAAAATTGAAATAGTGTAGAGAGTAAATAAATTATTAAAAATAAAATACTAAATAAAATTAATTGATTTCTTTTCCACATTATTCTCCTCTGTTCACTGAGCAAGAGGGTATTTTTATTTTATTTTTAGGATTTTTCTACACAAAGTTATATATTTTTGAAGTTCTCGGTATTTAATAAATAAGAAAATACCCTAATTTCCTACTTAACCACGCGGCGCCGCTTCAACCTTAGCGGATCCGAAAGGCCACGCGGTGTCTCCTGGTTCGACTCCGCCATCTGAGTCAGCTGCCACGGGGCCCGCGATTCACGTATCGTTTCCTGGTCCAACACCATCTGAGCCGTTCGCTCGATACACACGCGATCCAACGGTTCCCAGTCATCGTCTACGACTGGTGTGAACCCGTGACTGTCCACACTAAAACCCTAAGATCTCACTCAATTCTCAACGGATTTTTGTATTCTTATGCTCTATGGATTCGTCTTGAAGAGACGAACACATCCATACGGTAAACATGGATTGAAATTAAGGCATTTGAAATGGAGAATCTCCAGAAGCTTGGGAAGAAGAGAGAGTTCATACCTTTGCTCAGAGAAGTGAAGCTTCGATCTAAGAGTTGTGTCACGTTCGATTGGGTCCAAGCAAGCTCCAGATGAAGTCCCTTGGCCTAGTGAATTGCCTAGGTACAAAAGTGACTACAGCCGATCACAAAGCTTGGAGGCTGGAGCAACTGGGTGGCCTGAAGAGGGGACTTTCACTAGGGAACTTCTCCTTTTGGTCTGGTGAAGGTGTAGGACAAATCAATTTTGATATTGGCTCACTGTGGTGAAGTGTCCTAGTTTTGGGCTTGAATTTCAACTCTGAAATTGAGCTCACATAGAGGAATTGGCAGGGGGATTTCAGTGGGGATCAAGTTCTCCAGGTGTGGAGAAGAGTCTGGAATGATTTTGGCAGAGTTTATGTATGGTTTGTTTCAATGTCCTCTTTGGCCGAGAGAGGTGGGGTTTAAATAGGAGAGGTTAGAGGGTCTCCCAGGGCGGTTTGAAGGCTTGTATCAGCTGCTCATGGAAAGAGAAGAACAGCCATGGTGGCCATTGGGCATGGTGCAGCTCAGCAGGTGGGAATTCCAAACTTTGGCTCCTTCCAAGGTCTCGGCCATGGCGTTTTCCAGCGACAGTGGTGGCTGGCCGGCCAGGGTCAGGGCTTAGCAATGGTGAAGTCAATTGGAGTTAGCCATGTGTAATGGGCTTGAATTGAAATGGAATGGGGGAAGGCTAGTTTTGGGTCTAAATGAGTCAACCCATGGTTTTGGGCTAGGTTCACCATCCAAGGCTTGCTTGGGCTGAAGAGAAAGTTGTTTGGTTCAGCTTAGTCAGTAGGGTCAAGTCACCATCCAAGCATAATTAGGCCTAAGCATGGTTAAGGGGAATCATGGGAGTTGTTAATGACTTTTAGGAGTTATGGAAATAGCCTCCCTCTTTTGCCCAATGTGGCATGGTCATATGTCAACAACTCACATGGCTTGCATGTGGCTCAAGAATGGCTTCATGGCTCACCTTTGGCTTGGGAAAACGTTTGGTCAATTTCATGAAAAAGGGTTTTAGAAATTTCGGTAATTTAGGGGTGATTTGATGGGATTTGGCATATGGCTTGATTTGGAATTATTTCATTATGGATTTAGAACTTTGGGGATGGTTTTAATTAATGAAATGATGAATAGAGTGTCATGTGGGCTTTAGCATGAAGTTTTTGGGCTTTTAAAAATTGGTAAAGGTGGGCTTTAAAAATGGCTTAAGGGCATGGGGCTTTTAAGTTTAAAAAAATGATTGGGCTAAAGAAATGTTGGGTTTAGTCTACGAATGTGTCATGAGTAATTTGAAATAAATTTGAGGTGGTTTGGGTTAGAATTGGGTTGGATTTGGGCTTCTTTGGTAAAGGGGCCAATATAGATCAAATTGGGCTAATTTGGGCCAATGTTGGGCTAGGGTTGAAATTGATGTAAATTTAATGTTGGGAAATGTTTATGAGGGTACTACAAAGAGTTTTCAACTTTGGTTGGGCTTTAATTTTGGGATTTAGGCCCATTTGGGCTAGGCTTGGGTGTAGGCCCATTTAAGGAATTTAGGGTTTTGGTTGAAATTGAGCAAGTTTTGGGTGTAAATTTTGGGCAAATCATGTTAGTGTTTTGTTTGAGGGGATGCAAGGAAGGTTTTAGAAAAGATTTGGGTCAAATTGGGATTGAATTGGGTTGGTTTGAGCTAGGTTTAGGTCATGGGCCAAAATTGGGCCTTAAGCTTAAGAATGAAATTGGACCTAAATGTCAATAAAATTGGGCTTGAATTTGGTCTAGATTGATATTGGGGATATTGAATTGAAGTTTAGAGTTGAATTGGACCAAAATTGAGACCAATTGGGGTGATTTGGTTTGACATTGGGTTCATTTGGGTTTAAAATGGGCTAAATTGGGGGTTTTGGTAAAAGTTGGGTAAATTGACAACATTGGCCCATGGTGTAGTTGGTTAAAATGAAATTGGGAATAGTTGGGATTTTCTAGAATTTGCTGGGAATTTTCTGAATTTTTTGGATTTTTGGGCTAAGAAGGGCATTTTGGGTATTTGGAGGTTATTGGGGGTATTTTTGGAAATTCTGGTATTTTTGGCTATGGATGATCAATTTGAGTGGAGGGAAATGTTGAGGATTGATTTTGAGGACTTTTGGGTGATTTGGAGATTTTGGAGGATTTGGGCAATTTCAAGGGCTTTTGGTAGGTTTGATGGGTATAGGGTCCCCGGGGTCAAAAATTGAAATTTTGGAAGAATGAAGATTGATCAAATATGAGTGAAATGAAATCACTTTGGTTGAGCCATGAAGTCATATTAAGCCTATATGAGCCATGAGAGGACTCATTGGAGGCATTCACTATGTTGTTCCTAACCCTCTTAACCAGGGGCTTAGGGGTTAAGGTCCATCCATATGAATTACCTACATGAGTCAGGGAGTCAATTTGCGTAAGGTGTGGTTTTAGGATTTGGATTGTGTGTGTGAGAGTGTAGAGTGTGAGTGTAGTGAGTGTGTAAGTTAACCCTCACCAGACCAGGCCACCCAGTGTAGTCCTAAGGCCAAAGAGTCCTATAGGGAACTCATCCTTTAAACCTTCACATTTGATTTCAACCCTCTAGGTGATTAGGAGTCTACAATCAAGCTTGTGGGGTTTGCAGGGAGACAAGAAGTGGTTTAAAATTCTAAGGGATGGGTCCCAATTCTAGTCCTCTAAGATAGTCAAAGGAAAAGCCTAAGGCTAGATCCTAAGTACTAAAGGGAGAAGAGAAGATCTCATAAAAAATGAGGTCAACACTTCTTATCATCTGCAGACAAGTGGTTCGGTTGAATTATCCAATCATGAAATTAAAAGAATTTTGTAAAAGATTGTTAATCTAAACAGAAAGGATTGGTTAATTAAACTGGATTATGGTTTGTGGGCCTATAGGAATGTCCCCATATAGGCCAATTTTTGGAAAATCTTATCATTTACTAGTTGAACTTGAGCATAAAGCATAATGGGCTATTAAAGATTTCTATTATAATTTAAAAAATGCTGGTAAAAAGAGATTGTAGCAATTAAATGAACTTGAAGAAATAAGGAATGAATCTTATGAAAATGCTAAGATTTATATAGAATAGATGAAATTATGACATGATCGGAAGATTCTTACTAAAAAAAATTGAGCCAGGACAACAAATTTTGTTATATAATGCCTGATTGAGAATAATTGCTGGAATACTTTAGTCCATGTGGATGGGTCCCTTTATTGTAATGAAAGTTTATTCTTATGAATTTGTGGATATTAAAGATCCTAAGACTGGAAAAATATTTAAAGTTAATGGTCATAAACTTAAACCTTATTTTTCAGTCGATCAATCTAAACCTAGTGAGAATCTATTGTTGGGTCACTCGCTCTGGGTATGTCAGGCTGAAGACATTAAAATAAGCGCTTTGTGAAAGGTAACCCATAGTTATTAGTGTGCTTTGCTTTATGTTTCCTTTGTGTGTTTTGTTTGGTTTTATTTGAGATTATGTGGTAGCATTTTAGAGTTTTTTATGTTATAGTGGTTTCTATTTGACCTTATCTGATGACTTAGATGAATCAGACTGATGATTTAGATGTTTAGCAGACCTGTGCTAAAATGAGCATTGACGGCTATGCACTGCAAGTTGGAGCTTAGGGGCCGAAGTTACAAAAAATGTGAAAAATGAGGTTCTAGAAATCTAAATCATGGGTAAGTAGTTTTGAGAGTTATTTGGGAGTTTTTAACATATCTAGGGTCGGTTTTAAGACCTCCCAATTCTATAAAAAGGCCCAAAATTAAAGAGATACTTACCCTAGTTTTTTATTTTCATTCATGAGTTTTACGAAGAGTATTTTGAGTGCAAAAATGTCTTCTTGGGAGAGCAAAGTTAAGAATAAAGAGGAACACAACAAGAAGAAGTTCATTAGTGAAAGTGCACAAGAGTTATTCAATGGATTTCTAGCCATTAGTATTCAAGAAATTGTAGAAAAGCTTGCAATGATCGAGGCTAATGTGGCTTCAATCGAAGGAAAGGTAAATGAAACTAACGCACATTTAGCACACATGGGATGACAACACAAAATGTAATTTAGTCATAAGAGACATGTGGATAAAGCGGATAAACTGATGTTTCTGAAGAAGAAATAGATAAAAGAAGAAGATGTGAGAGTTTTTAACCATCGTTCGTTTTATCAGATTTATATTCCAAATGGTTTAAATTGAACTAATGGTAATTCTAGATATATTAAGCTTATTAGAGATTGGAATTAAATTAAGTGTGGTCTTGTAGTTTAGGTATCTATGTTTAGCGTTTTGTGTTTGTGATTATTATAATGTTTATGTTTTGTTGCATTTTAATTTGTATTTTTTAAATCTTAATGATGTAAATTTGTGTCTAAGATATGTGTTATGAACCTATGTATTGGAAAATTTCATCCAAGGTGTTTGGATAGAAATTTGTAGTTCATATTTATTAGAAGTGTTATGGGGGAGAATTAATAATTTGATGTTTTAGTTCGATTAACATAATTTTTCAAAATCTGGGCACTGGCTGCAATGCGCTAGACCTTCGGTGCTTAAGCACTAGATTTTGTGGCTATCTTCTGTCACTTCGTGAATATGCGTTGGCTCGCGAAAAACAGTTTTGAGACGTTAAAAACCTAAAATTTATCATTTTTAACCCCATCCTCACCGTCAACCTCTTGAATTCGCAAAAAAGGAGCTTAGGGCATCACTGATTTGGATCATTTTAGAGCCGATTTCAATGAAATTTGTTGGATTTGAATTCCTTAAAGTATAAGAACTTCTCTTAAACAAAAAACTTTTGATTTTCACCATGTATTTAAGTACATTATTGAGAAATCTGAAATCACTGTTCATGGTGAAAATTTGAGGAAAAGCATAAGAAATTGCTTGCACTTAGTGGATCTTGCCTTTCAAAGTTAAGTTAACAAGTTTAGTTTGATTTTGGAATTTATGGAGAATTTTTTGTGAATTTAGAAATGGCTCCAAAGTGGAAGCGCTCAAAAGATAAAGCGATATTTGATTCACTTTGTGAGCGGTCTGGTGTTAAGTTTGAAACTTGACAAGAGGTTCTTCAGCCACTTAGACCTATCACCTGTGTAAATGTGAACACTTACACTGTGCATTCAGATTTTGTCTAGAAAGGAGGATCTTTTAGAGCTTCTGGTGCTTTTGCTTCTATTGCTTCTACTTCTCATGCTTCTACGTCACAGGTATCATCATCTTGAGATTACAGACTAGATTATTAAGGAAGATTTTAAGGAAGGAGAGACTGACTAGAGAGCATGTTGGAGATATGGATGAAAAGGTAGAAAACATTAAGAGGTATATACAGAAATATGATGATTATGAGGAGAACTATCCGCAATACATGGACAGACTGATTAGAAGAGATCACAGTGCTAAAATGCCTCCTCATCCTTATTTTATATCTTATGTGCCATCCTGAGATTGGAATGAAAGAGATGATGATGATGAGGATGATGAGTAGGATTTTATTTTTTTTATGTATTGAGTTTGTGAAGTTTGTACTTGTGGTTAGTATTTTGTTGTGATGTTTGGATTTTTATTATTTGTTATTTTATGCTTTGAACACTGATGTGTTTGAGCTATAGTAAAATCATTTCTATTATGCATATTCAGTTATATATGTGTTGGATTTCTTTTTCATGTTGTAATGTGTGATATTATTGTGGTAGTAAATGTTGTAATGTCTGAGTTTTTAAATAGTGTATACTTTAATTCCAAAACTGTTAGGAAAATTTAGAACACTATTAGAAATCACTATTTAAATTACATGTTTAAACTTTTCAAAATTTGCTACCATATCTTTTATAGTATTGTTGTGATTTTTGTTATGTTAAGTTGGTGTTTTTGCTTTGAAAACCTCCACTGCTGTAGAAGTCCTTTGAAATTTTTATTTTATAAAAAATAAAAAAAAACTGAATTTGATTTTTTTTTACTTCTATTTTTAAACTTTTATACTTGCATATTCAGGATATGAAAATTCCTGTTAGTATGTTATTCTAGTTTTTAATTCTTACACATGTATCATTTCTTATGCTTAAATGTATTATCCTAACTAAAAATTTAAATTTTAGGGGGAATTTAAAAACAAATTTTCAAAAACTAAAACTTTGTTTGTTCTTAAGAATACTTAAAATAAATTTCATTTTTGATTGAAAATAAATATTTATATGATGTTATAATAAGGAAGTAAAATTTTGAATATAGAAATGAGTAAGCGAATTTAGTTAAAATTTATAGTAATAATGAAAAATTTTAAGTTAAAATCTTCTTAGTAAAGAAATGTTAAATATAGTTAAACTATCTTTAGTAGAAAATGTTGTATTTTTGTAAAAATAAAAGATTTGAAATTTATTTTTCAAAGCTTAAATTTCTTTTATTAAAGAATAATTTTCAACACCTTTATTATGATGCTAAGTGAAAGATATATATCAAACCTTTATTTTAAATGGAAGGGTGGAATTCAAAATCATTAAAGGCTTATCTAGATACAGTAATCCTTGCCTTATAAAAAAAAAAAGAAAAGCAAAAAATAAAAAGATAAATAATAGGAAAAAGAAAAAGAAAAAGTTAAAAATAGTATAAGAAATGGAAGGAGAAGCTTTAGGATTTAAGGGCCTAATTAAAAATTAGTTCCATACCTGAAGTTTAAAATACAAGTTTTGAGAAAATCTAAAGCTTAAGATTATAATATAGTAAGTAAAATTATTTTCAAATAAAAATTTTTAAGTGAGAAAAATAAAATGTTTAAATCCTATATTTTAAAAAATCTACAAGTATTTCTGAATAAGACTGGAACTCATTTTTTTCATTATCTTTTATTTAAGATCTTTCTAAACTTTAAGTTGGTCTTATTTACTGAAATATTGTCTAAATTGGACTATTTCATTTCTAGAGTAAAATTTTGAAACCTTCTTAAAGAAACTTATTTACATAATTTTAATGTTAAAATTTTCTATGTGATTAACTGTCACTTGAGGACATATAACATTTTAAGTTTTCGGATTTTGATACACCTAAAATATAAAGTATTTTTATGCGAATTTTTATACCTATTTTTGATGATATTACACTTTAATGGAAGATATTTTTGTGTTTTTCTTGCAGGTATGATTAGAATGACTGATTATGATGAAAGGAGAAAAAAAATATCAAATTTAGAGCAAAAATGAAAGGTGTGAAAAGTTTGCCTTTGGTGCTTATGCGCTGATGGCTGGCGCATAGCCAAGGCAGTTAACCTATGCAAACTAAATTAATTTTTGTGTAAATTTGAAGGGGTTTTTGAAGTACCCTTTAGTTTAAACTAATTTAACTTCTCATTAGCGCCAAAATTCATTTAAAATTGGAATGGACGGATGCATCTCTTGGTAGATTCATTGAATATGGACATAATTTGAAGAGACACTAAAGCACCTTTTGGAGAAATATTAAAATGAAGACTTAATGATCATAATAGGAGAAGAGTTTTGAAAGGAAATTTTGGTAGGAGAAGTTGGAAAAAATCTTGAAGTGGTTGAAGGGAAACAGGAAGAAAGAGAGCCTTCTTCTCACCATATTTTCTTTACTTTTCATCTTTACTTTATCCTAGTTTGTATTAGAATTTAGAATAGTCAATCCTTAGAGTTGGGCACCAACCTCTAAGGAGTTATTTAATGGAAATCAAAAGTTTCACAGAAACTTCAAGATTCTTGTGGAGAAGATTTTCTGATAAGTTTTTATCTTTGTTTTTACATTTGGTTTTTAAGTAAGACTTGTTGTGTTTTCACTATGATTTCTACATTCAAATCAAATTGTGCTTGTGTTTTCTCCATGAGTTCTGAGTATTTTTCTTTATCTTTTTCCTGTTAAATGATGAATAATTAAATTACGGAAGGAAGTTGTGTGAAGTATAGGAGTTTAATGTTAGAAGAAGTTGTGATGATTCACTACCTTGCACTTCATTTACTTCTTGATTTGTCCAATTAAGATTTTAAAATTTGTTGTGAGAACAAGTAAGAACCAATGCGGTATTGTCTCAATCAACGATTGGAGAGAATCAGATGAAATTGTATGGGTGAGAATTGTAGTCCAAATGGTTGCGTGCAAATAAATAGGGAGATATGCCTTTTAATGGGGATTAAAATTAGAGAACTTTAGAGTGACAGGCTAAAGCCCCCAATTTGGTTTGATGTTTTAAATTTTTTTATGAGATGTTAGCCCAGAGATGGAGGGAGAAGAGGGAACTCTAGACTGAGAGCTAGTATCTTCCCTGCCTAACCCATCTACAAGATTTCAAAACTTCATATTAACCTATGTTCTTTATAGAACCAAGTAAGGGTAAAGAATATAGTTGCTCCTATTTGGCACAACACATTTAGGTACTTCCACAACAAAATTCCATAATTATTACTGGTTCATTGAAAGAGGAAAAATATTCATTCTCATTTGCTTTCATATAGTTTTATAATCTTGTTAATTTTAGTTGCTTGCTTTACTTTTTCTTAAAAGAATAGATCAAAAACAAATTTAAAACTTTCTATCTTAAAACATACTTTACAAAATCATTTCAAAAAGTAAAAAGTTGTTTTTTTGTTTTCCTTAAAATTTTAGACATTTCTCTGTGAATTCAAAATCTCGGGGCTTAATCAGAAAATCCTATATTACATGATAAATGATATATATACTTGCGTAGAATCCGATATCAATAATAATAAAAGTTGATTTCTTATTTGCTTTGGAATCAAATTTTTTACGTTATTGCAAAGAAAGATAAACTATCATTAAAAATAAATATCAAGTGTAAAATGTAAGAATAAATATTCGGGGATCAGTATGCTAATTTACCTTGAAAAGATCGCAGTTGTTTCAAGGTTTTCAGAGGAGGCATTTTTAAGATAGCATTAATCTTCTCTGGGTTGATTTCGATTGCACGATGACATACAATGAATCCTAGAAATTTCTCAGAGGCAACATCGAAGGCGCACTTTAATGAATTCATCTTGAGATTGTACAACCATAATCATTCAAACACGATCCTCAAATCATACAGGTGATTTTCTTTCACTTTGTTTTTGATGACCAAATTGTCCATGTAGCTCGACTTGGTTGTGGATGAGGTCATCGAAGATCTTTTTCATTGCTCTTTGGTATGTTGCTTCGACATTCTTCAAACCAAATGAAATTACTATGTAGCAGTAGATCCCAATAGGTGTTCTGAAAGCTGTAAACGTCGCTGTCGGCAAATTTTTAAGTTGTGTTTTGTTTTGAAGAGGGGTCGCCTAACAGAAATCTGTCGGCGAATTTTTAATTTAATTAAAATAAATAATTTGAAAAGGAGTATTTGATTTTGAAAATAATTTTAAATTTGAAGGTTTTAAGATATGAGATTAAACCGATCTCACGTCCCAAATAGTTTATATAAACGAGCACCGCACCACAAACCGTGTATCTATCCCTAAGGATAAACACATCGCTTCGACGGTGGGGCTCGATTAAATAAACTAGAAGATTTGTGACATCCGTTTGGTCCGCGAACCAATTTTATAAGCCGACAAAATTCCCCGCTTAATATGAAAACATTAAACAGGGTTTATATTACCTGGGTTTTTCAAAATTCCCTATAAGGGCAAGCCCCTATAGTTAATTACATCTTAAGTGATGGGAATCATCTAAGAAAACTCTCGATAGTAATCAATAATTCTGCTCTCAAGGATTTCAAAGTTTAAGTTTTCAAGGGATTGAATTTTGGAATTTCA
Organism: Papilionanthe hookeriana x Papilionanthe teres; assembly: GCA_022702705.1. Taxonomy (NCBI): domain Eukaryota; kingdom Viridiplantae; phylum Streptophyta; class Magnoliopsida; order Asparagales; family Orchidaceae; genus Papilionanthe; species Papilionanthe hookeriana x Papilionanthe teres. The sequence continues at coordinate 147,004,108 of CM040428.1, forward strand.
ATAGGGAATGGATCATGTTTGGAACATTTTGTTTTGTGAATCCAAAGAAAGAAAAGTAGGAGAAATCACAGATTCGAAGTGAACTTCGGTAATTTCCCGACTATCCTATTGTTTGGCTTAGATTTAAGAAAGTCCTAATATTTTTAAATGTTTTGATCTTATAAATTTTAATTAATTAGGACTTATATTTATATGATAGAATCATACAAATAGCCTCGAAGATGTGAGGGTTTATGTCGTATCAGACGACTACCTAGGAATCCTAAGTCCGGTTAGGGCTTAATTTGCAAGGCAAATGTCTAACAAAAGGTTGAGGATTTATGTTGCACTAGGCAGACTACCTCGAAATCCTATGGCTTGGTTATTTAATTCTAGGAAAGTTTTGCTGAAGTAGGTTCAAGTTTTGTCGACGACGATGGCCGTGCTCGCCCACCATGCTCCGAGCTCCTTATTGTTGCAGAAGTTTAGTTTTAGAAATCATAAATCAGGGGATGAGAAAAGTGTTTTGGTTTAGAGAAGTCTTAATTTTCCAAGTGTTTTTTGTGTTTTAATTAAAACAAATCTTAAAGTTGATTATAACGACACCGGTTAAGATCCCACGGTTCCATCCTTCCGGCATCATTATTTTTATCGGATTCACTTAGTCCAGATGAATTTGCTAAACTCAACTGAATGAGTTCCACACTTTCATTTAGACCGTAGGAAATCCCGTTAGCAACACGTAGGTTACATCATCCGAGGCATTCCCGATCATCCAACATGACGTTTTAATTTAGTTGCAATTGTAGTTTTGTGTTCTGTTTGTGATTAAATTTTGAGTTGTTTTATATTTTGAAATATTGTGGCGGTGAATTTTATCTTGCAATGACTTTTAACTTAGTTTTGGTTTCAGTTTTAGGGGCTATCCTAAAGGTGTGAGTTTTCATGCAACAGTTGTCTTATCATGCAAGAAAAGTAAAGTGCATTTGCAATAAAGTAAATTGCAATAATGTAAATTGCAAGAAAGTAGATTGCAATAAAATAAAAGCGTACACTGGAGGGTCTTCCCGTCATCCCAAGCTACACTTAAAACACAATTAGAATATTTAAGCAAGTTCCTAGGTAAAGCTAAAGGAAGGGTTATGGTTTTCTACCAAATTCCTAATCCTATAGCTAGTCATTTCCTATGACGTCTAGGTCTTTGTGTTTTTGGTTTGAGGATGATTTTCTTCATCAAAGAACAATTAAATTCAGTTGTTCTTATAAATGTCCTATCATATTGAGGAAGTGCTTAAGAAGAATCTTAAACATCTTTTCAATATTTCTAGGATTGTTCTAAGTCCAAATGGGTTTAATTATACAAATGAATTAATCGTCCGAGAATTCAAGTTTTGTTATTATCTTGCTCAGTGAACTAGGACATTTGAATATCCTATAAGTGAAGTAACATTTCATTTAATGTTCTGTTTAGGAGTTATGATAACTAAAACTTTCAAGGGTAAATTAGTATTCAAATGATTTGTGATTTAGTTTAATTTGTAATAGTGTTCAAGTTATTTTAGATTTATTTTGAAATCTTTATGTCTTAGGTGGTGTTATATTTAATTTAATTTAATTTAATTTAATTTAATTTAATTGAGTTTTAATTTTATTTAATTCAATATAGTTCAATTTAATTTGATTTGATGTTTAATTAATTTGATTTGATTTAATTTTAATTTAATTTGATTTAATTTAATTTAATTTAATTTAATTATTTAATTTAATTTAATTTGATTTAATTTGATTTAATTTAATTTAGTTTAATTTAATTTAATTTTAATTTAATTTAATTTAATTTAATTTAATTTAATTTAATTTAATTTAATTTGTTTAATTTAATTTAATTTAATTTGTTTAATTTAATTTAATTTGATTTAATTTAATTTAATTTAATTTAATTTTAATTTAATTTAATTTTAATTTAATTTTATTTTAATTTTAATTGAAATTTTTAAAAGAGTTTAATAATTTAATTTTAGTTTAATGATTAAGTCTTTTAATATATTTTAAGTTTGAGTTATCATTTTAATTAAGAATTGAATATTAATGAGATAATTAATTTAGGGATTTTTAAATTAAAGAATAAATCTCTTCCTAATAATATCCCTATTTTAATAATTCCAATTTTATTATTCTTCTAAATTTAATCAATTATTTAATTAAAGTTTAATCATTTTAAAATTGTTTAATGGGTTTCTACCCTTTAATTATTTAAATTTCAATCATCCAAATCAGATTAGGATCAAATATTTTACTTGTTAATTTTTTATTAAACCTAAAGTTTTAATTAAGGGTTAAAATTTTAATTACTATTTTACCCATTAAACTTAATAATTTCATAACTCGCTAAATTGAACTCAAATGAACTTGAAATTTTTATGTGACTTCACTCATGTGTCAATAAAGACATGAGAGGAGAAAATGTGATTTTTCTGTATTTAATTTATTTATATAATTATTTTTAGTAGAAAATAGAGATTTTCAAGGAAAATTTAATAACATGACCAAGGGAAAGTTTCTGTCCTTAAGAAAATTAGAGGACATTTCTAATGACCAGAGAATCACTTGGACTAATTTTGGTGATTTTTTGAATTATATTATTTTTATTATAATTATTTTAAGTTTTGGAGTATTAATCAATTTAAAAATAAAATAAAGGTTGAAAAATGGATTTTATAAATTTCAAAAATCTCTCTGATATCAAGGAAACCAGAGAAGCAAATTTTGTAATTTTCTGATGTTTCTATGATTTATTTTAATTATTTTAGTGAAAATGCTAGAAAATATATTTTTTTTAATTTTAAAATTACCTTAAAGCTTTAAAATTTAATATCTCACTAAATAGACTTAAGAAAAATGTGGGATTTGTTCCTAAGTGATTAAAATTCAAAATGTGACATTTTGGTGAATTTTATTATTTTTGTGATTTTTATTATTTTTTAATTATTAAAAATATTAAAATATTATTAAAAATCAACTTTTTTAGAAAATTGAAATTTTAATTTTCTTAGGTTCCCCTGATATCGAGAGGCTCCAAAACCAATTTAGTGAATTTTTGAAAGGTATTTTAAAAGTTATGAATTTTTAAAGTTTAAAATGGCTAAGTGGCTTAATCAACCCAATTAGTAGGGCTAACCAAGTCCAATTGACCTCAAACTTTTATGGTGGATTCCTCCGATCCTAAAGGTCAGTGGAGAATTAATTTCAAGTCAATTTGATGCATGGTTAACTCTAATTAAATAAAGACCTATTTTGGGTGTTTAAGCCAATTAGGGTTGTTTTAAATGAACTAAGTCAAAACCTATTTTTCCTGAGGTTCTCTGGTCATAAGGAACATCACCAAATTTTCCTAGAATTTATTTCATAACATGCTATTTATTGGAATTAAAATACTCAAAACAGTAACATGAACTTGAAAAATCAATAACTTTTCATAGGAATGTTCCCAAATTCAGAGGCTTCAAAAGCCCTATGGTCTCATGCCATGGTGAATTGTATGCATGCATGGAGAATTAAAATAATGCAGAGAGTAAATAAATTATAAAAAATAAAATACTTGATGAAATTAAATGATTTCTTTTCCACATTATTCTCCTCCGTTCACCGAGCAAGAGGGTATTTTTATTTTATTTTTCCGATTTTTCTACACGGAGATATGAATTTTTGAAGTTTAGGGAATTAAATAAATGAAAAATACCCTAATTTTCTATTTATCCACGCGGCGCCGCGTCAACCTCGGCAGCCTACGAACGCACACGCGTCGTGCTCCCATTCGACGCCGCCACCCGAGTCGGCGGCCGGGCCCTGCGGTTCTCGTACCGTCTCCTGGTCCGATGCCATCTGAGCCGTTCGTCCGCGCGTGTATTGAATGGATGGCATCCGTTCATCGTCCCCGAGCGTCCTCACCCGAGAGCCGTCCACACTAAACCCCTAAGATCTCACTCGATACTCAATGGATTTTCATGTTCTTATGCTCTATGGATTCGTCTTGAAGAGACGAACACATCTATACGGCTATCATGCATTGAAACTAAGGCATTTGAAATGGAGAATCTCCGAAGCTCCGGGATAAAGAATTAGCTCATACCTTTGCTCGCGAGAAGTGTGGCTTCAATCTGAGAGTTGTTGCACCTTCGATTGGATCCTAGCAAGCTCCAGATGAAGTCTCCTGGTCTGGTGAATTGTCTAGGTTGGATTTCGACCAAGCCCGATCACAAAGCTTGGAGGTTGGAGCAACTGGGTGGCCTGGAGATGGGGCTTTTATCGGTGGACACCTTCCCTTGGTCCGGTGAAGGTGTAGAACCAATCAATTTGGGAATTGGCTCACTGTGGAGAAGTGTCCTGGTTTTGGGTGGAATTTCAACTCGAAATTGAGCTCGCGGAGGAGAAATGGCAGGGGGATCTCACTGGGGATCAAGTGCTCTGTGTATGGGGAGGAGTCTGGAACAATTTTGGCAGAGTTTTGGCAAGGTTTGTGCTTAGCTCTTTTCATGGCCGAGAGGGGTGGAGTTTAAATAAGAGAGGGTGGAGGGCCTCCCAGGGGGAGTTGAGGCATGGGATCAGCTGCTCTGGTGAGGAGAAGAACAGCCATGGTGACCACTAGGCATGGGGCAGCTCAGCAAGTGAAAATTTCAATGTTGGCTCACATGTGAGCTATCGGCCATGGTGTTTTCCGGCGGCCTGGTGGCCGGCCGGCCAGGCATTGGTCACCATCTTGGTCAGGGAGGTCAGGGCTGGGGCTTAGTGTAATCAATTAGCATTGGCCATGTGTAAAGGGTTTGATTTAGATGGAATGGGGGCATGGCTAAATTTGAACCTAAATGGGTCAACCCACCCATTTGGGCTAGGTGCACCACCCAAGGCCTGGTTTTGGCTGAGGGAAAAGTGATTTGGCTCAAGCATAATCGGTAGGGTCAAGTCACCATCCAAGCACAATTAGGCATAAGCATGGTTAAGGGGAATCATGGGAGTGGTTAATCACCTTTAGGAATTAAGGAAAGAGTCTCCTCCTTTTGCCCAAAATGGCATGGTGACATGTAAAGAGGCTCTCATGGCTTGCATATGGCTTGTGCATGGCTCCATGGCTCCATTTGGCTTGGGAAAAGGTTGTGTCAATTTCATGGAAATGGGTTTTAAGAATTTTTGGTAATTTGATGGAAATTTGTATGAAACTTGATTTGGAATAATTTGATGGTGAATTGAGGACTTAGGTAATGGATTTAATTAAGTGGATGACAAATGGAGATGTCATGTGGGCTTTAGGGTAGATTTTGGGCCTTTGGATGTGGTGAAGTGGGCTTTTAGGAAAGTTTAAGGGAAATGGGCTTTTGATTTTAGGATGGGCATTTGGATAAAAATTTTGTGAAGAACTTTGTCAAATAAATGTCATAATTGGTTTAGGGATGTTCTATGAAGGGCTTGGAATCAATTTGATGTGATTTGGAGTTGAATTGGTTTGAATTTGGATTTATTTGGTAAGTGGGCCTATGTAGGTCCAAGTGGGCCAAGTTGGGCTAATGTTGGGCTAGGGTTGAAATTGATATAAAATCAATGTTGAGAAATGTTTATGGGAGTGTTTCAAAGAGGTTTTGACTTTGGTTGGGCTTTGATTTTGGGGTTTGGGCTCATTTGGGTTAGGTTTGGGTTTAGGTCAAAATTGGGCCTTTTGGTTTTGGGTTGAATTTTAGTGGGGTTTGGGTCTAAATTTTGGAAAAATCATGTTAGTGTTTTGTTTGTGGGGATGCTAAGGAAGATTTAGAAAAGATTTGGGGTTAATTGGAGTTGAATTGAGTGAGTTTGGGTTAGGTTTGGGTCATGGGTCCAAATTGGGCTTTAAGGTCAAAAGTGAAATTGGATCCAAATTTCAATCAAATTGGGCTTGAATTTGGTCTAGATTGGTATTGGGGATGTTGAATTGAAGTTTAGAATTGAATTGGACCAAAATTGGGGTCAATTGGGTAGGTTTGGTTTGACATTGGGTTCACTTAGAGGTTAAAATGGGTCAAATTGGGGGTTTTGACAAAAATAGGGTAAATTGACAAAATTGGCCCATGGTGTAGTTGGACAAAATGAAATTGGGAATATTTGGGATTTTCTGGAATTTTCTGGGAATTTTCTGAATTTTTGGATTTTTTTTGGCCAAGAGGGGTATTTTGGGTATTTGGAGGGTATTGGGAGGTTTTCTTGGAATTTTTGGTATTTTTGGGTATGGATGATCAGTTTAAGTGATGTGGAAATGTTTGGGATCGATTTTGGAGAATTTTGGGTAATTTGGAAATTTTGAGAAATTTGGGTAATTTCGGGGGTTTTGGGTAGGCTAGGCGGGTGTAGGGTCCCGGGGGTCAAAAATTGAAAATTTGGAAAATTGAAGATTGGGTGAATTTGAGTGGAAAGAAGTCATTTTGGTTGAGCCATGAAGCCATATCAAGCCCACATGAGCCATGAAGGGACCTATTTGAGGCATTCACTATGTTGTTCCTAACCCTCTTAGCCAAGGGCTTAGGGGTTAAGGACCATCCATGTGAATCACCTACATGAGTCAGGAGGTCAAGTTAGGTATGGGTGTGGTTTTAGGAAGTGTGTGAAAGTGTAGTGTACAAGTGTAGTGTGTGTGTAAGTCAGCTCCTTCACCGGACCAGGGCCACCTGGGCAGTCCTAAGGCCAAAGAGTCCTATAGGAACTCATCCTTTAAACTTCCACATTTGATTTCAACCCTCTAGGTGATTAGGGGTCTACAGTCAAGTTTGTGGAGTTTGCAGGGAGTTAAGAAGTGGTTTGAATTTCTAAAAAGGTGGGTCCCAATTCTAGTCCTCTAAGATGGTCAAAGGAAAAGCCTAGGGCTAGATCCTAAGTACTAAAGAGAAGAAGAGAAGACCTCATCAAAATTGAGGTCAACAAATGGACCCCCAATAGGTGTGGTGAGCTGACGGAGCACACCGCGCGTATTGGTGTTGACCGAAGCGATCAACAAAACCAACACAAACATCCAAGTGACAAACTTAGGATGAAATAGAAGAATTTCCGCTGGGGAGTAGCAAGTATATCTCTGAAATCGGAGATTCCTGAACTCTCGCTGGGGAAAGGAAAAGGAGGTGAATCCCAAATCACATGACCTGGGGGAATTTCGATTTAGATTTTATTTTGTTTCAATTTAAGTTTTGATGTGTGAGTTTAGATTTCAATTTGGAGTTTCAATTTAGATTGGAGTTTGTCAAAATTAATTTGAAGGATTTGATTTGAAATGAAAATTGGAATTCTGAGGTTTTAGATGTAACATCTTCAACCTCGAAAGAAAATTGAATTGATTAAATTGAATCGTTGCAATGAGAAGAGATCTCAGAGTAATGCGGTGTTGGATGTAAAAACCTTAACCTCAAGAGTTTGATTTTGATGTATTTCGGTGCAATAGGAAAAGAATCCTAAAGCAGTGCGGTCTTGGATGTAAAATCCTCGACCCGAAAGGTTTGAATTTGATGTATTTCACGTGCGATAGGGAAGAATCCTAAAGCGGTGCGGTCTTGGATGTAAAATCCTCGACCCAAAAGTTTGAATTTGATGTATTTCAGTGCAATAGGGAAGAATCCTAAAGCGAGTGCGGTCTTGGATGTAAAATCCTCGACCCAAAAGTTTGAATTCGATGTATTTCAGGTGCAATAGGAAAGAATCCTAAAGCAGATGCAGTCTTGGATGTAAAATCCTTGACCCAAAAGTTTGAATTTGATGTACTTCGGTGCAATAGGAAAGAATCCTAAGCAGGTGCGGTCTTGGATGTAAAATCCTCGACCCAAAAGTTTGAATTTGATGTACTTCGAGTGCAATAGGAAAAGAATCCTAAAGCAGTGCAGCCTTGGATGTAAAATCCTCGACCCAAAAGTTTGAATTTGATGTATTTCAGTGCAATAGGAGAGAATCCTAAAGCAGTGCAGCCTTGGATGTAAAATCCTCGACCCAACAGTTTGATTTGATGTATTTCAGTGCAATAGGAAAGAATCCTAAAGCAGTGCAGCCTTGGATGTAAAATCCTCGACCCAAAAGTTTGAATTTGATGTATTTCAGTGCAATAGGAGAGAATCCTAAAGCAGTGCAGCCTTGGATGTAAAATCCTCGACCCAAAAGGTTTGAATTTGATGTATTTCAGTGCAATAGGAGAGAATCCTAAAGCATTGCAGTCTTGGATGTAAAATCCTCGACCCAAAAGTTTGATTTGATGTATTTCAGTGCAATAGGAGAGAATCCTAAAGCAGTGCAGTCTTGGATGCAAAATCCTCGACCCAAAAGGTTGAATTTGATGTATTTCAGTGCAATAGGAAAGAATCCTAAAGCAGTGCAGTCTTGGATGTAAAATCCTTGACCCAAAAGTTTGAATTTGATGTATTTCAGTGCAATAGGAAAGAATCCTAAAGCAGTGCAGTCTTGGATGTAAAATTCTCGACCCAAAAGGTTGAATTTGATGTATTTCAGTGCAATAGGAAAGAATCCTAAAGCAGTGCAGTCTTGGATGTAAAATCCTCGACCCAAAAGTTTTAATTTGATGTACTTCAGTGCAATAGGAAAGAATCCTAAAGCAGTGCAGTCTTGGATGCAAAATCCTCGACCCAAAAGGTTGAATTTGATGTATTTCAGTGCAATAGGAAAGAATCCTAAAGCGAGTGCAGTCTTGGATGTAAAATCCTCGACCCAAAAGTTTGAATTTGATGTATTTCAGTGCAATAGGAAAGAATCCTAAAGCAGTGCAGTCTTGGATGTAAAATCCTCGACCCAAAAGTTTGAATTTGATGTAATTGATATTTGATTCGAGATCTGGAAGAAATTGAATTTGAATTTGATTGAGACTTGAAATGCGGAAAGATTGAATTTGAGATTTGGAAGGATGAGTTTGAACTCGATCAAAATTTGATTTAAGATTTGATTTAAAATTTGGAAGATCAAATTTGAAACTTGATCGGGAGTGGATTTGGAATTTGATTGAGAATTTCATTTGAGATTCGAAAATATCAAATTTGATTTGGAATTTGGAAAGATTGAATTTGAAATTTGATTTGAAATTTGGAAGAATGGAATTTGAGATTTGTGTTGATTTCGTTTATCTTTTAATGATTCAAATTTTATTTTATCGATTATTTAATGTTCACGTGAATTTAGTGTTTGTCATTTCAGATTTTTAAAGAAAGTTTTCTTTTATCCTCTTTTTTTTTATTTATTTCTTTTCTGTTCTTTGTTTGAAGTTCATTTAACTTTAATGGCGTTTCCCAATCAATTTGCACAAAAGAGGTGAAGGCCAAACATGTGACATGGTCACTTTCATTCCAATCATGTTGAAAATACATCATACAACTCGATCTGGAATACATTTCATACAATCCATGTAGACTCAAAACGGACTATGTATGATCTTTGTTGGTCCATCAAAAGAAGCATTTGTCAAAAAAAAAATCCATGTCTGAATAGTGGGGTACATGGTTAATAGCATCACCTTCCAAGCCATCCCTGGCAAGGATGCCGGCTGGATGTACGTTGGAGGGGTGATATTTCCCATGTAACTCACAGCTCGTAAGGCCGGAGGTTCTTTAGCTCTGGGTCTGGTTGGAAATGGTAAGGTATCTTGCTGTCGTCCATTCTCCTGAAAGTAACCGAGATCCGCTCCATCGGCACTCTGGTATGCAATGCTTAGCGATATCCGCTCCGTTGCCCTTCGGTATCATGACGGAACCCACCGGTAAAGGTATCTTTATCGGCCCTCGGAACTCACCCGGGCTCGCTATCCGGAGGTCGGATCCGAACATGATGTCACACTCGTTCAAGAAAGAGACTGTGCAGAAAGGTCTGACGAAGTCGTGGTGATCTATATGTGGGGGTATGCAGTCACCCTGTTTGTAGATGTTGATAATGCAGCTATTGGGTATGCAATCTGCTGGTAGTACCCTCCATGTTATCAATCTTTTTACCATTCTCCTGATGACTAATGGCATCGGATCTACTTGCCCATGACGGAGTATCCCCGGTTTGTTTCCCTTTCTGTCTTCAGCAAAGTTGTAGCAGCATCCGCATTGTATTGTGATTCTTCCTTTCCCTGGCATCCATCTCCGGGGTTCCGAGTATGTGTTTTCCCTCGGGCGGCTCGCTCGGCCCATTCTTTTCGGATCCCGGATACAATCCACGATTTGCTGTTGTTCATACTCTGAGAATACTTCGGTATGTAACTCGAGGCCCTCTAGTATGTTGATTCTTCTTCCTTTAATTCTCTCGAAGTATTCAAAGGTTTTCTTTTCAACATTTTGCATCCTCTCCGACTCGTATTCGGAATGATCTGCGGATGGCGAGGCCTTGTGACATATTGTGGGATATATGGTTCAATCCCTTCACGTTCCCCCGCATACCTCGGCTCCTCGGGGATGATGCACGTCGGGACATCCCCGGGGTTGCTTCGCAACAAGGTCATGCATTATTGGTGGTTCTATCCGGTGGCGTGGTAGCCTTCTTTCTTCGATCTCCCGGAGATTTCCACGGTTCTTTTACGTTATCCTAGGAGCCGGCCTCCTTTCTTCGAGTTCCTGGTGAACCGGTGTCCTCGAAATGTGTGTGCTTGGCATTAACAATTGTCTCGTCGCGGCTGGTCCGCAGCTAGTTTTGTTAACGTCTTACGGATACGGCGATTCTTATTTCTTCGTTGCGTGGCTGTGAGAGTAGCTCTCCGCACTTCTTGAATCTCTGTGGGCGCGGCGCTGACAAGCCTGCCCTCCGCTGTAGCTACTACGGACTTCATTTTCTTATCTTCTTCGGTGTTTACTTTTCTTTTCTTGTTGTTGGATTGGTGGCTTGGGCCACCCACTTTCATCACCGTATGCCCGGGCAGTTCTTCTCGGTCAACGGGACCCGATCACTTTCCTCGTACTCGTAGGCTCGTCTGGTGCGAAATCCGAGTCAATCTCGATTATCGCTCCATCTTTCACCCTCTTTTCATCGAGTGCAAGACTTACGCCATTCTTAAAGTTCAGGACCAACCGCCCGTTCGACATTTCCCTGCGAAAAGACAAGGAAAAGGATCAGGGGCTGTACTAAGAACAAGAACATTAAGAAAATGTTTATTAAAGACACATTTTTTTTTATATATTTTTTTTATTTTCAAATTTAACAGGAATGAAGTAGGATAAGATCAGAGAAGAGATTTTGATTTGGAAAGGAAAACAAGGAAAACATATTATTCATGACTTTATTTATTTTAACACATTTTATTATTTTTGGGTTCGAACCCAATCATAAGTAATTACTTCGCCCGTGTTTCTTAGGGATGAAGAATTCATTCCTTCGAAACATAAGGTAGCGTAATACTTTTTCAAGTATCGTCCGTTGATCGGAAGCATATGTCGTTCTCCCTAGCAATTCACTAGCTGGTAGGAACCTCCTGAGTATACTGCTTCAACCACAAACGGTCCTTCCCAAGTGGGTGCAAATTTTCCTCCTATCTTGCGGTGTGCAAGAATAGGTCTCTTGAGAACGAGAACTGAGTCACCAACTTTGAAGGTTCTTGGGCGGACCAATTTGTCATGGGCTTGAACCATCTTAGCTTGGTATAGTTCTAAATTCTGTTGCGCTGCAAGTCTTTTCCCTTCCAAGCTTTCTAATTCTTCTAGTCGTAATTTGGCGTTCTCTTCTGTCGTGATCTTGTTTGCAACTGCAATTCTGAGTGAAGGAAGGTCGAACCTCTAAAGGTAACACTCGCCTCGGACCCATACACCGGAGCGTAAGGTGTAGCTTGAGTAGGAGTTCGAAGGTTATCCGGTAGGCCCATAAGGCTTCTAACAATTTCTCGTGCCAATTTCTCTTATTATCGTCCAAGGTTTTCTTTAAGATTTGAACGAGAGTTTTATTAAAAGCCTCGGCGAGACCGTTTGCTCTTGGGTAGTAAATTGTTGAGTATCGCCGGTCGATTCCGTGTCTCTCGAAAAAATTGTTGATTTGCGTGCTTCGAATGCCGACCCATTATCCGAGATGATCCTGCCGGCACTCCGAAACGGTAGACAACTTGGTTCTTGAAAAACTGTAGCACGTGGTGTGCTTTCACTTCTCTAAGTGGAACTGTCTCTGGCCACTTGGAAAAGTAATCTGTAGCCGCAAGAATAAAGCGATGTCCTTTTGAAGATGGTGGTTCTATCGGACCCAATATATCTGTGCCCCAACATTCAAATGGCCATGACACAATTGTCGGATGTAGCACATTTGGAGGTTGGTGTAGATCCACTCCGTGCACTTGGCATTGGTGACAGCTCTTGGCGATTTTCATGCAGTCGGTCATCATCGAGGGCCAGTAGTACCCTAGTCTTTTAATTTTCATTTTCATCTTTGGACCCGACCGGTGAGCGCCACGAGTCCTGAATGCACCTCTTTAACAATTTGACGGGCCTCGGACCCGCTTAGGCACCTTAGCCACATTTGATCAAAAGACCTTCTGTACAATGTGTTGTTTATTAATGCGTAGGACAGAGTTCTTTTCTTGATCTGATGGGCTAGCGACCTATCGTCTGGTAGCTTTCCTGTTTGCGGTGTTGTCCATTAATGGTCGTCGCCAATCTTCGTGTGTTTTACGTCACTCGTTGCAACCGATTCTTTTTCTTTTTCCGATTTGTGTATTGTGTCTATGTCGAGCTGTGATAGGACTCGACGTCCGTGAACCGACACTTCTACTCGATTCATCTTGCAAACGAGCAAATTCTTTTGCGAGACGGGCTAAAGCGTCTCGCTAAAGCATTCTCTTTTCGGTAATTTTGTAGATTGTCACATTTGGGAATCCGTTCCAATAGTTGTATGGCATACTTGGAAGTATTGTTCGAGTCTTGGTTTAAAAATTCTGTATTGTCCGGCGATCTGCTGAATGATTAATTGCGAATCCCCGTAGATGTTGTTGTCTGTTATCCCCATTTGAATAGTTAATTCCAGTCTTGTTATGAGGGCTTCGTATTCTGCTTCATTGTTTGTACACGGTTCTGTCTAGTGGTAGGAGTATCTTAACATCCCCTGCTCCGGCGTTATAAAGATTAGCCTGATTCCTGCCTTACCAGGCACTATCACTTGCGATTCTTCGTCTTTGTGTGCTGAAGATGCTCCGTCGAAATATAATTCCCAACGTCGATCATCAAGGTCTTCTAGGTTCATTATTTGTTCATCTGGCAAATCGTCATTGAGAGGAGATTCTGCCGGCAAAGGGTGTGCTGCGAGGAAGTCTGCTAAGACTTGTCCCTTTACGGCACGAAGAGGCACTAAAGTTATATCGAATTGCAATAATATCATTGACCATCTGGCAAGTCTGCCGGAAAGTGTCGGACGAGTCATCAAGTATTGCAATGGATTAAACTTCGAGATCAGGTTGACCTTATGAGAAAGCAAGTAGCGCCTAAGCTTTTGAGCGGCGAAGATCAGGGCCAAACAATGCTTTTCAATTGCGGGATACCTTACTTCCGTCGGAAGTAAACGACGGCTTAAGTAGTAAAGAGCGTTTTCTTTACCCTCATCATTGACCTGGGCTAACAGGGCTCCGAGAGAGTCGTCTAAAGCCGCGGTGTAAAGTATCAGCGGTCTACCTGAGACTGAGGCTCTGCTAAGACAGGAGGTGCCATTAAATATTGTTTAATGTCTTCGAAGGCCTTCTGGCATTTCCCTTCCCAAATAAATTTGGCATCCTTTTTAACTAGTGCCGAGAAAGGCTGACACCTACTCGACGAGTTTGAGATAAAGCGTCGAAGATATGCCGACTTCCTTGAAAAGATCGTAGTTGTTTTAAGGTTTTGGGAGGCGGCATTTCTAAGATAGCTTTAATCTTCTCCGGGTCGATTTCAATTCCACGATGTCGGACAACGAATCCTAAGAATTTCCGGAGGTGACGCCGAAGGCGCATTTTTAGGGATTCATCTTAAGGTTAAATTGTCTTAATCATTCGAAAACAATTCTCAAATCATACGAGTGGTTTTCCTTTACTTTGCTTTTGATGACCACATCGTCCACGTAGCATTCGACTTGATTGTGGATGAGATCGTCAAAAATTCTTGTCATTGCTCTTTGGTAGGTTGCTCCTGCGTTCTTCAGTCCGAATGGCATCACTGTGTAGCAAAATACTCCGATCGGCGTTCTGAACGCTGTAAGCTTTTCATCTTCTAGAAACATTTTTTTCTGGTTGTATCCTGAAGATCCATCCATGAACGAGAATATTTCATGTGTTGAAGCAATGTCGATCATTAATTCTGGGATCGGTAGAGGGAATTCATCTTTTGGACATGCCTTGTTTAAATCTCTGAAGTCCACACAGATTCCGATCCGACCATTCTTCTTTCGATCGGCACTACATTGGCTAACCAAGTCGGGTATTGTTCTTCACGGACAAATTTAGCGTCTATTAGCTTTTTAACTTCGGCTATGACTTGTTGTTCGATTTCTAGACGCATTCTTCGGGGACCTTGTCCGATCGGGACGAAGTAGGATCCACTCCTAGCTTATGGACTGCGACCTCTGGAGCTAATCCTGGCATTTCATCATAATTCCAAGCAAAGCAGTCTTTAAATTCCATTAATAACTTGATTATTTCTTCGGAGTCTTCTTTGTTGAGTAAGGAGCTAACAAAGGTAGGTCTAGGCTCTTCGCTAGTACCTAAGTTAACTTCCGTTAACTCATCTATTGTAGATTTAATTTCTTCTTCGAATTCTGGTGGAGCGTCTCCAATTTGTAAATCTTCGAGTTCGTCTGTAGTTTCCATGTAGTTTTCGTTGGATTCGCAAGTGACAACCAAGAAAAATTCAGTATCGTCAACTGACCCTACTGTGCCGAATCCGAGTCCATGTTTTGAATTGGGTGGACGACCGGAGTTATTCCATAATTTTTCAAAATGTTGTGATTGGCCTTTTGTCCATTGTCGAGGTAAGAAACCACGTTGAATTAAATTTTGAACACAGGGAGAGTACCACTCAAAAGGTAATTCCATTAATTCTGATGAAGTGACATCTTCGAATTGTACATTATTTTCAGTTTTGGAGGAAGAAGCACCACGGTAGAATTTGATTGGTTTTGCACCGCCGCTATGTACCTCTTTGACCATCATACCCTCGATCTTGTTAGAACGGATCGGGGTTAGGGTCATAGTATGTACGTAGTGGTTAATCTTCTCGTACATTGATTTGTATTCTTCATTCTTTTCATCTTCGAGGGAGATCTTGAATTGCGGCTTCTTCCGACTTATTGCCGCTGCTTCTTGTTTGATTTCTTTTTCTTCTTCGGAACTGTCTTCCCAATCAACATTGATGGCTGGTTTCTTACGTCCAATCGTCCTAGCGTCTCTACCACGACCTCGTCCCCGGCCTCGACCTCGGATGCGAGTTGTGGAGAAACCTTCACCATCTCGCCGGAAGGGAGTGGTGAGTGACCGGTTGGACTAGAACTTCAAGTTCTTCGTCGTCCTGAACTTTCTTTGCTTCATTTGTTACGGTATCTCTGGAGAAGATAGTTTTCTTTGGCGGTGCATAATAAGCTGCATCTTCATGGATTCCAATCTCATGTACGGAGAATGGTTGCAAGTCGCCTTTGATACACTGCTCCCCTTCATCGTAGTATTTGATGCACTGGTGTAGAGATGATGGTACCATCCTGTTTTCATGTATCCATGGTCGGCCCGAGCAGAGCATTGAACGACGTTTCTGAATCAATTATATGAAATTTTGCGGTTGTCTTTGCTAAGTCGTCGGTCTTCATCAGTAGCGTTATTGACCCGAGGGCTCTTTCTCCTTTCTGGTTGAATCCTCTTAATAACATTTTGTCTGCTTCGAGCTCGCGAGCATCAATTTCCAAGTATGCTAGTGTTCGAAGACTTGTTATATTGATTGATGCTCCCGGATCCACCAATACTCCGGAGAGCGTAAACTTTCCAATTGTAACTGAAATGTACAACGGTCGGTTGTGATCTGCTGTCCCAAGTAGTAGGTCATTGTCCGTGAAGGTAACGCCTCGCTGTTCCTTTAACGAGCAAACCTCATCTAAGGAATCTCCAGCCATTTGAGCTAAGCAAATTTCTGGATCAAGTAAGGCCTTGATCAGAGCTTCTCTCATCTCCTTTGATAAGATGAGGCCGTCGTAAATGCTCAGTTTGGCCGGTAGTTTCCTAAGATGGGCTAGCACGTTGTAGTCCACTTTGTTCTCATGCGTCTCGGCTTCTTCTCGAATGGGTATTTCTCCTGCTGGGGTTGGTTCTTCTTGAACAACCACCTGCTTTCCTTTGTCTTTTGGACCCATTCATGGAGGTAGAACTTTTCCACTTCTCAAGTTGACTTCTGTAATTTCATCTGAATCTAGTGTTGAACTTGTCGGTGTCTCCTCCTGAATCGGAATGAAAGGCTCTTCTGGATTATCTTCAAAATCTGAAGGCTCTAACTCTATCGTAACTGGAGCTCCTCGAAACTCACAGATAGATCCGTTGCTTGTTGAACTCTCATAGCCTCCTTGATGGCTGCCTTCTTCGTTATTTTGATCGTCGAGATTGTGTATGATTTGAGAATTGTCGTTGGTATCGAAATCGATGTCCGGATTGTCACTAGTTACGTAATCGTTAGAAACAGTCAAAATGTAGCCAACGCCATCACCCTTATCATTATATGATCCCACCGAAGTGAGCAGATAATCATACAAAATCAGAGGTTCGAGGGATTTCTCCCCCGAATCGGAAACAACTATCCTAGGATAAGCAACCCCTAGTCTAGCCTTAGGAGTCTCGGTCCCCTCTTCTTCGTCAATTTTCTTCTTTTCTTCGATCGTCTCCTGTCGAGGTGGTTCTTCTATCGCAAGTGATAGTACCGGCTTAACAGGTCTCGAACTACGAATTGAGGCTCGCTCCGAAGCGGTTCGGATGTCGTCTAAAATCTTCTTCGAAGACCTCGTCCGGGCGGTAGTCCATCCATCGTCGGTTGCATAGGGATCTATCGGAATGACGGGATCGGTTGAGATAACATTGACGGAACCTCCTTTCGGGGTTCCTTCATGTACTCCTTCGGGATTGTTATATTTCCTTTCCTAAGGTTGTCGTTGAGCCAACTTTTAAAGGTAATGCAATCTTCTATCTTGTGCCCAAGCATCCGATGGTAGGGGCAAAAGTTGGGATCACCGTTCTTGTTGACTTCCTCTGGTCTTTTAGGTTCTGGCAGCTGGAAATCTGGAGTTTTCATTAGGCTACGGAACATTTTCGGCACTGCTTCATTTTTGAACGGATATTCTCTGCTCAGAAGCTCCCTCAATGTACGTTGCGGACGAGGCGGTTGTTCATACTGCGGAGACGACCGATAGCTGGACCGGGGTCGTTGGTAATCTCGTTGTGGTTGTCGTGGCCGTTCCGGTGGTATTTGCATCGGTTGCTTGCCTTTGTCAACCGCCGCAATGATCCCGGATTTCTTTTCGAAGGTCTTCACCGCTTCCGCTTGTCCGTCTTGTCGGCGAAACTTAATTGCTTCGCCTCTTCTTGCAAGCTTCCGGCCTTGCTTAACAACTTCTCGAAAGTCTTAATAGTGAATCCTTTGAGGAGAAGTGCTATCGGGCCGTGAATGCTTTTAAGCGAGATGCCGACCGCATGTTGTTCTTGCAGTTGTGGTTCACACTTCATGCTTAAGTTTCTCCTTCGAAGTATGTAATCCACCAAAGTCTCATTCGGCCTTTGTTTCTCTACCACTAAATCACCTATAGTGATGTGGTGCTGAGCTCCGGCAAATCACTTGATGAAGAGGCTCTCTAGCTCTGAGAATGTCTTCACCGAGCCATTGGGTAATTCTGCATACCAGTCGAAGGCGATTCCTGACATACTGCTGACGAACTGTCGGAAGAGTAATGCATCGCTCCCGCCGGCATTGCACACGAAAGTGCTACATGCCGTCGAGGGTTCCCGGTTCCATCGAAGGTCTTGCACCGCAGGTGGTGACGAAGCTTCTCAGCCGGGATGGGCCGTCGAATTCTTCGGGTAAGGTCTACCCGTCCGAATGGATGTCCCGCTCTTTCGATTGTGCTAAGGCTTCGCACTCGCCGTTCCACCAAGTTCTTGATATCCTTTTCAGGAATCATACTTTGTGTTGTATCCTTTTCAACATGATCATCCCCATCGACGACGTAATCTCCTTTCCTCCGTCTACAATGCGAATGACCTCTGGGTGTTTCTCATGGCCAGACACTGAGAGCGGCCGCAGCTACGGCCATCTCTTCCATCCTTTTCGCCATTTGAGCGATCGTGTCGTCTTTTTCTTTGAAGCTGCCTTCACCGCCCGTTCCTCTTCATGGCCATAGAGCACCTCGCGAAGCCGATGAAGCTCGTGTCTCAACCATGTTGATTTCTCGCGTATTCGTCGTCCATAAATTTCGATGAATCAATCTCGTCTCCGAACTTTTTCTTCTCTTTCCTTTGCCAAGCGTCGAATATCGGTTCTCAACTTTTCCATGGCATCTTCTAGCGGGGCTTTCTCGTGTGTCTTCGTGGTCAGTTGTGGCGATAGCCGCCTAGTCCCTTTCTCACGAGTCCCCTTCATCGCGGTAGCACTTTCTTCGTATCTGGCCCCCGGCGAGACTTTCTTCGGGCTTCGCTCGTTTCAATCTCAACTCGCCCAAGAGTGGACGCCATACCATCCTTCTCGGCGCCAGGTCTAGACCGATGTGTCCGTTCGCCAAATGCCGAAGGTGGTATCCTCCCTAACTGGGTAATCCCGAGACGACAACAAAGTGACTAGCCTTCATCCTTTACTTCGTTTCGTCATGATGGCGGGTTCTACTCTGGGCCCAAGACGGGATTTGACCGGCACCCGCCCTATCCTCCGTAGAATTTCCGATACGGGGCAGCTTTTCCTTCTTCGCTAACTTTTCTACCAAAGTTTGCAACAGCAACGCGTAGTTCTAGTTCTTTTCTTACGCTATCGTTGTAATATGCGGGCCGGGTAATTTGGCAGCAATCTTGCGAATGTTTTCTTCATCTTCTCGCGGCGGAGAGGGGATGAAATCCGCTTCCTCCCAACAAGGCATGTATTCAAAGTGGGGGCCGGTGTATATTCCGCGCCTTCTGAATTTCCTCTAGAAAGCAATTTCGGCCACTCGGCTTCTTTAGCGATCCTTCTATTTCTCGTTTCTTCTCCGGTCTTCGTTAGTGACGCGAATTCTTGAACCGGACCCGATCTCGAAATGTATGTCTTACAGAAGATCTCGTACCCTCCACGGTAACAAGTCCATCATATTCGATTTCCCTTTCGAGTCGCAAAAGTCGGGGCAAAGAACAACTGCACTGGGCCAGAGCACAGTCCTCCCGTGATCGCCTGCATCTCTCTTAGCTCCGGGATCCTTGCAGAGGAGGGAATTTTGGGCCGACCTAAGGTCAACTCGCGCCGGCTCTTCAGCCTTCGATACCTTGTCGTTGCAAAGAGGGAGACACGGCAGGATTCTTTGATGCTCGTGTTTTCAAATCTCGTCCAAATCGGATGATTCCATCACGGCAACTCATCCTTATGGCTGCCGAGGTCCAACCCATTGGTGAAAGAGAAATCAGCCGGGCTTCCATTTCAGGCAGGTGATTCTCGTCGTCGTCCCAGTTATGCTTCTTTTCTTTAAGACGAAAAGAAAGAATCAAAAGAGTCCGAACTCATTCGTTCTCATGTATTTATAAAAAGGAATCACTTATTAAAGGGTTTTGGCGATTTAGAACGGAGTGTTCAAAGGTGTAGAGAAGGTAAGGAATCCGAATCGGAGTTGAAAGGAAAAGAGAGTCTTAAGCAAGACTTCTCGACTCCGAAGGATCACTCCTAAACTAACACCTATCAAATTCCACCCCACCTCGTAAATGAGGTAAAGGATCTCGGAACCTCTCGTCTGTGGGTGTCTAAACAAGTTGGCTCCTAAATCCGAGAGAATGTTGGTTATACTGGCTCAAGGTAGAAATGAACACGTATTCCAACGGAAAGAAGGGTAGTTCGATCCAATAGTGACATGGATACACCACCGATTTTGAAATGCGAACTATTCGATTAGAATGGAGAGAGGAACTTTCCTCACGGAGTCGCCAGAAATATGTCGGCCATATTTTTTTAGGTTGTGTGTTGTATTTTTGAAGAGAGTCGCCTACAAAATTGTCGGCGAATTTTAATTTAATTTAAATAAATAATTCAAAAGTAGTATTCGATTTCGAAAATAATTTCGAATTCGAAAATTTTAAGATATATGAAATCAAACTCGATCTCACATCCCGAATAGTTTATATAAACGAGCGCCGCACCACAAACCGTGTATCTATCCCGAAGAATACACACCGCTCGATAATGGGGCTCGATTAAATAAACTAAAGGTTTGTGACATCCGTTTGGTCCGCGAACCAATTTTATAAAGCCCGACAAATTCCCCGCTTAATACGAAACTACAAGTTGCGTTTATATACCTGTTCTTAAAGTTCCCTATAAGGGCAAGCCCCTATAGTTAATTACATCTTAAGTGACGGAATCACCTAAGAAAACTCTCGATAATAATCAATAATTCTCGCTCTCAAGAATTTCAAAGTTTAAAAGCCAAAGGGGTCAATTGAATTTCAACAGGAATGGATCAAATTTGGAACATTTTTATTTTGGAATTCAAAGGAAGAAAAGTAGGAGAGATCACGGATTCGAAGCGACTTCGGTAATCTCCCGACTATCCTATCGTTCGTTCGGATTTAGGAAAGTCCTAATAACATTTAATGTTTTAATTCGCTAATTTTAGTTAATAATGGCTTATATTTATATGATAGAATCATACAAATTGCCTAGAAGATGTGAGGGTTTATGTCGTATCGACAACTACCTCGAATCCTAAGACCTAAGCAGGCTAATTTGCAATGCAAATGCCTAACGGAGAGTTGAGGATTTATAGCCGGCATTGTGCAAACTACCTCGGTTCCGCGCTGTTATTTAATTCTAAGAAAGTTTTGTTGATGTAGGTTCATGTTTTGCCGACGACGATGGCCGTGCCGCCCACCATGCTCCGAGCTCCTTGTTGTCACAGAGGTTTAGTTTTGGAAATCATAAATCTAGAGATGAGAGAAGTGTTCGTTTAGAGAAGTCTTAATTTCCAAGTGTTCTTTATGTTTTACTCAAAATGTAGATCTTAAAGTTGATTAAACAACCGATTAAGATCCCACGGCTCACATATCCCGCACCGTTATTTTCATCGAATTCACTTAGTCCAGATGAATATTAAACTCAACTAAATGAGTCTGCATTTGCTTGGGGACTCCTGAAATCCCGTTAAGAACACGTGGGTTACATCATCCGAGGTATTCTCGATCATTCAACGAGACGTTTAATTTAGTTGTAATTGTAGTTTTCGTGTTTTGTTTGCGGATTAAATTTCGAGTCGTCTTATATTTTCGAAATGCTGAGGTGAATTTTATCTGTAGTGTCTTTTAATTTGGGCTGCGGGGTTTCGCTTTGGTTTCGTCCTAAAGGTGTGGGTTTTCATGCAACCGTTGTTTATCATGCAAGAAAAATAAAGTGCGATGCGATTAAATAAATTACAATAAAATAAATTGCAATAAAATAAAAGCGTTACTCCTGAGGATCTTCCCGTCATTCCAAGCCGCACTTAAAATACAAGAATATTTAAGCAAGTTCTAGGTAAAGCTAAGGGAAAGGTTTATGGTTTTCTACCAAATTCCTAATCCCATAAATAATGCTTCCTACGACGTCTGTGCTCATGGCTTTTGCCTTCAAGACGATTTCTTCATCAAAGAACAATTAAGTTCAATTGTTTCGTAAATATCCCATCATATCGAGGAAGTGCTTAAGAAGAATCTTAAACATCTTTCAATACTTTCTAGGATCGTTTTTTAAGTCCAAAATGAATTTAATCGTGTAAATGAATCAATCGTCCGAGTTTTCAAGTTTTGTTAACTCTTCGTCAAAGGAACTGTGACATTCGAATGTCCTATAAGTGAAGTAACATTTCATTTTAATGTTCTATTTAAAAGGAGTTATGATAACTAAGGCTCCTAAGGGCAAAATGATATTTAATGATTTCGGATTCAAATTTAAGTTCAAATTAATGATTTAAGTCAATAAGTGTTCAAGTTATTTTAGATTTATTTCTTCTGCCTTTTGGTGCCGAGATTATTTAATTTAACTTAATTTTAATTAACTTAATTTATTTTAGTTTAAATTATTTAATTTAATTGATTTCGTTTAATTTAATTCAATTTAATTTATTTGATTTAATTTCTTAATTTAATTTAATTTAATTTTAATTTAATTTAATTTAATTTAATTATTTAATTTAATTTAATTTAATTTATCCTTATTTATTTATTTACTTTAATGTATTTAATTCATTTAATTTAATTTAATTTGTTTATTTAATTTAACTTAATTTTAATTTAATTTAATTCAACTTTTTCATCTTAATTTAATTTAATTTAATTGAGATTTTTTTTTTTTTTGAAAGAGTTTAATTACTTAATTTAATTTAATGATTAAGTCTTTTAATATTTTAAATTGAGTTATCATTTTAATTAAGAGTTGAGTATTAATGAGATGATTAATTTAGGATTTTTAAATTAAAGAATAAATCTCTTCCTAATAATATCCCTATTTTAATAATTCCAAACTTATTATTCTTTCCAATTCAATTAATTATTTAATTAAAGTTTAATCATTTTAAATGCTTAATGGGTTTCTATCCTTTAATTATTTAATTTCAATCATCCAAATCAGATTAAGATCAAAATATTTTACTTGTTAATTCTTTATTAGACCTGAAGTTTTAATTAAGGGTTAAAATTTTAATTACCATTTTGCCCTTAAGCCTAATAATCTTTACAACTCACTAAATTGAACTCAAATGAACTTGAAATTTTTATGTGACTTTACTTATGTGTCAATGAAGACATGAGAGGAGAAAATGTGATTTTTCTGTATTTAATTTATTTATATAATTATTTTTTGTAGAAAATAGAAATTTCCAAGGAAAGTTCAATAATATGACCAAGGGAAAGTTTCTGTCCTTAAGAAAATTAGGGGACATTCCTAATGACCAGAGGACCACTTGGACCAAATTTTGTAATTTTTTGAATTATATTTTATTTATTAGAATTATTTTAAATTCTCGAGTATTAATTAATTTAAAAATAAAATAAATGTTGAAAAATAAATTTTAGAATTTTTTAAAATTCTCTCTGATGTCAAGGATTCCAGAGAATCAAACTTTGCAATTTTCTGATTTTTCTTTGATTTATTATAATTATTTTGGTGAAAATGTCAGAAAATATATTTTTTTAATTTTAAAATTACCCTAGAGCTTTAAAATTAATATCTCACTAAATAGACCTAGGAAAATATGGGACTTGTTCCCAAGTGATTAAAAATTCAAAATATAACATTTTAGTGAATTTTATTATTTTTGTGATTTTTATTATTTTTTAATTATTAAAAATATTAAATAATATTAAAAATCAACTTTTTTAGAAAATTGAAATTTTAATTTTCTTAAACTCCCTGATATCAGAGAGACTCCAAAACCAATTTGGTGAATTTTTGAAAGATATTTTGAAAGTTATGAATTTTTAAAGTTTAAAATACAAGCGGCTTAATCAACCAATTAGTGGGGCTAACCAAGCCTAATTGAATTTTACTCTTGTGTGTGTGTGTGTGTGTGTGTGTGTGTGTGTGTGTGTGTGTGTGTGTGTGAAAGAAAGAAAAAAGAAAGAAAAAAGAAAGAAAGAAAAAAGAAAAAGAAAGAAAGAAGAAAGGAAGAAAGAAAGAAGAAAGAGAAAGAAGAAAGGAAGGAAAAGTAAGAAAGGTATGATGGGTTCCTCTGACCCTAAAGGTCAGTGGAGAATTGATTTCAAGTCAATTTGATCTATGGTTAACTCTAATTAATTAGAGACCTATTTTGGGTGTTTAAGCCAATTAGGGTTAATTTAAGTGCATTAACTCAAATCCTATTTTTCCTAAGGTTCTCTGGTCATAAGGAACATCACCAAATTTTCCTAGAATTTATTTCACAACATGCTAATTTTTGAAATTAAAATACTTAAATCAGCAATACGCATTTGAAAAATCAATAACTTTTCACGTACTGGCCCGACTGAAATTCAGTGAATGCTCTCAAGTTCAGATGCCTAAAAAGCCCTGTTGGCCTCATGCCATAGTCAATCGTATACATGTACGAGAATTAAAACAATGTGCAGGAGTAAATAATTAATTAAAATAAAATACCGGACAAAATTAATTAATTTCTTTTCCACATTATTCTCCTCTCGTTCACCGAGTTAAGCAGCAAGATTTTTATTTTATTTTTTGTTGATTTTTCTACACAGAGATATGAATTTTCCAGGGAAATTAAATAAATAAGTGAAAAATACCCTATTTATCTACTTATCCACGCGCGCCGCGTCAACCTCGGCAGCTCCGAAACGCCGCGCGGCGCGCTCCCCATTCGACGCCGCCTATCCGAGTCAGCAGCCCGGGCCCCGCGGTTCTCGTGCCGTCTCCCGGTCCGACGCCTATCCGAGCCGTCCGTCCGCGCGTGTATTAAATGGATCAACCGTTCACATCACCCATGACCGGTGTGATCCCGTGACTGCCCGACACTCTAACCCTAAGAACTCACTCGATTCTCAATGCGATTTTCGCGTTCTTATGCTCTATGGATTCGTCTCTCAAGAGACGAACACATCCATACCAGAACATGCATCAAAATTAAGGCATTCAAACGAGAATCTCCGTGCCTCGTGATGAAGAATTAGCTCATACCTTTTGCTCGTAGAAGTGAAGCTTCGATCCGAGAGTTGCTGCACCTTCGGTCAATCCCGCAAGCTCCGCATGAAGTCTCCTCGTCCGTGAATTGTCTGTGCTTGAACTCGACCGTCACCGATGACAAAGCTCGGGAGTCCGGAGCAACCGGGTGGCCCGGAGATGGGCTTTATCGCTGACACCTTCCTCGTCCGGAAGGTGTAGGACCAATCAATTTGGGGATTGGTTCACCAAGGAAGTGTCCCGAGCTGGGGCTCGATTTCAACTGGGGGACCAGCTCACAGAGAGGAAAGCCTACAGGGATCTCACCTGGATCAAGTGCTCGTGTATGAGGAGGGGTCCGGGAACAGCTTCGCAGTTTTGGCAAGGTTTTTGCAACTCTCCTCTCATGGCCGCGAGGGGGCGTGTTTAAATAGCATGGCTGAGGCTCTCCGGGGTGGCCAAGGGTCGGGATCGCCTGCTCGTCATGGGAAGAACAATGATGGTGGCCACTGGGCATGGGGCACAAATAAGGTGGAATTCCAAAGTCGGGCTCACTCCCAAGGTCTCGGGCATGGCGTTTTCCTCGGCTGACCGGTGGCCGCCGGCTGTGGCATGGGTCACCCTCAAGGTCAGGTGGGCCGTGGCTTCGGGTGTTTGTGCAAGCACCTGCAATGGCCAAGTGTAAAAGCTTTGATCCAAAGTAGACCAGGCATGGCTAGTTTTGGGTCTAAATGGGTCAACTCACCCATTTGGGCTTGGTGCACCCTTCAAGGTGGCCTTGGGTGTTGTGGGGGATCAAATGGATCAGCTGGTTTGGCATGGAGAAGTCTCCATCCAACATATTTGGATTAAATTTAGGTTTAGGTGAATCATGATTAAGGCTAATGAGCTTTAGGGATTAAGGAAAGGGGCCCTTCCTACCCAATATGGCATGTAGGAGTGTCCAAGGCTCTCATGGCTCACATGTGGCTCATGCATGGCTTCATGGCTCAC
Organism: Papilionanthe hookeriana x Papilionanthe teres; assembly: GCA_022702705.1. Lineage (NCBI taxonomy): Eukaryota > Viridiplantae > Streptophyta > Magnoliopsida > Asparagales > Orchidaceae > Papilionanthe > Papilionanthe hookeriana x Papilionanthe teres. Next base: position 147,029,865 of record CM040428.1, read on the forward strand.
TTTTGGCTTCCTTTGGGAAAGCTTCGTCAATTTCATGAAAATGATTTTAGGAATTTTTTTCGTAATTTGATGGAGCTTGTATGGAACTTGATTTGGAATGATTTGATGATGGATTTAGGACTTAGGTAATGGCTTTGATTGGCGGATGGCAAATGGAAATGTCAGCGGGCTTTAGGGTAGATTTTGGGCTCACTAAAATGGTTTTATCGCTTTAAACGGTTTAGGAAAGTGGGCTTTTAAATTTTAAAATGGATTTTGGGATGAAATTTTGGTAAAGGCTTGGGCCAAATAATTGTTGAGTTTAGTTTAAGGATGTGTCATGAGTGATTTGAGATAAGTTTAAAGGATTCGGTTTGAATTGCCTTAATACGCTTTTTGCAGTAGTGGCTAAGGTGGGCCAAAATGGGCTAGCATGGGCCAATGTTGGGCTAGGGTTGAAATTGATGTAAAATTACTGCTGGGAAATGTTTATGGGAGTGTTTCAAAGAGGTTTTGGCTTTGGTTGGGTTTTGATTTTGGGGCTCGGGGCTCATTCGCTTGTGGCTCTGGGGTTTAGGTCAAAATGGGCCTTAGCTTGGGGTTGAATTTGAGTGGGGTTTGGATCAAAGTTTTGGGCAAATCATGTTAGTGTTTTGTTTATGGGGATGTTAAGAAAGGCTTTTAGAAAAGATTTGGGGTTAATTGGAGTTGAATTGGGTGAGTTTGGGTTAGGCTCAACAGCAGTCCAAATCGGGCTTTAAGGCCAAAAGTGAAATCGATCCCAATGTCAATCAAATTGGGCTTGTATTTGGTCTAGATTGGTGTTGGGGATGTTGAAATTGAAGTTTAGAATTGAATTGGACCAAAATTGGGGTCAATTGGGTAGATTTGGTTTGACATTGGGTTTACTTTGGGGTTAAAATGAGTCAATCTCTGGGGGTTTTGATAAAAGTGAGGTAAATCACAAAATTGGCCCATGCACAGATGGACAAAAATGAAATTCCAATATTTGGATTTTCTGAATTTTCTGGGAATTTTCTGAATTTTTGGATTTTTGGGTCAAAAGGGGTATTTTGGGTATTTGGAAGGTATCGGGGGTATTCTTGGAATTTTTGGTATTTTCGCTGAATGGTCAATTCTAATGATGTGGAAATGTTTAGGAATGGTTTGAGGGATTTTGGGGTAATTTGGAAATTTTTGAGAAATTCGGTAGTTTGCTGCATTTCCGTGTGGTCATGGCAGGGGTCCCTAAAATAAATCACCTAAAATTGAAGATCTTGCGGAATATAAGTGAAACGTAATCATTTTGCCGAGCCATGCAGTTCCATACTGCCCCACATGAAGATGGCTGAGCCTATTCGCGCATTCACTACGTTGCTCCTAACCCCTTCAACAAGGGCTTAGGGGTTAAGGACCATCCATATGAATCACCTACATGAGTCAAAGAAGTTAAGTCGGTATGAGTGTGCTTTAAGAGGTGTGTGAGTGTAGTGCATAGGTGTAGCAGTATGTGTAAGTCAGCCTTTCACCGTACTGTGCCACCTGTGGCAGTCCTAAGTGCCAAAGAGCTCTATAGGAACTCATCCTTTAAACTTCCACATTCGATTTCAACCCTCTAGTGATTAGTCTATAACAGCTCAGAGTTCAGGAGGAGTCAAGGAGTGGCTCAATTTCTAAAAAGGTGGGTCCCAATTCTAGTCCTCTAAGATAAGCCAAAGGAAAAGCCTAAGGCTAGATCCTAAGTACTAAAGAGAAGAAGAGAAGACTCCTATCAAAATGAGGTCAACATCTATGTTTAAGCATCAAAGATATCAGAGGAAAGACCAAAGACTAGTTCGAAGAGTAGGTAGACTTAATTAATTTACTTCGATTATGTTGTGGGTTTCGATTCAAAAATGTTTTAAAGCTTGTATGTTTGATTAGTTTGCTTTTTAATCTCGCATAGATAAGATTAATAAATATTTGTTTTCGTTTCGAGTGTTTGGGTATTTCGGATTGCGACGTTTATTACTGATTTAGGTCAAAGAATACCTATTTATTGTTATGTATCAGGTGGTTCCAAACACATGGATTCAATATATAAATGTGAAGTTTGTTGTGTGAACATTTATTTGTGTTAATAAATCACTTAATCACTTAAATATATGATGAAAAGGATCGAATGGATAATGACGAGGCTTAAAATTGATCACCGCAAAAATGATCAATTTTCGAGAATCTCGCCGACGATGCGCTCGAGGCCACCGACGGCGCGATTTTCGAGAAGAATAAGAATTTAATTCAATAGAGCCCGCCGACGGCGCGATCGCAAAAATTACCTATTTACCGCTTATTTCACCGTCAAATGCCTCTATTCATCATCTCCTTTCCCTTTTTACCCCGAAAAGTCGACCTGTGGCCGATGTATCCCTGATTGAGCGATTTCAACAAATTCTAACACCGCATTTCATCTTCCCTCGAAGAGCTTCACTCCTATGCAAAATTTTTTTATTTTCACCATGAATTTCTTCCACATTAAGAAATTTTGGAAAATTGAAAATGTGGAGAAAAGATCAAGGAATTCACAACTTTGATTTGCATTGTTTTAAACTCCCTTTCGAAGCCATTGTATTATTATTTCGGATATTAGTTTCGACTTTGATTTGATAACACGTACAATGGCTCCACGACAAAAGAGAAGACTCAAATTCGTGCGACTCGATTCGTAAATGCAAAAGCAAAATCAAAGTACGGTTCGGCCTATCAAAGTAAGAAGTGTATACATGATGTAGTTTTCGAGAATCCCGAGGAGAAGTGGAACACGTTATTAAGGAGCGAGGTTGGGAAAACTTCGCCATACAACCAACAAGGTCGCTATAGAAGTTGTTAGAGAGTTTTACTCCAATCTTACTCAACTCGAGGATGAAACCTACTCCAAGTAAGAGATTCTCTCGTCGATTTCCTGTTAATCGCATTAACTCTTTTACGAGCTTCACGATTATTTTTCTAGGAGTATGAAACATTTGGCACAATGGAAGGTGCGTTGAATGATGTTATCGACTTTCTCATCGATGGGAAAGGAGTTTGGAAAATTAAAAATTCGTGAACTTGACAATTTTCCATTGCCATGATGAACGCCACTACTTGCTGTACGACATTATTTCATCTCGTTCGACTCTACTACCTACTTACCATCGTCGTTGAAGTCTCTAGAGAGAGAGTTGTTCCGAATTTTTGTATTCAAAACAACAAGCTTTACAGGGGGAGAATAATTTATAAGAATTTTAAGGCAAGACGGAGAGTGAGACAAGTGGATATTTAGACATCCTCGTCTCATTTACGCACTTCGTCAACTATTTAGAGTCGAAGCAAGAGATGATGAGGAATGGGTGTATCCGATGAAACCCATTAGTAAAGCGAATATAAAGACCCACGAATCCTATGAGGAATGGAGATCAGGCGTAGGAGCAAAACACTTTCTACTAAGAGAGACATCTTCTACTAGCTATGACCCTTTCCGCCTCTACCCCCTACCATATATGATCCGATGAATGCCATGACCAGTAGAGGAAAATTTTTTACTGGATGAAAAACCGGAAAGAATTCGATCACATGATTAAAGGATTAGAGCGAAGACATGATCACGATAGTGAGTATCTTCGAGGCATTTAGAATCGATCTTCGCAGGCATTTAGTAATGTGTTGCCGAACTCTTACATTTTTAAGTATATTTAAAATCGTGATCGTTTTCTTTTTGGCGCCGTTGCCGGGGAAATATTTTATTTGTAATATGAATATAACATAATTAGAGTAAATGCATAAATTTAGTACCGTTAGAAAACCTTTTTTACCGAATTGCAACTTATTTAAGCTTAACCGTTTTATTGTGTACCGATTTTGGATTGTATGCATAAATTCGATTCCCGAAAATCTTATACCCTACGATTCGGTAATTTAACGCACTCGTTAAAGGAGAATTAGAAAACTAAGAAAAGAACCTATAAATTTCGAAACAATGGAAAACAACGTAAACAACCAAAGAATAGAAAATGAACATCAATCTGTACCATTAAGAGATTATGCTAAATTCTACATTAGATGAAAATTCACTTAACAATCCAAAATCCCGACGTAGCCGCTAATTCATTCGAGCTTAAACCCGCAATTATCAAAATGGTACAAAACAATCAATTTGGTGAAACTTCAAATGAAGATCCTAGTTTACATCTTGCAAGTTTCTTAACCGCGTGCTACTTTTAAGTGCGACGAGTGTCTCGATGATGCCGTCGACTTAGACCTTTCCTCTTTTTCGCTAAGGGATAAGGCTAAGGCTTTGCTAAATTCATTGAAGACCCGGATCTATAAAAACTCGGGGAGAACTTTCACAAAAATTCTTATCGAAATGTTTTTCATCATCTAAGTCTCGCTAAGCTTAGAAACGATATCACATCTTTTCAACAAGATGAGGGAGAATCGATATATAACCCTTGGGAAAGCATGTAAAGAACTTCTTAAGAAATGTCCACATCACGCCACTAGATCAAGCAATTATTCAAACATTTTATAATGGATTTGTAACATCTCTTAGATTCATAATTGACGTCAGTGGATCACTAATGTCTAAATCTTTTTGAAGAAGCCTACGTGTTAATAGAAGAAATGGCTACCAATAATTTTCAATGGCGCGCCGAAAGGGTAAATCCTAAGAAAGTACTAATATTCATGATTCAAACATGTTTAACTATGATAAGCTTCTCAAATCGTCGCTCTTTTCAAAGAAAATAGATCAATACCGAATGAATCGTTCTCAAACATCTCTAGTGTTAGAAGAAAATTCATTAGACAAATCGTAGATGTTCAATCTTCATATGAAACTATAAAATGTAATAAATACGTATAAAATAATCCTTATTCAAACTATTATAATCCAGGTCGTATTAATCATCCAAACTTTAATCGGAATAACCAAAATAATAATGTTAATCCTCGTTGGGAACAATCCAAATAAAACCCATTAGGAAATATAAATAATCAAAGTAATTCCAATTATAGACCTTTTATACCACCAGGTTTTTATAATAATTCACAATTCAAGGAGAAGCTTGCTTATAAGAATTAGTTTCGAATATGGTGAACCAATTACAAAATCAAGGAAATGCTAATAAAAAACATAAAAAACCACTCAGGCAAATTGCTTCTACTTTAAGCAATAATCGTTGGATCTTTACCTAGCAATGTTGAAAACAACCAAAGATCAAGGAAAACAACATATCAAAGCTATTCAATTAAGAAGTGGAAAAGAGCTGAAACAAGTGTTCAAAAAGCAAATTTATTATTAAAAAGGAAAAGAAGAAACTCGAAGAAGAAAATGAAAGTTTATATCCCCGATTTTCCTTTCAAACCTATGAAAATTACCGCTCGAAAAACCACCTCCACCATTTCCTTCAAAGACAGAGCAACAAGATAAAGGAAAAGATTTGCTAAATTCTGGGGACATTTTAAAACAATTGTCAATAAATATTCCTTTTGTTGGATGCTTTAGAACAAATGCCCGATTATGTTAATTTTATGAAGAATACACTCAACAAAAAGCGAAGTTACTGTATCATGAGACCGTTGCACTCAAAGTGAAGATGTAGTGCTATAATTCGCAGAAAACTTCCCGAAAACTTAAAAATCCCGGTAGTTTCACTATCCCGCTGTACATATCGAGAAAAATTTTATGACTTGTGCCATTATGCGATTTTGGGAGCTAGCATGTCTCCGATGCCTCTATCAACTTTTAAAAAGGTTAAATTGGAGATATTGCACCAACTTCCGTAACTCTACGCTAGCCGATCGATTTATTACACATCTAAGGGAGCTGTAGAAGATGTTTCGTCAAGCTTCGATAAGTTTATTTTTCCCGTGGTCTTATCATTTTAGATATGGAAGATAACAAAAAAAATCTCCAATCATTTTAGAAGCACTATTCCTAGCTACAGGAAGAGTCATGATATACGTTCAAAAAGGACAATTGATCAGAAAGTAAATGATCAAGAAGTAACCTTTAACATTTTAAAAGCCAAATGAAATATCCATCACGAAAAAAGATGATGTATGTTTTAGAATGGATATATGTGATTATCTAAGAAAAGAATATTTCAAAGAAAATTATGAAGAAAAAGGAAGATATAGAAAAAGATAATTATGATGAAATTAAAAGTGAAGAAGCCGATTATATTCAAGAAAAATTTGAAACACTCAATTCAACAACACTGCAAAGAAACATTCATTCCATCCGTTGTAAAACGCCCCGAACTTGAATTAAAGAATCTTCCAATTCATTCAAGTATGTATTTTTAGGAGTAGTTTTCTAACACTACCACCGTATCCCATCAAATGAAATTCAAGAACAAAAATTAATGAATACATTAAAAATACAAAAGAGCTTTTGGCTCACTTTTACCGATATTAAAATAATTGGCTATTCGATTCGTATGCACCGAATTTTATTAACGAAGAACATAAATCGAGAATCGACCCTCAAAGGAGTACTAAATCTTATTATGAAAGTATTAAAAAAGATATTTTAAAATGGTTATCACGGAATTATATATCCTATTTCTACAAGACGAGTAAACAACTATCGTTCCCAAGAAAGCGAGGAATAACTATCAAGAAAATGAAAATAATGAATTAATACCTATTAAGATAAGTTTTTGGATGGCGTATTTGTATTGATTATAGAAAATGAATGTCATGCACCCGAAAAGATCACTTTCATCTTCCTTTCCTAGAACACTAAATGTTGGATACCTACGACACAAGTATACTATTTTCTCGCATGGATATACCGGATACCATCAAATATCTATTGCCTCCCGAGGATCAAGAGAAAACAACTTTTTTTTTTTTTTTTTTTTTTTTTTTTTACTAGTCCTTAAGGAACTTTTGCTTTTAGAAGACTCTTTCGTACCACAGAATGCACCGGCAACATTCCGTACGTATTGATGCCTATCTTTGGTGAATTATCGTACAATGGAATGTATATTTATGCATGATTTCTCCGTGTCAACATCATTTGACGATGCTTAAATCATCTCGTAAAATATTTGAGTTATGCGAAAACTAACTTAGTTCCTCAAAATTGGGAGAATTGTCAATTTATGGCTGAGGTGGAGGAATTATATTGGGCATAAAGTTTCGAAATGGCATGGAGGTAAACCCCGCAAAAATTCAAGTAATAAATTTAAATTACCACCTCTTACTACAAACAGAGGGGTAAGAAGTTTTCTTGGAAAAAAGATTAAGATTTTCATGCCTATTTTATTCTAATTTTGATGATATCACACTTTAAAGAAATGTATTTATTGTTTTTCCGCATATACGAAGATTTAAGGATAAAGGAGAGAAAATGTATGAAAGGAGCGACCTGGAGCAAATGGACCAAATTATGCAAAAAAATCGACCCAGGGCGCCGACAATGAGGTCGATGGCGCCGACGACGTGATTTTTCCGAGAGTTCGCCGAATACCTCTCAAGGAAGGCCACTGACGGCGTGTGCTCGGGAGACACGGACGCTGGGCTCGTTTTTAAAGTACTATTTCGTAAGGTGGCCGACGGCGGAAGCTCGAGGCCGCCGACGATGGGATCGATGGTTCTTTCCAGAATACGTCGAATGTGGACAATTTTCGAAGGGGTGCTCGCAAAACCCTTAGAGACTCTTTCTGCGGCTGCAGGAGCACCTTGTGAAGCTGACGAAGCTCGTGTTTCGACCATGTTGATTTCTGCATAATCATCGTCCATGAATTCCGATGAATCAATCTCGTCTCCAAATTTCTCCTCTCTTTCTTTTGCTAATCGTCGGATATTAGTCCTCAACTTTTCCATGGCATCTTCTAGCGGGCCTTTACGTGCGTCCTCGCGGTTGTCGTGCGATAGGCTGCCGGGTCCCCTTCTCACGAGTCCCCTTTACCACGGTGGCACTTTCTTGATTCGAGTCTCTGACGAGACTTTCCATTTCGAGTCGTTGTTTCAATCTTAACTACCCGGTAGTGGGACGCCATACCATCCTTCTAGCGGCGGAAGGTCTAGGACCGGATGGTCCGTCGGCCAAATGTTGGAAGGTGGTATCCTCCCTAATCTGTAATCCTGAAACGACGACAGGCGGATTAGCCCTCATCCTTTTATTTGGCTTTTCCGTAATGACGGCAGGTTCTACTTGGGGCCCAAGACGGGATTTGACTGGCACCCTCCCTATCCTTCTTAGAATCTCCGATACGGGGCATTTCTCTTTCTTCGCTAGTTTCTCGATCACAGTCTGTAGTCGGGTAAATGGCGTGATCCTAGCCCTTTTCTTTTTGCTGTCGTCGTAGTATGCTGGTCGAGGTAATGTAGAAACGATCCTGCGGACATTTTCCTCATCGAGTTGCGGCGGAAAGGGGATGGAATCTACTTCCTTCCGGAAAGGGTGTATCTTCGGGCAATGGTATGTATTCGGGTAGTGGTGTGTACTCGGGGATTTACGGGATTTCTTCCGGTAATGTGACTTCGGCGGCTACGGCCTTCACGGCAATCTTCACGCTTCGTTCCTTCTCTGGGTCCGTGTTAGTGATGGAATTCTTGAGCTGGACCTGATTTCAAAAATGGAAGGTCTCACAGGAAAGTCTGTACCCTCCACGGTAGCAGGTTCACCATAGTTCTGGATCTCCTTCCCCTTTAATTTGGCAAAAGCCCGGGTAGGTGCAGAGATAACCAGACCAGCGGGGGTAGCAACAACAGCCATCCTGCGGACAGCAGTACTCCTCTCAGTCGGGATCTTTTGCAGGGGAGGAAACTCTCGAGTTGACCTAAGGTTGAACTCGAGCAACGGCTTCTCAGTTTCAGATACTTTGTTCGTCAGCACAAAAAGGGAAACGTCGGTAATCTTGACATTTGTGTTCTCGAATCCTTGTCCAAATCGGACGATCCCATTGTCGGGCAGCTCATCCTTGTAAACAGCGAAGTCTAGTCCATTGGTGAATGAGAAAATCAGCTTCGGGGCTTCCATTTTTGCAGGGTAGATCCTGATTGTCAGTCCCTAGTTATGCTTCTTCTCATTCGGACGAAAAGAAAGGAATCGAAAAGAGTCCGAACACATTCTTGTTCATGTATTTATAAGAAGGGGTTATTTGTTAAAAGAGTTATTCATTAAAAGGGTTTGTTTATTTAGAACGGAATGTTCAAAGGTGTAGAGAAGGTAAGGAATCCGATTCAGAGTTGGAAAGGAAAAGAAAGTCTTATGCAAGACTTCTCGACTCGAAGGATCACTCCTAACTAACACTATTGGGGGTCCACCCCACCTCGAAAATGAGGTAAAAGGATCTCGGAACCTCTCGTTTAGGGGTGTCTAAACGAGTGGCTCCTAAATCCGAGAGAATGTTGGCTATACTTGTTCAAGGTAGAAATGAACATAGTATTCCAAAGGAAAGAAGGGCAGTTTGATCCACAAGGGACATGGATACACTACCAATTTTTGAAATCAGAATTATGTGATTGAAATGGAGAGAGGAATTCTCCCCAGCGGAGTCGCCAGAAATATGTCGGCATATTTTTAGGTTGTCTTTTATTTTGAAAAGGGGTCGCCTACAGAAATTGTGCGGCGAATTTTTTAATTTAATTTAAATAAATAATTTGAAAAGTAGTATTTGATTTTGAAAATAATTTTAAATTTGAAGAATTTAAGATATGAAATCAAACCGATCTCACATCCCGAATAGTTTATATAAACGAGCACCGTACCACAAGCCGTGTATCTATCCCGAAGAATAGGCACCTTTGCTTGACGATGGGGCTCGATTAAATAAACTAGAAGATTTGTGACATCCATTTGGTACTGCGAACCAATTTTATGTGTCGACAAATTCCCTGCCTAATATGAAAACATTGAACGGGGTTTATATTACACGGGTTCTTTAAAATTCCTATAAGGGCAAGCCCACTATAGTTAATTACATCTTAAGTGACGGGAATCACCTAAGAAAACTCTCGATAATAATCAGTAGTTCTGCTCTCAAGAATTTCAAAGTTTAAGTTTTCAAAGGATTGAATTTTTGAAATTTCAAAAGGGAATGGATCAAATTTGGAACATTTTTGTTTTGGGAATTCAAAGGAAGAAAGGTAGGAGAAATCACAGATCCGAAGCGAACTTCGGTAATTTCCCAACTATCCTATTGTTTGTCTTAGGTTTAGGCAAGTCCTAATGTCTATTTAGTATTTCAATCTTGGCAATTTTAATTAATTAGGACTTATATTTATATGACATGATCATACAAATAGCCTCGAAGATGTGAGGGTTTATGTCGTATCGGACGACTACCTCGGAGTCCTAAGACCGGTTAGGGCTTAATTTACATGACATGATCATGCAAATGCCTAACAAAGGTTGAGGGTTTATGTTGCACTAGGCAAACTACCTCGAAGTCCTATGGGTTTGTTATTTAATTCTAGGAAAGTTTTGCTGATGACGATGGTCGTGCTGCCCACCATGCCCCGAGCTCCTTGTTGTTGCAGAGGTTTAGTTTTAGAAGTCATAAATCAGGAGGTGAGAAAAGTGTTTTAGTTTAGAGGAGTCTTAATTTCCAAGTGTCTCTTTTGTGTTTTAATTAAAACAAATCTTAAAGTTGATTATAACGACACCGATTAAGATCCCGAGGTTCCATCCTTCGGCATCATTATTTTTATCGGATTCACTTAGTCCGGATGAATTTGCTAAACTCAACTCAATGAGTTCCACACTTTCATTTAGACCGTGGGAAATCCCGTTAGCAACACGTAGGTTACATCATCCGAGGTATTCCCGATCATCCAACGGGACGTTTTAATTTAGTTGTAATTGTAGTTTTGTGTTACGTTTGTGATTAAATTTTGAGTTGTTTTATATTTTGAAATATTGTGGCGGTGAATTTTATCTTGCAATGACTTTTAATTTAGTTTTGGTTTCAGTTTTAGGGACTATCCTAAAGGTGTGGGTTTTCATGCAACGAGTTGTTTATCATGCAAGAAAAGTAAGTGCGATGTGGTTAAATAAATTGCAATAATGTAAATTGTAAGAAAGTAAATTGCGATAAAATAAAAGCGTACACAGCGGGTCTTCCCGTCATCCCAAACTGCACTTAAAACACAATTAGAATATTTAAGCAAGTTCCTAGGTAAGGCTAAGGGAAGGGTTATGGTTTTCTACCAAATTCCTAATCCTATAGCTAGTCATTTCCTATGATATCTAGGTCTTTGTGTTTTGGTTTGAGGACGATTTTCTTCATCGAAGAATAATTAAGTTCGATTGTTCTTACGAACGTCCCATCGTATCGAGGAAGTGCTTAAGACAAATCTTAAACATCTTTTCAATATTTCTAGGATTGTTTTAAGTTCGAATGAATTTAATTACACAAATGAATTAATCGTCCGAGAATTCGAGTTTTGTTATCTTGCTCGATGAACTAGGACATTTAAATATCCTATAAGTGAAGTAGCATTTCATTTAACGTTACGTTCGGGAGTTATGATAACCAAAGCTCTCGAGGGCAAATTGGTGTTCAAATGGTTTATGATTTAATTTCAGTTATCGGGTTTAAATTTGGAATAGTGTTCAAGTTGCTTTATATTTATTTTTGAATTTCTTTATGTCTTAGGTAATGTTATTTAATTCAATTTCATTTAACTTTAATTTAATTTAATTTAATTTTAATTTTAATTTAATTTAATTTAATTCAATTTAGTTTGATTTGATGTCAAATTAACTTAGTTTAATTTGATTTAATTTCCTTTGATTTAATTTGATCTGATTTAATTTTTAATTTAATTTAATTTATTTGATTTAATTAAATTTGATTTAATTTGTTTGATTTAACTTAATTTGATTTAATTTGTTTGATTTAATTTAATTTTTTTTTAATTTAATTTAGTTTAATTTAATTTAATCTAATTTATTTATTTAATTTAATTTAATTTAATTTATTTAATTTAATTTAATTGATTTGATTTGATTTAATTTAATCTTTAATTTAATTTTATTTTTGATTTTAATTTAATTGAAAATTTAAAAAGAGTTTAATATTTTAACCTTTTAACTTAATCCTTTAACATTTTAAAATTCAAATTTGAGTTATCATTTTTAATTAGGAATTAAATATTATTGAAATGATTAATTTAGGGACTTTTAAATTAAAGAACAAATCTCTTCCTAAAATATCCCTATTTTAATAGTTCCAATTTCATTATTCTTCCCAAATTTAATCAATTATTTAATTAAAGTTTATTTCAATTATTTTAAATTGTTTAATGGGTTTCTACACTTTAATTATTTAAATTTCAATCATCCAAGTCAGATTAAGATCAAATATTTTACTTGTTAATTTTATTAAACCTAAAGTTTTAATTAAGGGTTAAAATTTTTTAATTACCATTTTGCCCTTCAAGCTTAATAATTCCATAACTCACTAAATTGAGCTCAAATGAACTTGAAATTTTTATGTGACTTCACTCATATGCCAATAAAGACATAAGAGGAGAAAATGTGATTTTTCTGTATTTAATTTATTTATGTAATTATTTTTGGTGGAAAATAAGAATTCCCAAGGAAAATTTAATAATATGATCAAGAGAAAGTTTCTGTCCTTAAGAAAATTATGGGACATTCCTAATGACCAGAGGACCACTTGGACCAATTTTGGTGATTTTTTGAATTATATTATTTTTATTATAATTATTTTAAGTTTTGGAGTATTAATTAATTTAAAAATAAAATAAAGGTTGAAAAATAAATTTTATATTTTTTGAAAAATCTCTCTGATATCAAGGAAATCAGAGAATTAATTTTTGTAATTTTCTGATTTTTCTTTGATTTATTATAATTATTTTCGTGAAAATGCTAGAAAATACATTTTTTTTAATTTTAAAATTACCCTAGGGCTTTAAAATTTAACATCTCATAAAATAGACCTAAGAAAAATATGAGGTTTGTTCCTAAGTGATTAAAATTCAAAATGTGACATTTTGGTGAATTTTATTATTTTTATGATTTTTATTATTTTTTTAATTATTAAAATATTAAAATAATATTAAAAATCAACTTTTTTAGAAAATTGAAATTTTAATTTTCTTAAATTCCCCTGATATCAGAGAGGCTCAAAAACCAGTTTGGTCAATTTTTAAAAAGTATTTTGAAAGTTATGAATTTTTAAAGTTTAAAATGACTAAATTGCTTAATCAACCCATTAAGTAGGGCTAACCAAGTCCAATTGACTTCAAATTTTTATGGTGGGTTCCTCTGATCCTAAAGGTCAGTGGAGAATTGATTTCAAGTCAATTTGATGTATGGTTAGCTCTAATTAATTAGGGATCTATTTTGGGTGTTTAAGCCAATTAGGGTTATTCCAAGTAAATTAATTCAAAAGCTATTTTTCCTAGGGTCCTCTGGTCATAAGAGACATCACAAAATTTTCCTAGAATTTATTTCACAACATGTTAATTATTGGAATTAAAATACTCAAAACGAGTAACATGAATTTGAAAAATCAATAACTTTTCATAGGGATGGCCTCGACTTTGGAAAATTCGGGGAATGTTCCCAAGTTCGGAGGCTTAAAAGCCCTATGGCCTCATGCCATGGTGAATTTACTATATGCATGGAGAATTAAAACAATGCGAGAGGGTAAATAAATTATTAAAAATAAAATACTTGATAAAATTAAATGATTTCTTTTCCACATTATTCTCCTCCATTCACTCGAGCAAGAGGGTATTTTTATTTTATTTTTATGATTTTCCTACCCAAAGTTATGAATTTTTAAAGTTTAGAGAATTAAATAAATAGAAAAAATCCTATTTTTCTATTTAAGTGACGCGGCGCCGACTCAGCCTCGGCAGCTCCGAATGCACACGCGTCGCGCTCCCATTCGACGCCGCCGCTTGAGTCAACAGCCCGAGTCCCGCGGTTCACGTACCATCTCCTGGTCCGACGCCATCTAAGCCGTTCGTCCGCGCGTGTATTGAATGAACGGCATCCGTTCATCGTCCCCAAGCCTCCTAACCCGAGAACCGTCCATCTTCTAGGCCAAAGATCTCACTCGATACTTGACCAAATTTAACGTTCTTATGCTCTATGGATTTGTTTCGAGAAGACGAACACATCCATACGGTTTATGTGGCATGAAATTGGCTTAATGAAAATGGAGAATGTTCAGAAGCTTGGGAAGAAGAGTGAGGCCATACCTTTGCTCAGAGAAGTGTGGCTTCGATGCGAGGGTTGTTTCACCTTCGATTGGATCTCGGCGAAGCTCCGGATGAAGTCTCCTGGTGCTGGTGAATTGCCTAGGTAGGATTTCGACCACGGCCGATCACAAAGCTTGGAGGCTGGAGCAGCTGGGTGGCTTCGGAGATGGGGCTTTCGGTGGGAACTTCTCCTCTTGGTCCGGTGAAGGTGTAGGACCAGTCGATTTGAGGATTAGCTCACTGTGGCAAAGTATCCTGGTTTTTGGGCTAAAGTTTGAGCTCGAAATTGAACTCAGTTGGAGGGAATTAGGGCGAGAATTCGGTGGGGATCAAATGCTCTATGTATGGGGAGTAGTCCGGAACAATTTTGGCGAGTTTCCTTAAGGTTTGTTTCGGCACCTCTCATGGCCGAGAAGGGGTGGTGTTTAAATAGGAGAGGGTGGAGGGCCTCCCGGGGAGAGTTAGGGCTTGGGATCGAGCTGCTTCGGTCGAGGGCGAACGGCCATGGTGGCCATTTGGCATGGGGCGGCTCGAGCGAGGTAGAATCCCAAAGTTGGCTCACATGTGAGCTCTCGGCCATGGTGTTTTCCGGCGACTGGTGCTGGCCGGCCAGGCATTGGTCACCATCTTGTTCAGGTGGGTCAGGGCTGGGGTTTGGTGCATTCAATTGAGGTTTGACATGTGTAAAGTGGTTGAATCAAAGTAGAAAGGGGAAGGGGCCATTTTGGCTTATTTTGGTCAACCCATGCAAATGTGTTGGGTGCACCTCCCCAAGACCTGGTTTTGGGCTGAGGAGGTCAGGTGAGTCAATCTCCCATGTGTAGTGGAGTCTCCATCAAGGATTAGGTGGCAAAGCATGGTTTAGAGTGTGACATGCTTAAGGTAAAAAAAGGCTTAAGAAGGATTAGGAAAGGGGGTCCTCCTTTTTCCATTAATGGCTTGATCACATGTCAAACCCTCCATGGCTTCATGTGGCTTGTCCATGGCTTGCATGGCTTGTTTTTGGCTTGGGGAAAAGCTTGGTCAATTTCATGAAAATGGATTTTAGGAATTTTTGGTAATTTGATGGAAATTTGTATGAAACTTGATTTGGAATGATTTGATAATGAATTTAGGACTTAGGTATTGAGTAATTGAAAGTATGATGAGGGGAAATGTCATATGGGCTTTGAGACCAATTTTGGGCCATTGGATGTGGTAAAAGATGGGCTTTTAAAATGGTTTAAGGAATGGGCCTTTAAGTTTAAAAATGAATTTATGGATGGGAATTTTGTAAAGAGGTTGGGCCAAATAATTGTTGGGTTTAGCTCATGGATGTGTCATGAGTGACTTGAAGCAAATTGGGGGTAATTTGGGTTTGAATTGGGTTGAATTTGGGCTCTTTAGGGGAATGGGCCAATATAGGCCAAAATGGGCCAAGTTAGGCCAATGTTGGGCTAGGGTTGAAATTGATGTAAAATTATTGTTGAGAAATGTTTATGGGAGTGTTTCAAAGAGGTTTTGACTTTGGTTGGACTTTGATTTTGGGGTTTGGGCTCATTTGGGTTAGGTTTGGGTTTAGGTCAAAATTGAGCCTTTTAGCTTTGGTTTGAATTTGAGTGGGGTTTGGGTCTAAATTTTGGGCAAATCATGTTAGTGTTTTGCTTGTGGGGATGCTAAGGAAGTCTTAGAAAAAATTTGG
This sequence comes from Papilionanthe hookeriana x Papilionanthe teres, assembly GCA_022702705.1. Lineage (NCBI taxonomy): Eukaryota > Viridiplantae > Streptophyta > Magnoliopsida > Asparagales > Orchidaceae > Papilionanthe > Papilionanthe hookeriana x Papilionanthe teres. Next base: position 147,045,736 of record CM040428.1, read on the forward strand.
GGTTAATTGGAGTTGAATTGGGTGAGTTTGGGTTAGGTTTGGGTTATGGGTCCAAATTGGGGGTTTTGACAAAAGTAGGGTAAATTGACAAAATTGGCCCATGGTGTAGTTGAACAAAATGAAATTGGGAATATTTGGGATTTTCTGGAATTTTCTGAATTTTTGGATTGTTGGGTCAGGGGGGGCATTTTGGGTATTTGGAGGGTATTGGGAGGTATTTTGGAATTCTTGGTATTTTTGGCTATGGATGATCAATTTGAGTGATGTGGAAATGTTTGGGATTGATTTTGAGGAATTTTGGGTGATTTGGAAATTTTGCAAAAATTTGGGTAATTTCAAGGGTTTTGGGTAGGCTAAGCGGGTGTAGGGTCCCGGGGGTCAAAAATTGAAAATTTGAAAAATTGAAGATTGGGTGAATATAAGTGGAATGAAATCATTTTGGTTGAGCCATGAAGCCATATCAAGCCCACATGAGCCATGAAGGGACTCATTTGAGGCATTCACTATGTTGTTCCTAACCCTCTTAGCCAAGGGTTTAGGGGTTAAGGACCATCCATGTGAATCACCTACATGAGTCGGGAGGTCGAGTTAGGTATGGGTGTGGTTTTAGGAGGTGTGTGAAAGTGTAGTGTATGAGTGTAGTGTGTGTGTAAGTCGGCCCCTTCACCGGACCAGGGCCACCTGGGCGGTCCTAAGGCCAAAGAGTCCTATAAGAACTCATCCTTTAAACTTCCACATTTGATTTCAACCCTCTAGGTGCTTAGGGGTCTACAGTCAAGTTTGTGGAGTTTGCGGGGAGTTAAGAAGTGGTTTGAATTTCTAAAAGGTGGTGGATCCCAATTCTAGTCCTCTAAGATAGTCAAAGGAAAAGCCTAAGGCTAGATCCTAAGTACTAAAGAGAAGAAGAGAAGACCTCATCAAAAATGAGGTCAACACGCCGCGCCCACAGAAATTCAGGAAGTACGAAGAGCTACTCTCACAGCAACCCAACGAAGAAATAAGAATCGCCGTATCTGCAAGATGTTAACCAAACTAGCAGCGGACCAGCGCGACGAGGCGATTGCTTGCTGCCGATACATACACTTCAAGGATGCCGGTTCACTGAGTACCGGAAGAAAGGAGGCCAGCTCCTAGGATAACAAAAGGGACCAGGGAAATCTCACGAAGATCAGAAGAAAGAAGGCTACCACGCCACCAGATAGAACCACCAGTAATGCATAACCTTGTTGCAGAAGCAACCCCGGAGGATGTCCCGACAGACATCATCCCCGAGGAGCCGAGGTATGCAGGAGAACGTGAAGGGATTGATCCGTATATCCCACAATATGTTACCAGGCTTCGCCATTTGCAGATTATTCCAGAGTACGAGCTGGAAAGAATGCAGAATGTCGAAAAGAAAACTTTTGAATACTTCGAGAGAATCAGAGGCAGAAGGATCAATATAGTAGAAGGCCTCGAGCTACATACAGACGTATTCTCAGAATATGAACAACAACAAATTGTGGATTGCATCCGGGATTTGAAAAGAATGGGCCGAGCGGGCCGCCTAAGAGAAAACAACTACTCAGAACCCCGGAGATGGATGCCAGGGAAAGGAAGAATTACAATACAATGTGGATGCTGCTGCAACTTCGCAGAAGACAGGAAGGGAAATCCACCGGGAATACTCCGTCATGGCCAGGTGGATCCGATGTCATTGGTCATCAAAAGAATGGTAAAAAGATTGATAACATGGAGGGTACTGCCGGCAAATTACATACCCAACAGTTGCATCATTAACATTTACAAGCAGGGTGACTGCATACCCCCGCACATAGATCACCACGACTTTGTCAGACCTTTCTGCACAGTTTCTTTCCTGAACGAGTGTAACATCATGTTCGGATGGCCTGACTCGCGCCGGATCGGAGAGCGCCACGCTGCGTTTCGGAGCTGCCGAGGTTGACGCGGCGCCGCGTGGATAAATATAAAATTAGGGTATTTTTCTATTTATTTAATTCCCTAAACTTCAAAAATCCATAACTTTGTGTAGGAAAATCAGAAAAATAAAATAAAAATACCCTCTTGCTGAGTGAACAGAGGAGAATAATGTGGAAAAGAAATTATTTAATTTCATCAAGTATTTTATTTTTAATGATTTATTTCCCTTCTGCATTGTTTTAATTCTCCATGCATATAGGAAATTTACCATGGCATGAGACCATAGGGCATTTGAAGCCTCTGAATTTGGGAACATTCCCTGAATTTTCCAAAGTTAGAGGCCATCCCTATGAGAAGTTATTGATTTTTCAAATTCATGTTACTGTTTTGAGTATTTTAATTCCAATAATTAACATGTTGTGAAATAAATTCTAGGAAAATTTGGTGATGTTTCTTATGACCAGAGGACCCTAGGAAAAATAGATCTTGGATTAGTTTATTTAAAATAACCCTAATTAGCTTAAACACGCAAAATAGCTCCTTAATTAATTAGAGCTAACCATACATCAAATTGACTTGAAATCAATTCTCCACTAACCTTTAGGATCAGAGAAACCCACCATAAAAATTTGAAGTCAATTCGACTTGGTTAGCCCTACTAAATGGGTTGATTAAGCCATTTAGCCATTTTAAACTTTAAAAATTCATAACTTTCAAAATACCTTTCAAAAATTCACCAAATTGGTTTTGGAGCCTCTCTAATATCAGGGGAATTTAAGGAAATTAAAATTTCAATTTTTTAAAAAAATTAATTTTTTGCATTATTTTAATATTTTAATAATTAAAAAATAATAAAAATCATAAAAATAATAAAATTCACCAAAATGTCAAATTTTGAATTTTAATCACTTAGGAACAAATCCCATATTTTTCTTAGGTCTATTTAATGAGATATTAAATTTTAAAGCCATAGGGTAATTTTAAAATTAAAAAAAAATGTATTTTCTAGCATTTTCACTAAAATAATTATAATAAATCAAAGAAAAATCAAAAAATTGCAAAAATTGATTCTCTGATTTCTTTGATATCAGAGAGATTTTTTAAAAATATAAATTTTATTTTTCAACCTTTATTTTATTTTTAAATTAATTAATACTCCAAAATTTAAAATAATTATAATAAAAATAATATAATTGAAAAAATCACCAAAATTGGTCCAAGTGGTCCTCTGGTCATTAGGAATGTCCCATAATTTTCTTAAGGATAGAAATTTTCCCTTGGTCATATTATTAAATTTTTCTTGGAAATCTCTATTTTCTACCAAAAATAATTACATAAATAAATTAAATACAGAAAAATCACATTTTCTCCTCTCATGTCTTTATTGGCATATGAGTGAAGTCACATAAAAATTTCAAGTTCATTTAAGCTAAATTTAGTGAGTTATGAAATTATTAAGCTTGAAGGGCAAAATGGTAATTAAAAATTTTAACCCTTAATTAAAACTTTAATTTTAATAAAATTAACATGTAAAATATTTGATCTTAATCTGATTTGGATGATTGAGATTTAAATAATTAAAGGGTAGAAACCTACTAAACAATTTAAAATAATTGAAATCAACTTTAATTAAATAATTGATTAAATTTGGGAGAATAATGAAATTAGAATTATTAAAATAGGGATGTTATTAGGAAGAAATTTATTCTTTAATTTAAAAATCCCTAAATTAATCATCTCAATAATATTTAATTCCTAATTAAAATGATAATTCAAATTTAAGTTTTAAAATGTTAAAGGACTTAATCATTAAAATTAAATTAAAAAGTTAAATTATTAAACTCTTTTTAAATTTTCAATTAAACTAAAATTAAGAATAAAATTAAATTAAAGATTAAATTGAATTAAATCAAACAAATTAAATAAATTAAATTAAATTAAATAAATTAAATAAAATAAAATTAAATTAAATTAAAAAATAATAATTAAATAATTAAATTAAATTAAATTAAATTAAATTAAACATATTAAATTAAATTAAATTAAATTAAATTAAATTAAATTAAATTAAATTAAATTAAATTAAATTAAATTAAAACATATTAAATTAAATTAAATTAAATTAAAATTAAATTAAATTAAAATAAAATAAAAATAAAATAAAATCAAATAAAAATAAAAATTAAAATTAAAATTAAAATTAAAATTAAAATTAAAAATCAAAATTAAAACTAAACCAAATTAAATTAAAGTTAAATTAAATTGAATTAAATAACATCACCTAAGACATAAAGAAATTAAATATGAAGTAACTTGAACACTATTCCAAATTTAAATCCGATAACTGAAATTAAATTAAATCATAAACCATTTGAACATCAATTTGCCCTCGAAAGCTTTGGTTACCATAACTCCAAAACAGAACATTAAATGAAATGTTACTTCACTTATAGGATATTCAAATGTCCTAGTTCACTGAGCAAGATAATAACAAAACTAAACTAAACCTCGGACGATTACTTCACCTGATTAATTAAATCCATTTGGACTTAAAACAATCCTAGCAGTATTGAAAAGATGTTTAAGATTCTTCTTAAACACTTTATCAATATGATAGGATACTTATAAGAACAATTGAACTTAATTGTTCTTTGATGAAGAAAATCATCCTCGAACGAAAACACAAGAACCTAGACGTCATAGGAAATGATTAGTTATAGGATTAGGAATTTGGTAGAAAACCATAACCTTTCCCTTAGCTTTACCTAGGAACTTGCTTAAATATTCTAAATTGTGTTTAAGTGCGGCTTGGGATGAGGGGAAGACCCTCCGGGTACGCTTTTATTTTATTGCAATTTACTTTTCTTGCAATTTATTTAATCGCATCGCACCTACTTTTCTTGCATGATAACAAGCTGTTGCATGAAAACCCACACCTTTAGGATAGTCCCTAAAACCGAAACCAAAACTAAATTAAAAGTCATTGCAAGATAAAATTCACCGCCACAACATTTCAAAATATAAAACAACTCAAAATTTAATCACAAACAGAACACAAAACTACAATTACAACTAAATTAAAACGTCATGTTGGATGATCGGGAATACCTCGGATGATGTAACCTACGTGTTGCTAACGTGATTTCCCACGGTCTAAATGAAAGTGTGGAACTCATTCGATTGAGTTTAGCAAATTCATCCGGACTAAGTGAATCCGATAAAAATAATGATGCCGGAAGCATGGAACCGTGGGATCTTAACCGGTGTCATTATAACCAACTTTAAAATTTGTTTTAATTAAAATATTAAAAACACTTGGATTTTAAGACTTCTCTAAACCAGAACACTTTTCTCATCCCTTGATTTTCTTCTTCTATAACTAAAGCTCAAAAACAACAAGGAGCTCGGAGCATGGTAGACAGCACTGCCATCGTCATCAGCAAAACCTGAGTCTACTTCAGCAGAACTTTCTTAGAATTAAATAACCAAGCCATAGGACTTCGAGGTAGTTCGCCTAGTGCAACATAAATCCTCAACCTTTTGTTAGGCATTTGCATTGTAAATTAAGCCCTAACCGGTCTTAGGATTCCGAGGTAGTCGTTCGATACGACATAAACCCTCACATTTTCGAGGCTATTTGTATGATTTTATCATACAAATATAAGTCCTAATTAATTAAAATTGGCAAGATCAAAACATTAAATAAATATTAGGACTTTCCTAAATCCAAGCCAAACAATAGGATAGTCGGGGAATTACCGAAGTTCGCTTCGAATCTGTGATTTCTCCTACCTTTCTTCCTTTGAATTCCCAAAACAAAATGTTCCAAATTTGATCCATTCCCTATTGAAATTCCAAAATTCAATCCTTGAAAACCCTAAACTTTGAAATTCTTGAGAGCGAGAATTGCGATTACTATCGAGAGTTTTCTTAGGTGATTCCCGTCACTTAAGATGTAATTAACTATAGGGGCTTGCCCTTATAGGGAAATTTAAAGAACCCAGGTAATATAAACCCTGTTTAATGCTTTCATATTAAACAGGGGAATTTATCGGCTTATAAAATTGGTTCACAGACCAAACGGATGTCACAAATCTTCTAGTTTATTTAATCGAGCCCCATCACCAAACAGTGTGTATATTCTTCGAGATAGATACACGGTTTGTGATGTGGTGCTCGTTTATATAAACTATTCGGGATGTGAGATCAGTTTGATTTCATATCTTAAAAATTTTTAAACTTAAAATTACTTTCCAAATCAAATACTACTTTTCAAATTATTTATTTAAATTAAATTAAAAATTCGCCGACAATTTCTGTTAGGCGACCCCTTTTCAAAATTCAACACACAACCTAAAAATAAGCCGTACATAAAGTTGTAATATAGTAAGTAAAATTATTTTTCAAATAAAGATTTTTAAGTGAGAAAAATGAATGTTTGAATCCTATATTTTGAAAAATCTACAAATATTTCTGAAATAGATAGAGACTTATATTTATTATTTTCTTTTACTTAAGAACTTTCTAAACTTTAAGTTGGTTTTATTTATTGAAACTTTTTTTCTAAATTGGACTATTCCATTGCTAGAACAAAATATTGTTATCTTCCTAAAAAAACTCATTACATAATTTGCATGCTAAAATGTTCTATGAGATTAACTGTCACTTGAGGACAAGTAATATTTTAAGTTTGGGGGATTTTGATACACCTAAAATATATAGTATTTTTATGCACATTTTTATACCTATTTTTAATGATATTGAACTTTAATGGAAGGTATTTTGTGTTTTTTTTGCAGGTATGATTAAAATGGATGGTCATGATGAAAGGAGTAAAATTGGATCAAATTTGGAGCAAAAAAATGAAAAATAAAAAATTTGGCATCTGGCGCTAAGCGCGCTGAGCTGACGCTTAGACGCCACAGTTAAAAATTGAGATTCAAATGGATTTGGCGCTAATTTCAAAGGGGATGGGATGCAACTCTTGGTGGTAACGTCCATAACATTCTTTGGGCGGCAAGTTTGAATGAAGGGTTGCGTTCCTTGGTAGATACATCGAATCTGGACACATTTTGAAGAGACACCAAGGCACCGTTTGGTTTACTATTTAAAGAGAGTCTTAGGAAAGATTTAGGGGAGGCAATTTGAGGAGACTCTTCCACTGCATTTTGAAGAGTACTTCCATTGTTCTTCCACTGCATTTTAAATGTTTTTCTTTAGAGTAGGAGTAGAGAATAGAAAGGATAAAAGAGTCAGAGTGAAGTAATCTTCTTCCGACTTCTTTTCTTTCTTTTAGTTTAGTTTTTATTAAAGTCTGAAGTTTGTATACTGAGTCAACGAAGTTGGGAGACTTGCTCTGAGAAGTAGTTTAGCAAAGAGTCAAAGTTTCAGAGGAACTTCCTTAGTCTTGTGGAGAGGATTTTCAGATAAGTGCTTACTTTTATTTAGTTTATTAATACTTGTTTACGTTTATTATTTTTTTTATCGTTGTTTTTAATTTTAAATCAATGTGTTTTTATATTTTCTCAATGCATTCTGAGTAGTTTACTTTATCTTTTTCTTTCTTAAATGGAGAAGTAATTAATTTAAAGAGAATTGTTGTGGAAAGTATAAATGTTTAGAAGTTGTGAAGATTGATTCTAAAAACTTTGTTTACTTTTTAATTTGGCCTGTTAAGTTGTAAAATTTCTTGAGATTATGTAAGATCCAATGTTGTATTGTCTCATAAAAGTTAGTAAGAATCACATGAAATTATATGAGTGAAAACTGTAGTACATATAATTGAATGTAATATTAGAAAATATTTTTATAAAAGGGAGTAAAATTAGAGGATTTTAGAGTGACAGTCTAAAACCCCCTAATTTGGTTTGAAGTTTTAAGTTTTGTTATAAGAAGTTAGCCCCCAAGTGGTGGGAATTCAGGGAACTCTAGAGTGAGAGATTAGTATCTTCCCTGCCTAAGCATGTTCAAAATAATATAAATTTCAAATTAACCTATGTTCTTTATAGAACCAAGTAAGGGTAAAGAACACATTTGCTTCTATCTGCCACAAAAAAAAATTTGAATACTTCCACAACAATACTTTAAGAATTATTATTACTTCATGAAAGGAAAGAAAAAGATATTCTCGTTAATAGTATTTTACATCCAGTGTTATTAGTTATTGTAATTTTAATTTCTTGCTTTGCATTTTTATTAAGAAAATTTCAAAAGACATATCAACCTTCAAAACATTTCAAAATCAAGATATAGTTTTTCAAAAACAATTAATGAAAGTAAAAAGTTAATTTCTCTGATTCCTTTAAAGATTTCAAATTTTCCCTCTGGGTTCGATATCTCAGGGCTTAATCAGAAAGTCCTATATTACTTGATAAATGATATATATACTTGCGTAGTATCCCATATTATGAAATCATAATTTTCATATCTAAAATCATCAGCGCACTTATATCTGACGGTACTATGTTTTTGGTGTCATTGTACTTATATCTATCGGGGATCAGGCTCCTAGGCGCCGGAACCTCGATCGACTCCGATTTTCCTATCATCAAATTTTACAAAGTTTCGGTCTAAAAAATAGGTAACAAACGGGTATGATTAACACACGAACACAATTACAAAAAATTCAAATCACAAACAATCACAAACGAAGGTTAACTTGATCTCCTTTTTACTCACATTTGACATGGACTGGTCCAAGTCCAAATTCTATATACTTCAAAAAAATGTTTAGCTTAAGCCAATACAGACTTGTTAGCCTTCTGTTTCCAGAAGTTATATACAAATTCAATCAAGACCAAGGCATAACCTTATAGCAATAATTAAATTTAAATTAATAAATATGGGTTTCCTCCCACAAGGCGCTTGGTTTAACATCGCCAGCCAGACCTAATTAATCAAATTAATTGGGTAGACTCAACTTACAAGCCTCTTTGTAATTTAATTTCATTTCTCCCATATAAGGCTTCAGTCTTAATCTGTTAACTTTTAATACTTTTCCAGTTTTGGGATCTTTAATATCCACAACTCCATAAGTGTATACTTTTTCAATTATAAATGGTCCCATCCATTTAGATTTTAATTTAGATTTTAATTTTTCAGGAAAAAGTTTTAAACGAGCATTATATAATAATACTTCTTGTCCAGGCTCAAATATTTTCCTTGAAATCATTTTGTCATGCAATTTCTTCATTCTTTCCTTATAAATTCTTGTATTTTCATAAGGCTCATTTCTTATCTCTTCCATTTCATTCAGTTGTAATAATCGTTTTTCTCCTGCATTATTCAAATTATAATTGAACTTCTTTATCGTCCAATAAGCTTTATGCTCCAGTTCAACAGGTAAGTGACAATGTTTGCCATAAATTAACTGATAAGGTGACATTCCGATAGGTGTCTTATAAGCAATTCTATAAGCCCATAATACATAATCAAGTCTATCAACCCAATCAGTTCTTTTAGAATTAACAGTCTTTTCCAATATTCTTTTAATTTCTCTGTTTTATACTTCAGCCATTCCACTTGCTTAAGGATCATAAGCAGTTGCAATTCTATGCTAAATTCTGATTTTTTCCAGCAATGTTTGAATTCTTATATTTCTGAAAAGACTTCCCTCATCTGTGATAATTATCCCGGGCATTCCAAATCTTGTAAAAATCATTTTCTTTAAAAATTTCAAAACACTTTTGGAATCACAGTTAGGTAAAGCTACTGCTTCGATCCACTTTGAAACATAATCAACTGCTAATAAAATATAAATCTTTTCAGATGATAGTATGAAAGGTCCCATAAAGTCTAAACCCCATACATCAAAAATTTTGATTTCTAATATAAAGTTTAGAGGCATTTCATCTTTTCTGAATATATTTCCTATTCTTTGACATCGATCACAAGTTTTCACATAATTTCCAACATCTTTAAATAAAGTAGGCCAATAAATCCAGAATTTAAAATTTTAAATGCAGTTTTATGCACTCCAAAGTGTCCTTCAAATTCAGAAATGTAACATTTTTGAATAATTACAAAAGATTCCTCATAAGGTGCACATCTTCGAATCACAAAATCTCTTCCAAATTTAAATAAATGAGGATCTTCCTAAATATATGATTTACAATCATTCTTGAATTTTTCAACGTATTTGTTATTCATCCAATAAGGTAAAATATTGCTAACCAAATAGTTAACTATATCTGCATACCAAAGCATTTGTAATTTATGAATGACATATAATTGCTCATCCGAGAATTTCTCATTTATATTTTCTTCATAAATCTTCTCATTATTTTTTATTCTTGCTAAATGATCAGCAATTTGGTTGCCAGTTCCTTTTCTATTCACAATTTTAAAATCAAATTCTTGTAAAAGTAAAACCCATTTGACAAATCTGGGTTTAGCAACCTTTTTAGATATTAAACACTTAATAGCAGAATGATCAGTGTGCACGATACATTTTGTTCCAAGAAGATATGGTCTAAATTTATCAAAGGCATATATTATTGCTAAAAGCTTTTTTTCAGTAGTAGGGTAATTTATTTGAGTTTCATTAAGAGTTTTGCTAGCATAGTATATAACTTTAAAAATCTTCTCATATTTTTTTTCCTAATACAGCTCCGATTGCATAATCACTTACATCACACATTAATTCAATAGGTTTATTCCAATCAGGTGCAACAATGACAGGTGCAGTGATTAATTTTTCTTTCAGAATATTGAATGCATTTAGATAATCTTTATTAAATTCAAATTTAGCTTCTTTTTCCAATAAATGGCAAAGAGGTTTAGCAATATTATAAAAATCCTTTATATATCTCCTATAAAATCCAGCATGACCCAGAAAACTTCTTACATCAGTAACAGTAGTAGGTGGTTGTAGTTCAACAATAATTTTCACATTTGCTTGATCAACTTCCATCCCTATTTGTGAAACTTTATGTCCAAGTACAATGCCTTCTGTGACCATAAATTAACATTTTTCCCAATTTAGAACTAAATTTGTTTCTTCACATCTCTTCAAAATTTTTGTTATATTTTCCAAGCAAGATTCAAAAGAAGTTCCAAAAAATAAAAAATCATCCATAAATACTTCAATTCCTTTATCAATCAAATCACAGAATATTGACATCATACATCTTTGAAAAGTTGCATGTGCATTGAATAAACCAAAAGGCATTCTTCTAAAGGTAAATGTTTCATAAGGACTTGTAAATGTTGTCTTTTCTTGATCCTTAGGAGTAACAGGTAATTGATGATAACCAGAATATCCATCCAGAAATAGAAATATGAGTGTCCAGCTAGTTTATCCAGCATTTGATCCAAGAAAGGTAAAGGAAAATGATACTTTCTAGTGGCGTTGTTTAATTTTTGATAGTCAATGCAAATTTGCCATCTGGTAACTTGTCTTGTTGGAATTAATTCATTTTTTTCATTAACAATGATAGTTACTCCTCCTTTCTTTGGAAAACAATGAATAGGACTTACCCATTGGCTATCCGAAATAGGATAAATAATTCCAACATCTAACCATTTCAAAATCTCTTTCTTAACAACCACTTTCATAATTAGATTTAATCTTCTTTGGGGTTCAATAGTGGGTTTACAATTTTCTTCCATTAAAATCCTATGCATTCAGATTGAAGGGCTTATTCCTTTTATATCTGCAATAGTCCAACCAAAAGCTTTCTTATAATTCTTCATAACTCCTATTAATTTTTCTTCTTGATCTTTGCTTAATTCTGAAGATATAATCACAGGTAAAGTTAATGAATCTCTAAGAAATGCATACTTTAAATGTGCAGGTAACATTTTTAATTCCAATTCAGGGGCTTTTTCAATTGAGGGTAAAAGTGTATCATTTTTAGTTGTGTCTAAAATTTCCCAATTTACATGAATATAATGAGTTTCTTCAGATAAATTTTCTTCATTTAATGACTCATTATATAACATAGATACTTTATCTTTATCATCATAAATGATCTTACATTTTTTTTGGTATTACTTTTCAATTAGATAATAAAAAATTTATATTCGATAGTATTTTTCTTTTTCAGGATACCTCATTGACTTCAGAACATTGAAAGTTATCTCTTGATTATTAACTCTCATCATTAATTCTCCTTTTTTTACATCAATCATAGCTTGACCGGTAGCTAGAAAAGGTCTCCTTAAAATGATAGGTATTTCTTTATCTTCTTCCATATCTAGAACAATGAAATCCACAGGGAAGATAAATTTATCTACCTTAACAAGAACATCCTGTATAACTCCTTTAGGATAAGTGATCGATCGATCATCTAACTGAAGAGTTACAGTGGTAGGAGAAATCTCTCCTAAATCTAACATTCGAAAGTTTGAAAATGGCATGAGATTAATACTAGCTCCTAAATCACATAAGGCTTTTCCACATAATTTTTCTCCAATAGCACATGGTATAGTGAAACTTCCAGGATCTTTAAGTTTCTGAGGTAATTTCTTCTGATTTATTGCACTACATTCTTCACTTAATGCAACAGTTTCATAAGCTTCAAATTTTCTCTTCTTTCTTAAAATATCCTTCATAAATTTTGCATAGCTGGGCATTTATTCCAGAGCTTCAGTAAAAGGGATGTTAATGGTAAGTTTCTTAAAAATTTCAAAGAACTTAGAAAATTGATGGTCAAGCTTCTGCTATTTAAGTCTTTAGGAAAAGGTGGTGGTGGTCTTTCAACTTCCACTAATAGGTACAATAGTCTGATCTTTACTTGGAGAAAGGGTATCTTTAGGTTTTTCAATCTCTTCAACTTCTTTCTCTTTTTCAATCTCATTCCATGTTTTCTCCTTTAATTCCTTTCCACTTCTGAGTTGTACAGCTTTTGCTTATTCATGTTCTTTTCCAGATCCTTTAGGAGTAATTTCGACATTGTTGGGCAGTGTTCCTTGAGGTCTGTAATTAATGAAATTAGCAATTTAACCCATCTGATTCTCAATATTACGAATAACAATGTTTTGACTTTGTAGCTGATTACTTAGTTGTAAGATTAATTCTTCTACAGACAACTTTTTCTGCTGATTGTTATAACTAGGAGGATAAGTTGGTCTATAGTTTGAATTTCCTTGATTGTTCCAATTTGGATTAACTTGATGTCCATTACTCCAATTAAAATTAGGATGATTTTTCCAACCAGGATTATAATAATTAGAATAAGGGTTATTAGTTTTACAGGCAATAGCTTGCAAAGTTTCCATTGTTTGAGAATCATCAGAATTTGCAGAATTATCGTTACTTACATGCGATATATTAATAGCAAAACTATCTAATTTCTTAGATATCGCAGCCACTTCTGAAGCAAAAATAGAAAAGGCTTCATTATCATGAATACTGGCTATTCTTTTAGGATTAACCCTTTCAGAAGGCCATTAAAAATTGTTATTAGCCATTTCTTCAATTAAGGTGTGGGCTTCTTCAAATGTCTTAGCCATTAAAGAACCACCAGCAACAACATCAATAAAAGATCTAAGTGATCCAATAAGTCCATTATAAAATGTTAGAATAATTAACCAATCTGGCAAAGCATGATGAGGACTTTTTCATAATAATTCTTTAAATCTTTCCCAAGCTTCATAAATTGTTACTCCATCAAATTGCATAAATGAAGTAATATTATTTCTCAATTTAGCAGTTTTAGAAGGAGGAACATATTTAGCAATGAATTTTTGTGTCATATTTGTCCTGTTTTAATAAAACAAGTTGCTAATGAATTAAGCCACATCTTTTCTTTATCCTTTAAGGAAAAAGGAAAGAGTCTAAACCTAATAGTTTTTAATAATATTTTAATATTTTTAAAAATTAAAAAATAATAAAAATCACAAAAATAATAAAATTCACCAAAATGTCACATTTTGAATTTTAATCACATATGAACAAATCCCACATTTTTCTTTATAGCCTATTTAGCTAAATATTAAATTTTAAAGCTTTAAGGTAATTTTAAAATTAAAAAAAATGTATTTTCTAGCATTTTCACTAAAATAATTATAATAAACCATAGAAAAATCAGAAAATTTAAAAATTTGCTTCTCTGATTTCCTTGATATCAGAGATTTAAAAATATAAAAATTCATTTTTCAACATTTATTTTATTTTTAAATTAATTAACACTCCAAAATCTAAAATAATTATAATAAAAATAATAATATAATTCAAAAAATCACCAAAATCAAGTTGAAGCTATTTCCTTCCGTCATTAATGTCCCCTAATTTTCTTAAGGACAAACTTTCCCTTGGTCATGCTATTAAATTTTCCTTGGAAATTCCCATTTTTCACCAAAATAATTATATAAATAAATTAAATACAAAAATCACATTTTCTCCTCTCACGTTTTTATTTACACATGAGTGAAGTCACATAAAAATTTTAAGTTCATTTGAGTTTAATTTAGTGAGTTATGAAATTATTAAGCTTAAAGGGTAAAGTGGTAATTAAAATTTTAATCCTTAATTAAATTTTTTAGGTTTAATAAAAAATTAACAAGTAAAATATTTGATCCTAATCTAATTCGATGATTGAAATTTAAATAATTAAAGGGTAGAAATTGATACAATTTTAAAAATAATTAAACCTAATTAAAAAATTGATTAAATTTGGAAGAATAAATAAATCGAATTATTAAAATAGGGATATTATTAGAAGAGATTTATTCTTTAATTTAAAATCCCTAAATTAATTATTTCATTAATATTCAATTATTAATTAAAATGATAACTCAAATTTAAAATATTAAAAGACTTAATCATTAAACTAAAATTAAATTATTAAACTCTTTAAAAAAAATTCAATTAAAAATAAAAAATAAAATTAAATTAAAATTAAATTAAATTAAATTAAATTAAATTAAACAATTAACTTAAACTAAATTAAATTAAATTAAATAGATTAAATTTAATTAAACAATCAAATTAAATTAAATTAAATTAAATTAAATAAATTAAATTGAATAATTAAATTAAAACTAAATTAAATTAAATAAATTAAATTAAATTGAATAATTAAATTAAATTAAATTAAATTAAATTAAATCAAATTAAATTAAAATTAAATCAAATCAAATTAAATTAATGTAACATCAAATCAAAACTCAATTGAATTAAATTAAAATTAAATTAAATTAAATTAAATTAAATTGAATTAAAACATCACCTAAAATAGAAAGAAATTAAATATAAAGCAACTTCAACACTATTCCAAATTTAAACCCTTCAACTTAAATCAAATCATTCAATACTAATTTACCCTCGAAAGCTTTAGTTATCATAACTCCTAACAGACATTAAATGAAATGTTACTTCACCATGATATTCAAATGTCCTAGTTCACCGAGTAAGTTAACAAAACTTGAATCCCCGTACGATTAATTCATTTATATAATCGAATTCATTTTGACTTAAAACAATCCTGTAAATATCAAAAGATGTTTAAGATTCTTCTTAAGCACTTCCTCAATATGATAAAAGACATTTATAAGAACAATCGACTTAATTGTTCTTTTCGATGAAGAAAATTTGCCTTTCAAACCAAAACACAAAGAACCTAGACGTCATGGGGGATGACTAGCCATGATTTAATCTGCGTAAACCATAACCCTTCCCTACCTTTTACCTAGAACTTGTTTAAATATTCTAATTGTGTTTTAAGTGCAAACTTTGGGATGATGTGAAGACCCTCCAGGCACGCTTTTATTTTATTGCAATTTATTTTATTGCAATTTACATTATTGCAATTTATTTAACCGTATCGCACTTACTTTTCTTTACGATAAACAACTCGTCGTACGAAAACCCACACCTTTAGGATAGCCCCTAAAACCGAAACCAAAACTAAGTTAAAAGTCACGTAAGATAAAATTCACCGCCACAACATTTCAAAATATAAACGACTCAAAATTTAATCACAAACAAAATAACACAAAACTACAATTACAACTAAATTAAAACGTCCCGTCGTGATGATTCTGAATAATTTCTGATGATAACCTACGTATAAGTTAACAGATTTCCTACGGTCTAAATGAAAGTGCGGAACTCATTCAAATTGAAGCTTAGCAAATTCATCTCGGACTAAGTGAATCCGATAAAAATAATGATGCCTGGTTGACGAACTCTGCGTATCTTAACCGTCGTTATAATCAACTTAAGATTCGTTTTAATCAAAACACAAAAAAAAACACTCTGGAAAATTAAGACTTCTCTAAACCAAAACACTTTTCTCATCTCCCGATTTATGATTTCTAAAACTAAACCGCAACAATAAGGAGCTCGGGAGCATTATGGGCAAGACGACCATCGTCATCGCCATGAAAACCCGAATCTACATCAAGAAACTTTCTTAGAATTAAATAACCAAGCCATAGGATTTCGAGGTAGCTTGCCTAGTGCAACATAAATCCTCAACCTTTTTGTTGTGCATTTGCCTCGCAAATTAAGCCCTAACCGACTTAGATTCCGGAGGTACGTCCGATACGACATAAACCCTCACATCTTCGGTGCTATTTGTATGATTCTATCATATAAATATAAGTCCTAATTAATTAAAATTGACAAAATCAAAACATTTAAATAAACATTAGGATTTTTCAAATTCTAGTTTTCAAACAATGATAGTCGGGAAATTACCGAGGTTCACTTCGAATCTCGTGATTTCTCCTACTTTTCTTCTTTCGATTCACAAAACAAAATGTTCCAAACTTGATCCATTCCTTATCAAATTCCAAAATTCAATCCCTTGAAAACTTAAACGTTGAAATCCTCGATGCTGCACTATCGATTATTATCGAGAGTTTTCAGTGATTCCCGTCACGCATGTAATTAACTATGTGGGCTCATTTCATAGGAATTTCAAGAACCCAGTAATATAAACCCCGTTTAATGTTTTCATATTAAGCAAGGGGAATTTTGTCGGCTTATAAAATGTCACATCAAACGGATGTCACAAATTCTCTAGTTTATTTAATCGAGCCCCACCGCGTTGTGTCTATCTCAAAGATATATACACGCTCATGTGCGTGCTCGTTTATATAAACTATTCGGGATGTGAGATCGCTTAGTCTCATATCTTAAAACCTTCAAATTTGAAATTATTTTCAAAATTAAATAAGATTTTTCAAATTATTTATTTTAATTAAATTAAAATTCATCAATTGATTTCAGCGACCCTCTTCAAATAAAACACACAACCTAAAAATAAGCCGAATAATTAATTATATTTAAAATAGTAAATTACTTAAGATATTTAGATGATAAAGAAGTTCAAGAAAACATTATTTAGTAAAATACGAATTCATAAATATAAGTTTAGAAATATATCAAGTTCTACCCTTTAGGCCGATTCCATTAAAGCCAGCTTTTTCGATAAGGCATCTCCTCAAGCTTCTCCCTCACTTATTTTTTTCTTTTCTTTTCTTTTCTTTTCTTTTCTTTCTTTCTTTCTTTCTTTTCTTTTCTTTCTTTTTCTTTTTCTTTTTCAAGTGAGGATTATCGTATCTCTGGATGCTCGTTAATAATTTTGAACTTCAATTTCTCTTCCTAAATTTAAAACTTAAAATATTTCTTTTCGTTTATATATATTTCATGCCTTCTTTACTTCATTGAGTTTCTATCCTTTCTTTTTTCACTTAAATACTTAAGAATTTTCAATTTTTAGAATATAGTTTCCTTACTTTAAATAGTTTACTATATTCTTATTCTTTTTAACCAAATATCTTATTCCATTAATTACCTGAATTACTAGGAAATATTTTCTTTAACTTTATATAATAATTAAATAAAGTAACTCATATTTATTGAATTGAAAATTACTATAGAAAATCATTTAATAATAATTTTTTAAAAAAATAGAAATTCGAGAACAATTTTAATAATTGGAATTTGTATTTTTACCTTTCCCCAAACTTCTCTAAATTTTTCTATCTATACTACATAAAGGAAAAGGGAAAATAAAATTCATCATACCTTTCGAAGGTATTTCTTTTCGAATTTCTGTGCTTTTTCATTATTTATTAACCGTACGTTAGTATTCTTCCACATATATAATATTTAAAAAGAAAAGCAGGATGAAAATTCTAAAAATAAGTATCAAACATAACAAAGAAAACTTAATCAAGTTACTACACATACATTTAAAATTTAAACAATATATTAAAGAAAGACTAAGATCCTAAGATATATATATATATATAAATTTGCAACTAATTTAACACACATAAGAATTTAATATCACCGTCAAGCAAACAAACAAATATATCAAGTCCAAAGTCCACAAAGAAGTACTAAAATATTACACACAAATAAATAATAAAGTTTGCAAAACAACAAATTCCAACAAACCAAACAAACTAAATAAAGACTTTAATCTTCACATTAAAATCCCAAACTATGTCATCTCCCCGATCTCCTTGTGCCGAGAAGGACGACAGTTTGCATCGCGAATAACGGGCACTCAGGAAAGACAACATCTAAATCACCACTCCTATATCAACGCCGCTTCATAGTATGCAATCTCGTACTTCGAATGTCGCCGGAGATATTCGCTATCATAATCGTGTCTTCTTCAAGCCTCCGATCCTTCGATCTATATGCTCAAATCTTCTTTCCATATTTTCTCCAAATAACTCAAAACTCTTCTACTCGTGGTTAACTCATTCATCGGGATTCGTTGCAGGAGTGGTGTACCGAGGGGGTACTATAACTAGTAGAGGGTATATCTCTACTCAAGAAGGTACATAATCCCTTGTCCCGCATCTCCATCCTTCGGATTCATATTTCCTTATATTAGCCCTCGAGTAAGGGTTTCATATGCTCTATCCATTCCTCATCATCTTTCAGCTTCTACCCTAGATAATCAAAAGTGCATAGATAAGACCAGGATGTCCCCGGTCCTCCTCCACTTTCATTTCTAGCAACCTGGCTAATATGTTTTTATATATAATATTTCCCACATTAATACTTTTCCGGTTCCCGAATAATAAAAATTCGAATCGTTTATCTCGTTACCTCACTATGCATAGAGAAATAAAGTAGAACAAATAAAATAATGCCAGGCTTTAGATGTTGCATTTAACATAGAAAGAGGGAAGTTTTCATTCGTTTCCGTCGCTTTATCTTCCACTTTTCCCATCGTTGAGAGAAAGTCGATCACCTTCCGTTGGTCCTTCCATAGTTCTAAAAGTTTCATACTCACCGGTGTAGGTGTCTCGTACTTCATAATAAGCGTTTATTCTAGCAGCGTTGAAATCTACAAAAAATCCTCTAACCTTAACCGTGCATCTTTCAAACTCGTGTTAGTTCGTATAAAATTTCCTTTCACAATCCTACAACGCTCTTATCGGTCACGTAACGTAAATTTTTCCATCCTCGCTCCTTTATAACTCGCTCTACTTCTCCTCCCGTAATTTTTGAAAACTCGATCTTGTATGCATTTTCTGCTTGAATATTTTGAAAATATCGAGTTTGTGCTCTTGCATTAATGAATCGGGTTTCGTCATAATCTATTCATCGCTTTTTCGTGGAGCCATTTCTCGATCTCGTGAAATTTACAAAAATTTTTAACTAAACTCCAAAATATTACTAAGAAGACTTCCTACAACAACTAAAATCCATTTAAATCAATTTCTATGAAATTTTTCCAAGTATTTTCTTCACATTTCAAAATTTTTCAAAATATCCCAATGTAAAGAAATTCATGGTGAAAATCAAAAAATTTTGCACAGAGTGAAGCTCTTACCAAGGGAAGATGAAATCTGGTCTCAAAAAAGTGTTGAAATCGCTTCAAATCCGAGGTTTTTTCTAAAATTTGAGGAAAGGGATGATGTGAATAGTGTTGGCCGATCGGTCAAATATGTGTCTTTTCGCGTTCTCGCAAGCCAACGAGGTTTCTCGCCGTCGGCGAGCTAATTAATTCCATAAGGCAAAGCGGAAAATCTGCCGCTTCGCGAGCTCGGTCTCGCTCGTCGCTGTGTTTTCTCGCCGTCGGCGAGATAATTTTCAGCTTTCGTTGGCGAGGTTCCATAAAATTTTAAATTTTTAAAATTCGTCAATCATTTTCACCTCGAATTGCCTTTATTCAATCTTCCGATCACTTAATTTAATAATAATACGAAGATTGCATACTTATACTCATAAAAAGTCACACAACACAAACAATATAACTTTATAAATGAAATCCATGAAACTTACAATTTTCACACC
This sequence comes from Papilionanthe hookeriana x Papilionanthe teres, assembly GCA_022702705.1. Classification (NCBI taxonomy): domain Eukaryota; kingdom Viridiplantae; phylum Streptophyta; class Magnoliopsida; order Asparagales; family Orchidaceae; genus Papilionanthe; species Papilionanthe hookeriana x Papilionanthe teres. The sequence goes on from CM040428.1 coordinate 147,065,870, forward strand.
GACAACTTCACACATACTTAACTTAAATGTTCAAATCCATAATACGCATCGCAATCCAAACCACAATACTCTAAATGTCGTAGACATAACAATTTACAAATAATCTCATCAACCCGAGATGATCAAATCAAAGTTAGACTCACAATAAAACTTAACTCCAAATCAAACACACACATATATATACAAATATAACAAAAACATAGAAATCTTTCCTACTCTTCGTTGTCCGAACTAACATCTTCCGATATTTCGATGCACGCAGTACACAAATAAATTGCGGTAAAAAGGCCCGAAAGGGAATTCTCGCAAAGAGATTCTTCATTAATCCATCCTTCGTCTTAGTAAATGAATAAAACTGCCTCCAGATGTCCAAGATGATCAAAGTGCTCCTTCATTCTCCAATCAGATCAAACATATCGTAGATATTGTCAATGGAATTCATCACATTTTGCAATTTTCTCCAATCCTTTAATCTTCTTCTTAATGAAATTAAGCCTTATCGCAAAGGGCCTCGCTAAAGGATTGTTTCGTGATGCTCGTCGAAATAACGGTGATCTCATCATTGTTATCCAAAGTGTGGGAAACATACTCGCAGGATCCAGGGTTTCCATGGTAAAAGCACTTTTTCCCAAGCCTCATAAGAAACTTGGTACTCGATCGCATAAAGCAACATAGTAGATGGGTGTCCAAGTCCATGCACCGACCCATGCACAATTAATCCCAATGCAACTTTACTATTATTGATCCAACATCAAGTAGGTAATCCAATTTCAATACACACTTAAAATAAATAAGATCTTTGAAACTTTATTTACTCTCATGGCAGTAATAATTCTCATGATATAAAGAAATGTCGTTGCCATGACAGTAGTTTAGAAGTGATGCAGTAAAACTGACATACCCGTTCTCTCGTAACTCCCAATCATCCGGCTCATCGGTTAGGTATCTCAGAGATCTCGTTCATATTGTATTTTGAAGTCACAAAGTTGGAATAATGACAAAACAAGAGGTATTTTCTATAGAAAACAATTCATTTACCCTTGCAGGAGTAAATGTTACCCATCTTCCTTCCGACGTACACATTTCCATTGTTGATCGCATGTAAATTAGGAGTAAAACTCTTAACTACCGGGTATAACTACAATGAAGTCGTATAACAAAATACCTCCCAATGCCGCCGCGCGATCATTTCTTCAATTTTTGCAGTGTAATCTCTCTACTCCTCTATCGATGAATCCTCTTTCTTTGATAAGTCTTCTCTTCATCAAGCCTTTGTTGAAGATTCGTCGTGCCTCCGAACCGACGAATTTTCTCGTGCTGAAAACTTCGCTTTGCGGTTTCTAGAATTTGGAAGCCATTTTCGATGGAAACGGATTGGTCTCTAGTCGTTCCTAAGGAAGAAAATGGTAAAATCGCATTTGGAATAATTTCTTAAGAAGGAATGGCTTAGATCCGTTCAAAACAAGACGAAAAATCTTTAAGAAACCAAATTTTTAACCGCCTCGCCGTCACGGTTCCGCCGCCCGCGACTTAGTTATAAACCGAATGAAGTACGTCCACGATCTCGCCGTCACGGTTTCCGAGCTCGCTATCGGCGAGATTCGTAAAAATCGCCCATTTTCGCTCGGGGTCTCGAATATTTTCTCGATCTCATCCAACAGTTCAATTTTTGTGATGATTCTAATAAAAATTCCGAGTAAGATTTGCTTAATAATATTAAACACTACTCAATATGTAGACATTTAAAAATAAAAGATTACTATGGGTTGCCTCCCATAAAGCGCTTGGTTTAACGTCGTCACTCGACCTAATTCGCTTAGTGTTCGTCGACTAAGCATTAAAACCTCTTTAAAATTTGGTCGTCTATTTTCGAACTAATAGCTTTAATCTATGTCCATTTATTTAAATCTATGTCCCGTTTTTGGATCTTCAATTTCTATAGTTCCATATGAAAATATTTCCGAGTTATGGTGAAAGGTCTCAACTATCGAGATTTCAATTTCCCTAGGAAATAATTTCAACTGTATTATAAAGCAAAACTTTTATCCTTGGTTCAAAATTTCTTCCGATTAATTTTCCGATCATGCCATAATTTCATCCTTTCTTTATAAATCTTATCATATCTTCACTCAAGAACTCGCTCTTATAGCATAATCACTAGCATCACACATAAGCTCAAATGGTTTCTCCCAATTAGGTGAAACTATTATAAATGTGTTTCGTAATTAATTTATCTTTTAATAATTCAAATGCATTCAGGCATTCAAGCTTGTAAATTCAAATTTCTTGTCCTTTCAAGCTTCGGCATAGAGGTTTAGTAATTTTTTAAAATCTTAATATAACGCCCGTAAAATCCAAAGATGTCCAAGAAAACTTCGTACCCCTTTTACCATTGAGCGGTAATTTAACACATTGACTTTTGTGGTCTACTTCCTTGCCTTTTTCCGAAATTTTATGCCCTAATACAATGCCGCCCGTAACCATAAATCGACATTTCTCCCAATTAAGAACTAAAATTAGTTTTCTGTTATACTTCAAATACTTTTTCAAGATGATTTAAGCATGCGCCAAATGTTATTCCAAATACGTAGAAATCATCCATAAATACTTCTATTCCATTATCAATTAATTTACTAAATATACATCATACATCTTTGAATGTTACAGCATTACACAATCCAAAAGCATTCTTTCAAAAGCAAAAGTTCCATACACAAGAATGTCAAGCTTTATCTCGATCCTCGTACACTCCTTCAGATTCGATTTACAATCCGCATATCCATCTAAAAAACAAAAATACTTATGTCCGCTAATATATCTAACATCTAGTCTAGAAATGGTAAAGGGAAGTGATCTTTTCTAGTGGCTATGTTTAATTTTCTATAATCAATACATATTCGCTATCCAAGCAAGAATCATTTTATGCGGGATAAGATCATTATTTTCTTTACTAAATTTTCGACAACAATTCTCCTTTAAAGTACACAGTGAATTGGGCTTACCTAAGCACTCGTCGAAATAGGATATATAATACCATTATCTAACCATTTTAAAAATTTCTTTTCGACTACTTCTTCTTATTATCGCATTTAATCTCTCACGTGACGGCGAGTTTATGTTCATTATCTAAAATAATTTGCAAACAGATTGCTGACTTACTCCTAACATTCGCTAAAGTCCAACCAAAAATTTTCTTATATTTTTTTAACGTATCTAAAAGTTTTTGTTCTTCGAGATTCATTTAATTTAGATGAAATAATAACCTAGAGTTTAAGAATTACCTAAGCTAGAGGTTTAATAATCGATGGAACTATATTTTTTTCAAGCAGTTATAACTGTGTTATCCAAAATTCAAATTTCTCTTAAATATAATCTAGTTCTTCCTTTATATCGGCTTTTCAATTAATTAAATATTTTCTTTTTCTAATTTTTCTTCATAATATTCTTTTAAAATATTCTTTTCGTAAATGATCAAGTACTTCCATTCGAAAACACTCATCATCTTTTTCTAGCGCAAGATATTTCATTGATTTAGCAATATTAAAAGTTACTTTTCGTCATTTACTCTCATAGTTAATTCTCCTTCGAACATCAATCATACTTTTCCAACACAAGCAAAAATGGTCTTCCTAAATGATAGGAATTTCTTTATCTTCTTCCATATCTAGAACAATAAAACTTGTGGAAGATAAATTTATCCACTTTTACTAATACATCTTCAATAACTCCCTTAGATATGTAACAGAACGGTCACCTAACCGAAGAGTTATCGTTGTGTGAAATTTCTCCCAATCCTAATCTCTTAAAAATTGATGTAGGCATTAGATTTATGCTTCGCTCCTAAGTCACACAAAGCTTTTCCATAGAATTTTTCTCCAATAGCTGGTGGTATAGTGAAACTACTGTGAGATCTTTTAATTTTTAGTAGGAGGTTTTTCTCGAATAATAAAGACTACACTCTTCACTAAGTGCAACCATTTCATTATCAAAACATAAATTTTTTATTTAGAATATCTTTCATGAATTTTACATAGTTTGGCATCTAAAGCTTCTACGAAAGGAATATTTATCGTTAATTTCTTCAAAATTTCAATTAATTTAGCAAATTGTTTTGTTTTTTTATGTTGAATTAGTCGTCGATGGGGCCTATATGAGGTTTTTCAACGTAAATTTTCACGTATTAAAGGATTTTCTAAGTCGGATCTTGTTGATTCTTTTCCTTCAATTTTCACTTCCTTTTTGACTTTCAAGTTCTTTCTCTGAATTCGAGGTTCTAATTTTTTTCCACTTCGTAATCAGTGACGCTTAATTTCCGTTTTATTTCCTTGCTTCGATTTATTTCATTAGAAATGTCTCCGTATTCTATTATTAAGTGCATTAGCGATATGTCCAAGTTGAGTTTCAATATTTTTGATAGCCGTCCCTTGATTTTGTAATTGGTTTCCTTGTATTTGTAATTGATTTCCTTGATTTTGTAAATGTTGACCCATATTTAATATTAATTCTTCTATACATAATTTATTATCTTTAAATTGAGGGTTATTATTATTAAATCCGTGTGGATAATTAGGTTTATAATTAGGATTTCTTTGATTAAGTGGATTTCCTAATTGTTGTGTCATATTATTCATCCAAGGTCGTATTGCTTGTATTATTATTCCAATTAAAATTAGGATGATTTTTTCCATCCAGGATTATAATAATTTGCATAAGGATTATTGGGTCTGTTGTTAATTGCATTAATTGTTTCATATCGAGATCGATTCTATAAGTTATCCGCATGAATTTTCTTCTATTATAGTTGGAGAGTAATTCATACTAAAATGATCTAATTTTTTAGATACAACATTCGTGAAGCTAACATGATATTGCATCATTTTCATGAATACTAGCTATTTTTTTGATTCATTCTATCAAGAAAGCCATTGAAAATTATTTGTCGCCATTTCTTCACTAGTGCATGCTTCATCAAATGGTTTTGACATTAACGATCCTCTAAAGAAGAAAGATCGACTTATCGATTCCAAAGATCCTAAGTATCCATTATAAAGCTTGATAATTAACCAATCCTAACGCATGATGTGGGCATTTCCTAAGAAGTTCTTTAAATCTCTCCCAAGATTCATAGAGTCACTCTTCATCAAACCGACTAAAAGAAGTTAAATCATTTCTAAGCTTACATTTTAGATACGGAAAATATTCGGATAGAAATTTTTTTGATATTCTCCTCAGCCATTGCATCCATATGCTAACGAATTTAACTAATATTTTCAAGCTTTATCCCCAAAGAAAAAGGAAAAAGTCTAAGTCTAATAAGACGTTAGATACTCCTTCATATTTGAAAGTAGCACATACGAAACCAAGAAGATGTAAATTAGATCTTTTAGTAGTGAACCACTAAATTGATCGTTTTGTACCATTTGGATAATTCGTGTGTTTAAGTTCGAATGAATTAGCAAATACATCGTGTTTTCACGTTTAAATGAATTTCATCTAATGTAGGGTAATTCGTAATAGTCTTGGTCGATTTATATTTTCATTTTCGTATATTTCATTACCAGGTTAAATTTATAATTTCTCTTTTTTGTTTTCTAATTCTTTTAATTGTACGATCTAATTCGAATCGCAAGGTATTAAATTTTCGCATACAATTTTTATAAAATTAATTTTAAATTGAATCGTTACTTTAGTAACAATTTCTTTACTTCCCCAAGAACGACGCCAAAAACTCGACCCACTTTAATATGTACGCAATTTATGTTTATAGCAACGGCACCAAAACTTGATTCCGCTTAAATATAGATATACGATTTAATGTATAATGTAATTCACGCAAGTATACGTATCGTATCAAGTAATACAGTATCAGTGTAGTTCCGGTTATCTATCCTACTGTGAGTTTTTGGGCCGCATTTGTTATCACTAAATTAGTATGAATTATTTACTAATATAGTAAACCGAAATTAAAAGTAACTATCGCAACTAAAGTAAACTAATGCTTGAAATAAGTTGATTTAAATAATTCGGTAAAAGTATCCTTCTCCTTGTTTTTATAAAATTGTTGAATGATGAATTTTAAATAGAATTTTTTTAATTTTATTGTGACAAATAGAGCATCATTCTTTACCCTTTGGTCTGTGTGCAAAGAACATCGACTAATCCTATGTTCATTTACCGAATCATGGCTAGGGCCGGGAAAATACTCGGCCGCCACTTCGTAGCTCCCACGTTCCCCCACTCCAAGCGGCTAACATCTACACTTCGCCTTCAAACAAAAGAGGACCTAACTGGAGTATTTTAGTCTCATTACACTAAAATATCCAATTCTACGCCCGATAATTAATATTTCCCTATTTATTTGCACCCTCGCCTTCCAAGGCTTTTGACTTCCCGAATATCGGATGTAATTTTTACTATAGTCATAATTCAACATATTTTAACTACTCAATCGTCGATTGAAAGTAAATTAAGTTTTAAGTAAAAAATTATCACAATTTATTTTAATATTATATTATGTGCTTCTATTTAATTTCATCAATCCGCATAATTTTTATAAACAAGGAGAAAGACTAAGAAAATTACTAAGAATGCATGATTAAAACAAATCATGTATTTCATTTAAAGTTAACAACAACAATGAAAAAGATACTTATCTTAATTTCCTCCCCGTTATAATTCTCAAGTTCCTTCGACTTTCCTTCTAGCATGTTAAAACTAAATAAACATCAATTAAACTAATGAACTTACTAAACACACTCAAACTAAATTAAACTCACACAAATGACACTTAAGAAAAATGAAAAGAGACTAAGACTTCTAAAATAGACACACTTGGACACTAGAATTGCTCTCATTTATGGAGGTAAGTAAAGGTCCAAGGGTGCTTAAACACCCTTCAAAAAGTGTCCAGGTTCAATGTATATGCATTTTGAACTAGCTCGCCATCGGCGGAAACGACCTCACCGTCGGGGCCGGGGCTTCTAGAAGGTCTTCAAACTGCGTGATCTCGCTATCAGGCGGGCTCGGGCGCCCATTGCCTGCCGAGGTAGCTTATAATTCCTTCCGAAATTTCTCCTCACGATCTCGCCGCCTACGAAGTAGTTATATTTGCAAGAATTTCCTTCTTTTTGATCCAAATTTGCTCCATTTTATGCTTTTTGCTTCCATCAATTATAAATCTTTATTCCCGCAATAAAATAAAGAAAATACATTTCTTTAAAGTGCAATTTCATCAAAAATAGATATGAATTTCTTGATGTATTTTTCTCGTGATCATGTATTAAGAAATTTTTTTTAAAAAAACGAGACATATCAACCTTCAAAACTTTTCAAAATCAAGACATAATTTTTCAAAACAATTAAAGAAAGTAAAAGATAATTTCTCCGATTCCTTTAAAGATTTCACGTTTTCCCATGGATTCATATCTCGGGCGAATCTTGGAAGTCCTATATTACTTGATAAACAATATATATACTTGCATAAGATCTTATATTATAAAATCATAATTTTCATATCTAAAATCATTAGCTCACTTATATCCGCTAACCAAGTAACTTGACCATAGACCCCTAATCACCTAGTAGGGTCGAAATCAAATATGGAAGTTTAAAGGATGAGTTCCTATAGGACTCTTCGGCCTCAGACTACCCCCAGGCGGTCCTGGTCTCGATGAAGGGGCCGACTTACACACACATTACACTTATACACTACACTTACACACTACATTTCCACACACTTCCTAAAACCACACCCATACCCAACTTGACCTCCCGACTCATGTAGGTGATTCACATGGATGGTCCTTAACCCCTAAGCCCTCGCAAGAGGGTTAGGAACAACATAATGAATGCCTCAAATGAGTCCTTTCATGGCTCATATGGGCTTGAAATGGCTTCATGGCTCAACCAAAATGATTTCTTTCCACCTAAATTCACCCAATCTTCAATTTCCCAAATTTTCAGTTTTTGACCCCCGAGACCCTACACCTACTAAACCTACCCAAAACCCTTGAAATTACCCAAATTTTTGCAAAATTTCCAAATTACCTAAAATTTTCCAAAATCAATCCCAAACACCTCCACATCACTCAAATTGATTATCCATACCCAAAAATACCAAAAATTCCAAGAAAACCTCCCAATACCCTCCAAATAACCCAAAATACCCTTCTTGGCCTAAAAATCCAAAAATTCAAAAAATTCCCAGAAAATTCCAGAAAATCCCAAATATTCCCAATTTCATTTTGTCCAACTACACCATGGGCCAATTTTGTCAATTTAACCTACTTTTGTCAAAACCCCCAAATCGACCCATTTTAACCCAAAGTGGACCCAATGTCAAACCAAACATACCCAATTGACCCCAATTTTGGTCCAATTCAATTCTAAACTTCAATTCAACATTCCCAATACCAATTTAGACCAAATCCAAGTCCAATTTGATTGACATTTGGATCCAATTTCACTTTGGGCCTTAAAGCCCAAATTTGGACCCATGACCCAAACTTAACCCAAACTCACCCAATTCAACTCCAATTAACCCCAAATCTTTTCTAAACCTTCCTTAACATCCTCATAAACAAAACACTAACATGATTTGCCCAAGATTTTGACCCAAACCCCACTCAAATTCAACCCAAGATCAAAAAGCCCAATTTCGACCTAAACCCAAATCTAACCCAAATAGGCCCAAACCCCAAAATTAAAACCCAACCAAAGCCAAAACCTCTTTGAAACACTCCCATAAACATTTCTTAATATTTATTTTACATCAATTTCAACCCTAGCCCAACATTGGCCCAAGTTAGCCTAATTTGACCTACATCGGCCCATTCACCAAAAGAATCCAAATCCAACCCAATTCAAGTCCAAACTAGCCTCAAATTTGCTTCAAGTCACTCATGACACATCCATGAGCTAAACCCAATAATTATTTGGCCCAACCTCTTTACAAAATTTCATCCCAAAATCCATTTTAAAATTCAAGAGCCCACTTTCCTAATCCATCTTAAAAGCCCATCTAAAACCCTTTCAAAAAAGCCCAAAATTCTTCCAAGGCCCATATGACATTTCCCCTCATCATACTTTCAATTAAAATCATCCCTAAGTCCTAAATTCATCATCAAATAATTCCAAATCAAGCCTCATGCCAAATCACCCCTAAATACCAAAATTTTCCTTAAATCCATTTCCATGAAATCGACTTTACTTTTCCCAAGCCAAATGGAGCCATGGAGCCATGCATAAGCCATATGCAAGCCATGAGAGCCTCTTTACATGTCACCATGCCATTTTGGGCAAAAGGAGGAGGCTCTTTCCTTAATTCCTAAAGGTGATTAACCACTTCCATGTTTCCACTAAACCATGCTTAAGCCTAATCGTGCTTGGATGGTGACTTGACCCCACTAATCAAGCTGATCCAAATCACTTTCTCCTCAGCCTAAACCGGGCCTTGGGTGGTGCACCTAGCCCAAATGGGTGGGTTGACCCATTTAGGTCCAAATCTAGCCATGCCCCATTCCACTTTGGATCAAAGCCTTTACACATGTCCATGGCCAATTGATTAGCACAAACCTCCAGCCCCGACCCACCCGACCTCGAGGGTGACCCATGCTCGGCCGGCCGGCCACTGTGCCGCCGGAAAACACCATGGCCGAAAGTTCACATGTGAGCCAACATCGAAATTCTCACTACGCTGAGCCGCCCCATCCCCAGTGGCTACCATGGCCGATCTTCTCCTCACCGTAGCAGCTCGATCCCAAGCCCTAACTCCCCCGGGAGGCCTTCCACCCTCTCCTATTTAAACCCCTCACCCTCTCGGCCAAAGGAGGGCCAAGCACAAACCTCGCCGAAACTCGCCAAAATTGTTTCAAACCCTTCACCATCCCGAGAGCAGCTTGATCCCCAGGTGTCAATTTGCCCTAATCCCCACCAACGAGCCCAATTTCTCAACCGAAATTCCACCCAAAACCAGGACACTTTGCCACAGTGAGCCAATCCTCAAATCGACCGGTCCTACACCTTCACCGGACCAAGAGGAGAAGTTTCCCACCGAAAGCCCCATCTCCGAAGCCACCCGGCTGCTCCCGGCCTCCAAGCTTTGTGATCGGCCGTGGTCACTTTCATAGCTAGTGCAATTCACTGGACCAGGAGACTTCATCCGGAGCTCATCGGGACCCAATCGAAGGTGCAACAACTCTCGGATCGAAGCCACACTTCTCCGAGCTAAGGTATGAGCTAACTCTTCATCCCGAGCTTTTGAAGATTCTCCATTTCAAATGCCTTAGTTTCAATGCATGTTAGCCGTATAGATGTGTTCGTCTCTTCAAGACGAATCCATAGAGCATAAGAACATGAAAATCCATCGAGAATCGAGCGAGATCTAGTGGATTTAGTGTGGACGCGCTCTCGGCGAGAACACTTGGGGACGATGAACGGATGCCGTCCATTCGATACACGCGCGCACGGACGGCCAGGATTGCGTCCGACCGAGAGACGCGTACGAGAACCGCGGGCCCGGCCGCCGACTCGGATGGCGGCGTCGAACGGGAGCGCGACACGCGGCGTTTCGGAGTCGCCGAGGTCGACGCGGCGCCGCGTGGATAAATAGAAAATTAGGGTATTTTTCTATTTATTTAATTCCCTAAACTTCAAAAATTCATATCTCTGTGTAGAAAAATCACAAAAATAAAATAAAAATACCCTCTCGCTCAGAGTGAATAGAGGAGAATAATGTGGAAAAGAAATCATTTAATTTAATTAAGTATTTTATTTTTTATGATTTATTTACTCTCTGCATACATTTAATTCTCCATGCATGTATACAATTCACCATGGCATGAGACCATAGGGCTTTTAAGCCTCGAACTCGGGAACATTCCCCGAATTTTCCAAGGTCGAGGCCATCTCTCGTGAAAAGTTATTTATTTTTCAAATGCATGTTGCCGTTTTCGAGTATTTTAATTCCAAAAATTAGCATGTTGTGAAATAAATTCTAGAAATATTTGGTGATGTTCCTTATGACCAGCAGAACTCTAGGAAAAATAGGACTTCGAGTTAATTCACTCGCATTAACTCCTAATCTGGCTTAAACACCTAAAATAGGTCTTTAATTAATTAGAGTTAACTAGTGCATCAAATTGACTTGAAATCAATTCTCCACTGACCTTTAGGATCGGAGGAATCCACCATAAAAATTTGAAGTCAATCGGACTCTGGTTAGCCCCACTAATCGGGTCGATTAAGCCACTTAGCCATTTTAAACTTTAAAAATTCATAACTTTTAAAATATTTTTTTAAAATTCACCAAATTGGTTTTGGAGCCTCTCTCGATATCAGGGGAACCCAAGAAAATTAAAATTTCAATTTTCTAAAAAGTTGATTTTTAATAATATTTTAATATTTTTAATAATTAAAAAATAATAAAAATCACAAAAATAATAAAATTCACCAAAATGTCACATTTTGAATTTTAATCACTTAGGAACAAATCCCACATTTTTCCTAAGTCTATTTAGTGAGATATTAAATTTTAAAGCCCTAGGGTAATTTTAAAATTAAAAAATGTATTTTCTAGCATTTTCACTAAAATAATTATTATAAATCATAGAAAAATCAGAAAATTGCAAAATTTGTTTCTCTGGTCTCCTTAATATCAGAGAGATTTTTGAAAAATATAAAATCCATTTTTCAACATTTATCTTATTTTTAAATTAATTAACACTCCAAAACTCAAAATAATTATAATAAAAATAATATAATTCAAAAAATCACCAAAATTGGTCCAAGTGCTTCTCTGGTCATTAGGAATGTCCCCTAATTTTCTTAAGGACAGAAACTTTTCCCTTGGTCATGTTATCAAATTTTCCTTGAAAATCTCTATTTTTCACCAAAAATAATTATATAAATAAATTAAATACAGAAAAATCACATTTTCTCCTCTCATGTCTTTATTGACATATGAGTAAAGTCACATAAAAATTTCAAGTTCATTTGAGTTCAATTTAGTGAGTTATGAAATTATTAAGCTTAAAGGGTAAAATGGTAATTAAAATCTTTAATCCTTAATTAAAACTTTAGGTTCAATAAAAAATCAACAAGTAAAATATTTGATCCTAATCTGATTTGGATGATTGAAATTTAAATAATTAAAGGGTAGAAACCCATTAAATAATTTTAAAATGATTAAACTTTAATTAAATAATAGATTAAATTTGGAAGAATAATAAAATTGGAATTATTAAAATAAGGGATCTTTATTAGGAAGAGATTTATTCTTTAATTTAAAAATCCCTAAATTAATTATATCAACTAATACTCAATTTTTAATTAAAATGATAACTCAAATTTAAAATATTAAAAGACTTAATTAAATTATTAAAATCTTTTGAAATTTCAATTAAAATTAAAAATAAAGTAAATTAAAGATAAATTAAATTAAGATTAAATTTAAAAATTAAATTAAATTAAATTTAATAATTAAATTAAATTAAATTAAACAATTAAATTAAGTTAATTAAAATTAAATTAAATTAAATAATTAAATTAAATTAAATAATTAAACAATTAAATTAAATTAATTAAAATTAAATTAAATTAAATCAAACAATTAAATTAAATTAAATTAAAATTAAATTAAATTAAATTAAACAATTAAATTAAATTAAATTAAATAATTAAAATTAAATTAAATTAAATTAAATAATTAAATTAAAGTTAAATCAAATCAAATTAATTAAACACCAAGTCAAATTAAATTGAATTATGTTAAACTAAATTAAAACTCAATTAAATTAAGTTAAATTAAATATAACATCACCTAAGACATAAAAGAAATTAAATATAAAACAACTTGAACACTATTCCAAATTTAAACTCTTTAACTTAAATCAAGTCATTTGAATACTAATTTACCCTTGAAAGCTTTGATTATTGTAACTCCTAAATGAAACATTAAATGGAGTGTTACTTTACTCATAGGATATTCAAATGTCCTAGTTCACCGAGCAAGTTAACAAGACTTGAAAACCTCGGACGATCGATTCATTTATATAATTAAATTCATTTGGACTTAAAACAACTCTAGAAATATTGAAAAGATGTTTAAGATCCTTCTTAAGCACTTTCTCAATATGATAGGATATTTATAAGAACAATCGAATTCGATTATTCTTCGATGAAGAAAATCGTCCTTAAACCAAAACACAAAGAACCTAGTACGTCATAGGAAATGACTAGCTATAGGATTAGGAATTTGGTAGAAAACCATAACCTTTCCCTTAGCTTTACCTAGGAACTTGCTTAAATATTCTAATTGTGTTTTAAGTGCAAATTGGATGACGGGAAGACCCTCCAGTGCACGCTTTTATTTTATTGCAATTTACTTTCTTGCAATTTACTTTCTTGCAATTCACTTTCTGCAATTTACTTTATCGCAAATGCATTTTACTTTTCTTGCATGATAAAACAACAGATTGCATGAAAACCCACACCTTTAGGATAGTCCCTAAAACTAAAACCAAAACTAAGTTAAAAGTCATTACAAGATAAAATTCACCGCCACAACATTTCAAAAGATAAAACAACTCAAAATTTAATCACAAACGTAACACAAAACTACAATCGCAACTAAATTAAAACGTCCCGTTGGATGATCGGGAATACCTCGGATGATGTAACCTACGTGTTGCTAACGGGATTTCCCACGGTCTAAATGAAAGTGTGGAACTCATTCAGTTGAGTTTAGCAAATTCATCCGGACTAAGTGAATCCGATAAAAATAACGATGCCGAAGGATGGAACCGTGGGATCTTAACCGGTGTCGTTATAATCAACTTTAAGATTTGTTTTAATTAAAAAAAAACACTTGGAAATTAAGATTTTCTCTAAACCAAAACACTTCTCTCATCCCCTGATTTATGATTTCTAAAACTAAACCTCTGCAACAACAAGGAGCTCGGAGCATGGTGGGCAGCATGACCATCGTCATCAGCAAAACCTGAGTCTACATCAGCAAAACTCTTCTTAGAATTAAAACAACAAAGCCATAGGATTTCGAGGTAGCTTGCCTAGTGCAACATAAATCCTCAACTCTTCGTTAGGCATTTGCATTGCAAATTAAGCCCTAACCTGGTCTTAGGATTCCGAGGTAGTCGTCCGATACGACAATAAACCCTCACATCTTCTAGTGCTATTTGTTTGATTTTATCATACAAATATAAGCCCTAATTAATTGAAATCAGCAAGATTGAAATATCAAATAAACATTAGGACTTTCCTAAATTCAAGACAAACAATAGGATAGTCGTGAAATTATCGAAGTTCACTTCGAATCGATGATTTCTCCTACCTCTCTTCCTTTGGATTCACAAAACAAAATGTTCCAAAATTTGATCCATTCCCTATCGAAATTCCAAAATTCAATCTTTGAAAACCTTAAACTTTGAAATTCTTGAGAGCGTAATCATTGATTATTATCGAGAGTTTTCTTAGGTGATTCCCGTCACTTAAGATGTAATTAACTATAGGGGCTTGCCCTTATAGGGAATTTTAAAGAACCCGTGTAATATAAACCCCGTTTAATGTTTTCATATTAAGCAGTGGAAACTTGTCGGCTTATAAAATTGGTTCGCGGACCAAACGGATGTCACAAATCTTCTAGTTTATTTAATCGAGCCCCACCATCAAGCGAGTGTGTCTATCCTTAGGGATAGATACACGGTTTGTGGTGTGGTATTCGTTTATATAAACTATTTGGGATGTGAGATCAGTTTGATTTCATATCTTAAAATTTTTCAAACTTAAAATTATTTTCAAAATCAAATACTACTTTTCAATTTATTTATTTAAACTAAATTAAAAATTTGCCGACAACTTCTGTTAGGCGACCACCTCTTCAAAATAAAACACACAACCCTAAAAAATATGCCGACAGGATTTCTGGCGACTCCGCTGGGGAAAATTCCTCTCTCCATTATAATCAAATAATTCTGCTTTCAAAAATCGGTAGTATATCCATGTCCCTAATGGATCAAACTACTCCTTCTTTCCGTTGGAATACTATGTTCATTTCTATCTTGAACAAGTATAGCCAACATTCTCTCGGATTTAGGAGCCACCGTTTAGACACCCCTAAACAGAGAGGTTCCGAGATCCTTTTACCTCATTTTGAGGTGGGGTGGACCCCCAATAGGTGTTAGTTTAGGAGTGATCCTTCGAGTCGGGAAGTCTTGCTTAAGACTTTCTTTTCCTTTCAGAATCGGTTTCCTTACCTTCTCTACACCTTTGAACGTTCCGTTCTAAATAAACAAACCCTCTAATAAATGATTCTTTTAACAAATAATTCCTTCTTATAAATACATGAACAAAAAATGAGTTCGGACTCTTTTCAATTCCTTTCTTTTCGTCCCGAAGAAAAGAAGCATAACTTCGGGACCGACAACCGTAATCTACCTTGTGAAATGGAAGCCCCGAAACCGATTTTCTCCTTCACCAACGGACCGGACTTCGTCGTCTATAAGGATGAACTGCCCGACAATGGGGTCATCCGATTTGGACAGGGGTTTGAAAACACGAACGTCAAGGTCACCGACGTCTCCCTCTTTGCACTGACGAACAAGGTATCTGAAGCTGAGGAACCACTGCTTGAGTTCAACCTTAGGTCGACCCAAGAGTTTCCTCCCCTGCAAAGGGTCCCGACTAGGAGGAGTACCGCCGTCCGCAGGAGGACCGTTCTCACTACCCCCACCGGTCTAGTTGTTTCGCACCTACCCCGACTCTCGCCAAATCAAAGGGGAAAGGAATCCGTAACTATGATAAACCCGTTACCGTGGAGGGTACGGATCTTCCCGTAAGACCTTCCGTCTTCGAAATCGGGTCCAGCTCGAAGATTCCTTCGCCGACAAAGACCCAAAGAAGAAATAGAAATAGAAGGATCGCCAGGGAAGCCGTAGCCGCCGAGATTGCCTTCCCGGAGGAAATTCCGAGTTGCCGAATATACACCGTTACCGAATATACACCACCGCTCGACTACATACCACTTTTGGGAGGAAGCGAGTTCCATCCCCTCTCCGCCGCAGAGGATGAAGAGAATGTTCGAAAGATTGCTCGCCACATTACCACGACCCGCATACTACAACGATAGCCGCAAGAAAAGAACCGGAACTACGCCGTTTGCTCGACCGCAAACTTTGGTAGAAAAGCTAGCAAGGAAGGAAAACCGCCCGTGTCGGAAATTCTACGAAGGATAGGGCGGGTGCCGGCCAAATCCCGTCTTGGGCCCCGAGTGAACCCGCCGTCATGATAGAAAAGCCAAGCAAGAGAATGAAGGCTAGCCCGCCCGTCGTAGTATCGGGTTGCGGATTAGGGAGGATACCACCTTCCAGCATTCGGCCGATGGACCATCCGGTCATAGACCTTCCGCCGCTAGAAGGATGGTGCGGCGTCCCACTACGGGGCAGCTGAGATCGAAACGAAGCAGCTCGAGAGAGAAAGTCTCGCCAGAGGCTGGAATCCGAAGAAAGTGCTACTCGCGATGAAGGGGACTCGTGAAAAAGGACCCGCAACCATCGCATGACAACCACAAAGATACACGTAAAGCTCCGCTAGAAGATGCCATGGAAAAGTCGAGAACCGACATCCGACGGTTGGCAAAAGAAAGAGAAGAAAAGTTCGGAGATGAGATCGACTCATCGGAATTCATGGACAACGAATATGCAGAAATCAACATGGTTGAGACACGAGCTTCATCGGCTTCTCAAGGTGCTCCTGCAGCCGCAGAAAGAGAGGAGCCAGAACCGATGAAGAGACAGCCTTCAGGAAAAGGACGACACGATCGCTCAAATGGCGAAGAGGATGGAAGAGATGGCCATAGCTCTAGCCACTCTCCAAAGTCAAGTACAACCACATAGAGAGACACCCCGAAGTCATTCACCTCGTAGACGGAGGGAAGGAAATTACATCCGTCAATGGGGATGACCAACTGAAAAAGGATACAACACAAAGTATGATCCCCGAAAAGGATATCAAGAACTTGGTAGAACAGACGAGTGCGAGAAGCCCTAGCACAATCGAAGAACGGGACATCTATTCGGACGGGTAGACCTTACCCGAAGAATTCGACGCCGTCCAATACCCGAAGGGCTTCGTACCACCTCTCGTTTAAGACCTTCGACGGAACCGGAACCCCCGACAAGCATGTTGCACACTTTCGTGCCGCTTGTTGCAATGCCGGCGGGAGCGATGCGCTACTCTTCCGACAGCTCGTTAGCGATCCGTCGAGAATCGCCTTCGACCGGTATGCGAATTACCCAACGGATCCGTAAAGACATTCTCGTAGCTAGAGAGCCTCTTCATTAAGCGATTTGTCGGAGCTCAGCACCACATCACTATAGGTGATTTAGTGGTAGAGAAACAAAGGCCGAATGAGACTTTGGTGGATTACATACTTCGATGGAGAAACTTAAGCATGAAGTGTGAACCACAACCGCAAGAACAACATGCGATCGGCATCTTGCTTAAAAGCATTCACGGCCCGATAAGCACTTCTCCTCAAGGGATTCACTATTAAGACTTTTGAGAAGTTGTTAAGCAAGGCCGGAAGCTTGCAAGAAGAGGCGAAGCAATTAAGTTTTGCCGACAAGACGGACAAGCAGAAGCCGGTGAAGACTTTCGAAAAGAAATCTGGGGTCGTTGCAGCAGTTGACAAAGGCAAACAACCGATGCAAATACCACCAGAACGGCCGCAGCAACCACAACAAAATTACCAGCAACCTCGGTCCAGCTATCAGTCGTCTCCGCAGTATGAACAACCGTCTCGTCCGCAACGTACATTGAGGGAGCTTCTGAGCAGAGAATATCCGTTCAAAAATGAAGCAGGCACTCAAAGATGTTCCGTAGCTTAATGAAAACTCCGGATTTCCACCGCCGAGCCCAAAAGACCGGAGGAAGTCAACAAGAAAGGTGATCCCAACTTTTGCCCCTACCATCGGATGCTTGGGCACAAGATAGAAGACCGCATTACCTTCAAAAGTTGGCTCAACGACAACCTTCGGAAAGGAAATATAACAATCCCGAAGGAGTACATGAAGGAACCCCGTAAAGGAGGTTCCGTCAATGTTATCTCAACCGATCCCGTCATCCCGATAGATCCCTATGCAACCGACGATGGATGGACTACCGCCTCGACGAGATCTTCGAAGAAGATTTTAGACAACATCCGAACCGCTTCGGTGCGAGCTTCAATTCGTAGTTCGAGACCTGTTAAGCCGGTACTATCACTTGCGATAGAAGAACCACCTCGACAGGAGACAATCGAAGAGAAGAAGAAAATTGACGAAGAAGAGGGGACCGAGATTCCTAAGGCTAGACTAGGGGTCGCTTATCCTAGGATAGTTGTTTCGATTCGGGGGAGAAATCCCTCGAACCTCCGATTTTGTATGATTATCTCGCTCACTTCGGTGGGATCATATAATGATAAGGGTGATGGCGTTGGCTACGTTTTGATCGTTTCTAACGATTACGTAACTAGCGACAATCCGGGCGTCGATTTCGATACCAACAACAATTCTCAAATCATACATGATCTCGACGATCAAAATGACGAAGAAGACATCCATCAAGGAGGCTACGAGAGTTCAACAAGCAACGGATCTATCTGTGAGTTTCGAGGAGCTCCAGTTACAATAGAGTTAGAGCCTTCAGATTTGGAAGATAATCCAGAAGAGCCAGTCATTCCGATTCAGGAGGAGACACCGACAAACTCAATACTAGATTCAGAAGAAATTACAGAAGTCAACCTAAGAAGTGGAAAAGTTCTACCTCCAAGAATGGGTCCAAAAGACAAAGGAAAGCAAGTGGTTGTTCAAGAAGAACCAACCCCAGCAGAAGACATACCCATTCGAGAAGAAGCCGAGACACAGGAGAACAAAGTGGACTACAACGTGCTAGCCCATCTTAGGAAACTACCGCCAAACCGAGCATTTACGATGCTCTCATCTTATCAAAGGAGATGAGAGAAGCTCCGATCAAGGCCTTACTTGATCCGGAAATTTGCTTAGCTCAAATGGCCTGGAGATTCCTTAGATGAGGTTTGCTCGTTAAAGGAACGACGAGGTGTCACCTTCACGTACAATGACCTACTACTTGGGACGACGAGATCACAACCGACCGTTGTACATTTCAGCTACAATCGGGAAGTTTACGCTCTCCGCAGTATTGGTGGATCCGGGAGCATCAATCAATATAATGAGTCTTCGAACACTAAAGCATACTTGGAAATTGATGCTCGTGAGCTCGAGGCCGACAAAATGTTATTAAGAGGATTCAACCGTGAAAGGAGAAAGAGCCCTCGGGTCAATAACGCTACCGATGAAGACCGGTGATTTAGCAAAGACAACCGCAAAATTTCATATAATCGATTCGAAACGTCGTTCAACGCTCTACTTGGGCCGACCATGGATACATGAAAACAGGATGGTACCATCATCTCCGCATCGGTGCATCAAATATTACGATGGAGGAGAACGAGTGCATCAAAGGAGACTTACAACCATTCTCCGTACATGAAATTGGAATCCATGAAGATGCAGCTTATTATGCACCGCCAAAGAAAATAATCTTCTCCGGAGACACCGTAACAAATAAAGCAAAGAAAGTTCGAGACAACGAAGAACTCCGAAGTTCTAGTCCAACACGTCACTCACCACTCCCTTCCGGCGAGATGGTGAAGGTTTCTCCACAACTCGCATCCGAGGTCGAGGCCGGGGACGAGGCCGTGGTAGAGACACTAGGACAATTGGAAGAAGAAACCAGCCATCAATGTTGATTGGGAAGATAGTTCTGAAGAGGAAAAAGAAATCAAGCAAGAAGCAGCAACAATAAGTCGAAAGAAGCCGCAATACAAGATCTCCCTCGAAGATGAAAAGAACGAAGAATACAAATCAATGTACGAGAAGATTAACCACTACGTACATACTATGACCCTAACTCCGATCCATCCTAATAAGATCGAGGGTATGGAGGTCAAAGAGGTACGTAGTGACCGTGCAAAGCCGATCAAATTCTACCGTGGTGCTTCTTCCTCCAAAACCGAAAATAATGTACAATTCGAAGATGTCACTTCATCGTAATTAATGGAATTACCTTTTGAGTGGTACTCTCCCCGTGTTCAAAATTTAATTCAACGTGGTTTCTTACCTCGACAATGGACAAGAGGCCAATCACAACATTTTGAAAAGTTATGGAATAACTCCGGTCGTCCTCCCAATTCAAAGTATGGACTCGGATTCGGCACGGTAGGTCGGCTGACGATACCGAATTTTGCTTGGTTGTCACTTGCAAATCCAATGAAAACCGCATGGAAACTACGTACGAACTCGAAGATTTACAATTGGAGACGCTCCACCAGAATTCGAAGAGGAAATTAAATCCACAATAGATGAGTTAACGGAAGTTAACTTGGGTACTAGCGAAGAGCCTAGACCTACCTTTGTTAGCTCCTTACTCAATAAAGAAGACTCCGAAGAAATAATCAAATTGTTAATGGAATTTAAGGACTGTTTTGCTTGGAACTACGATGAAATGCCGGGATTAGCTCCGCAGGTCGCAGATCCATAAGCTAGGAGTAGATCCTACTTCGTCCCAGTCGACAAGGTCCCGGAAGAATGCGTCTAGAAATCGAACAACAAGTCATAGCCGAAGTTAAAAAGCTAATAGACGCTAAATTTGTCCGTGAAGAACAATACCCGACACGGCTAGCCAACGTAGTGCCGCCGTAAAGAAGAATGGTCGGATCGAATTTGTGTGGACTTCAGAGATTTAAACAAGGCATGTCCAAAAGATGAATTCCCTCTACCGATTCCGAACCGATGATCGATATTGCTTCGACACATGAAATATTCTCATTCATGGATGGATCTTCGGGATACAACCGGATAAAAATGGCTCCGGAAGATGAAAAGCTTACAAGCATTCGTAACGCCGATCGGAGTATTTTGCTACACGGTGATGCCATTCGGATCGAAGAACGCGAGAGCAACCTACCAAAGAGCAATGACAAGAATTTTTGATGATCTCATCCACAATCAAGTCGAGTGCTACGTGGACGATGTCGTCATCAAAAGCAAAGTAAAGGAAAACCACCGTATGATTTGAGAATTGTTTTCGAACGATTAAGACAATTTAACCTTAAGATGAATCCCTTAAAATGCGCCTTCGGCGTCACCTCCGGGAAATTCTTAGGATTCGTTGTCCGACATCGTGGAATTGAAATCGACCCGGAGAAGATTAAAGCCATCTTAGAAATGCCGCCTCCCAAAACCTTAAAACAACTACGATCTTTTCAAGGGAAGTCGGCATATCTTCGACGCTTTATCTCAAACCCGTCAGTAGGTGTCGACCTTTCTCGGCACTAGTTAAAAAGGACGCCAAATTTATTTGGGAAGAGAAATGCCGTAAGGCCTTCGAAGACATTAAACAATATTTAATGACACCTCCCGTCTTAGCGACTCCCGGTCTCGGGTAGACCGCTGATACTTTACACCGCGGCTTTAGACGACTCTCTCGGAGCCTCGTTAGCTTGTGTCAATGATGAGGGTAAAGAAAATGCTCTTTACTACTTAAGCCGTCGTTTACTTCCGACGGAGGTAAGGTATCCCGCAATTGAAAAGCATTGTTTGGCCCCGATCTTCGCCGCTCAAAAGCTCGTGCATTACATGCTTTCTCATAAGGTCAACTTGATTTCGAAGTTTAATCCATCGCAATACTTGATGACTCGTCCAACACTTTCCGACGGACTTGCCGGATGGTCAATGATATTATTGCAATTCGATATAACTTTCGTGCCTCGCGTGCCGTAAAGGGACAAGTCTTAGCGGACTTCCTCGCAGAGACACCCTTTGCCGGCCGAATCTCCTCTCAATGACGATCCGCCGGATGAACAAATAATGAGCCTGAAGACCCCGATGATCGACGTTGGGAATTGTATTTCGACGGAGCATCTTCAGCACACAAAGACGAAGAATCGCAAGTGATAGTGCCCGTAAGGCAGGAATCGGGCTAATCTTTATAACACCGGAGCGGGGATGTTAAGATACTCCTACCACTCGACGGAACCGTGTACAAACAACGAGCGTGAATACGAAGCCCTCATAACGGGATTGGAATTAACCATTCAAATGGGGATAACGGACATCAACATCTACGGGGATTCACAGTTAATCATTCAACGGATCACGGACAATACGGGATTTTTAAACCAAGACTCGAACAATACTTCCAAGTATGCCATACAATTGTTGGAACAGATTCCAAATGTGACAATCTACAAAATTCCTAGAAAAGAGAATGCTTTAGCAGATGCTTTAGCCTGTCTCGCAAAAGAATTTGCCTGTTTGCAAGATGAATCAGTGGAAGTGTCAGTTCACGGACGTCAGGTCCTATCACAACTTGACATAGACATGATACATAAATCGAAAAGAGAAAGAATCAATCAGCAGCAGTGACGTAAAACACGGAAGATCTGGCGACGGCCATTGATGACTACACCGCAAACAGGAAAGCTACCGGAGGATAGGTCGCCGGCCCATCGGATCAAGAAAAGAACTCGTCTTACGCATTAATAAACAACACATTATACGGAAGGTCTTTTGATCAAATGTGGCTAAGGTGCCTAAGCGGTCCGAGGCCCGTGAAATTGTTAAAGAGGTGCATTCGGGACTCGTGGCGCTCACCGATCGGGTCCAAAGATGAAAATGAAAATTAAAAGACTAGTGGTACTACCGGCCCTCGATGATGACCGACCGCATGAAAATCGCCAAGAGCCGTCACCAATGCCAAGTGCACGGAGTGGTTCTACATCAACCTCCAAATGTGCTACACCCGACAATTGCGTCGTGGCCATTTGAATGTTGGGGCACGGATATAGTGGGTCCGATAGAACCACCATCTTCAAAAGGACATCGTTTCATTCTTGCAGGCTACGGATTACTTTTCCAAGTGGGCGAAGCGCTCCACTTAGAGAAGTGAAAGCACACCACGTGCTACGGCTTTTCAAGAACCAAGTTGTCTACCGTTTCGGAGTGCCGCGCAGATCATCTCGTATAATGGGTCGGCATTCGAAGCACACAAATCAACAATTTTGTCGGGAGACACGGAATCGACCGGCGATACTCAACAATTTACTACCCAAGAGCAAACGGCCTCGCCGAGGCTTTTAATAAAACTCTCGTTCAAATCTTAAAGAAAACCCCGGACGATAATAAGAGAAATTGGCACGAGAAATTGTTAGAAGCCTTATGGGCCTACCGGACAACCTTCGAACCCCTACTCAAGCTACACCTTACGCTCCGGTGTATGGGTCCGAGGCAAGTGTTACCTTTAGAGGTTCGGCCTTCCTTCACTCGAATTGCAATTGCAAACAAGATCACGACGAAGAAAACGCCGGATTACGACTCGAAGAATTAGAAAGCTTGGAAGGGAAAAGACTTGCAGCCGCAACGGAATTTAGAACTATACCAAGCTAAGATGGTTCAAGCCCATGACAAAACTGGTCCGCCCAAGAACCTTCAAGGTTGGTGACTTAGTTCTCGTTCTCAAGAGACCTATTCTTGCACACCGCAAGATAGGAGGAAAATTTGAACCCACTTGGGAAGGACCGTTTGTGGTTGAAGCAGTATACTCAGGAGGTTCCTACCAGCTAGTGAATTGCCAGGGAGAACGACATATGCTTCCAATCAACGGACGATACTTGAAAAAATATTACGCTACTCGATGTTTCGAAGGAATGAATTCTTCATCCCTAAGAAACACGGGTGAAGTAATTACTTATGATCGGGTCCGAACTCAAAAATAAAATGTGCTAAAATAAATAAAATCATGATAATAAAGTTTTCCTCGTTTTCTTCTCCAAATCAAGATCTCTTTCCGGATCTTATCCTACTTCATTCCGGTTAAATTCGAAAATATAAAAAAAAAATCTGAAAAATGACAAACACTAAGTTCACATGAACATTAAATAAACAATAAAATAAAATTTGAACCATTAAAAGATAAACGAAATCAACTTCAAAATCAAATTCCATCCTTCCAAACTTCAAAATCAAATTCCATCCTTCCAAATTCCAAATCAAATTTCATCTTTACAAATTCCAAATCAAATCCTCAATCAAATCTAAATCCAATCTCGATCAAGTTTCAAACTTGATCTTTCAAATTTCAAATCAAATCTTAAATCAAATTTCAATCGAGTTCAAACTCATCCCTCCAAATTCAAATTCAATCTTTCCAGATTCTAAATCTCTATCAAATCTCAAATCCGATCTTCTAGATCTCAAATCAAATCTCATTCAAAAAATTCAAATTCAAAGCTTTTGAGTCGAGGATTTTACATCCAAGACTGCTGCTAGGATTCTCTTCTATGCCGAAATACATCAAATTCAAAACTTTTGGGTCGAGGATTTTACATCCAAGTTACCTTTAGGATTCTCTTCCTATGCACCGAAATACATCAAAATTCAAAACTTTTGGGTCGAGGATTTTACATCCAAGACCGCATTGCTTTAGGATTCTCTTCCTATCGCACTGAAATACATCAAAATTCAAACTTTTGGGTCGAGGATTTTACATCCAAGACCGCATCGCTTTAGGATCATTTCCTATCGCATCGAAATACATCAAAAATCAAACTCTTGAGGTCGAGGATTTTACATCCAAGACCGCACCGCTTTAGGATCCTTTTCCTATCGCACCGAAATACATCAAAATTCAAACTTTTGGGTCGAGGATTTTACATCCAAGACCGCACCGCTTTAGGATCCTCTTCCTATTGCACCGAAATACATCAAAATTCAAAACTTTTGGGTCGAGGATTTTACATCCAAGACCGCACCGCTTTAGGATTCTCTTCCTATCGTACCGAAATACATCAAAATTCAAACTTTTGAGTCGAGGATTTTACATCCAAGACCGCATCGCTTAGGATTCTTCCCTATCGCACCGAAATACATCGAATTCAAACTTTTGGGTCGAGGATTTTACATCCAAGACTCGCACTTGCTTTAGGATTCTCTTCCTATTGCACCGAAATACATCAAAATTCAAAACTTTTGGGTCGAGGATTTTACATCCAAGATCGCACCGCTTTAGGATTCTCTTCCTATCGCACTTCGAAATACATCAAAATTCAAATCCTTTGGGTCGAGGATTTTACATCCAAGACTCGCATTGCTTTAGGATCATTTCCCTATCGCAATGAAGTACATCACATCAAAAATCAAACTCTTGAGGTCGAGGATTTTACATCCAAGACTCGCATCGCTTTAGGATTCTCTTCCTATCGTACCGAAATACATCAAAATTCAAACTTTCGAGTCGAGGATTTTACATCCAAGACCGCACCGCTTTAGGATTCTCTTCCTATCGCACCGAAATACATCAAAATTCAAACTTTTGAGTCGAGGATTTTACATCCAAGACCGCACTCGCTTTAGGATTCTCTTCCTATCGCACTCGAAATACATCAAAATTCAACTTTTGGGTCGAGGATTTTACATCCAAGACCTGCATCGCTTTAGGATTCTTTTCCTATTGCACTTCGAAATACATCAAATTCAAACCTTTTGGGTCGAGAATTTTACATCCAAGACTCGCATTGCTTTAGGATCATTTCCTTATCGCAATGAAATACATCAAAATCGAAACTCTTGAGGTTAAGGATTTTACATCCAACACCACTTTGCTCTGAGATATCTTCTCATTGCAACGATTCAATCTAATCAATTCAATTTTCCTTCGAGGTTGGAGATGTTACATCTAAAACCTCAAAATCCTAATTTTCATTTCAAATCAAATCCCTCAAATTAATTTTGACAAACTTCAATCTAAATTGAAACTCCAAACTAAAATTTAAACTCACACATCAAAACATAAATTGAAACAAAATAAAATCTAAATCAAAATTCCCTCAGATCATGTGATTTGGGATTTACCTCCTTTTTCCTTTCCCCAGCGAGAGTTCAAGAATCTCCGGTTCCAGAGATATACCCGATACTCCCCAGCGGAAACTCTTCTACTTCGTCCTAAGTTCGTCACTTGGACATCTGTGTTGGTTTTGTTGATCGCTTCGGTCAACACCAATACGCGCGGTGTGCTCCGCCAGCTCACCACACCTATTGGGGGTCCATTTGTTGACCTCATTTTTGATGAGGTCTTCCCTTCTTCTTTTTAGTGCTTAGGATCTAGCCTTAGGCTTTTCCTTTGACTATCTTAGAGGACTAGAATTGGAACCCGCCTTTTAGAAATTCAAACCACTTCTAAACTCCCCGCAAACTCCACAAACTCGACCATAGACCCCTAATCACCTGGAGGGTTGAAATCAAATATGGAAGTTTAAAGGATGAGTTCCTATAGGACTCTTTGGCCTTAGGACTACCCCAGGTGGTCCGGTGCCGTGAAGGGGCCGACTTACACACACATTACACTTATACACTACACTTACACACTACATTTCCACACACTTCCTAAAACCACACCCATACCCAACTTGACCTCCCGACTCATGTAGGTGATTCACATGGATGGTCCTTAACCCCTAAGCCCTTGGCTAAGAGGGTTAGGAACAACATAATGAATGCCTCAAATGAGTCCTTTCATGGCTCATATGGGCTTGAAATGGCTTCATGGCTCAACCAAAATGATTTCTTTCCACCTAAATTCACCCAATCTTCAATTTCCCAAATTTTCAGTTTTTGACCCCCGAGACCCTACACCTACTAAACCTACCCAAAACCCTCGAAATTACCCAAATTTTCGCAAAATTTCCAAATTACCTAAAATTTTCCAAAATCAATCCCAAACACCTCCACATCACTCAAATTGATTATCCATACCCAAAAATACCAAAAATTCCAAGAAAACCTCCCAATACCCTCCAAATAACCCAAAATACCCTTCTTGGCCTAAAAATCCAAAAATTCAAAAAATTCCCAGAAAATTCCAGAAAATCCCAAATATTCCCAATTTCATTTTGTCCAACTACACCATGGGCCAATTTTGTCAATTTAACCTACTTTTGTCAAAACCCCCAAATCGACCCATTTTAACCCAAAGTGGACCCAATGTCAAACCAAACATACCCAATTGACCCCAATTTTGGTCCAATTCAATTCTAAACTTCAATTCAACATTCCCAATACCAATTTAGACCAAATCCAAGTCCAATTTGATTGACATTTGGATCCAATTTCACTTTGGGCCTTAAAGCCCAAATTTGGACCCATGACCCAAACTTAACCCAAACTCACCCAATTCAACTCCAATTAACCCCAAATCTTTTCTAAACCTTCCTTAACATCCTCATAAACAAAACACTAACATGATTTGCCCAAGATTTTGACCCAAACCCCACTCAAATTCAACCCAAGATCAAAAAGCCTAATTTTGACCTAAACCCAAATCTAACCCAAATAGGCCCAAACCCCAAAATTAAAACCCAACCAAAGCCAAAACCTTTTTGAAACACTCCCATAAACATTTCTTAATATTTATTTTACATCAATTTCAACCCTAGCCCAACATTGGCCCAAGTTAGCCCAATTTGACCTACATTGGCCCATTCACCAAAAGAATTCAAATCCAACCCAATTCAAGTCCAAACTAGCCCAAATTTGCTTCAAGTCACTCATGACACATCCATGAGCTAAACCCAATAATTATTTGGCCCAACCTCTTTACAAAATTTCATCCCAAAATCCATTTTAAAATTCAAGAGCCCACTTTCCTAATCCATCTTAAAAGCCCATCTAAAACCCTTTCAAAAAGCCCAAAATTCTTCCAAGGCCCATATGACATTTCCCCTCATCATACTTTCAATTAAAATCATCCCTAAGTCCTAAATTCATCATCAAATAATTCCAAATCAAGCCTCATGCCAAATCACCCCTAAATACCAAAATTTTCCTTAAATCCATTTCCATGAAATTGACTTTACTTTTCCCAAGCCAAATGGAGCCATGGAGCCATGCATAAGCCATATGCAAGCCATGAGAGCCTCTTTACATGTCACCATGCCATTTTGGGCAAAAGGAGGAGGCTCTTTCCTTAATTCCTAAAGGTGATTAACCACTTCCATGTTTCCACTAAACCATGCTTAAGCCTAATTGTGCTTGGATGGTGACTTGACCCCACTAATCAAGCTGATCCAAATCACTTTCTCCTCAGCCTAAACCAGGCCTTGGGTGGTGCACCTAGCCCAAATGGGTGGGTTGACCCATTTAGGTCCAAATCTAGCCATGCCCCATTCCACTTTGGATCAAAGCCTTTACACATGTCCATGGCCAATTGATTGCACAAACCTCCAGCCCCCGACCCACCCGACCTCGAGGGTGACCCATGCTCGGCCGGCCGGCCACCGTGCCGCCGGAAAACACCATGGCCGAAAGTTCACATGTGAGCCAACATTGAAATTCTCACTTGCTGAGCTGCCCCATCCCCAGTGGCTACCATGGCTGATCTTCTCCTCACCAGAGCAGCTGATCCCAAGCCCTAACTCCCCCTGGGAGGCCTTCCACCCTCTCCTATTTAAACCCCTCACCCTCTCGGCCAAAGGAGGGCCAAGCACAAACCTTGCCGAAACTCTGCCAAAATTGTTTCAAACCCTTCACCATCCCGAGAGCGAGCTTGATCCCCGGTGTCAATTTGCCCTAATCCCCACCAACGAGCCCAATTTCTCAACCGAAATTCCACCCAAAACCAGGACACTTTGCCACAGTGAGCCAATCCTCAAATCGACCGGTCCTACACCTTCACCGGACCAAGAGGAGAAGTTTCCCACCGAAAGCCCCATCTCCGAGCCACCCAGCTTGCTCCGACCTCCAAGCTTTGTGATCGTACCGTGGTCACTTTCATAGCTAGACAATTCACCAGACCAGGAGACTTCATCTGGAGCTTGCTGGGACCCAATCGAAGGTGCAACAACTCTCAGATTGAAGCCACACTTCTCTGAGCTAAGGTATGAGCTAACTCTTCATCCCGAGCTTTTGAAGATTCTCTATTTCAAATGCCTTAGTTCCAATGCATGTTAGCCGTATAGATGTGTTCGTCTCTTCAAGACGAATCCATAGAGCATAAGAACATGAAAATCCATTGAGAATCGAGTGAGATCTTAGGGATTTAGTGTGGACGGCTCTCGGGCGAGAACACTTGGGGACGATGAACGGATGCCGTCCATTCGATACACGCGCGCACGGACGGCCGAGATTGCGTCGGACCAGGAGACGGTACGAGAACCGCGGGGCCCGGGCCGCCGACTCGGATGGCGGCGTCGAATGGGAGCGCGACACGCGGCGTTTCGGAGCCGCCGAGGTCGACGCGGCGCCGCGTGGATAAATAGAAAATTAGGGTATTTTTCATTTATTTAATTCCCTAAACTTCAAAAATTCATATCTCCGTGTAGAAAAATCACAAAAATAAAATAAAAATACCTCTTGCTCAGATGAATAGAGGAGAATAATGTGGAAAAGAAATCATTTAATTTAATTAAGTATTTTATTTTTTATGATTTATTTACTCTCTGCATACATTTAATTCTCCATGCATGTATACAATTCACCATGGCATGAGACCATAGAGCTTTGAAGCCTCCGAACTTGGGAACATTCCCTGAATTTTCCAAGGTCGGAGGCCATCTCTGTGAAAAGTTATTTATTTTTTAAATGCATGTTGTCTGTTTTGAGTATTTTAATTCCAAAAATTAGCATGTTGTGAAATAAATTCTAGAAATATTTGGTGATGTTCCTTATGACCAGAGAACTCTAGGAAAAATAGGACTTGAGTTAATTCACTCGCATTAACTCTAATCGGCTTAAACACCTAAAATAGGTCTTTAATTAATTAGAGTTAACCAGGCATCAAATTGACTTGAAATCAATTCTCCACTGACCTTTAGGATCAGAGGAATCCACCATAAAAATTTGAAGTCAATTGGACTTGGTTAGCCCCACTAATTGGGTTGATTAAGCCACTTAGCCATTTTAAACTTTAAAAATTCATAACTTTTAAAATATTTTTTTAAAATTCACCAAATTGGTTTTGGAGCCTCTCTGATATCAGGGGAACCCAAGAAAATTAAAATTTCAATTTTCTAAAAAAGTTGATTTTTAATAATATTTTAATATTTTTAATAATTAAAAAATAATAAAAATCACAAAAATAATAAAATTCACCAAAATGTCACATTTTGAATTTTAATCACTTAGGAACAAATCCCACATTTTTCCTAAGTCTATTTAGTGAGATATTAAATTTTAAAGCCCTAGGGTAATTTTAAAATTAAAAAAATGTATTTTCTAGCATTTTCACTAAAATAATTATTATAAATCATAGAAAAATCAGAAAATTGCAAAATTTGTTTCTCTGGTCTCCTTAATATCAGAGAGATTTTTGAAAAATATAAAATCCATTTTTCAACATTTATCTTATTTTTAAATTAATTAACACTCCAAAACTCAAAATAATTATAATAAAAATAATATAATTCAAAAAATCACCAAAATTGGTCCAAGTGCTTCTCTGGTCATTAGGAATGTCCCCTAATTTTCTTAAGGACAGAAACTTTTCCCTTGGTCATGTTATCAAATTTTCCTTGAAAATCTCTATTTTTCACCAAAAATAATTATATAAATAAATTAAATACAGAAAAATCACATTTTCTCCTCTCATGTCTTTATTGACATATGAGTAAAGTCACATAAAAATTTCAAGTTCATTTGAGTTCAATTTAGTGAGTTATGAAATTATTAAGCTTAAAGGGTAAAATGGTAATTAAAATCTTTAATCCTTAATTAAAACTTTAGGTTCAATAAAAAATCAACAAGTAAAATATTTGATCCTAATCTGATTTGGATGATTGAAATTTAAATAATTAAAGGGTAGAAACCCATTAAATAATTTTAAAATGATTAAACTTTAATTAAATAATAGATTAAATTTGGAAGAATAATAAAATTGGAATTATTAAAATAAGGGATCTTTATTAGGAAGAGATTTATTCTTTAATTTAAAAATCCCTAAATTAATTATATCAACTAATACTCAATTTTTAATTAAAATGATAACTCAAATTTAAAATATTAAAAGACTTAATTAAATTATTAAAATCTTTTGAAATTTCAATTAAAATTAAAAATAAAGTAAATTAAAGATAAATTAAATTAAGATTAAATTTAAAAATTAAATTAAATTAAATTTAATAATTAAATTAAATTAAATTAAACAATTAAATTAAGTTAATTAAAATTAAATTAAATTAAATAATTAAATTAAATTAAATAATTAAACAATTAAATTAGATTAATTAAAATTAAATTAAATTAAATCAAACAATTAAATTAAATTAAATTAAAATTAAATTAAATTAAATTAAACAATTAAATTAAATTAAATAATTAAAATTAAATTAAATTAAATTAAATAATTAAATTAAAGTTAAATCAAATCAAATTAATTAAACACCAAGTCAAATTAAATTGAATTATGTTAAACTAAATTAAAACTCAATTAAATTAAGTTAAATTAAATATAACATCACCTAAGACATAAAAGAAATTAAATATAAAACAACTTGAACACTATTCCAAATTTAAACTCTTTAACTTAAATCAAGTCATTTGAATACTAATTTACCCTCGAAAGCTTTGATTATTGTAACTCCTAAATGAAACATTAAATGGAGTGTTACTTTACTCATAGGATATTCAAATGTCCTAGTTCACTGAGCAAGTTAACAAGACTTGAAAACCTCGGACGATCGATTCATTTATATAATTAAATTCATTTGGACTTAAAACAATCCTAGAAATATTGAAAAGATGTTTAAGATCCTTCTTAAGCACTTTCTCAATATGATAGGATATTTATAAGAACAATTGAATTTGATTATTCTTTGATGAAGAAAATCGTCCTTAAACCAAAACACAAAGAACCTAGACGTCATAGGAAATGACTAGCTATAGGATTAGGAATTTGGTAGAAAACCATAACCTTTCCCTTAGCTTTACCTAGGAACTTGCTTAAATATTCTAATTGTGTTTTAAGTGCAGCTTGGGATGACGGGAAGACCCTCCAGGTACGCTTTTATTTTATTGCAATTTACTTTCTTGCAATTTACTTTCTTGCAATTCACTTTCTTGCAATTTACTTTATTGCAAATGCATTTTACTTTTCTTGCATGATAAAACAACAGTTGCATGAAAACCCACACCTTTAGGATAGTCCCTAAAACTAAAACCAAAACTAAGTTAAAAGTCATTGCAAGATAAAATTCACCGCCACAACATTTCAAAAGATAAACAACTTCAAAATTTAATCACAAACAGACACAAAAACTACAATCGCAACTACAAATTAAAAACGTCCTTATTTACGATCAAACACTGGATGATGTAACCTACGTGTTGCTAACGGGATTTCCCACTGCCTAAATGAAAGTGTGGAACTCATTCAACATTAGCAAATTATCCGGACTAAGTGAATCCGATAAAAATAACGTCGGAAGGATGGAACCGCGGGATCTTAACCGGTGTCGTTATAATCAACTTTAAGATTTGTTTTAATTAAAACACAAAAAACACTTGTTCAAGATTTTCTAAACCAAAACACTTTCCACTCCCCGATTTATGATTTCTAAAACTAAACCTCTCGCAACAACAAGCGAGTTTCTGGAAAGATGGCTGCGCATGACCATCGTCATCAAGAAAACCTGAGTCTATCAAAGAAAACTTTCCTAGAATTAAAACAACCAAGCCATAGACTTCGAGAGTAGCTTGCCTAGTGTGATAACCTCGACTTTCGAAGTTAGGCATTTGCATTGCAAATTAAGCCCTAACCTATTCTTAGATTCCGAGAAGCCGTCCGATACGACAATAAACCCTCATCTTCTAAAGCATTTGTTTGATTTTATCACAAATATGCTCCTAATTAAATTGAAACTGGCAAGATTGAAATATCAAATAAAACATTAGACTTTCCAAATCTGACAAAATTTCAATATAGATAGCTAAAATTATCGAAGTTCACTTCGAATCAAGTTGATTTCTCCTACCTCTTTCCTTTCGATTCACAAAACAAAATGTTCCAAAAATTCCGATCCATTCCCTATCAAATCTTAAATTCAATCTTTGAAAACCTTAAACTTCTTGAAATTTCGAGAGCGTAACTACTGACATTATCGAGAGTTTTCTTAGGTGATTCCGTCACTTAAGATGTAATTAACTATAGTGCTTGCCCTTATAAAGAATTTTAAAGAACCTGTAATATAAACCCGTTTAATGTTTTCATATTAAGCAGGGGAAACTTGTCTACTTATAAAATTGGTCTCCAGACCAAACGGATGTCACAAATCTTCTGGGCCATTTATCGAGCCCCACGAGCAAAGGTGGTTCATCCTTAGGATGTATACACGTGCTCATGCGGTATTCGCTTATATAA
Source organism: Papilionanthe hookeriana x Papilionanthe teres (assembly GCA_022702705.1). Lineage (NCBI taxonomy): Eukaryota > Viridiplantae > Streptophyta > Magnoliopsida > Asparagales > Orchidaceae > Papilionanthe > Papilionanthe hookeriana x Papilionanthe teres. Next base: position 147,099,347 of record CM040428.1, read on the forward strand.
ACTATTCGGGATGTGAGATCGCCTGATTTCATATCTTAAAATTTTTCAAACTTAAAATTATTTTCAAAAATCAAATACTACTTTTTCAATTTATTTATTTAAACTAAATTAAAAATTCGCCGACAACTTCTCGTTAAAGACCACTTTCTTAAATAAACATAATAACCTAAAAAATATGCCGACAGGATTTCCGGCGATTCGCCGGGGAATATTCCTCTCTCCATTATAATCAAATAATTTCGTTTCAAAAATCGGTAAAGTGTATCCATGTCCCTACGATCAAACTACCCTTCTTCCGTTGGAATACTATGTTCATTTCTATTCGAACAAGTATACCTAACATTCTCTCGCATTTAGGAGCCACCTGCTTAGACACCCCTAAACAGAGGTTCCGAGATCCTTTTACCTCATTTCGAGGTGGGGTGGACTCTGTGTGTTAGTTTAGGAATGATCCTTCGAGTCGAGAAGTCTTGCTTAAGACTTTCTTTTTCCTTTCCGAAACGATTCCTTACCTTCTCTACACCTTTGAACATTCCGTCTCTAAATAAACAAACCCTCTAATAAGTGATTCTTTTAACAAATACCTCTTTCTATAAATACATGAACAAAGAATGAGTTCGACTCTTTTCAATTCCTTTTCGTGCTGAAGAAAGAAGCATAACTGAAAGACCGACAACTTCTAATCTACTCCCGAAATGGAAGCCCCTAAACCGATTTTCTCCTTCACCAACGGACCGGACTTCGCCGTCTATAAGGATGAACCGCCCGACAATGGGGTCATCCTGACGGATGTGGATTTGAAAACACAAACGTCAAGGTCACCGACGTCTCCTTTCAAGACCGACGGCATCTAAAGCCGAGGAACCACTCGCTCGAGTTCAACTCAGTCGATCCAAGAGTTTCCTCCCCGCAAAGGGTCCCGATCAGATATGAGCACGCTGTCCGCAGAGGACCGTTCTCACTACCCCACCGGTCTAGCTGTTTCCGCACCCACCCCGACTTCGCCAAATCAAAGGGGAAAGGAATCCGTAACTATGATAAACCCCGTTACCGCAGGGTATCAGATCTTCCGTAAGACCTTCCGTCTTTCGAAATCGGGTCCGGGCCCGAACATCTCGCCGACAAAGACCCAAAGAAGAAATAGAAACAGGCGGACCGCCAGGTGGAAGCCGCAGCCGCCGAGATCGCTCCTGAGAAACGCAGCTGCCGAATACACCGCTACTGCATCATACACCACCGGCCCCATCACATACCACTTCGGAGGAAGTTGTGTTCCATCCCCTCTCCGCCGCAGAGATGAAGAGAATGCCTGAAAGGATTGCTCGCCACATCACTACGTGCCCGCACAGCCAACGGAGCAACGCCGCAAGAAAGAAATCCGGGAATCACGCCCGTTTCGTTCGACTGCAAACTTTTGCAAGAAAGTTAAGAAGGAAGGAAAACTTCGCCCGTGTCGGAAATTCTACGAAGGATAATGGCGGGAAAGCCGGTCAAATCCCGTCTCGTCCCGAGCAGCGAACCCGCCGTCATGATAGAAAGTGCCAAGCAAGAGAATGAAGGCTGTACCTCGCCCGTCGTAGTATCGTGCTGCGACAGAGAGGACCACCTTCCCGCACTCGTCGATAAGACGATTCACCGCAGACCTTCGCTGCTAAAGGATGTGTGGCGTCCCACTATCGTGGCATTGGAGACTCCAACAAAGGTACCGAGAGAAAGTCTCGCCAGAGGCCGGAATCTCATGAAAGTGCTACCGCGATGAAGGGGACTCGTGAAAAGGACCTCAGCAGAACCATCGGATGACAACCACAAAGATACACGAAGTTCCCGCTAGAAGATGCCACATGGAAGCCGAGAACCGACATCCGACGGTCAGCAAAAGAAAGAGAAGAAAGTTCGGAGATGAGATCGACCATCGGAATTCATGGACAACGAATATGCGTAAATCAACATGGTCGAGACACGAGCTTCATCAGCCTTCTCAAGGTGCTCCTCCGCAAATTACAGAAGAGGAGGAGCCGAACCGATGAAGTAGACAGCTCAGGAAAAGGACGGCTACCATCGCTCAAATTGCTGAAGAGGATGGAAGAGATGGCCATAGCCCCAAATACCTCCAAAGTCAAGTACAACCACATAGAGAGACACCCCCGTGTCATTCACCTGGGAGACTGGAGGGAAGGAAATTACATCCGGCCAATGGGATGACCAAACAAAAGGATACACACAAAAGGATCCCTGAAAAGGATATCAAGAACTGGCAGTATCAAAGGAAAAAGTAGAAGCCCTAGCACAATCGAAGAACGGGATCTATCTCCGGACGGGCAGCCTACCCCAAGAATCGACGCCGGTCTGTATCACCTGAAGCAGCCGACCACCCTCTCGTTTAAGACCTTCGACGGACCGGGAACCCCGACAAAGATAAGCCGTACTACCTCTTCGTGCCAGCTGTTGCACTGCCGCGGGAGCGATGCGCTACTCTTCCGACATTGCGAGCAACACAAAGAATCGTCACCGGTATGCGTAATCACCCAACGGGATCCGTAAAGACATTCTCGTAGCCAGAGCCTCTTCATTAAGCGATTTCCGTCGGGTTTCAAAGACCACATCATAGGTGATTAGTGGTAGAGAAACAAAGGCCGAATGAGACTTTGGTAGATTACATACTTCGATGGAGAAACTTAAGCATGAAGTGTGAACCACAACCGCAAGAACAACATGCAAACTTCGCATCTTGCTTAAAAGCATTCACGCCCGATAAGACTTCTCCCTGCCAAGGGATTCACTAAGACTTTCGAGAAGTTGTTAAGCAAGGCCGGAAGCTTGCAAGAAGAGTTGCCATCGTCTTTGCCGACAAGACTCGACGCGTAAGCCGGTGAAGACCTCGAAAAGCAAATCGGGGGTCGCTATGTTAGCTGACAAAGGCAAAACAACCTATAAATACCACCGTAACGGCCGATAACCACAACAAATTCCACAAAGAACCCGGTCCAAACGCTATCAGTCGTCTCCGCAGTATGAACAACCGTCTCGTCCGCAACGTACATTGAGGGGAGCTTCGAGCAAGAGAATATCCGTTCAAAAATGAAAGGAAGACCAAAGATGTTCCGTAGCTTAATGAAAACCCAAGATTTCCAAAATGCCGCAGCCCAAAAGACCAGAGAAGTCAACAAGAAAGGTATCCCAACTTTTGCCCTCACTCATCGGATGCCTGGGCACAAGATAGAAGATCGCATACCAAAAGCGAAGCCCAACGACAACCTTCGGAAAGGAAATATAACAATCCCGAAGGAGTACATGAAGGAACCCCAGAAAGGAGGTTCCGTCAATGTTATCTCAACCGATCCCGTCATCCCTATAGATCCCAACCGACGATGGATGGACTACCGCTCGGACGAGATCTTCGAAGAAGATTTTAGACAACATCCGAACCGCTTCGGTGCGAGCTTCAATTCGTAGTTCGAGACCAAGTGTCGGTACTATCACCATGAATAAGAAACCCACTCCCGACAGAGACAATCGAAGAGAAGAAGAAAATCGACGAAGAAGAGGGGACCGAGATTCCCAAGGCTAGACTAGGGGCCTATCCCAGATGTTTGTTTCCCGATCTGGGGAGAAAATCCTCGAACCTCTGATTTTGTATGATTACCCTGCTCATCAGGATCATATAATGATAAGGGTGATACAAGCATTACGTTTGACCGTTTCTAACGATTACGAACATGAGACCCATGTCATTTCGATACCAACACAATTCTCAAATCATACATGATCTCGACGATCAAAATGACGAAGAAGCACATCCATCAAGGAGCTACGAGAGTTCAACAAGCAATCTGGATCTGTCTGTGAGTTTCGAGGAGCCTGCCACAATGTAGAAGTTAGAGCCTTCGTATTCAGAAGATAATCCAAGAGCCGCCGTCCTCATTCAGAGGAGACACCGACAAACTCAATACTAGATCTCGAAGAAAATTACGTGTCTAACCTAAGAAGGAAAAGTTCCCACTCCAAGAAACGGGTCCAAAAGACAGTGAGTGGTGGTTGTTCAAGAAGAACCAACCCGGGGCCAGAAGACATACCCATTCGAGAAGAAGCCGAGACACGGAGAACAACGTGACTACAAATCTGCTAGCCCATCTTAGGAAACTACCGGCCAACCGAGCATTTACTTATGTTTCATCTTATCAAAGGAGATGAGAGAAGCCTCACCTGCCTTACTTGATCCGAAATTCTGCTTAGCCCAAATGGCCGGAGATTCCTGATAGAGGTTTGCTCGTTAAAGGAACATCGCCGTGTGTCACCTTCAAGCTGCAATGACCTACTACTTGGGATGCGATCACAACCGACCGTTGTACATTTCGCCACAATGGGAAGTTTACGCTCTCCGCAGTGGGCTGAGGGACCCGCAGCATCAATCAATAGGCCGAGAGTTCTCGAACACTAGCATACTTGGAAATTGATGCTCAGCTCGAGGCCGACAAAATTATTAAGAGGATTCAACTGCAGGAGAAAGAGTCTTCAAATAATAATTTACCGAGCGAAGACCGGTGATTTAAAGACAACCGCAAAATTTCATATAATCGATCTCGTAAACGTCACCAACGCTCTATCACGAACATATACATGAAAACAGGATGGTACCATCATCCTCGCACGTTGCATCAATAGCCACGATGGAGGAGAACAAGGCATCAAAGGGAGACGACAAACGCTCCTCCGTGTGTATATGAAATTGGAATCCATGAAGATGCAGCTTATTATGCACCGCCAAAGAAAACAATCTTCTCCAGAGACACCGTAACAAATAAAGCAAAGAAAGTTCAGACAACGAAGAACCTGAGTTCTAAATTAACAGTCACTCACCACTCCCTTCCGGCGAGATGGTGAAGGTTTCTCCAACTCGCATCCGAGGTCGAGGCCGGGGACGAGGCCGTGGTAGAGACACTCAGACAATCGATTGCATGAAAACCAGCCATCAATGTTGATCAGAAGAGCAGTTCGAAGAGGAAAAAGAAATCGTTACATGGCCAACAATAAGTCGAAAGAAGCCAATACAAGATCTCCCTCAAGATGAAAAGAACAAGAATACAAATCAACAACAGAAGATTAACCACTACGTTATTACTATGACCCTAACTCCGATCCATCCTAATAAGACCGAGGGTATGGAGGTCAAAGAGGTACGTAGTGACTAAAAGTAAAGCCGATCAAATTCTACCGTGTGCTTCTTCCTCCAAAACCGAAAATAATGTACACCAAGATGTCACTTCATCGAATTAATTTAATTACCTTTTGAGGCAGATTCGTGTTCAAAATTTAATTCAACGTGGTTTCTTACCTCGACAATGGACAAGAGGCCAATCACAATATTTTGAAAGTTATGAATAACTCCGCCGTCCTCCCAATTCAAAGTATGGATCCCGACCCGGTACGCAGGGTCAACATCACACGGAATTTTGTCAAGTTGTCACTCGCAAACTCAACAAAAACCGCATGGAAACTACGTATCAACTCGGCAGATTTACAAATTGGAGACGCTCCACCAGAATTCGAAGAGGAAATTAAATCCACAATAGATGAGTTAACGGAAGTTAACTTGCACAATAAGAGCCTAGACCTACCTTGTTAGCTCCTTACTCAATAAAGAAGACTCCGAAGAAATAATCAAGTTATTAATGGAATTAAAGACTGCTGTTTTGAGCTACGATGGAATGCCGTGATTAGCCCCGCAGGTTGCAGTCCATGTTGAGAGGGATCCTACTTCGTTCCAGCTTAGACAAGGTCCTGCATAAGAATGCGTTTAGAAATCGTAACAACAAGTTATACCGAAGTTAAAAAGCTAATAGACCACAAATTTGTCCGCCGTGAAGAACAATACCCGACCCTCGGGTTAGCCAATGTGGGAAGCAACAAAAAGAAGAATGGCTTCATCAGAATTTGTGTGACTTCGTAGATTTAAACAAGGTAATGTCCAAAAGATGCACCTTCATCTGATCTTAACCGATGATTCTATATCGTCAGACACATGAAATATTCTCATTCATGGATGATTCTTTCTGTGATACAAATCCAAGATAAAATGGCCTGCACATGAAAAAGCCACAAAGATTCAGAACGCCTAATGGAGTATTTTGCTACATTCTGTGATGCCATCTGACTTCATCAAAGAAACCAGGAGCAACTTACCAAAGAGCAATGACAAAGGAATTTTTGATGATCTCATCCGCACAATCAAGTCGAGTGCTACGTGACGATGTCGTCATCAAAAGCAAAGTAAAGGAAAAACCAATTCGTATGATTTGAGAATTGCTTTCAACGATTAAGACAATTTAACCCTTAAGATGAATCCCTTAAAATGCCTTCGGCGTCACCTCCGGGAAATTCTTAGGATTCGTTGTCCGACATCGTGGAATTGAATGAATTTATAGGATTAAGGCTATCTTAGAAATGCTCCCAAAACCTTAAAACAACTAACACCAAGGGAAGTCGGCATATCTTCGACGCTTTATCTCAAACCTCACAGTAGGTGTCACTTTCTCATGACTAGTTAAAAAGGACGCCAAATTTATTTTGGAAGAGAATGCCGTGGCCTTCGAAGACATTAAACAATATTTAATGACACCTCCCGTCTAGCACTCCTGCCTTGTGCAGACCGCCTGATACTTACACCGCGGCTCTAGACGATTTCTGAGCCCCGTTAGCCTGTGTCAATGATGAGGGTAAAGAAAATGCTCTTTACTACTTAAGCCGTCGCTTACTTCCGAGATTTTAGAGGAAGGTATCCCGCAATTGAAAAGCATTGTTCGTCCTCGATCTTCGCCGCTCAAAAGTCAGCATTACATGTCACAAGGTCAACTCCGATCTCGGTTAATCCATTGCAATACTTGATGACTCGTCCAACACTTGCGACTTGCCGCATGGTCAATGATATTATCAAGAATTCGATATAACTTTCGCGGGGCCTGCGGCAGCTTTAGCGACAAGTCTTAAATAGACTTCGAGAAGACACCCTTTGCCGGCCGAATCTCCTCCTCTCAATGACGATCTGCCAGATGAACAAATAATGAGCCTAGAAGACTTCGATGATCGACTTGGAATTGTATTTACCTGAGCATCTTTCAGCACAAAGACGAAGAATCGCAAGTGATAAATGGGCTTAAAGGTGAACGGGCTTAATCTTTAACACCGAGCGGGGATGCTAAGATACTCCTACCACTTGACAGAACCGTGTACGAACAACGGCGAATACGAAGCCCTCATAACGGGATTGGAATTAACCATTCCAACAAGATACGTACATCAACATCTACGGGGATTCGTTTAATCATTCAACACGTCGGACAATACAAAGATTTTTAAACCAAGACTCGAACAATACTTCCAAAGATGCCACATACAGCCTGTTGGAATGCATTCCAAATGACAATCTACAAAAATTCCTAGAAAAGAGAATGCTTTAGTATGAACAGCTCCTTTAAAGAATTCGCCGTTTGCAAGATGAACTGAAGCGCGCTCTCACGGACGTTTCAGTCCTATCACGCCTTGACATAGACATGATACACAAATCGAAAAAGAAAAAAGAATCAGTTGCAAGAAAGGATGTAAAACGTAAGATTGGCGATGCTCATTGATAGACTACCCGCAAATGAAAGCTACTGCAGGATAGGGTCGGCCCACCATCGGATCAGAAAAGAACTACGTCTTACGCATTAATAAACAACACATTATACGAAGGTCTTTTGATCGAATGTGGCTAAGGTGCCTAAGCGGGTACGAGGCCCGTGAAATTGTTAAAGAGGTGCATTCGGGACTCCGTGGCGCTCACCGGTCGGGTCCAAAGATGAAAATGAAAATTAAAAGACTAGGTGCTACTGCGGCCCTCGATGATGACCGATCGCATGAAAATCGCCGAAGCCGTCACCAATGCCAAGTGCACGGAGTGGTTCTACATCGACCTCCAAATGTGCTACACCCGGACAATTGCGTCGTGGCCATTTGAATGTTGGGGCACGGATATAGTGGGTCAGATAGAACCACCATCTTCAAAAGGACATCGTTTCATTCTTGCGGCTACGGATTACTTTTCGAGTGGGCGGAAGCGGTTCCACTTGAGAAGTGAAAGCACACCACGTGCTACGGTTTTCAAGAACCAAGTTGTCTACCGTTTCGGAGTGCCGCGCGGGATCATCTCGGATAATGGGTCGGCATTCGAAGCACACAAATCAACAATTTTGTCGGGAGACACGGAATCGGCGGCGATACTCGACAATTTACTACCCAAGAGCAAACGGCCTCGGCGAGGCTTTTAATAAAACTCTCGTTCAAATCTTAAAGAAAACCCTGGACGATAATAAGAGAAATTGGCACGAGAAATTGTTAGAAGCCTTATGGGCCTACCGGACAACCTTCGAACCCTACTCGAAGCTACACCTTACGCTGCGGTGTATGGGTCCGAGGCGATGTTACCTTTAGAGGTTCGGCTTCCTTCACTCGGAATTGCGATTGCAAATAAGATCACGACAGAAGAAAACGCCGGACTACGACTCGAAGAATTAGAAAGCTTGGAAGGGAAAAGACTTGCGGCGCAACGGAATTTAGAACTATACCAAGCTAAGATGGTTCGAGCCCATGACAAGGCGGGTCCGCCCAAGAACCTTGAAAGTTGGTGACTTAGTTCTCGTTCTCGAGAGACCTATTCTTGCACACCGCAAGATAGGAGGAAAATTTGAACCCACTTGGGAAGGACCGTTTGTGGTTGAAGCGGTATGCTCGGGAGGTTCTACCGGCTAGTGAATTGCCGGGGAGAACGACATATGCTTCCAATCAACGGACGATACTTGAAAAAATATTACGCTTACTCGATGTTTCGAAGGAATGAATTCTTCATCCCTAAGAAACACGGGTGAAAATAATTACTTATGATTGGGTCCGAACCCAAAAAATAATAAAATGTGCTAAGATAAATAAAATCATGATAATTAAGTTTTCCTTGTTTTCTTTTTCAAATCAAGATCTCTTTCCGGATCTTATCCTACTTTATTCCTGTTAAATTTCAAAATATAAGAATAATAAAAAATGTATCTTTAATAAACATTTTCTTAATGTTCTTGTTCTTAGTACAGCCCCTGATCCTTTTCCTTGTCTTTTCGCGGGGAAATGTCGAACGGGCGGTTGGTCTTGAACTTTAAGAATGGCGTAAGCCTTGCACTCGATGAAAAGAGGGTGAAAGATGGAGCGATAATCGAGATTGACTCGGATTTCGCACCGGCGAGCCTACGATGCGAGGAAAGTGAGGCGGGTCCCGATTAGCCGAGAAGAACTACCCGGGCAGGACGGTGATGAAAGTGGGTGGCCCAAGCCACCAATCCAACAACAAGAAAAGAAAAGCAAACACCGAAGAAGACAAGAAAATGAAGTCCGTAGTCACTACGGCGGAGGGCGGGCTTGTCGGCGCCGCGCCGCAGAGACGCAGAAGTTCGGAGGGCTACTCTCGCGGCCACGCAACGAAGAAATAAGAATCGCCGCATCCGTAAAATGTTAACAAAACTAGGCTGCGGACCAGCGCGATGAGACAGTTGCTAATGCCGGCACATACATTTCGAGGACACCGGTTCACCGGGAACTCGAAAAAGGAGGCCGGCTCCTAGAATAACGGAAAGAACCGGGGAAATCTCCGAGAAAATCGGAAGAAAGAAGGCTACCACGCCACCGGATAGAACCACCAGCGAGTGCATGACCTTGTTGCGAAGCAACCCGGGGGATGTCCCGACGAGCATCATCCACGAGGAGCCGAGGTATGCGGGGGAACGTGAAGGGATTGAACCATATATCCCACAATACGTCACAAGGCCTCGCCATCCGCAGATCATTCCGGAATACGAGCTGGAGAGGATGCGGAATGTTGAAAAGAAAACTTTCGAATACTTCGAGAGAATTAAAGGAAGAAGAATCAACATACTAGAAGGCCTCGAGCTACACACAGACGTATTCTCGGAGTATGAACAACGGCAAATCGTGGATCGTATCCGGGATGCGAAAAGAATGGGCCGAGCGAGGCCGCTCGAGGGAAAACACATACTCGGAACCCCGGAGATGGATGCCGGGGAAAGGAAGAATCACAATACGATGCGGATGCTTGCTACTGACTTTCTTTGAAGACGGGAAGGGAAACCCACCGGGGATACTCCGTCATGGGCAAGTAGATCCGATGCCATCGGTTATCGAGAGAATGGTAAAAAGATTGATAACATGGAGGGTATTGCCGAGCGGTGCATACCCGATAGCTGCATTATCAACATCTACAAACGGGGTGATCGCATACCCCACATATTGATCATCACGACTTCGTCGGACCTTTCGCACGGTCTCTTTCTTGAATGAGTGTAACATCATGTTCGGATCGACCTCCGGATAGCGAGGCCGGGTGAGTTCCGAGGGCCGATAAAGATACCTTTACCGGTGGGTTCCGTCATGATGCTGCGAGGTAACGGAGCGGATATCGCAAAGCATTGCATACCGGGGGTGCCGGTGGAGCGAATCTCGGTTACTTTCGGGAGGATGGACGACGACAAAATACCTTACCATTTCCGACCGGATCCGGAGCTAGAGAACCTCCGGCCTTACGAGGCGTGAGTTACATGGGAAATATCACACCTCCGATGTACATCCAGCCGGCATCCTTGCCGAGGATGGCTTGGAAGGTGATGTTATTGACCATGTACCTCACTATTCGGACATGGATTTTTGACGAGATGATGCTTTTGATGGATCAACAAAGATCATACACGATCCGTTTTGAGTCTACATGGATTGTATGAAATATATTCCAGATCGAGTTGTACGACGTATTTTCAACATGATTGGAATGAAAGTGACCATGTCGCGTTTTTGGCCTTCACCTCTTTTGTGCAAATTGATTGGGAAACGCCATTAAAGTTAAATGAACTTCGAACAAAGAACGAAAAAGAAAAAAAGAGAATAAAAGAAAACTTTTTTTTAAAAAAAAAAATCTGAAAAATGACAAACACCAAGTTCACATGAACATTAAATAAACAACAAAATAAAATTTGAACCATTAAAAGATAAACGAAATCAACACAAATCTCAAATTCCATCCTTCCAAACTTCAAAATCAAATTCCATCCTTCCAAATTCCAAATCAAATTTCATCTTTACAAATTCCAAATCAAATCCTCAATCAAATCTAAATCCGATCTCGATCGAGTTTCAAACTTGATCTTTCAAATTTCAAATCAAATCTTAAATCAAATTTCGATCGAGTTCGAACTCATCCCTCCAAATTCAAATTCAATCTTTCCAGATTCTAAATCTCTATCAAATCTCAAATCCGATCTTCTAGATCTCAAATCAAATCTCATTCAAAAAATTCAAATTCAAACTTTTGGGTCGAGGATTTTACATCCAAGACTGCACTGCTTTAGGATTCTCTTCCTATTAGCCTTTGAAATACATCAAAATTCAAAACTTTTGAGTCGAGGATTTTACATCCAAGGCTTGCACTTGCTAGGATTCTCTTCCTATTGCCTTTGAAATACATCAAAATTCAAAACTTTTGAGGTCGAGGATTTTACATCCAAGGCTCGCATTGCTTTAGGATCCTTTTCTATTATGCCTGAAATACATCAAAATTCAAAACTTTTGGGTCGAGGATTTTACATCCAAGGCCACTTGCTTTAGGATTCTCTTCTATTGCACTTCGAAATACATCAAAATTCAAAACTTTTGAGTCGAGGATTTTACATCCAAGACTGCCTTGCTTTAGGATTCTCTTCTATTGCCTTTGAAATACATCAAAATTCAAAACTTTTGAGGTCGAGGATTTTACATCCAAGACTGCACTTGCTTTAGGATCCTTTTCTATTGCCTTTGAAATACATCAAAATTCAAAACTTTTGGGTCAAGGATTTTACATCCAAGTACCGCATTTGCTTTAGGATCCTTTTCCTATTGCCTTCGAAATACATCAAAATTCAAAACTTTTGGGTCGAGGATTTTACATCCAAGACTGCACTTGCTTTAGGATCCTTTTCATGTGCACCTTGAAATACATCAAAACTCAAAACTCTTGAGGTCGAGGATTTTACATCCAAGATCGCATTCGCTTTAGGATCCTTTTCCTGTGCACCTGAAATACATCAAAATTCAAACTTTTGGGTCGAAGATTTTACATCCAAGACTGCACTTGCTAGGATTCTCTTCTGTTGCCTCTGAAATACATCAAAATTCAAACTTTTGAGTCGGGGATTTTACATCCAAGATCGCACTTGCTTTAGGATTCTCTTCCTATTGCCTTTGAAATACATCAAAATTCAAATTTTTGAGTCGAGGATTTTACATCCAAGACGCTACCTTGCTAGGATTCTCTTCCTATTGCCTCTGAAATACATCAAAATTCAACTTTTGGGTCGAGGATTTTACATCAAGACTGCATTGCTTTAGGATCTTTTCCCTATCGCAATGAAATACATCACATCAAATCGAAATCAAACTCTTGAGGTTAAGGATTTTACATCCAACACCACTTTGCTCTGAGATATCTTCTCATTGCAACGATTCAATCTAATCAATTCAATTTTCTTTCGAGGTTGGAGGTATTACATCTAAAACCTCAAAATCCTAATTTTCATTTCAAATCAAATCCCTCAAATTAATTTTGACAAACTTGATCTAAATTGAAACTCCAAACTAAAATTTAAACTCACACATCAAAACATAAATTGAAACAAAATAAAATCTAAATCAAAATTCCCTCAGATCATGTGATTTGGGATTTACCTCCTTTTCCTTTCCCCAGCGAGAGTTCAAGAAATCTCCGGTTCCAGAGATATACCCGACACTCCCCGAGCGAAACTCTTCACTTCGTCCTAAGTTCGTCACTTGGACATCCGTGTTGGTTTTGTTGATCGCTTCGGTCAACACCAATACGCGCGGTGTGCTCCGTCGGCTCACCACACCTATTGGGGGTCCATTTGTTGACCTCATTTTTGATGAGGTCTTCCTTCTTCTTTTTAGTGCTTAGGATCTAGCCTTAGGCTTTTCCTTTGACTATCTTAGAGGACTAGAATTGGGACCCGCCTTTTAGAAATTCAAACCACTTCTAAACTCCTCGCAAACTCCACGAAACTTGACCATAGACCCCTAATCACCTAGAGGGTTGAAATCAAATGTGGAAGTTTAAAGGATGAGTTCCTATAGGACTCTTTGGCCTTAGGACCTACCGCAGGTGGTCCGAGTACGATGAAGGGGCGACTTACACACACATTACACTTATACACTACACTTACACACTACATTTCCACACACTTCCTAAAACCACACCCATACCCAACTTGACCTCCTGACTCATGTAGGTGATTCACATGGATGGTCCTTAACCCCTAAGCCCTTGGTAAGAGGGTTAGGAACAACATAGTGAATGCCTCGAATGAGTCCTTTCATGGCTCATATGGGCTTGAAATGGCTTCATGGCTCAACCAAAATGATTTCTTTCCACCTAAATTCACCCAATCTTCAATTTCCCAAATTTTCGATTTTTGACCCCGGGACCCTACACTGCTAACATTTACCCAAAACACCTGAAATTACCCAATTTTTGCAAAATTTCCAAATTACCCAAAATTTTCCAAAATCAATCCCAAACATCTCCAAATCACTCAAATTGATCATCCATACCCAAAAATACCAAAAATTCCAAGAAAACCTCCCAATACCCTCCAAATAACCCAAAATACCCTTCTTGGCCTAAAAATCCAAAAATTCAGAAAATTCCCAGAAAATTCCAGAAAATCCCAAATATTCCCAATTTCATTTTGTCCAACTACACCATGGGCCAATTTTGTCAATTTACCCTACTTTTGTCAAAACCCCAAATTGACCCATTTTAACCCAAAGTGGACCCGATGTCAAACCAAACATACCCAATTGACCCCAATTTTGGTCCAATTCAATTCTAAACTTCAATTCGACATTCCCAATACCAATTTAGACCAAATCCAAGTCCAATTTGATTGACATTTGGATCCGATTTCACTTTGGGCCTTAAAGCCCAAATTTGGACCCATGACCCAAACTTAACCCAAACTCACCCAATTCAACTCCAATTAACCCCAAATCTTTTCTAAAACTTCCTTAACATCCTCATAAACAAAACACTAACATGATTTGCCCAAGATTTTGACCCAAACCCCACTCAAATTCAACCCAAAATCAAAAAGCCCGATTTTGACCTAAACCCAAATCTAACCCAAATAGGCCCAAACCCCAAAATTAAAACCCAACCAGAGCCAAAACCTCTTTGAAACACTCCCATAAACATTTCTTAACATTTATTTTACATCAATTTCAACCCTAGCCCAACATTGGCCCAAGTTAGCCTAATTTGACCTACATTGGCCCATTTACCAAATAAACCCAAATTCAACCCAATTCAAACCCAAACCACCTTAAATCTATTTCAAATTATTCATGAAACATCCCTAAACCAAAACCAACAACTATTTGGCCCAAACTTCTACAAAAATTCCCATCCATGAACACATCCTTAAACTTAAAAGCCCACTTCCCTTAAACCTTCTTAAAAGCCCATTTCCTTCAAAATTCAAAAGCCCAAATCTACCCTAAAGCCCACATGACATCTCCATTTGTCATCCATTTAATTAAATCCATTACCTAAGTCCTAAATTCATCATCAAATAATTCCAAATCAAGCCTCATGCCAAATCACCCCTAAATACCAAAATTTTCCTTAAATCCATTTCCATGAAATTGACTTTACTTTTCCCAAGCCAAATGGAGCCATGGAGCCATGCATAAGCCATATGCAAGCCATGAGAGCCTCTTTACATGTCACCATGCCATTTTGGGCAAAAGGAGGAGGCTCTTTCCTTAATTCCTAAAGGTGATTAACCACTTCCATGTTTCCACTAAACCATGCTTAAGCTTAATTGTGCTTGGATGGTGACTTGACCCTACGATTATGCTTGAGCCAAATCACTTTTCCCTCAGCCAAAACCAGGCCTTGGGTGGTGCACCTAGCCCCGAATGGGTGGGTTGACCCATTTAGGTTCAAATCTAGCCATGCCCCATTCCACTTTGGATCAAAGCCTTTACACATGTCCATGGCCGATTGATTGCACAAACCTCCAGCCACGACCCACCTGACCTTGAGGGTGACCCATGCACGGCCGGCCGGCCACCGAGGCCGCCGGAAAACACCATGGCCGAAAGTTCACATGTGAGCCGACATTGAAATTCTCACTTGCTGAGGCGCCCCATCCCCAGTGGCTACCATGGCCGATCTTCTCCTCACCGGAGCGGTCGATCCCGAGCCCTAACTCCCCCAGGAGGCCTTCCACCCTCTCTATTTAAACCCCTCACCCTCTCGGCCAAAGGAGAGCCAAGCACAAACCCACGCCGAAACTGCGCCAAAATTGTTCCAAACCCTTCACCATCCTTAGAGCGAGTTGATCCCAGGTGTCGATTTGCCACAATCCCCACCAACGGAGCCCGATTTCTCGGCGAAATTCCACCCAAAACCGGGACACTTTGCCACGGTGAGCCAATCCTCAAATTGACTGGTCCTACACCTTCACTGGACCAAGAGGAGAAGTTTCCCGCTGAAAGCCCCATCTCCGAGGCCACCCGGTTGCTCCGGCCTCCGAAGCTTTGTGATCGGGCGTGGTCACTTTCATAGCTAGAGCGATTCACCGGACCGGGAGACTTCATGCGGAGCTTCGCTGGGACCCAATCGAAGGTGCAACAACTCTCGGATTGAAGCCACACTTCTACGAGCTAAGGTATGAGTTAACTATTCATCCCGAGCTTACGGAGATTCTCCATTTCAAATGCCTTAGTTTCGATGCATGTTAGCCGTATAGATGTGTTCGTCTCTTCGAGACGAATCCATAGAGCATAAGAACATGAAAATCCATTGAGAATCGAGTGAGATCTTAGGGATTTAGTGTGGACGGCTCTCGGGTGAGAACACTTGGGGACGATGAACGGATGCGCGTCCATTCGATACACGCGCGCACGGACGGCCAGGATTGCGTCGGACCAGGAGACGGTACGAGAACCGCGGGGCCCGGGTTGCTGACTCAGATGGCGGCGTCGAATGGGAGCGCGACACGCGGCGTTTCGGAGCTGCCGAGGTTGACGCGGCGCCGCGTGGATAAATAGAAAATTAGGGTATTTTTCTATTTATTTAATTCCCTAAACTTCAAAAATTCATATCTCTGTGTAGAAAAATCACAAAAATAAAATAAAAATACCCTCTTGCTCGGTGAACGAGAGGAGAATAATGTGGAAAAGAAATCATTTAATTTAATTAAGTATTTTATTTTTTATGATTTATTTACTCTCTGCATACATTTAATTCTCCATGCATGTATACAATTCACCATGGCATGAGACCATAGGGCTTTTGAAGCCTCTGAACTTGGGAACATTCCCTGAATTTTCCAAGGTCGGAGGCCATCTCTGTGAAAAGTTATTTATTTTTCAAATGCATGTTGCTGTTTTGAGTATTTTAATTCCAAAAATTAGCATGTTGTGAAATAAATTCTAGAAATATTTGGTGATGTTCCTTATGACCAGAGAACTCTAGGAAAAATAGGACTTGAGTTAATTCACTCAGATTAACCCTAATTGGCTTAAACACCCAAAATAGGTCTTTAATTAATTAGAGTTAACCAGGCATCAAATTGACTTGAAATCAATTCTCCACTGACCTTTAGGATCAGAGGAATCCACCATAAAAATTTGAAGTCGATTGGACTTGGTTAACCCCACTAATTGGGTTGATTAAGTCACTTAGCCATTTTAAACTTTAAAAATTCATAACTTTTAAAATACTTTTCAAAAATTCACCAAATTGGTTTTGGAGCCTCTCTGATATCAGGAGAACCCAAGAAAATTAAAATTTCAATTTTCTAAAAAAGTTGATTTTTAATAATATTTTAATATTTTTAATAATTAAAAAATAATAAAAATCACAAAAATAATAAAATTCACCAAAATGTCACATTTTGAATTTTAATCACTTAGGAACAAATCCCACATTTTTCCTAGGACTATTTAGTGAGATATTAAATTTTAAAGCCCTAGGGTAATTTTAAAATCAAAAAAAATGTATTTTCTAGCATTTTCACTAAAATAATTATTATAAATCATAGAAAAATCAGAAAATTGCAAAATTTGTTTCTCTGGTTTCCTTAATATCAGAGAGATTTTTGAAAAATATAAAATCCATTTTTCAACATTTATCTTATTTTTAAATTAATTAACACTCCAAAACTCAAAATAATTATAATAAAAATAATATAATTCAAAAAATCACCAAAATTGGTCCAAGTGCTTCTCTGGTCATTAGGAATGTCCCCTAATTTTCTTAAGGACAGAAACTTTTCCCTTGGTCATGTTATCAAATTTTCCTTGAAAATCTCTATTTTTCACCAAAAATAATTATATAAATAAATTAAATACAGAAAAATCACATTTTCTCCTCTCATGTCTTTATTGACATATGAGTAAAGTCACATAAAAATTTCAAGTTCATTTGAGTTCAATTTAGTGAGTTATGAAATTATTAAGCTTAAAGGGTAAAATGGTAATTAAAATCTTTAATCCTTAATTAAAACTTTAGGTTCAATAAAAAATCAACAAGTAAAATATTTGATCCTAATCTGATTTGGATGATTGAAATTTAAATAATTAAAGGGTAGAAACCCATTAAATAATTTTAAAATGATCAAACTTTAATTAAATAATAGATTAAATTTGGAAGAATAATAAAATTGGAATTATTAAAATAAGGGATCTTTATTAGGAAGAGATTTATTCTTTAATTTAAAAAAATCCCTAAATTAATTATATCAACTAATACTCAATTTTTAATTAAAATGATAACTCAAATTTAAAATATTAAAAGACTTAATTTCAATTAAAATTAAAAATAAAGTAAATTAAAGATAAATTAAATTAAGATTAAATTTAAAAATTAAATTAAATTAAATTTAATAATTAAATTAAATTAAATTAAACAATTAAATTAAGTTAATTAAAATTAAATTAAATTAAATAATTAAATTAAATTAAATAATTAAACAATTAAATTAAATTAATTAAAATTAAATTAAATTAAATCAAACAATTAAATTAAATTAAATTAAAATTAAATTAAATTAAATTAAACAATTAAATTAAATTAAATTAAATAATTAAAATTAAATTAAATTAAATTAAATAATTAAATTAAAGTTAAATCAAATCAAATTAATTAAACACCAAGTCAAATTAAATTGAATTATGTTAAACTAAATTAAAACTCAATTAAATTAAGTTAAATTAAATATAACATCACCTAAGACATAAAAGAAATTAAATATAAAACAACTTGAACAACTATTCCAAATTTAAACCCTTTAAATTAAATCAAATCACTTGAATACTTAATTTACCCTTGAAAGCTTCGATTATTATAACTCCTAAATAGAACATCAAGTGAAATGTTATCTCACTCATAGGATATTCGAATGTCCTAGTTCATCGAGCAAGTTAACAAGACTTGAAAACCTCGGACGATCGATTCATTTATATAATTAAATTCATTTGGACTTAAAATAATTCTAGAAATATTGAAAAGATGTTTAAGATCCTTCTTAAGCACTTCCTCAATATGATAGGATATTTATAAAGAACAATTGAATTTGATTGTTCTTCGATGAAGAAAATCGTCCTTAAACCAAAACCCGAAGAACTCTAGACGTCATAGGAAATGACTAGCTATAGGATTAGGAATTTGGTAGAAAACCATAACCTTTCCCTTAGCTTTACCTAGGAACTTGCTTAAATATTTTAATTGTGTTTTAAGTGCAGCTTGGGATGACGGGAAGACCCTCCAGGTACGCTTTTATTTTATTGCAATTTACTTTCTTGCAATTTACATTATTGCAATTTACTTTGTTGCAATCATGCGTTTATTTTTCTTGCATGATAAAACAACTGTTGCATGAAAACCCACACCTTTAGGATAGCCCCTAAAGCCGAAACCAAAATTAAATTAAAAGTCATTGCAAGATAAAATTCACCGCCACAACATTTCAAAATATAAAACAACTCAAAATTTAAT
Organism: Papilionanthe hookeriana x Papilionanthe teres; assembly: GCA_022702705.1. Classification (NCBI taxonomy): domain Eukaryota; kingdom Viridiplantae; phylum Streptophyta; class Magnoliopsida; order Asparagales; family Orchidaceae; genus Papilionanthe; species Papilionanthe hookeriana x Papilionanthe teres. Next base: position 147,118,488 of record CM040428.1, read on the forward strand.
CACAAACAGAACACAAAACTACAACTCGCAACTAAATTAAAACGTCCTGTTGGATGATCGGGAATACCTCGGATGATGTAACCTACGTGTTGCTAACGGGATTTCCCACGGTCTAAATGAAAGTGTGGAACTCATTCGGTTGAGTTTAGCAAATTCATCCGGACTAAGTGAATCCGATAAAAATAATGATGCGGAAGGATGGAACCGTGGGATCTTAACCGGTGTCGTTATAATCAACTTTAAGATTTGTTTTAATTAAAACACAAAAAACACTTGGAAATTAAGATTTTCTCTAAACCAAAACACTTCTCTCATCCCCGATTTATGATTTCTAAAACTAAACCTCTGCAACAACAAGGAGCTCGGAGCATGGTGGGCGGCATGACCATCGTCATCAATGAAACCCGAGTCTACATCGGCTAAACATTTCTTAGAATTAAATAACTAAACCATAGGACTTCGAGGTAGTTTGCCTAGTGCAACATAAATCCTCAACCTTTTGTTAGGCATTTGCATTGCAAATTAAGCCCTAACCGGTCTTAGGATTCCGAGGTAGTCGTCCGATACGATATAAACCCTCACATTTTCTAAGTTTATTTGTTTGATTTTATCATACAAATATAAGCCCTAATTAATTAAGATTGACAAGATTGAAATACTAAATAAACATTAGGACTTTCCTAAATTCGAAGCCAAACGATAGGATAGTCGGGAAATTATCGAAGTTCACTTCGAATCGGTGATTTCTCCTACCTTTCTTCCTTTGGATTCACAAAACAAAATGTTCCAAAAATTTGATCCATTCCCTATTGAAATTCTAAAATTCAATCTTTGAAAACCTTAAACTTTGAAATTCTTGAGAGCAGAATCATTGATTACTATCGAGAGTTTTCTTAGGTGATTCCCGTCACTTAAGATGTAATTAACTATAGGGGCTTGCCCTTATAGGGAATTTTAAAGAACCCGAGTAATATAAACCCTGTTTAATGTTTTCATATTAAGCGGGGAAACTTGTCGGCTTATAAAATTGGTTCGCGGACCAAACGGATGTCACAAATCTTCTAGTTTATTTAATCGAGCCCCACCATCAAGCGGTGTGTCTATCCTTAGGGATAGATACACGGTTTGTGGTGTGGTATTCGTTTATATAAACTATTTGGGATGTGAGATCAGTTTGATTTCATGTCTTAAAATTTTTCAAACTTAAAATTATTTTCAAAATCAAATACTACTTTTCAATTTATTTATTTAAACTAAATTAAAAATTTGCCGACAACTTCTGTTAGGCGACCACTTTTCAAAATAAAACACACAACCTAAAAATATGCCGACAAGGTTCAACTTCCTTCACTCAGAATTGCAGTTGCAAACAAGATCACGACAGAAGAAAACGCCAGACTACGACTCGAAGAATTAGAAAGCTTGGAAGGGAAAAGACTTGCAGCGCAACAGAATTTAGAACTATACCAAGCTAAGATGGTTCAAGCCCATGACAAAGCGGGTCCGCCCAAGAACCTTCAAAGTTGGTGATTTAGTTCTCGTTCTCAAGAGACCTATTCTTGCACACCGCAAGATAGGAGGAAAATTTGAACCCACTTGGGAAGGACCGTTTGTGGTTGAAGCGAGTATACTCGGGGAGGTTCCTACCGGCTAGTGAATTGCCAGGGAGAACGACATATGCTTCCAATCAACGGACGATACTTGAAAAAATATTATGCTACCTGATGTTTCGAAGGAATGAATTCTTCATCCCTAAGAAACACGGGTGAAGTAATTACTTGTGATTGGGTCCGAACCCAAAAATAATAAAATGTGCTAAAATAAATAAAATCATGATAATAAAGTTTTCCTCGTTTTCTTCTCCAAATCAAGATCTCTTTCCGGATCTTATCCTACTTCATTCTCGTTAAATTCGAAAATATAAAAAAAAAATCTGAAAAATGACAAACACTAAGTTCACATGAACATTAAATAAACAACAAAATAAAATTTGAACCATTAAAAGATAAACGAAATCAACACAAATCTCAAATTCAATCTTTCCAAATTCCGAATCAAATTTCAATCTTTTCAAACTTCAAAATCAAATTCTATCCTTCCAAACTTCCAAATCAAATCTCAATCAAATTCCAAATCCACTCTCGATCAAATTTCAAATTTGATCTTCCCAAATCTCAAATCAAATTCTCAATCAAAATCCAAATCCAATCTCGATCAAGTTTCAAACTTGATCTTTCAAATTTCAAATCAAATCTTAAATCAAATTTCAATCAAGTTCAAACTCATCCCTCCAAATTCAAATTCAATCTTTCCAGATTCTAAATCTCTATCAAATCTCAAATCCGATCTTCTAGATCTCAAATCAAATCTCATTCAAAAATTCAAATTCAAACTCTTTTGAGTCGAGGATTTTACATCCAAGATCGCACCGCTTCTAGGATCCTTTTCCTATTGCATTGAAATACACCAAAATTCAAGACTTTTGGGTCGAGGATTTTACATCCAAGACTCGCACTGCTTTAGGATCCTTTTCCTATTGCACCTGAAATACATCAAAACTCAAAACTCTTGAGGTCGAGGATTTTACATCCAAGACTGCACTGCTTTAGGATCCTTTTCCTATTGCACTGAAATACATCAAAATTCAAAACTTTTGAGTCGAGGATTTTACATCCAAGACTGCATTGCTTTAGGATTCTCTTCCTATTGCACTGAAATACATCAAAATTCAAAACTTTTGAGGTCGAGGATTTTACATCCAAGCACCTTGCTGCTTTAGGATCCTTTTCCTATCGCCTTCGAAACACATCAAAATTCAAAACTTTTGGGTCAAGGATTTTACATCCAAGGCTAGCATTGCTTTAGGATCCTTTTCCTATCAGCATCGAAATACATCAAAACTCAAAACTTTTGAGTCGAGGATTTTACATCCAAGACTATGCTCGCTTTAGGATTCTCTTCCTATCGCACTGAAATACATCAAAATTCAAACTTTTGAGTCGAGGATTTTACATCCAAGACTGCACTGCTTTAGGATTCTCTTCCTATTGCACTGAAATACATCAAAATTCAAACTTTTGAGTCGAGGATTTTACATCCAAGACTGCACTGCTTTAGGATTCTCTTCCTATCGCCCGAAATACATCAAAATTCAAACCTTTTGGGTCGAGGATTTTACATCCAAGACTGCATTGCTTTAGGATTCTCTTCCTATCGCATCGAAATACATCAAAATTCAAGCTTTTGAGTCGAGGATTTTACATCCAAGATCGCACTGCTTAGGATTCTCTTCCTATCGCACTCTGAAATACATCAAAATTCAAACTTTTGGGTCGAGGATTTTACATCCAAGACTCGCATTGCTTTAGGATTCTCTTCCTATTGCACCTGAAATACATCAAAATTCAAACTTTTGAGTCGAGGATTTTACATCCAAGACCTGCACTGCTTTAGGATTCTCTTCCTATCGACCTGAAATACATCAAAATTCAAACTTTTGAGTCGAGGATTTTACATCCAAGATCGCACTCGCTTTAGGATTCTCTTCCTATTGCACTGAAATACATCAAAATTTAACCTTTGGGTCGAGGATTTTACATCCGAGACTGCATTGCTTTAGGATCTTTTCCCTATCGCAATGAAATACATTACATCAAAATCAAACTCTTGAGGTTAAGGATTTTACATCCAACACCGCTTTGCTGCGAGATCTCTTCTCATTGCAACGATTCAATCTAATCAATTCAATTTTCTTTCGAGGTTGAAGATGTTACATCTAAAACTTCAGAATTCCAATTTTCATTTCAAATCAAATCCCTCAAATTAATTTTGAAGAAACTTCAATCTAAATTGAAACTCCAAACTAAAATTTAAACTCACACATCAAAACATAAATTGAAACAAAATAAAATCTAAATCAAAATTCCCTCAGATCATGTGATTTGGGATTTACCTCCTTTTCCTTTCCCCAGCGAGAGTTCGAGAATCTCCGGTTCCGGAGATATACTTGACACTCCCCAGCGAAACTCTTCACTTCGTCCTAAGTTCGTCACTTGGACATCCGTGTTGGTTTTGTTGATCGCTTCGGTCAACACCGATACGCGCGGTGTGCTCCGTCGGCTCACCACACCTATTGGGGGTCCATTTGTTGACCTCATTTTTGATGAGGTCTTCCTTTTCTTCTTTTTAGTGCTTAGGATCTAGCCTTAGGCTTTTCCTTTGACTATCTTAGAGGACTAGAATTGGGACCCGCCTTTTAGAAATTCAAACCACTTCTAAACTCCCTGCAAACTCCACAAACTCGACCATAGACCCCTAATCACCTAGAGGGTTGAAATCAAATGTGGAAGTTTAAAGGATGAGTTCCTATAGGACTCTTTGGCCTTAGGACTACCCACAGGTGGTCCAGTCGATGAAGGGCCGACTTACACACACATTACACTTATACACTACACTTACACACTACATTTCCACACACTTCCTAAAACCACACCCATACCCAACTTGACCTCCTGACTCGTATGGGTGATTCACATGGATGGTCCTTAACCCCTAAGCCCTTGGGCGAGAGGGTTAGGAACAACATGAGTGAATGCCTCGAATGAGTCCTTTCATGGCTCATATGGGCTTGAAATGGCTTCATGGCTCAACCAAAATGATTTCTTTCCACCTAAATTCACCCAATCTTCAATTTCCCAAATTTTCAATTTTTGACCCCGGGACCCTACACCTACTAAACTACCCAAAACCTCGAAATTACCCAAATTTTTGCAAAATCTCCAAATTACCTAAAATCTTCCAAAATCAATCCCAAACACCTCCACATCACTCAAATTGATCATCCATACCCAAAAATGCCAAAAATTCCAAGAAAACCCCCAATACCCTCCAAATACCCAAAATACCCTTCTTGGCCTAAAAATCCAAAAATTCAGAAAATTCCCAGAAAATTCCAGAAAATCCCAAATATTCCCAATTTCATTTTGTCCAACTACACCATGGGCCAATTTTGTCAATTTACCCTACTTTTGTCAAAACCCCCAAATTGACCCATTTTAACCCAAAGTGGACCCAATGTCAAACCAAACATACCCAATTGACCCCAATCTTGGTCCAATTCAATTCTAAACTTCAATTCAACATTCCCAATACCAATTTAGACCAAATCCAAGTCCAATTTGATTGACATTTGGATCCAATTTCACTTTGGGCCTTAAAGCCCAAATTTGGACCCATGACCCAAACTTAACCCAAACTCACCCAATTCAACTCCAATTAACCCCAAATCTTTTCTAAAACTTCCTTAACATCCTCATAAACAAAACACTAACATGATTTGCCCAAGATTTTGACCCAAACCCCACTCAAATTCAACCCAAAATCAAAAAGCCCAATTTTGACCTAAACCCAAATCTAACCCAAATAGGCCCAAACCCCAAAATTAAAACCCAACCAGAGCCAAAACCTCTTTGAAACACTCCCATAAACATTTCTTAACATTTATTTTACATCAATTTCAACCCTAGCCCAACATTGGCCCAAGTTAGCCTAATTTGACCTACATTGGCCCATTTACCAAATAAACCCAAATTCAACCCAATTCAAACCCAAACCACCTTAAATCTATTTCAAATTATTCATGAAACATCCCTAAACCAAAACCAACAACTATTTGGCCCAAACTTCTACAAAAATTCCCATCCATGAACACATCCTTAAACTTAAAAGCCCACTTCCCTTAAACCTTCTTAAAAGCCCATTTCCTTCAAAATTCAAAAGCCCAAATCTACCCTAAAGCCCACATGACATCTCCATTTGTCATCCATTTAATTAAATCCATTACCTAAGTCCTAAAATCATCATTGAATTATTCCAAATGAAGCCTCATGCCAAATCACCCCTAAATACTAAAATTTTCCTTAAATCCATTTCCATGAAATTGACTTTACTTTTCCCAAGCCAAATGGAGCCATGGAGCCATGCATAAGCCATATGCAAGCCATGAGAGCCTCTTTACATGTCACCATGCCATTTTGGGCAAAAGGAGGAGGCTCTTTCCTTAATTCCTAAAGGTGATTAACCACTTCCATGTTTCCACTAAACCATGCTTAAGCCTAATTGTGCTTGGATGGTGACTTGACCCTATCGATTATGCCGAGCCAAATCACTTTTCCCTCAGCCAAAACCAGGCCTTGGGTGGTGCACCTAGCCCAAATGGGTGGGTTGACCCATTTAGGTTCAAATCTAGCCATGCCCCATTCCACTTTGGATCAAAGCCTTTACACATGTCCATGGCCGATTGATTGCACAAACCTCGAGCCACGACCCACTCGACCTTGAGGGTGACCCATGCCCGGCCGGCCGGCCACCGAGGCCGCCGGAAAACACCATGGCCGAAAGTTCACATGTGAGCCAACATTGAAATTCTCACTTGCTGAGCCGCCCCATCCCCAGGTGGCTACCATGGCCGATCTTCTCCTCACCGAGAGCAGTCGATCCCAAGCCCTAACTCCCCACAGGAGGCCTTCCGCCCCTCTCTATTTAAACCCCTCACCCTCTCGGCCAAAGGGGAGCCAAGCACAAACCCCGCCGAAACTACGCCAAAATTGTTCCAAACCCTTCACCATCCTTAGAGCGAGTTGATCCCCAGGTGTCGATTTGCCCTAATCCCCACCAACAGAGCCCAATTTCTCAGCCGAAATTCCACCCAAAACCAGGACACTTTGCCACGATGAGCCAATCCTCAAATCGACCGGTCCTACACCTTCACCGGACCAAGAGGAGAAGTTTCCCACCGAAAGCCCCATCTCCGAGGCCACCCAGCTTGCTCCGGCCTCCAAGCTTTGTGATCGAGCGTGGTCACTTTCATAGCTAGGCGATTCACTGGACCAGGAGACTTCATCCGGAGCTCGCGGGACCCGATCGAAGGTGCAACAACTCTCGGATCGAAGCCACACTTCTCCGAGCTAAGGTATGAGTTAACTATTCATCCCGAGCTTCCGGAGATTCTCCATTTCAAATGCCTTAGTTTCAATGTATGTTAGCCGTATAGATGTGTTCGTCTCTTCGAGACGAATCCATGTAGCATAAGAACATGAAAATCCATCGAGAATCGAGCGAGATCTTAGGGATTTAGTGTGGACGGCTCTCGGGTGAGAACACTTGGGGACGATGAACGGATGCCGTCCATTCAATACACGCGCGGACGAACGGCTCGGATGGCGTCGGACCGGGAGACGGTACGAGAACCGCGGGGCCCGGCCGCCGACTCGGATGGCGGCGTCGAATGGGAGCGCGACACGCGGCGTTTCGGAGGCTGCCGAGGTCGACGCGGCGCCGCGTGGATAAATAGAAAATTAGGGTATTTTTCATTTATTTAATTCCCTAAACTTCAAAAATTCATATCTCTGTGTAGAAAAATCACAAAAATAAAATAAAAATACCCTCTTGCTCGAGTGAACAGAGGAGAATAATGTGGAAAAGAAATCATTTAATTTAATTAAGTATTTTATTTTTTATGATTTATTTACTCTCTGCATACATTTAATTCTCCATGCATGTATACAATTCACCATGGCATGAGACCATAGGAGCTTTGAAGCCTCCGAACTTGGGAACATTCCCCGAATTTTCCAAGGTCGAGGCCATCTCTGCGAAAAGTTATTTATTTTTCAAATGCATGTTGCTGTTTTGAGTATTTTAATTCCAAAAATTAGCATGTTGTGAAATAAATTCTAGAAATATTTGGTGATGTTCCTTATGACCAGAGAACTCTAGGAAAAATAGGACTTGAGTTAATTCACTCGGATTAACCCTAATTGGCTTAAACACCTAAAATAGGTCTTTAATTAATTAGAGTTAACCAGGCATCAAATTGACTTGAAATCAATTCTCCACTGACCTTTAGGATCAGAGGAATCCACCATAAAAATTTGAAGTCAATTGGACTTGGTTAGCCCCACTAATTGGGTTGATTAAGCTCACTTAGCCATTTTAAACTTTAAAAATTCATAACTTTTAAAATATTTTTTTAAAATTCACCAAATTGGTTTTGGAGCCTCTCTGATATCAGGAGAACCCAAGAAAATTAAAATTTCAATTTTCTAAAAAAGTTGATTTTTAATAATATTTTAATATTTTTAATAATTAAAAAATAATAAAAATCACAAAAATAATAAAATTCACCAAAATGTCACATTTTGAATTTTAATCACTTAGGAACAAATCCCACATTTTTCCTAAGTCTATTTAGTGAGATATTAAATTTTAAAGCCCTAGGGTAATTTTAAAATTAAAAAAATGTATTTTCTAGCATTTTCACTAAAATAATTATTATAAATCATAGAAAAATCAGAAAATTGCAAAATTTGTTTCTCTGGTTTCCTTAATATCAGAGAGATTTTTGAAAAATATAAAATCCATTTTTCAACATTTATCTTATTTTTAAATTAATTAACACTCCAAAACTCAAAATAATTATAATAAAAATAATATAATTCAAAAAATCACCAAAATTGGTCCAAGTGCTTCTCTGGTCATTAGGAATGTCCCCTAATTTTCTTAAGGACAGAAACTTTTCCCTTGGTCATGTTATCAAATTTTCCTTGAAAATCTCTATTTTTCACCAAAAATAATTATATAAATAAATTAAATACAGAAAAATCACATTTTCTCCTCTCATGTCTTTATTGACATATGAGTAAAGTCACATAAAAATTTCAAGTTCATTTGAGTTCAATTTAGTGAGTTATGAAATTATTAAGCTTAAAGGGTAAAATGGTAATTAAAATCTTTAATCCTTAATTAAAACTTTAGGTTCAATAAAAAATCAACAAGTAAAATATTTGATCCTAATCTGATTTGGATGATTGAAATTTAAATAATTAAAGGGTAGAAACCCATTAAATAATTTTAAAATGATCAAACTTTAATTAAATAATAGATTAAATTTGGAAGAATAATAAAATCGGAGTTATTAAAATAAGGGATCTTTATTAGGAAGAGATTTATTCTTTAATTTAAAAAATCCCTAAATTAATTATATCAACTAATACTCAATTTTTAATTAAAATGATAACTCAAATTTAAAATATTAAAAGACTTAATTTCAATTAAAATTAAAAATAAAGTAAATTAAAGATAAATTAAAAATTAAATTAAATTAAATTTAATAATTAAATTAAATTAAATTAAACAATTAAATTAAGTTAATTAAAATCAAATTAAATTAAATAATTAAATTAAATTAAATAATTAAACAATTAAATTAAATTAATTAAAATTAAATTAAATTAAATCAAACAATTAAATTAAATTAAATTAAAATTAAATTAAATTAAATTAAACAATTAAATTAAATTAAATTAAATAATTAAAATTAAATTAAATTAAATTAAATAATTAAATTAAAGTTAAATCAAATCAAATTAATTAAACACCAAGTCAAATTAAATTGAATTATGTTAAACTAAATCAAAACTCAATTAAATTAAGTTAAATTAAATATAACATCACCTAAGACATAAAAGAAATTAAATATAAAACAACTTGAACACTATTCCAAATTTAAACTCTTTAACTTAGATCAAGTCATTTGAATACTAATTTACCCTTGAAAGCTTTGATTATTGTAACTCCTAAATGAAACATTAAATGGAGTGTTACTTTACTCATAGGATATTCAAATGTCCTAGTTCATCGAGCAAGTTAACAAGACTTGAAAACCTCGGACGATCGATTCATTTATATAATTAAATTCATTTGGACTTAAAATAATTCTAGAAATATTGAAAAGATGTTTAAGATCCTTCTTAAGCACTTCCTCAATATGATAGGATATTTTTAAGAACAATTGAATTTGATTATTCTTTGATGAAGAAAATCGTCCTTAAACCAAAACCCAAAGAACCTAGACGTCATAGGAGATGACTAGCTATAGGATTAGGAATTTGGTAGAAAACCATAACCTTTCCCTAGCTTTACCTAGGAACTTGTTTAAATATTCTAATTGTGTTTTAAGTGCAGCTTGGGATGACGGGAAGACCCTCCAGGTACGCTTTTATTTTATTGCAATTTACTTTCTTGCAATTTACTTTCTTGCAATTTACTTTCTTGCAATTTACTTTATTGCAAATGCATTTTACTTTTCTTGCATGATAAAACAACTGTTGCATGAAAACCCACACCTTTAGGATAGCTCCTAAAACCGAAACCAAAATTAAGTTAAAAGTCATTGCAAGATAAAATTCACCGCCACAACATTTCAAAAGATAAAACAACTCAAAATTTAATCACAAACAGAACACAAAACTACAATTGCAACTAAATTAAAACGTCCCGTTGGATGATCGGGAATACCTCGGATGATGTAACCTACGTGTTGCTAACGGGATTTCCCACGGTCTAAATGAAAGTGTGGAACTCATTCAGTTGAGTTTAGCAAATTCATCCGGACTAAGTGAATCCGATAAAAATAACGATGCCGAAGGATGGAACCGTGGGATCTTAACCGGTGTCGTTATAATCAACTTTAAGATTTGTTTTAAATAAAACATAAAAAACACTTGGAAATTAAGATTTTCTCTAAACCAAAACACTTTTCTCAACTCCCGATTTATGATTTCTAAAACTAAACCTCTGCAACAACAAGGAGCTCGGAGCATGGTGGGCGAGCATGACCATCGTCATCAAGCAAAACCCGAGTCTACTTCAACAAAACTTTCCTAGAATTAAAACAACCAAGCCATAGGACTTCGAGGTAGCTTGCATAGTGCAACATAAATCCTCGACTCTTCGTTAGGCATTTGCATTGCAAATTAAGCCCTAACCGGTCTTAGGATTCCGAGGTAGTCGTCCGATACGACAATAAACCCTCACATCTTCTAGTGCTATTTGTTTGATTTTATCATACAAATATAAGCCCTAATTAATCGAAATTGGCAAGATTGAAATATCAAATAAACATTAGGACTTTCCTAAATTCAAGACAAACAATAGGATAGTCGGGAAATTATCGAAGTTCACTTCGAATCGGTGATTTCTCCTACCTCTCTTCCTTTGGATTCACAAAACAAAATGTTCCAAAATTTGATCCATTCCCTATTGAAATTCCAAAATTCAATCTTCGAAAACCTTAAACTTTGAAATTCTTGAGAGCAGAATCATTGATTATTATCGAGAGTTTTCTTAGGTGATTCCCGTCACTTAAGATGTAATTAACTATAGGGGCTTGCCCTTATAGGGAATTTTAAAGAACCTGAGTAATATAAACCTCGTTTAATGTTTTCATATTAAGCGGGGAAACTTGTCGGCTTATAAAATTGGTTCGCGGACCAAACGGATGTCACAAATCTTCTAGTTTATTTAATCGAGCCCCACCATCGAGCGGTGTGTCTATCCTTAGGGATAGATACACGGTTTGTGGTGTGGTATTCGTTTATATAAACTATTTGGGATGTGAGATCAGCTTGATTTCATATCTTAAAATTTTTCAAACTTAAAATTATTTTCAAAATCAAATACTACTTTTCAATTTATTTATTTAAACTAAATTAAAAATTTGCCGACAACTTCTGTTAGGCGACCACTTTTCAAAATAAAACACACAACCTAAAAATATGCCGACATGCTTTAGGATTTTTTTTTTCCTTTTGCACTGAAATACATCAAATTCAAACTTTTGGGTCGAGGATTTTACATCCAAGATCGCACTCGCTTTAGGATTTTTTTTTCCTATCGCACTTAAATACATCAAATTCAACCTTTTGGGTCGAGGATTTTACATCCAAGATCGCACTCGCTTTAGGATTTTTTTTCCTATCGCACCGAAATACATCAAATTCAACCTTTTGGGTCGAGGATTTTACATCCAAGATCTGCACTTGCTTTAGGATTCTTTTCCTATCGCACTGAAATACATCAAATTCAACCTTTTGGGTCGAGGATTTTACATCCAAAACTCGCATCGCTTTAAGATTCTTTTCCTATCTGCACTGAAATACATCAAATTCAAACTTTTGGGTCAAGGATTTTACATCCAAGACTCGCATCGCTTTAGGATTCTTTCCCTATTGCACTGAAATACATCAAATCAAATTCCCGGGTTAAGGATTTTACATCCGAGACTGCATTACTTTAGGATCATTTCCCTATCGCAATGAAATACATCAAAATCAAACTCTTGAGGTTAAGGATTTTACGTCCAATACCGCATTACTCTGAGATCTATTCTCATTGCAACGATTCAATCTAATCAATTCAATTTTCTTTCGAGGTTGGAGATGTTACATCTAAAACCTCAGAATTCCAATTCTCATTTCAAATCAAATCCCTTCAAATTAATCTTGACAAACTTCAATCTAAATTGAAATTCCAAATTGAAATCTAAACTCACACATCAAAACTTAAATTGAAATAAAATAAAATCTAAATTGAAATTTTCCCAGATCATGTGATTTGGAATTCACTTCCTTTTCCTTTCCCCAGCGAGAGTTCAGGAATCTCCAGTTTCAGAGATATGCTTGACACCCCCCAGCGGAAACTCCTCTATTTCATCCTAAGTTTGTTACTTGGATGTTTGTGTTGGTTTTGTTGATCGCTTCGGTCAACACCAATATGCGTGGTGTGCTCCGTTAGCTCACCACACCTATTGGGGGTCCATTTGTTGACCTCATTTTTGATGAGGTCTTCTCTTCTTCTTTTAGTGCTTAGGATCTAGCCTTAGGCTTTTCCTTTCGACTATCTTAGAGGACTAGAATCGGGACCCACCTTTTAGAAATTCAAACCACTTCTTAACTCCCCGCAAACTCTACAAACTTGACTGTAGACCCCTAATCACCTAGAGGGTTGAAATCAAATGTGGAAGTTTAAAGGATGAGTTCCTATGGGACTCTTTGGCCTTAGGACTGCCCTCAGGTGGCCTGTTCTGGTGAAGGGGCTGACTTACACATGCACTTACACATACACTACACTTTCACACACTTCCTAAAACCACACCCATACCTAACTTGACCTCCTGACTCATGTAGGTGATTCACATGGATGGTCCTTAACCCCTAAGCCCTTGCGCAAGAGGGTTAGGAACAACATAGTGAATGCCTCAAATGAGTCCCTTCATGGCTCATGTGGGCTTGAAATGGCTTCATGGCTCAACCAAAATGATTTCATTCCACTTAAATTCACCCAATCTTCAATTTCCCAAATTTTCAATTTTGACCCCGGACCCTACACCCGCTAAGCTTACCCAAAACCCTTGAAATTACCCAAATTTCTCAAAGATTTCCAAATTACCCAAAATTTTCCAAAATCAATACCAAACATCTCCACATCACTTAAATTGATCATCCATACCCAAAAATACCAAAAATTCCAAAAATACCTCCCAATACCCTCCAAATACCCAAAATACCCTTCTTGGCCCAAAAATAAAAAAAAATCAGAAAATTCCCAGAAAATTCCAGAAAATCCCAAATATTCCTAATTTCATTTTGTCCAACTACACCATGGGCCAATTTTGTCAATTTACCCTACTTTTGTCAAAACCCCCAATTTGACCCATTTTAACCTAAAGTAAACCCAATGTCAAACCAAACCTACCAAATTGACCCCAATTTTGGTCCAATTCAATTCTAAACTTCAAATCAATATCCCAAATACCAATCTAGACCAAATCCAAGCACAATTTGATTGACATTTGGATCCAATCTCACTTTTGGCCTTAAAGCCCAATTTGGACCCATGACACTAAACCTAACCTAAACTCACCCAACTCAATTCCAATTAACCCCAAATCTTTTCTAAATCTTCCTTAACATTCCCACAAACAAAACACTAACATGATTTGCCCAAAATTTAGACCCAAACCCCACTCAAACTCAACCCAAGGCTAAAAGGCCCATTTTTGAACTAAACCCAAACCTAACCCAAATGAGCCCAAACCCCAAAATCAAAGCCCAACCAAAGTCAAAACCTCTTTGAAACACTCCCATAAATATTTCTCAACATTGATTTTATATCAATTTCAACTCTAGCCCAACATTGGCCCAACTTGGCCCACTTGGACCTATATTGGCCCATTCACCAAAAGAGCTCAAATTCAACCCAATTCAAATCCAAATCACCCCCAATTTGCTTCAAGTCACTCATGACACATCCATGAGCTAAACCCAACAATTATTTGGCCCAACCTCTTTACAAAATTCCCATCCATAAATTCATTTTCAAAACTTAAAAGGCCAATTCCTTAAACCATTTTAAAAGCCCACTTCCACCAAATCCAAAACCCCAAAAAATTCTTCCAAAGCCCATATGACATTTCCCCTCATCATATTTTCAATTAAAATCATCCCTAAGTCCTAAACCAATCATCAAATAATTCTAAATGAAGCTTCATCCAAATTTCCACCAAATTATCCAAAATCCTTAAAATCCTTTTTATGAAATCGACCAAACCTTTTCCCAAGCCAAATGGAGCCATGGAGCCATGCACAAGCCATATGCAAGCCATGAGAGCCTCTTTACATGTCACCATGCCATTTTGGGCAAAAGGAGGAGGCTCTTTCCTTAATTCCTAAAGGTGATTAACCACTTCCATGATTCCACTAAACCATGCTTAAGCCTAATCGTGCTTGGATGGTGACTTGACCCTACCGATTATGCCGAGCCAAATCACTTTTCCCTCGACCAAAACCAGGCCTCGGGTGGTGCACCTAGCCCAAATGGGTGGGTTGACCCATTTAGGTTCAAATTTAGCCATGCCCCCATTCCATCTAAATCAAACCCTTTACACATGGCATTTGCCAATCGCCTACACTAAACCCCAGCCCCGACCCACCCGACCAAGATGGTGACCATTGCTCGGCGGCCGGCCACTGTGCCGCCGGAAAATACCATGGCCGAGAGCTCACATGTGAGCCAACATTGAAATTCTCACTTGCCGAGCCGCCCCATGCCTAGTGGTCACCATGGCCGATCTTCTCCTCACCGGAGCAGCTCGATCCCAAGCCCTAACTCCCCCAGGAGGCCTTCCGCCCTCTCCTATTTAAACTCCACCCCTCTCGGCCATGAGAGGAGCTAAGCACAAACCTTGCCAAAACTCGCCAAAATTGTTCCGGACCCTTCTCCACTCTTAGAGCACTTGATCCCCAAGTGAAATCCCCTGCCATTTCTCCTCCGTAAGCTCAATTTCGAGTTGAAATTCCACCCAAAACCAGGACACTTCTCCACAGTGAGCCAATTCTCAAATTGATTGGCTCTACACCTTCACTGCACCAGGGAAGGTGTCCACCAGCAAAGCCCCATCTCCAGAGCCACCCAGTTGCTCCGACCCTCCAAGCTTTGTGATCGGGCTTGGTCGAAATCATATCCGGACAATTCACTGCGACCGGAGACTTCATCCGGAGCTCGCGGGATCCAATCGAAGGTGCAACAACTCTCGGATTGAAGCCACACTTCTCTCGAGCCAAGGTATGAGCTAATTCTTCATCCCGAGCTTCTGGAGAATCTCTATTTCAAATGCCTTAGTTTCAATGCATGTTAACCGTATAGATGTGTTCGTCTCTTCAAGACGAATCCATGAGTATAAGAACATAAAAATCCATCGAGAATCGAGTGAGATCTTAGGGATTTAGTGTGGACGGCTCTCGGGTGAGAACACTCGGGGACGATGAACGGATGCCGTCCATTCAATACACGCGCGGACGAACGGCTCGGATGGCGTCGGACCGAGAAACGGTGCGAGAACCGCGGGGCCCGGGCCGCCGACTCGAGTGGCGGCGTCGAATGGGAGCGCGCCGCGCGGCCTTTCGGAGCCGCCGAGGATGCGCCGGCGCCGCGTGGATAAATAGAAAATTAGGGTATTTTCTTATTTATTTAATTCCCTAAACTTCAAAAATTCATATCTCTGTGTAGGAAAATCATAAAAATAAAATAAAAATACCCTCTTGCTCAGTGAACAAAGGAGAATAATGTGGAAAAGAAATCATTTAATTTCATTAAGTATTTTATTTTTTATAATTTATTTACTCTCTGCATTATTTTAATTCTCCATGCATGCATACAATTCACCATGGCATGAGACCATAGGGCTTTGAAGCCTCCGAATTCGGGAACATTCCCCGAATTTTCCAAAGTCGAGGCCATCCCTATAAAAAGTTATTGATTTTTCAAGTTCGAGTTATTGTTTTGAATATTTTAATTCCAATAAATAGCATGTTGTGAAATAAATTCTAGAAAAATTTGGTGATGTTGCTTATGACCAGAGAACCCTAGGAAAAATAGGTTTTGACTTAGTTCATTTAAAGCAACCCTAATCGGCTTAAACACCCAAAATAGGTCTTTAATTAATTAGAGTTAACCATGCATCAAATTGACTTGAAATCAATTCTCCACTCGACCTTTAGGATCAGAGGAATCCACCATAAAAATTTGAGGTCAATTGGACTTGGTTAGCCCCACTAATTGGGTTGATTAAGCCACTTAGCCATTTTGAACTTTAAAAATTCATAACTTTTAAAATACCTTTCAAAAATTCACCAAATTGGTTTTGGATCCTCTCTGATATCAGGGAAACCTAAGAAAATTAAAATTTCAATTTTCTAAAAAAGTTGATTTTTAATAATATTTTAATATTTTTAATAATTAAAAAAAATAATAAAAATCACAAAAATAATAAAATTCACCAAAATGTCACATTTTGAACTTTAATCACATAGGAATAAACCCTATATTTTTCCTAGGACTATTTGGTGAGATATTAAATTTTAAAGCTTTAGGATATTTTTAAAATTAAAAAATGTATTTTCTAGCATTTTCACTAAAATAATTATAATAAATCATAGAAAAATCAGAAAATTGCAAAATTTGTTTCTCTGGTTTCTTTGATATCAGAGAGAATTTTGAAAAATATAAAACTCATTTTTCAACATTTATTTTATTTTTAAATTAATTAACACTCCAAAACTTAAAATAATTATAATAAAAATAATATAATTCAAAAAATCACCAAAATTGGTCCAAGTGCTTCTCTGGTCATTAGTGAATGTCCCCTAATTTTCTTAAGGACAGAAACTTTCCCTTGGTCATGTTATCAAATTTTCCTTGAAAATCTCTATTTTCTACCAAAAATAATTATATAAATAAATTAAATACAGAAAAATCACATTTTCTCCTCTCATGTCTTTATTGACATATGAGTGAAGTTACATAAAAATTTCAAGTTCATTTGAGTTCAATTTAGTGAGTTATGAAATTATTAAGCTTAAAGGGTAAAATGGTAATTAAAATCTTTAATCCTTAATTAAAACTTTTAGGTTTAATAAAAAAATTAACAAGTAAAATATTTGATCCTAATCTGATTTGGATGATTGAAATTTAAATAATTAAAGGGTAGAAACCCATTAAACAATTTTAAAATGATTAAACTTTAATTAAATAATGGATTAAATTTGGAAGAATAACAAAATTGGAATTATTAAAATAGGGATATTATTAGGAAGAAATTTATTCTTTAATTTAAAAATCCCTAAATTAATTATCTCATTAATATTCAATTCTTAATGGACTTGGAAGAAACGTTGGAACGATTGGACGGAAAAGCCGGTCATCGATGTTGATTGGGAAGGAAACATTTCACAAGAAGAAGAAGAAATTGAAAAGTAGGCAATAATAAATCAAAAGAAACCCAGTTCAAGATCTCTCTCGAAGATGAAAGGAATGAAGAATACAAATCAATGTACGAGAAGATTAACCATTATGTACATACTATGACCACAGACCGAATCCGTGTAATAAGATCGAGGGTATGGTGGTCAAGGAAGTGCATGATGGTGGTATTAAACCGTCAAGTTTCTTGGTAGTGCTTCTTCTTCCAATGCGAAAAAGATGTACGATTTGAAGATGTTGCTTCATCTGAATTAATGAAATTACCTTTTGAGTGGTACTCTCCATGTTGAAATTTAATTCAACGTGGTGTCTTACCTCGACAATGGACGAAAGGTCAATCACGGCATTTTAGAAAAATTATGGAATAATGTCGAATTCGGCCTCCCAATTCAAAAGATGGTCTCCGAATTCGGCCACCGGTAGGGTCGATTGATGATACGGGATTTTTGCTTAGTTGTTACTTGCGAACCTAATATAGAGTGCTTGGAAGCTTCGGAAGATCTTTAGGATCTCGTCGGCGACGCTCCACGGAGGTCGAGGAAGAAATCGAATCTACGGTAGACGAGTTAACGGAAGTTAACTTAGGTACTAGCGAAGAGCCTAAGCCTACCTTTGTTAGCTCCTTACTCAATAAAGAAGACTCCGAGGAAATAATCAAGCTACTAATGGAATTCGGGAGGCAGGTTTTCTTGGAGCTACGACGAAATGAGAGGATTAGCTCGATCGCGATTCGCGAAGTTAGGAGTGGATCCCAACGCCATTCCGGTTAGACAAGCTCCGAGAAGAAAGGTACGTCTGGAAATTAAGCAACAAGTAATAGCTGAGATTAAGAAGCTAATAGACCGCTAAATTTTTCCGTGAAGAACAATACACGACTTGGTTAGCCAACATGGTGCAAATTTCGGAAAGAAGGATGGTGATTAGAATGCGTGGATTTCGAAGATTTGAATAAAGCATGTCCAAAGGATGAATTCCTACCAATCCGGACTGGAAGTGATCGACATTGCTTCAACACATGAAATCTTCTCTTTCATCGATGTGTTGACCTCATTTTTGATGAGGTCATCTCTTCTTCTTTTTAGTACTTAGGATCTAGCCTTAGGCTTTTCCTTTGGTATCTTAGAGGATTAGAATTAGGACCCACCACTTAGAAGTTCAAACCACTTCTTAACTCCCTGCAAACTCCACAAACTTGACTGTGAACCCCTAATCACCTAGAGGGTTGAAATCGAATGTGGAAGTTTAAAGGATGAGTTCATATAGGACTCTTTGGCCTTAGAATGCCTGCAGGTGCTTTGGTACGAGTGAAGGGCGACTTACACACACTACACCTATACACTACACTTTCACACACATCCTAAAAAACACACCCATACCTAACTTGACCTCTGACTCATAAAGGTGATCCACATGGATGGTCCTTAACCCCCAAGCCCTTCGTGAAGGTTAGGAACAGCATAGTGGATGCCTCGAAATGAGTCCCTTCATGGCTCATGTGGGCTTGATGTGGCTTCATGGCTCAGCAAAATGATTTCATTCCACTTATATTCACTCAATCTTCAATTTTCCAAATTTTCAATTTTTTGACCCCAGGACCTTACACACAACCTAGCCTTCACAGAAACCCTTGAAATCACGGAAACTTTTCAAAATTTCCAAATCACCCAAAATTCCCCAAAAGCAATCCCAAACATTCCCACATTACTCAAATTGATCATCCATGCCTAAAAAATACCAAAAATTCCAAAAATACCTCCCAATACCCTCCGAATACCCAAAATACCCCTCTTGACCTAAAAATCCAAAAATTAGGAAAATTCCCGGAAAATTCAAGAAAATCCCAAATATTCCCAATTTTATTTTGTTCAACTATAACATGGGCCAATTTTGTCAATTTACTAACTTTTGTCAAAATCACCAATTTAACCCATTTTAACCCAAAGTGAACCCAGTGTCAGCCAAACACACGATTGACCCAAGTTACAGGGTCAATTCAATTCTAAACTTCAATTCAACATTCCCAACACCAATCTAGACTAAATCCAAGTCCAATTTGATTGACATTTGAATCCAATTTCACTTTTAGCTAAAGCCCAATTTGGACCACTGTTGAGCCTAATCCAAACTCACCCAATTCAACTCAATTAACCCCAAATCTTTTTCCAAACCTCCCTTAACATCCCTAAAAACAAAACCTTAACATGATTTTCCCAAAATTTAGACCCAAACCCCACTCAAATTCAACCCAAAGCTAAAGGCCCAATTTTGACCTAAACCCAGAGCCTAACCCAAATAAGCCCCGAAACCCCGAAATCAAAGAAACCCAACCGGCAACTTCTTTGAAACACTCCCATAAACATTTCCAAGCATTTATTTTACATCAATTTCAACCCTAGCCCAACATTGGCCCAAGTTAACCCAATTGACCTATATTAGCCCATTCACAAGGAAAGCCCCAATTGACAATTCAAACCCAAATCACTCTAACTTGCTTCGAATCCACTCATGACACATCCATTAAGCTGAACCAAACATTTGTTTGGCCCAATCCTTAACAAAATTCCCATCCATAAATTTATTTTTAAACCAAAATCATTTCTTAAACCTTCCTAAAAGCCCAAATTTCATGCTAAAGCCCATATGACAAATTCTTCTCATCATACCCTTAATTAAAATCGATCCCTAAGTTTCAAAAACTCATCATGAAGCCATTCCAAATTAAGCCCCATACAAATTCCCATCAAAATGCAAAATTTTCTTAAATCCATTTCCATGAAATTGACTTAACTTTTCCCAAGCAAAGATGAGCCATGAAGCCATGCATGAGCCATATGGAAACCATGAAACCTCTTTACATGTCACCATTGCCATTTTGGGCAAAAGGAGGAGACTCTTTCCTTAATTCCTAAAGGTGATTAACCACTCCATGATTCCCCTTAACCATGCTTATGCCTAATTGTGCTTGGATGGTGACTTGACCCTACTGATTATGCTGAGCCAAATCACATTCTCTTGACCTAAACTAAGCCTTGGGTGGTACTTTTTGTGAAAAGGATGGGTGACCAATTTAAACCAAAATGAGCCTTCTCTCATACCATTCTAATCAAGCCTTTTACATGGCATTTGCCAATTGCCTGCACTAAACCCCAGCCCTGACCCACCCTGAACAAGATGGTGACCAGTGCTTGGCCGGCCGGCCGCGAGGTCGCGAGAGAAAACACCATGGCGAAGACCTTAGGAGGAGCCAAACTTTGGAATTCCACCTTGTTGAGTGCCCCATGCCCAATGGCCACCCATGGCCTATTCTTCCCATGCCCAGGCAGCTGATCCCAACCCTTGGCCATCCCTGTGAGGCTCTTGACCATACATTTAAACCCAAGCCCCCTACATGACCATGGAGGAGAGTTGCACAAACCTTGCCAAAACTGCGCAAAATTGTTCCAAACCCCTACTCCATACTTAGAGCGATTTGATCCCGAGTGTCAATTTTGCCTAATCCACCAACAAATCCAATTTCTCAACTGAAATTTCACCCAAAACAGGACACTTTGCCACGGTGAGCCCGATCACCAGGTGTTGGTTCTGCAGCATCCTTTGGACGAGAGGAGAAGTTTCCCCTTGAAAGCCCCATCTCGAGGCCACCCAGTTGTTCCGGCCTCCAAGCTTTGTGATCGGCTGTGGTCACTTTCATAGCTGAGCAATTCACAAAACCGGGAGACTTCATGCGGGACTTGCGGGATCCCGATGAAAGGTGACAACCCTCGGATGAAGCCACACTTCTGCGAGCAAGATGTGTTCGTCTCTTCAAGACGAATCCATAGAGCACAAGAACAAGAAAATAGGTTAAGTATTGAGTGAGATATTAGGGATTTAGTGTGAATGGTCACTCGGGCTAGGAGGCTTGGGGACGATGAACGGTGTCGCGCCGGATGAGGAGACGGGAGCCGATACGGCGGGCCCACAGGCCGAGTCGATGGCGGCGTCGAATCGAGAGCGCCACGCGACGTTTCGGGCTGCCGAGATTGACGCGAGCGCCGCGTGGATAAATAGAGAATTAGGGTATTTTCTTATTTATTTAATTCCCCTAAACTTCAAAAAATGCTTAACTTTGTGTAGAAAAATTAAAAAAATAAAATAAAAATACCCTCTTGCTCGGTGAACAAAGGAGAATAATGTGGAAAAGAAATCATTTAATTTCATCAAGTATTTTATTTTTAATGATTTATTTACCCTCTTTGCATTGTTTTAATTCTCATGCATATAAGGAAATTCACCATGGCATGAGGCAATAGGGCTTTTTAAGCCTGCGAATTTTGGAACATTCTGAATTTTCCAAAGTCGAGCTCATCCTATGAGAAGTTATTGATTTTTTCAAATTCATGTTGCTGTTTTGAGCATTTAAATTCAATAATTAGCATGTTGTGAAATAAATTCTAGGAAAATTTGGTGGTGGTTCTTATGACCGAGAGGACCCTAGGAAAAATAGGTTTTGAATTAGTTCATTTAAAAATAACCCTAATTGGCTTAAACACCCAAAATATCTCCTTAATTAATTAGAGCTAATCATACATCAAATTGACTTGAAATCAATTCTCCACTTACCTTTAGGATCGAGAGGAACCCACAATAAAAATTTGAAGTTAATTGGACTTGGTTAGCCCTATTTAAATGGGTTGGTTAGGCCATTTAGTCAATTTGAACTTTAAAAATTCATAACTTTCAAAATACTTTTCAAAAATTCACCAAATTAGTTTGGAGCCTCTCGATATCGGGGGAATTTAAGAAAATTAAAATTTCAATTTCTTAAAAAGTTGATTTTTTGGTATTATTTTAATATTTTAATAATTAAAAAAATAATAAAAATCACAAAAGTAATAAAATTCACCAAAATGTCACATTTTTGAATTTTAATCACTTAGGAGCAAAACCCCATATTTTTCTTAGGTCTATTTGGTGAGATATTAAATTTTAAAGCCCTAAGGTAATTTTAAAATTAGAAAATATATTTTTTGGGCATTTCCACTAAAATAATTCTAATAAATCAAAGAAAAATCAGAAAATTATAAAAATTGATTCACTGATTTCCTTGATATCAGAGAGATTTTTGAAAAATATAAAATTCATTTTTTAACCTTTATTTTATTTTTAAATTAATTAATACTCCAAAACTTAAAATAATCATAATAAAAATAATTTAATTCAAAAAATCACCAAAATTGGTCCAAGTGGTCCTCTGGTTATTAGGAATGTCCCATAATTTTCTTAAGGACAGAAACGTTCCCTTGGTCATATTATTAAATTTTCCTTGGAAATCTCTATTTTCCACCAAAAATAATTACATAAATAAATTAAATACAGAAAAATCACATTTTCTCCTCTCATGACTTTATTGATATATGAGTGAAGTCACATAAAAATTTCCAAGTTCATTTAAGCTCAATTTAGTGAGTTATGAAATTATTAAGCTTGAAGGAGCAAAGTGGTAATTAAAATTTTAACCCTTAATTAAAACTTTAGGTTTAATAAAATTAAAGTAAAATATTTGATCTTAATCTGATTTGGATGATTGAAATTTAAATAATTAAAGGAGGTAGAAACCTATTAAATAATTTAAAAATAATTAAAATAAACCTTAATTAAATAATTGATTAAATTTGGAAGAATAATAAAATTGGAATTATTAAAATGGGGATATTATTAGGGAAGAGATTTGTTCTTTAATTTAAGAATCCTAAATTAATCATCTCAATAATATTTAATTCCTAATTAAAATGATAATTCAAATTTAAGATTTAAAATGTTAAAAGACTTAATCATTAAATTAAATTAAAGTTAAATTATTTAAATTAAACTCTTTTAAAATTTCAATTAAATTAAAATTAAAAATAAAATTAAATTAAAATTTGAAATTAAATTAAATTAAACAAATTAAATTAAATTAAATTAAATTAAATTAAATTAAATTAAAATAAATTGAATTAAATTAAATTAAATTAAAATTGAAGCTAAACCAAATCAAATTAAATTAAAGTTAAATTAAATTGAATTAAAAAAAAACATCTAGACATAAATAAATTCGAAATAAAGCAACTTGAACACTATTCCAAATTTAAATGTTATTTGAGATTCATTAAATCACAAACCATTTGAACACCAATTTGCCCTCGAAAACTTTTATTTGTCATAACTCTAAACGGAACGTCGAATGATGTTACTTCATATAGGATATTCGAATGTCACAGTTCGGCTGAAACGAATGTAGCTTGAATTAGGACGATTAATTAAATTTGTATGATTAAATTCATTTGGACTTAAAATAATTCTAGCAATATTGAAAAGATGTTTAAGATTCTTCTTAAGCACTTCCTCAATATGGCCAGGATGTTATAAGAACAACTAAACTTAATTATTCTTTGATGAAGAAAATCGTCTCAGAGCTAAAACACGAACCTAGACGTCATAGGAAATAGTCGTATAGGATTAAGAACTTGGTAGAAAAACATAACCCTTCCCTTAGCTTTGCCTAGGAACTTGCTTAAATATTCTAAATTGTGTTTAAGTGTGGCTTGGGATGACGGGAAGACCCTCCGGGTACGCTTTTATTTTGTGCAATTACTTTATTGCAATTTGTTTAATCGCATCGCACGCACTTTTCTTGCATGATAAACAAGCATTCCGCAGAAACCCACACCTTTAGGATAGACCCTAAAAACCGAAACCAAAACTAAATTAAAAGTCATTACAAGATAAAATTCACGCAAACATTTCAAAATATAAAACAACTCGAAAAGAAATTTAATCCTGAAAACCGAACACAAAGCTGATTACAACTAAATTAAAATGTCTTGTTGGATGATCGGGAATACCTCGAATGATGTAACCTACATGTTGCTAACGGGATTTTACAGTCTAAATGAAAGTGTGGAACTCATTCATTCGAGTTTAGCAAATTCATACGGTAAGTGGTGCGATAAAAATAACGATGCCGGAAGGATGGAACCGTGGGATCTGTCACTTAGGGTGTTGTTATGATCAACTTTAAGATTTGTTTTAAATAAAACATAAAAAACACTTGGAAATTAAGGAAATCTCTACAAACGAAAACACTTTTCTCATCTCCTGATTTATGACTTCTATAACTAAACCTATGTAATGACAAGGAGCTTGAAGCATGGTGGGCGACACGGCCATCGTCATCGGCAAAACACAAAGTGCTTCAGCAAAACTTTCTTAGAATTAAATAACTAAGCCATAGGATTTCGAGGTAGTTTGCTAGTGCAACATAAATCCTCGGCTCTTCGTTAAGCATTTGCATGATCATGTCGTGTAAATTAAGCCACAACCGGTCTTATGACTACGAGGTAGTCGTTTGGTACGACATAAACCCTCATATCTTCAAGGCTATTTGTATGATTTTATCATACAAATATGAAATCTAATTAATTAAAATTGGCGGGGATGGAAACATTAAGTAAATTTCCAATTGAAACTGAACAGGATAGTGTGGGAAGTTGCCCGGGAATCTCTTCTTGGATCCCTCGGCTTCTCTACTTCTCTTCATTTGGACTCCTGAAAATAAATGTTCTAAATTTGACCTAATCCTTTTTGAAATTTCAAAAATCCAATCCTTTGAAAACCTTAAACTTTGAAATTCTTGAGAGCAAAACCCTTGATCATTATGAGAGTTTTCTTAAATTATTCACTTCATTTAAGAATGTAATTGTATAGGGGCTTGCCTTTATAGGGGAACTTTAGAGCCAATTAATATAAGCCTTACTTAATTCCTTTATTTTAAACGGGGAACTTGTCTGACACAAAATTGGTTAAATGAACCAAACGGATGTCACAAATTTTCTAGTTTATTTAATCGAGCCATCATCGAGCGGTGTGTCTATATGCAGGGATAGATGGGTTTGTAATCAGTCATCGTTATATAAACTATTTGGAATATCAGACAGTTTTGATTTATATCTTAAAATTTTCAAACTTAAAATTATTTTGAAATCGAATGCTTTCAAATTATATATATTTAAATTCAAATTTAAAATTCACCGACTATTTATTTGGCGGCCTTTGAAATACAACACTAAACCTAAAAAATAATGACAACTTAGCGGCTTCCGTGAGAAAAATTCCTCTCTCTCCATTTTTAATCGAATCGTTACGCTTTCAAAAATCGGTAATGCATCCATGTCCACAATGGATCGAAGCTACCTTCTTTAGTTGGAATACTATGTTCATTTCTACTTGACAGTATAGCCAACATTCTCTTGAATTTAGGAACCCTTTGTTGAACACCCCTAAATAGAGAGTTTCGAGATCCTTTTACCTCATTGCGAGGTGCGGTGAACCCCCGATAGGTGTTAGTTTAGGAGTGATCCTTCCGAGTCGAAGTCTTGCGCCAGACTTTCTTTTCCTTTCAACTACGAATCGGATTAAATGCCTTCTGCCTTTGGTGACCATTCTAAATAATGACCCTCTAATGAATGACTCTTTTAACAAATAACTCCTTCTCATATTACATGAACAAGAATGTGTTCGGACTCTTTCGATTCCTTTCTTTTCGTCTGATGAGAAGAAGCATAACATAGGACTTACAGTCAAATCTGCAGTGACCCAAAGTACAGATTTCTCTTACTTTGATGGTAGACTTCGGCCACATTTTACAAGGATGAGCTGCCCGACAATGGGATCATTCGTTTTGAATGATTTGAGAACACAAATGTCAAGATCACAACGTGCTGTACCATGTTGACAAACAAAGTATCGAAGTAGAGCCTTCCCAGTCAAGTTCAACCTTAAGTCGACTCGAAGTTACTCCATAAAGATTTGGCCAGAGAATGTTTCTTTGTCAGGAAAGGTATTTCTTCTTGTTGATGCAGTGTCTACTTTACCGGCTTTGCACAATTAAAGGAAAATCCGAGCTATGGTGAACCTGTTACGTGGAGGGTACGAACCTTCTGTGAAACCTTACGTTTTTGAAATCGGGTCCGGCACGAGAATTCCATCTTAACGCGGACCAAAAGAACAAGCAGTATACACCTTGTTTTAGGATCAAATTGAATTTAATTTAATTTAATTCAACTTATTTTAATTTGTTTAATTTAATTTAATTTAATTTAATTTAATTTATTTAATTTAATTTAAATAATGCCGACGGGATGGATCATCGAGAAACAGCCGGATAAAGATGGCATCGGAAGACGAAAAGCTCACGGCATTCGAACTCGATCGGAATATCTTTGCTACACGGTGATGCCTTTCGGGTTAAAGAACGCGGGGAGCAACATGCCAAGAAGCGATGGCAAGTTTTTATAGTCTCATTCACAACCAAGTCAAGTGCCCACGTGGATGATGGCAGTCATCGAAAACAAGCGGAGAATCACCTGTATGATTTGATAATTGTTTTCGAAAGCGACTAAGACAATTTAACCTTAAGATGAATCCTTGAAATGCGCCTTCGGCGTCACCTCCCGGGAAATTCTTAAGATTTGTTGTACGTGCCCATCGCGGGATTGAAATCGATCCGGAAAAGATTAAAAGGCTATTTTAGAAATGCCTCCTCCCAAAACATTGAAACAACTACGATCCTTTCAAGGGGAAATTGGCATATCTTCGACGCTTTATCTCGAACTTGTCGGGTAGGTGTCAACCCTTTTGACATTAGTTAAAAAGGACGCCAAATTCGTTTGGGATGAGAAATGTCGGCGGGCTTTCGAGGACGTTAGCTATATTTAATGACACCTCTGTCTTAGCGGCCCCGAGTCTCGGGTAGGCGTGATACTTTATACCGTGGCTTTAGACGATTCTCTTCGAGCCACCGCTGGCCCAAGTCAATGACGAGGAAAAGAAAATGCTCTCTACTACCTAAGTATTCGTCTAATCCCGACGAAGTAAGTATCCTCCTTTTGAGAAGCATTGTTTGGCCTGATCTTTGCCGCTCGGGAAGCTCAGGCATTGTGCTTTCTCATAAGGTCAGCCTTATTTAAGTGTTAATCCGTTGCATTGCTGATGACCGACCAACGCTTTTGGCGGACTTGCCGGTGGTCGGTGATGTTTGTGCAATTCGACATAACTTTGCGTTCCTCTTCACGCCATAAAGGGACAAGTCCTAGCAGACTTCCTCGCAGCACACCCTTTGCCGGCGGATTCGCCTCTCGATGATGATTTGCACATTGAGTAGATAATGAACCTAGAAGACACGATGATCGACGTTGGGAACTATGCGCCGACGGTGCATCCTCGGCACGGAAAAAGAACGAAGAATCGCAAATGATAGTGTCTGGTAAGGCGGGAATCGAGACTAATCTTTATAACACCAGGGCGGGGGATATTAGAGCTCTCCTGCCACTTAACAGAGCTTGTATACAAACAAAAGGCGAATATGAAGCTTTTATAATCGGATTCGAATTTAACCATTCGGACGGGAATAACGAGACATCGATATCTACGGAGATTCTCGGTTGATCATTCGGCGAATTCGTCGAACGGTACAAAATTTTAAAGCCAAGACTCGAGAAGTACTTTCAATACACCAGCAGGAAATTATCGGAACAAATTCCAAACATAACAA
Source organism: Papilionanthe hookeriana x Papilionanthe teres (assembly GCA_022702705.1). NCBI lineage: Eukaryota > Viridiplantae > Streptophyta > Magnoliopsida > Asparagales > Orchidaceae > Papilionanthe > Papilionanthe hookeriana x Papilionanthe teres. The sequence goes on from CM040428.1 coordinate 147,146,719, forward strand.
ATCTACACATGATTCCCCGAGAAAAGAAAATGCTCTCGCCGATGCGTAGCCCGCCTTGTAAAGAAATTTGCACACTTCGGGGATGAGTCGGTTGAAGTGTCGGTTCAAGGACGACGAGGTCATGCTGACTCGACATGGATGCAATACACAAGTCGAAGAGCGAAGAAACAATTGCGGCGGTGAAAGAAAATGCGAAGATTTGCGGTAGCCATTAATGAACTACTTGCGGACGGAAGCCTACCGGACGATAAGTCGATGGCCCATCAAATCGAAAAGAACTCGTCTTACGCATTAATAAACAATCGTTATACGGAGAGGTCTTTTGATCGGATGTGGCTAAGATGCTGAGCGGAGCGGGCTCGTAAATCGTTAAAGAAGTACATTAGGGACTTTGTGGCACTCATCGATCGAGTCGAAAATGAAAATGAAGATTAAAGGCTAGGGTACTGCGGCCTCGATGATGTTCGTGTATGAAAGTGCCAAAAGTTGTCACCGGTGTCAAGTACACGGAGTTGTTCTGACCTCGAATGTGCTACATCGACAATCGCGTCGTGGGCACATTTGAGTGTTGGGGCACGGATATAGTGGGTACGATAGTACGGCAGCTAACGAGAGAACATCGCTTCATTCTTGTAGCTACGGACTACTTTTCTAAATGAGACGAGCTATACCACTCGGAAAGTGAAGGCACACCACGTCTTACGAGTTTTCGGCAAGGTTGTCTGTTTGGGGTACCGCGCGGGGATCATTTTCGGATAATGGGTACGCATTCAAAGTCTGAAGATCAACAATTTTGTCGAAGACACGGGATCGATTGGTGATACTCAACGATCTACTACCCAAAGTGAAACAGCTTGGCTTAGGCTTTTAATAAAACTCTCTTTCGAATTTTAAAGAAAACTTTGGAATGACAACAAAGAAATTGGCATGAGAAGTTGTTAGAAGCCTTATGAGCCTCTGAGGACGACTTTAGGACTCCTACTCGAGTCTACGCCTTACACTTTGGTGTACGGGTCAGCCATCTTACCTAGGGAAGTTCGGCTTCCGTCGCTACGAATCTGATTGTAGAAAAGATCACTACAATAGAAAAAGCCGGACTGTAGTAGAAGACTTGGAAAGCTTGGAAGGAAAAGACTTTAAAAGCTAGAATTTGGAAGCTGTATCAAGCTAAGATGATCCAGGGCCATGATAAATTAGTCCGTCCCGGGACATTGAGAAGTCGGTGACTTGGTTTTAGTTCTCAAGAAGACTATTCTTGCACATCGCAAGATAGGGAGTAGTTGAACCAACATGGGAAGGGCCGTTCGTGGTCGAGACGGTCTGCTCGGGAGGTTCACACCAGGCGAGTGAATTTCGGTGGAGAACGACCCATGCTTCTAAACAATGGACGGTATTTAAAGTATTGTGACTTCCGATGTTTCGAAGGGTGGCACTCTAAGTAGAATCTTATCCCTAGAAACATAGGTGAAGTAATCACTTTGAGGCTGAGTCGAACCCAAAACAAAATAAAATGGATGATAAAAAAAATCTCATCAACGAAAATGATAAAAGAAAACATGGGAAATCATAATAATAAAATGTCGATATTTCAATCAAATTCCAAATCCAATCTCGATCAAATTTCAAATTTGATCTTTCCAAATTTCAAATCAAATTTCAATCTTTCCAGATTCCAAATCTCAATCAAATCTCAAATTTGATCTTCCGCATTTCAAATCAAATCTACATCAAAATTAAACTTTGGGGTCGAGGATTTTACATCCGAGACCGCATTGCTTTAGGATTCTTTCCCTATCGCAATGAAATACATCGAAATTAAACTTTTGGGGTTGAGGATTTTACATCCGAGACCGCATTGCTTTAGGATTCTTTCCCTATCGCAATGAAATACATCGAAATTAAACTTTTGGGGTCGAGGATTTTACATCCGAGACCGCATTGCTTTAGGATTCTTTCCCTATCGCAATGAAATACATCGAAATTAAACTTTTGGGGTCGAGGATTTTACATCCGAGACCGCATCGTGCTTTAGGATTCTTTCCCTATCGCAATGAAATACATCGAAATTAAACTTTTGGGGTTAAGGATTTTACATCCGAGACTGCATTGCTTTAGGATTCCTTCCCTATCGCAATGAAATACATCAAAATTAAACTTTTGGGGTTGAGGATTTTACATCCAAGACTGCATTGCTTTAGGATTCCTTCCCTATCGCAATGAAATACATCGAAATTAAACTTTTGGGGTTGAGGATTTTACATCCAAGATCGCATTGCTTTAGGATTCTTTCCCTATCGCAATGAAATACATCGAAATTAAACTTTTGGGGTTGAGGATTTTACATCCGAGACCGCATCGCTTTAGGATTCTTTCCCTATCGCAATGAAATACATCGAAATTAAACTTTTGGGGTTGAGGATTTTACATCCGAGACCGCATTGCTTTAGGATTCTTTCCCTATCGCAATGAAATACATCGAAATTAAACTTTTGGGGTTGAGGATTTTACATCCCATCGCATTGCTTTAGGATTCTCTCCCTATCGCAATGAAATACATCGAAATTAAACTTTTGGGGTTGAAGATTTTACATCCGAGACTGTATTGCTTTAGGATTCTTTCCCTATCGCAATGAAATACATCGAAATTAAACTTTTGGGGTTGAGAATTTTACATCCAAGACTGCATTGCTTTAGGATTTTTTCCCTATCGCAATGAAATACATCAAAATTAAACCTTTGGGGTTGAGGATTTTACATCCAAGACTGCATTGCTTTGGGATTCTTTCCCTATCGCAATGAAATACATCAAAATCAAATTCTTGGGGTTGAGGATTTTACATTCGAGATCGCATTGCTTTAGGATTCTTTCCCTATCGCAATGAAATACATCAAAATCAAATTCTTGGGGTTGAGGATTTTACATCTGAGACTGCATTGCTTTTGGATTCTTTCCCTATTACAATGAATTACATCAAAATCAAACTCTTGAGGTTAAGGATTTTACATCCAATACCGCATTGGTCTGAGATCTCCCCTCATTGTAATGATTCAATCCAATCAACTCAATTTTCTTTTGAGGTTGAAGAGGTTACATCTAAGACCACAAAATTCCAATTTTCATTTCAACTTCAAATCCCTTCAAATTAATTTTGACGAACTTTAATTTAAATTAAAACTCCAAACTAAAATCTAAACTCACACATCAAAACTTAAATTAAAACAAAATATGATCTGAATCGAAATTCCCCAGATCATGTGATTTGGAATTCACCTTCTTTTCCTTTCCCCAGCGAGAGTTCAGGAATCTCCAGTCTCAAAGATATACTTGACACTCCCCAGCGGAAACTCTTCTACTTTGTCCCGAGTTTGTCACTTGGACACTCGTGTTGGTTTTGTTGATCGCTTCGGTCAACACCAATACGCGCGTGTGCTCCGTCACTCACCACACCTATTGGGGGTCCATTTGTTGACCACATTTTTTGATGAGGTCATCTCTTCTTCTTTTTAGTACTTAGGATCTAGCCTTAAGCTATTCCTTCGACTATCTTAGAGGACTAGAATTGGGACCCACCACTTAGAAATTCAAACCACTTCTTAACTCCCTGCAAACTCCACAAACTTGACTATAGACCCCTAATCACCTAGAGGGTTGAAATCAAATGTGGAAGTTTAAAGGATGAGTTCCTATAGGACTCTTTGGCCTTAGGACTGTCCTGGGTGGCCTGGTCTGGTGAAGGGGGCTGACTTACACACACACTACACTCATACACTACACTTTCACACACCTCCTAAAGAAACCACACCCATACCTAACTTGACCTCCTGACTCATGTAGGTGATTCACATGGATGGTCCTTAACCCCTAAGCCCTTGGCTAAGAGGGTTAGGAACAACATAATGAATGCCTCAAATGAGTCCCTTCATGGCTCATGTGGGCTTGATGTGGCTTCATGGCTCAACCAAAATGATTTTATTCCACTTACATTTACCCAATCTTCAATTTTCCAAATTTTTAATTTTTGACCCCCGGGACCCTACACCCGCTTAACCTACCCAAAACCCTTGAAACTACCCAAATTTCTCAAAAATTTCCAGATCACCCAAAATTCTCCAAAATCATTCCTAAACATTTCTCTCCACTCAAATTGATCATCCATAGCCAAAAATATCAAAAATTCCAAGAAAACCTCCCAATACCCTCCAAATACCCAAAATACCCCTCTTGACCCAAAAATCCAAAAATTCAGAAAATTCCACAAAATCCCAAATATTCCCAATTTCATTTTGTTCAACTACACCATTGGCCAATTTTGTCAATTTACCCCACTTTTGTCAAAACCCCCAATTTGATCCATTTTAATCCTAAGTGAACCCAATGCCAAACCAAACCTACCCAATTGACCCAAATTTTGGTCCAATTCAATTCTAAACTTCAATTCAACATTCCCAACACCAATCTAGACCAAATCAAAGCCCAATTTGATTGACATTTGGATCCAATTTCACTTTTGGCCTTAAAGCCCAATTTGGACCCATGATCCAAACCTAACCCAAACTCACCCAATTCAACTCCAATTAACCCCAAATATTTTCTAAATCTTCCTTAGCATCCCCACAAGCAAAACACTAACATGATTCGCCCAAAATTTAGACCCAAACCCCACTTAAATTCAAACCAAAACCAAAAGGCCCAATTTTGACCTAAACCCAAACCTAACCCAAATAAGCCCAAACCCCAAAATCAAAGCCCAAACAAAGTCAAAACCTCTTTGAAACACTCCCACAAACATTTCTCAACATTAATTTTACATCAATTTCAACCCTAGCCCAACATTGGCCCAACTTGGCCCAATTTGATCTATATTGGCCCATTTACCAAATCAACCCAAATTCAACTCAATTCAAACCCAAACCACCTCAAATTCATTTCAAATCACTCATGAAACATCCCTAAACCAAACCCAACAATTATTTGGCCCAAACTTCTACAAAATTCCCATCCATAAATTCATTCTTAAACCTAAAGGCTTATCCCCTTAAACCTTCCTAAAAGCCCACTTCCTTCAAATTCAAAAGCCCAAATTCATCCAAAGCCCACATGGCACTTCCCCTCATCATCCATTTAATCAAAATCACCCCTAAGTTTCAAAATCGTCAATTAAACCATTCCAAATCAAGCTTCATACAAATTTCCATCAAATTACCAAAAAATCCTAAAATCCATTTCCATGAAATTGACCAAGCTTTTCCTCAAGCCAAAGACAAGCCATGCAAGCCATGGACAAGCCACATGAAGCCATGGAAGGTTTGACATGTGATCAAGCCATTAATGGAAAAAGGAGGGCCCCCTTTCCTAATCCTTCTTAAGCCTTTTTTACGTTAAGCATGTCGTACTCTAAACCATGCTTTGCCACCTAATCCTTGATGGAGACTCCACCACACATGGGAGGTTGACCCACCCGACCTCCTCAGCCCAAAACCGGGTCTTGGGAGGTGCACCTAACCCATTTGCATGGGTTGACCAAAATAAGCCAAAATGACCCCTTCCCCTTTCTACTTTGGATCAAAGCCTTTACACATGTCAAACCTCAATTGAATGCACCAAACCCCAGCCCTGACCCACCTGAACAAGATGGTGACCAATGCCTGGCCGGCCAGCCACCAGGTCTCCGGAAAACACCATGGCCGAGAGCTCACATGTGAGCCAACTTTGGAATTCTCACCTGCCGAGCTGCCCCATCCCCAGCTGGCCATTGCAGCTGTTCTTCTCTTGCCAAGAGCAGCCGATCCCAAGCCCTAACTCTCCCGGGAGGCCCTCCACCCTCTCCTATTTAAACACCACCCCTTCTCGGCCATGAGAGGTGCTGAAACAAACCTTAAGGAAACTCGCCAAAATTGTTCCGTACTACTCCCCATACATAGAGCATTTGATCCCCACTGAATTCCACTCTAATTCCCTCCAAGTTGAGTTCAATTTCGAGCTCAAACTTTAGCCCAAAAACCAGGACACTTTGCCACGGTGAGCTAATCCTCAAATTGACTGGTCCTACACCTTCACCGGACCAAGAGGAGAAGTTCCCACCGAAAGCCCCATCTCCGAAGCCACCCGGTTGCTCCGAGCCTCCAAGCTTTGTGATCGAGCTGTGGTCGAAATCCTACCTAGGCAATTCACCGGACCGGGAGACTTCATCCGGAGCTTGCCGAGATCCAATCGAAGGTAAAATAACCCTCAGATCGAAGCCACACTTCTCTGAGCAAAGGTATGGCCTCACTCTTCTTCCCGAGCTTCTGAACACTCTCCATTTTTATTGAGTAAATTTCATCCCACATAAACCGTATGGATGTTTTCGTCTTATCGAGACGAATCCATAGAGCATAAGAACGTTAAATTTGGTCAAGTATCGAGTGAGATCTTAGGCCTAGAAGATTGACGTTTCTCGGGTTAGGAGGCTTGGGGACGATGAACGGATGCCGTTCATTCAAAACACGCGGGGACGGACGGCTCAGATGGCGTCGGACCAGGAGATGGTACGTGAACCGCGGGACCCGGGCTGCTGACTCAAGCGGCGTCGGTGAATGGGAGCGCGACGCGTGTGCATTCGGAGCTGCCGAGGTTGAGCTGGCGCCGCGTCACTTAAATAGAAAAATAGGGATTTTTTCTATTTATTTAATTCCCTAAACTTTAAAAATTCATAACTTTGTGTAGGAAAATCATAAAAATAAAATAAAAATACCCTCTTGCTCAGTGAACAGAGGAGAATAATGTGGAAAAGAAATCATTTAATTTCATCAAGTATTTTATTTTTAATAATTTATTTACTGCCTGCATTATTTTAATTCTCCATGCATATAGGAAATTCACCATGGCATGAGACCATAGGGCTTTTGAAGCCTCTGAATTTGGGAACATTCCTTGAATTTTCCAAAGTCAGAGGCCATCCCTATGAGAAGTTATTGATTTTTCAAATTCATGTTACTGTTTTGAGTATTTTAATTCCAATAATTAGCATGTTGTGAAATAAATTCTAGGAAAATTTTGTGATGTCTCTTATAACCAGAGGACCCTAGGAAAAATAGGTTTTGAATTAATTCACTTGGAATAACCCTAGTTGGCTTAAACACCCAAAATAGATCCCTAATTAATTAGAGCTAACCAAACATCAAATTGACTTGAAATCAATTCTCCATTGACCTTTAGGATCAGAGAAACCCACCATAAAAATTTAAAGTCAATTGGACTTGGTTAGCCCTACTAAATGGGTTGATTAAGCCATTTAGTCATTTTAAACTTTAAAAATTCATAACTTTCAAAATACTTTTCAAAAATTCACCAAATTGGTTTTGGAGCCTCTCTGATATCAGGGGAATTTAACAAAATTAAAATTTCAATTTTCTAAAAAAATTGATTTTTAATATTATTTTAATATTTTAATAATTAAAAAAATAATAAATATCATAAAAATAATAAAATTCACCAAAATGTCACATTTTGAATTTTAATCACTTAAGAACAAATCCCATATTTTTCTTAGGTCTATTTAATGAGATATTAAATTTTAAAGCCCTAGGGTAATTTTAAAATTAAAAAAATGTATTTTCTAGCATTTTCACGAAAATAATTATAATAAATAAAAGAAAATTCAGAAAATTGAAAAATTGATTCTCTGATTTCCTTGATATCAGAGAGATTTTTGAAAAATATAAATTTCATTTTTCAACCTTTGTTTTATTTTTAAATTAATTAATACTCCAAAACTTAAAATAATTATAATAAAAATAGTATAATTCAAAAAATCACCAAAATTTATCCAAGTGGTCCTCTGGTCATTAGGAATGTCCCATAATTTTCTTAAGGACAGAAACTTTCTTTTGGTCATATTATTAAATTTTCCTTGGAAATTCCTATTTTCCACTAAAAATAATTATATAAATAAATTAAATGCAGAAAAATCACATTTTCTCCTCTCATGTCTTTATTGGCATATGAGTGAAGTCACATAAAAATGTCAAGTTCATTTGAGCTCAATTTAGTGAGTTATGGAATTATTAAGCTTGAAGGGCAAAATGGTAATTAAAATTTTAACCCTTAATTAAAACTTTAAGTTTAATAAAATTAACAAGTAAAATATTTGATCTTAATCTAATTTGGATGATTAAAATTTAAATAATTAAGGGGTAGAAACCCATTAAACAATTTAAAATAATTGAAATAAACCTTAATCAAATAATTGATTAAATTTGGAAAGAATAATAAAATTGGAACTATTAAAATAGGGATATTGTTAGAAAGAGATTTATTCTTTAATTTAAAAATCCCTAAGTTAATCATTTCAATAATATTTAATTCCTAATTAAAAATGATAACTCAAATTTAAATTTTAAAATGTTAAAGGATTAAATTAAAAAGTTAAATTATTAAACTCTTTTAAAATTTCAATTAAAGTTAAAAAATAAAAATTAAATTAAAAATTAAATTAAAATTAAATAAATCAAATTAAATTAAATTAAATTAAATTAAATTAAATTAAATTAAAAATATTAAATTAAAGATTAAATTAAATTAAATTAAATTAAATTAAATTAAATTAAATTAAATAAATCAAATTAAATTAAATTAAATTAAATCAAATTAAACTAAATTAATTTAATTTCAAATCAAACTAAATTGAATTGAATTGAATTAAATTAAATCAAATTAAATTAAATTAAATTAAAATTAAAATTAAATTAAATTAAATTAAAGTTAAATGAAATTGAATTAAATAACATCACCTAAAACATAAAGAAATTAAATATAAAGCAACTTGAACACTATTCCAAAATTAAACCCTTTAACTAAAGTTAAACTAAATCATAAACCATTTGAACACCAATTTGCCCTCGAGAGCTTTGGTTATCATAACTCCTAAACAGAATATTAAATGAAATGTTACTTCACTTATAGGACATTCAAATATCCTAGTTCACTGAGTAAGATAACAACAAAACTTAACTAAACCTCGGACGATTAATTCATTTGTGTAATTGAATTCATTTTGACTTAAAATAGTCCTATAAATATTGAAAAGATGTTTAAGATTCTTCTTAAGCACTTCCTCAATATGATAGGATATTTATAAGAACAATTGAACTTAATTGTTCTTCGATGAAGAAAATCGTCCTCAAACCAAAATACAAGAACCTAGACGTCATAAGAAATGACTAGCTATAGGATTAGGAATTTGGTAGAAAACCATAACCCTTCCCTTAGCTTTACCTAGGAACTTGCTTAAATATTCTAATTGTGTTTTAAGTGCAGCTTGGGATGACGGGAAGACCCTCCAGTACGCTTTTATTTTATTGCAATTTATCTTATTGCAATTTATTTAATCGCATCGCACTTACTTTTCTTGCATGATAAACAACTCGTTGCATGAAAGCCCACACCTTTAGGATAGTCCCTAAAACTGAAACCAAAACTAAATTAAAAGTCATTGCAAGATAAAATTCACCGCCACAACATTTCAAAATATAAAACAACTCAAAATTTAATCACAAACGTAACACAAAACTACAATTTCAACTAAATTAAAACGTCTCGTTGGATGATCTGGAATACCTCGGATGATGTAACATACGTGTTGCTAACGGGATTTCCCACGGTCTAAATGAAAGTGTGGAACTCATTTAGTCGAGTTTAGCAAATTCATCCGGACTAAGTGAATCCGATAAAAATAATGATGCCGGAAGGATGGAACCGTGGGATCTTAACCGGTGTCGTTATAATCAACTTTAAGATTTGTTTTAATTAAAACACAAAAAACACTTGGAAATTAAGATTTTCTCTAAACCAAAACACTTCTCTCATCTCCTGATTTATGACTTCTAAAACTAAACCTCCGCGACAACAAGGAGCTCGGAGCATGGTGGGCAAGCACGGCCATCGTCATCGAGAAACCCGAGTCTACTTCAGCAAAACTTTCCTAGAATTAAATAACAAACCCATAGGACTTCGAGGTAGTTTGCACTAGTGCAACATAAATCCTCAACTCTTCGTTAGGCATTTGCATTGCAGAATTAAGCCCTAACCGGTCTTAGGATTTCCGAGGTAGTCGTCCGATACGACATAAACCCTCACATCTTCGAGGCTATTTCGTATGATTATGTCATACTAATATAAGTCCTAATTAATTAAAATTGGCAAGATCAAAACATTAGATAGACATTAGGACTTTCCTAAATTCAAGCCAAACAATAGGATAGTTGGGAAATTACCGAAGTTCGCTTCGAATCTGTAATTTCTCCTACTTTTCTTCCTTTGAATTCCCAAAACAAAATGTTCCAAATTTGATCTATTTCCTATTGAAATTCCAAAATTTAATCCTTTGAAAACTTAAGCTTTGAAATTCTTGAGAGCAGAACTATTGATTATTATCGAGAGTTTTCTTAGGTGATTCCCGTCACTTAAGATGTAATTAACTATAGGGGCTTGCCCTTATAGGGAATTCTAAAGAACCTGTGTAATATAAACCCCGTTTAATGTCTTTCATATTAGGCGAGGGAATTTGTCGGCACATAAAATTGGTTCGCAGACCAAACGGATGTCACAAATCTTCTAGTTTATTTAATCGAGCCCCATCGTCAAGCAAGTGTGCTTATTCTTCGGGATAGATACACGGTTTGTGGTATGCTCGTTTATAGACTATTTGGGATGTGAGATCGGTTTGATTTCATATCTTAAAATCTTCAAATTTAAAAATTATTTTTAAAATTAAATACAACTTTTCAAATTATTTATTTAAATTAAATTAAAAAATTCGCCGACAATTTCTGGCGACTCCGCTGGGGAGAATTCCTCTCTCCATTATAATCAGATAATTCTGCTTTCAAAAATCGGTAGTGCATCCATATCCCTAATGGATCAAACTACCCTTCTTTCCGTTGGGATACTATGTTCATTTCTACCTTGAACAAGTATAACCTAACATTCTCTCTGGATTTAGGAGCCACCGTTTAGACACCCCTAAACAGAGAGGTTCCGAGATCCTTTTACCTCATTTCTGAGGTGGGGTGGACCCCCAATAGGTGTTAGTTAGGAGTGATCCTTCGAGTCGAGAAGTCTTGCATAAGACTTTCTTTTCCTTTTCAACTCTGAATCAGATTCCTTACCTTCACTACACCTTTGAACATTCCGTTCTAAATAAACAAACCCTCTAATGAATGACTCTTTTAACAAATAACCCCTTCTTATAAATACATGAACAAGAATGTGTTCGGACTCTTTTCGATTCCTTTCTTTTCGTCCTGATAAGAAGAAGCATAACTTGGGACCGACAATCGGATCTACCCCGCAAATGGAAGCCCCAAAGTTGATTTCTCCTTCACCAATGGACTGGACTTCGCTGTTTACAAGGATGAGCTGCCCGACAATGGGATCATCCGGTTTGGACAAGGATTCGAGAACGCAAATGTCAAGATTACCGACGTTTCCCTTTTCACGCTGACAAACAAAGTATCTGAAACTGAGAAGCCGTTGCTCGAGTTCAACCTTAGGTCAACTCGAGAGTTTCCTCCCCTGCAAAAGATCCCGACTGAGAGGAGTACTGCTGTCCGCAGGAGGAATGTTGTTGCTACCCCCGCTGGTCTGGTTGTCTCTGCACCTACCCCGGCTTCTACCAAATTAAAGGGGAATGAGATCCAGAACTATGGTGAACCTACTACCGTGGAGGGTACGGACTTTCCCGCGAGACCTTCCGTTTTGAAATCGGGTCCGACTCAAGAATTCCATCACTAACACGGACCCGCAGAAGGAACGAAGGTGAAGATTGCCAGGAAGGCCGAGCCGCCGAAGTCGCTTTCCCGAGGAAATCCCGAAATCCCCGAGTACACACCACTACCCGAATACATACCATTGCCTGAAGAAACACCCTTTCTGGAAGGAAGTAGATTCCATCCCCTTTCCGCCGCAGCTGATGAGGAAAATGTCCGCAGGATTATTTCTACATTACCTCGACCAGCATACTACGATGACAGCAGAAAGAAGAGGGCTAGGATCACGCCATTTACCCGACTACAGACTGTGATCGAGAAGCTAGCGAAGAAAGAGAAATGCCCCGTGTCGGAGATTCTAAGAAGGATAGAGCGGGTGCCAGTTAAATCCCGTCTTGGGCCCCGAGTAGAACCTGCCGTCGTTGCAGAAAAGCCAAATAAAAGGATGAAGGCTAGTCCGCCTGTCGTCGTTTCGGGATTGCAGATTAGGGAGGATACCACCTTCCAAGCATTTGGCCGACGGGCCATCCGGTCCCTAGACCTTCCGTTGCTAGAAGGATGGTATGGCGTCCCACTACCGGAGATCAGACGCTGAAGGAAAGTTCGCGAGACTGAACAAGAAAGCCTCGAGGAAGGACATAGCGACCGCCGCCTAGAAGATGCTATGGAAAAGTCGAGGACCGATATCCGACGATTAGCAAAAGAAAGAGAGGAGAAATTCGGAGACGAGATCGATTCATCGGAATTCATGGACGATGAGTATGCGTGAAATCAACATGGTCGAAACACGAGCTTCGTCAGCTTCACAAGGTGCTCCTGCATCCGCAGAAAGAGAGGAGTCGGAAGTGATGAGAAGACAGCTTCAAGAGAAAGATGATACGATCGCCCAAATGGTGAAGAGGATGGAAGAGATGGCTATAGCTCTAGCCACTCTCCAAAGTCAAGTGCAACCCCAAAGAGAGACACCCCCAGAGGTCATTCACATCGTAGACGGAGGAAAGGAGATTACATCCGTCAACGGGGACGATCAGCTGAAGAAAGATACGACACAAAGCATGATTCCGTAAAAGGATATCAAAAGCTTGGTGGAACAGCAGGTGCGAGAAGCCTTAGCACAATCGAAGAGCGGGACATCCATTCGGACGGGTAGACCTTACCCGGAAGAGTTCGACGCTGTCCAATACCCAAAAGGCTTCGTACCACCTCTGTTCAAGACATTTGATGGAACCGGGAACCCCCGACAGCATGTTGCACACTTTTGTGCTAGTTGTTGCAACGCCGGCGGGAGCGATGCATTACTCTTCCGACAGGCTTGTCGCAGCCTATCGTGGATCGCCTTTGATTGGTACGCGCAATTACCGAATGGTTCGGTGAAGACGTTCTCGAACTAGAAAACCTTTTCATCAAGCGATTTGTCGGAGCTCAGCACCACATCACTATAGGTTATTTAGTGGTAGAGAAGCAAAAGCCGAACGAAACTTTGGTGGATTATATACTTCGATGGAGGAACTTAAGCATGAAGTGTGAACCACAGTAACAAGAATAGCATGCAGTCGGCATCTTGCTTAAAAGCATTCACAGCCCGAAAGCACTTCTCCTCAAAGGATTCACTATTAAGACTTTCGAGAAGTTGTTAAGCAAGGCCGGGAGCTTGCAAGAGGAGGCGAAACAATTAAGTTTCGCCGATAAGACGTACAAGCAAAAGCCTCGTGAAGACTTTTGAAAAGAAATCCGGGATCGTTGCAGCAGTCGACAAAGGCAAGCAACCGATACAAATATCATCCGAACGGCCACAGCAACCTCAACAAAATTATCAACAACCCCGACCCAGCTATCAGTCATTTCCACAGTATGACCAACCGCCTCGTCCGCAACGTACGTTAAGGGAGTTTCTGAGCAGGGAATATCCATTCAAAAATGAAGCAGTGCCGAAAATATTCCGTAGTCTGATGAAGACTCCAGATTTCCAATGCCATAGCCTAAGAGACCGAAGAAGTCAACAAGAAAGGTGATCCCAACTTTCGCCCTTATCACCGGATGCTTGGGCACAAGATGAAGATTGCATTACCTTCAAAAGTTGGCTCAACGACAACCTTCGGAAAGGGAATATAACAATCCCGAAGGAGTACATGAAGGAACCCCAGAAAGGAGGTTCCGTCAATGTTGTCTCGACTGATCCCATCATTCCGATAGATCCCTATACAACTGATGATGGGTGGACTACCGCTTGGACGAGGTCTTCAAAGAAGATTTTAGACAGCATCCAAACCGCTTCGATGCGAGCTTCAATTCAAAGTTCTAAACCTGCTAAGCCGACACTGTCACTTGCGATAGAAGAACCACCTCAACAGAGATGATCGAAGAGAAGAAAAAAATCGATGAAGAAGAGAAGACCGAGGCTCCTAAGGCTGGGACTAGGGGCTGCTTATCCTAGGATAGTTGTTTCGGATTCTGGGGAGAAATCCCTCGAACCTCCGACTCGTATGATTATCTCGCTCACTTCGGTGGGATCATATAATGATAAGGGTGATGGCGTTGGCTACGTTTTGACTGTTTCTAACGATTACGTAACTAGCGACAATCCGGACATCAATTTCAATGCCAATGACAATTCTCAAATCATACACAATCTCGACGATCACAATGACAAAGAAAACATCCACCAAGGAGGTTACGAGAGTTCAACAAGTAATGAATCTATCTGCGAGTTTCGAGGAGCTCCAGTCACAAAAGAGTTAGAGCCTTCAGACTCTGAAGCTAATTAAGAAGAGCCTGTCATTCCGATTCAGGAAGAAACAACAGCAAACTCAATACTAGATTCAGAAGAAATTACAGAAGTTAACTTAAGAAGTGGAAGAGTTCTACCTCCGAGAATGGGTCCAAAGGACAAAGGAAAACAGGTGGTTGTTCAAGAAGAACCAACCCCGGCAGAAGAAATACCCATTCGAGAAGAAGCCGAGACACATGGAAATAAAGTGGATTACAACGTGCTAGCCCATCTTAGGAAACTACCAGCCAACCGAGCATCTACGACACTCTCATCTTATCAAAGGAGATGAGAGAAGCTCTGATCAAGGCCTTACTTGATCCAGAAATTTGCTTGGCTCAAATGGCCGGAGATTCCTTAGATGAGGTTTGTTCGTTAAAGGAACAGCGAGGTGTTACCTTCACGGACAATGACCTACTACTTGGGACAACGGATCACAACCGACCGTTGTACATTTCGGTTACAATTGGGAAGTTTACGCTCTCCGCAGTATTGGTGGATCCAGGAGCATCAATCAATATAATGAGTCTTCGAAAACTAGCATATTTGGAAATTGATGCTCGTGAGCTCGAAGCCGACAAAATGTTATTAAGAGGATTCAACCAGAAAGGAGAAAGAGCCCTCGGATCGATAACGCTACTAATGAAGACCGGTGACTTAGCAAAGACAACCGCAAAATTCCACATAATTGATTCAGAAACATCATTCAACGCTCTACTGGGCCGACCATGGATACTTGAAAACAGGATGGTACCATCATCTCTACATCAGTGCATCAAATACTACGATGGAGGGGAACAAGTGTATCAAAGGTGACTTACAACCATTCTCCGTACATGAAATTGGAATCCATGAAGATGCAGCTTATTATGCACCACCGAAGAAAACAATCTTCTCCAGAGATACCGTAACAAATGAAGCAAAGAAAGTTCGAGACAACGAAGAACCTGAAGTTCTAGTCCAACAGTCACTCACCACTCCTTTACGGCGAGATGGTGAAGGTTTCTCCACAACTAGCGTCCGAGGTCGAGGCCGGGGACGAGGTCGTGGCAGAGACGTTAGGACAGTTGGACAGAGGAAGCCAGCCATCAATGTTGATTGGGAAGACAGTTCAGAAGAAGAAAAAGAAATCAAGCAAGAAGCAGCAACAATAAGTCGGAAGAAGCCGCAGTTCAAGATCTCCCTCGAAGATGAAAAGAATGAAGAATACAAATCAATGTATGAGAAGATTAACCACTATGTGCATACTATGACCCTGACCCCGATCCATTATAATAAGATCGAGGGTATGGTGGTCAAAGAGGTACGTAGCGGCGGTGCAAAGCCAATCAAATTCTACCGTGGTGCTTCTTCCTCCAAAACTGAAAATAATGTAAAATTCGAAGATGTCACTTCATCAGAATTAATGGAATTACCTTTTGAGTGGTACTCTCCCTGTGTTCAAAATTTAATTCAGCGTGGTTTCTTACCTCGATAATGGACAAAAGACCAATCACAACATTTTGAAAAATTATGGAATAATTCCGGTCGTCCACCCAATTCAAAGCATGGTCTCGGATTCGGCACAGTAGGATCAGTTGACGATACTGAATTTTGCTTGGTTGTCACTTACGAGTCTAATGAAAACCGCATGGAAACTACGTACGAACTCGAAGATTTACAAATTGGAGACGCTCCACCGAATTCGAAGAAGAAATTAAATCTACAATAGATGAGTTAACGGAAGTTAACTTAGGTACTAGCGAAGAGCCTAGACCTACCTTTGTTAGCTCCTTACTCAGTAAAGAAGACTCCGAAGAAATAATCAAGTTATTAATAGAATTTAAAGTCTGTTTTGCTTGGAACTATGACGAGATGCCAGGATTAGCTCCAGCAGGTCGCGTACCATAAGCTAGGAGTGGATCCTACTTCGTCCCGCCATGACAAGGTCCCGAAGAATGCGTCTAGAAATTGAACAACAAGTCATAGCCGAAGTTAAAAAGCTAATAGACGCCAAATTTGTCCGTGAAGAACAATACCCGACTTGGTTAGCCAATGTGGTACCGATCGAAAGAAGAATGGTCAGATCAGAATTTGTGTGGACTTCAGAGATTTAAACAAGGCATGTCCAAAAGATGAATTCCCTCTATCGATCCCAGAATTAATGATCGACATTACTTCGACACATGAAATATTCTCATTCATGGATGGATCTTCAAGATACAACCAGATAAAAATGGCTCCAGAAGATGAAAAGCTTACAACATTCAGAACGCCGAACGGAGTATATTGCTACACAATGATGCCATTCGGACTGAAGAACGCAGAGCAACCTACCGGAGAGCGATGACAAGAATTTTTGATGATCTCATCCACAATCAAGTCGAATGTTACGTGGACGATGTGGTCATCAAAAGCAAAGTAAAGGAAAAACACCCGTATGATTCGAGAATTGTTTTCGAACGATTAAGGCAATTTAACCTTAAGATGAATCCCTTAAAATGCGCCTTCGGCGTCACCTCCGGAAATTCTTAGGATTCGTTGTCCGACATCGTGGAATTGAAATCAACCCGGAAAAGATTAAAGCTATCTTAGAAATGCCGCCTCCCAAAACCTTAAAGCAACTACGATCCTTTCAAGGGAAGCTGGCATATCTTCGACGCTTTATCTCAAACTTGTCAGGTAGGTGTCAGCCTTTCTCGGCATTAGTTAAAAAGGACGCCAAATTCATTTGGGAAGAGAAATGCCAGAAGGCCTTCGAGGACATTAAGCAATATTTAATGACACCTCCCGTCTTAGCAGCCCCTGGCCTCGTGTAGACCGCCGATACTTTATACCGCGGCTTTAGACGACTCTCTCGGAGCCTCGTTAGCCAGTGTCAATGATGAGGATAAAGAAAATGCTCTTTACTACCTAAGCCGTCGTTTACTTCCGACGGAAATAAGGTATCCCACAATTGAAAAGCATTGTTTGGCCCGGATCTTCGCCGCTCAAAAGCTCAGGCACTACATGCTTTCTCATAAGGTCAACCTGATCTCGAAGTGTAATCCATTGCAATACTTGATGACTCGTCCAACACTTTCAGCGGACTTGCCGGATGGTCAATGATATTATTGCAATTCAATATAACTTTCGTGCCTCTTCGTGCCGTAAAGGGACAAGTCTTAACGGACTTCCTCGCAAGACACCCTTTCGCCGGCGGAATCTCCTCTCAATGACGATTTGCCGGATGAACAAATAATGAGCCTAGAAGACCCCGATGATCGACATTGGGAATTATACTTCGACGGAGCATCTTCAAGCACACAAAGACGAAGAATCGCAAGTGATAAGTGTCCCGTAAGGCAGAATCGGACTAATCTTTATAACACCGGAGCGGGGATGTTAAGATACTCCTACCACTCGACGAGCCGTGTACAAATAACGAAGCGTAATACGAAGCCCTCATAACAGGATCGGAATTAGCTATTCAAATGGGGATAACGTACATCAACATCTACGGAGATTCGCGATTAATCATTCAACAGTATCGCGGACAAGTACAAAATTTTTAAACCAAGACTCGAGCAATACTTCCAGTATGCCATATAATTATTGGAACAAATTCCGAATGTGACAATCTACAAAATTCCCATAAAAGAAAATGCTTTATCAGATGCTTTAGCCCGTCTCGCAAAAGAATTTGCCTGTTTGCAAGATGAATCAGTGAAAGTGTCGGCTCACGGACGTCGAGTCCTATCACGACTCGACATAGACACAATACACAAATCGAAAAAGAAAAAGAATCGATCAGCAATGAAGGATGAAAACACAGAAGATTGGCGACAACCATTGATAGACTACCTGCAAACAGGAAAGCTACCAAACGATAGGTCGCTAGCCCATCAGATCAAGAAAAGAACTCTGTCTTACGCATTAATAAATAACACGTTATATAGAAGGTCTTTCTTTCAAATGTGGCTAAGATGCCTAAGCGGGTCCGAGGCCCGTAAAATTGTTAAAGAGGTGCATTCAAGACTCTGTGGCGCTCACCAGTCGGGTCCGAAGATGAAAATGAAAATTGAAAGACTAGGGTACTACTGGCCCTCGATGATGACCGACTGCATGAAAATCGCTAAGAGCTGTCACCAATGCCAAGTGCATGGAGTGGTTCTACACCAACCTCCAAATGTGCTACATCCGACAATTGCGTCGTGGCCATTTGAATGTTGGGGCACGGATATAGTGGGTCCAATAGAACCACCATCTTCAAAAGGACATCGCTTCATTCTTGCGGCTACGATTACTTTTCTAAGTGCGTGCGGCTCCACTCGTAGAAGTGAAAGCACACCACGTGCTACGGCTTTTCAAGAACCAAGTTGTCTACCGTTTCGGAGTGCCGCGCGAGATTATCTCGGATAATGGGTCGGCATTTAGAAGCACACAAATCAACAATTTTGTCAGGAGACACGGAATCGACTGGCCGTATTCAACAATTTACTACCTAAGAGCAAACGGCCTCGCTGAGGCTTTTAATAAAACTCTCGTTCAAATCTTAAATAAAACCCTGGACGATAATAAGAGAAATTGGCACGAGAAGTTATTAGAAGCCTTATGGGCCTACCGGACAACCTTCGAACTCCTACTCAAGCTACACCTTACGCTCCGGTGTATGGGTCCGAGGCAGTGTTACCTTTAGAGGTTCAGCTTCCTTCACTCAGAATTGCGGTTGCAAATAAGATCACGAAAGAGGAGAACGCCAAATTACGACTAGAAGAATTGGAAAGCCTGGAAGGGAATAGACTTGCAGCGCAACAGAACTTAGAACTATACCAAGCTAAGATGGTTCAAGCCCATGACAAATTGGTCCGCCCAAGAACCTTCAAAGTTGGTGACTTAGTTCTCGTTCTCAAGAGACCTATCCTTGCACACCGCAAGATAGGAGGAAAATTTGAACCCACTTGGGAAAGACCGTTTGTGGTTGAGGCAGTCTACTCAGGAGGCTCCTACCAGCTAGTGAATTGCCAAGGAGAACAACATATGCTTCCGATCAACGGACGATACTTGAAAAAGTATTACGCTACCTGATGTTTTGAAGGAATGAATTCTTCATCCCTAAGAAACACGGGCGAAGTAATTACTTACGATTGGGTCCGAACCCAAAAATAATAAAAAATGTGCTAAGATAAATAAAATCATGATAATAAAGTTTTCCTTGTTGTCTTTTCCAAATCAAAATTTCTTTCCTGATCTTATCCCACTTCATTCCTGTTAAATGTAAAAGTATAAAAATAATATAAAAAAATGTCTTTAATAAACATTTTCTTAATGTTCTTGTTCTTAGCACAGCCCCTGATCCTTTTCCTTGTCTTTTCGCAGGGAAATGTCGAACGGGCTGTTGGTCCTGAACTTTAGAAATGGCGTAAGCCTTGCACTCGGATGAAAAGAGGGTGAAAGATGGAGCGATAATCGAGATCGACTCGGATTTCGCACCAGCGAGCCTACAAGACGAGGAAAGTGACCGGGTCCCGACTGACCGAGAAGAACCGCCCGAGCGGACAATGATGAAAGTGGGTGGCCCAAGCCACCAATCCAACGACGAAGAAAAGAAAGGCAAACACTGAAGAAGACAAGAAAATGAAGTCTGTAGTCGCTACAGCAGAGGGCAGGCTTCTCAGCGCCACGCCCACAGAGGTTCAAGAAGTTCGAAGAGCTACTCTTACAGCAACGCAACGAAGAAATAAGAATCGCCGCATCCGCAAGATGTTGACCAAACTAGCAGCGGACCAGCGCGACGAGACGATTGCTACACGCCAAGCACACACACTTCAAGGACACCGGTTCACCAGAACTCCGAAGAAAGGAGGCCGACTCCGGGATAACGAAAGGACCAGGGAAATCTCACGAAGATCGAAGAAAGAAGACTACCACGCTACCAGACAGAACCACCAGTGATGCATGACCTTGTTGCAGAAGCAACCCCCGGGTTGTCCCGACAGACATCATACCCGAGGAGCCGAGGTATGCAGGAGAGCGTGAAGGGATTGAAACGTATAACCCACAATATGTCACCAGGCCTTGCCATCTGCAGATTATTCCGGAATACGAACTGGAGAGAATGTAGAATGTCGAAAAGAAAACCTTTGAATACTTCGAGAGAATTCAAGGCAGAAGGATCAATATACTAGAGGACCTCGAGCTACATACAGACATATTCTCAGAGTATGAACAACAGCAAATCGTGGATTGCATCCAGGATTTGAAAAGAATGGGCCGAGCAGGCCGCCTAAGGGAAAACACATACTCAGAACCCCAGAGATGGATGCCAGGGAAAGGAAGAATCACAATACTATGTCGATGCTGTTACAACTTTGCGGAAGACGAGAAGGGAAACCCTCCGGAATACTCCGTCATGGCCAAGTGGATCCGATGCCACTAGTCATCAAGAGAATGGTAAAGAGATTGATAACATGGAGGGTACGCGCTAGATTGCATACCCAATAGCCGCATTATTAACATCTACAAGCGGGGTGACCGCATACCCCCGCACATAGATCACCATGACTTTGTCGGACCTTTCGCACGAGCCTCTTTCCCGAACGAGTGTAACATCATGTTCGGATCCGACCTCTGGATAGCGAGCCCGGGTGAGTTTCGAGGGCCGGTGAAGATACCTTTACTCGGTAGGCTCCGTCATGATACCGAAGGGCAACGGAGCGGATATCGCTAAGCATTGCATACCAGGAGTACCGATGAAGTGGATCTTAGTTACTTTCGAAGGATGGATGACGGGAAGACACCTTACCATTTCCAGCTCGGACCGGAGCTAGAGAGCCTCCGGCCTTACGAGCCGTGAGTTACATGGAAAATATCACACCTCCAATGTACATCCATACGGCATCCTTGCCAAGGATAGCTTGGAAGGTGATGTTATTGACCATGTACCCCACTATTCAGACATGGATTTCTAACAGATGCCTTTTTGGATGGATAGATGAAGATCATACATAGTCCGTTTTGAGTCTACATGGATTGTATGAGATGTGTTCCAGATCGAGTTGTATGATGTATCTTCGACATTATTGGAATGAAAGTGACAATGTCACATTTTTGGCCATCACCTCTTTTGTGCGAATTGACTGGGAAACGTCATTAAAGTTAAATGAACTTCGAACAAAGAACAGAAAAGAAATAAAAAAGGTAATGAACGAAAACTTTCCTTAAAAATCTAAAAATGATGAACACCAAATTCACATGGACATTAAATTCACGATAAAATAAATTTGAATCGTTAAAGGACAAACAAAATGAAAACAAATCTCAATAAAATTTCGAATTCAATCTTTCAAGATTCCAAATCAAATTTCAAATCAAATTTCAATCAAATTCCAAATCCAATCTCGATCAAATTTCAAATTTGATCTTTCCAAATTTCAAATCAAATTTCAATCTTTCCAGATTCCAAATCTCAATCAAATCTCAAATTTGATCTTCCAGATTTCAAATCAAATCTACATCAAAATTAAACTTTTGGGGTTGAGGATTTTACATCCGAGACTGCATTGCTTTAGGATTCTTTCCCTATCGCAATGAAATACATCGAAATTAAACTTTTGGGGTTGAGGATTTTACATCCGAGACTGCATTGCTTTAGGATTCTTTGCCTATCGCAATGAAATACATCGAAATTAAACTTTTGGGGTTGAGGATTTTACATCCAAGACTGCATTGCTTTAGGATTCTTTCCCTATCGCAATGAAATACATCGAAATTAAACTTTTGGGGTTGAGGATTTTACATCCAAGACTGCATTGCTTTAGGATTCTTTCCCTATCGCAATGAAATACATCGAAATTAAACTTTTGGGGTTGAGGATTTTACATCCAAGACTGCATTGCTTTAGGATTCTTTCCCTATCGCAATGAAATACATCGAAATTAAACTTTTGGGGTTGAGGATTTTACATCCAAGACTGCATTGCTTTAGGATTCTTACCCTATCGCAATGAAATACATCGAAATTAAACTTTTGGGGTTGAGGATTTTACATCCAAGACTGCATTGCTTTAGGATTCTTTCCCTATCGCAATGAAATACATCGAAATTAAACTTTTGGGGTTGAGGATTTTACCTCCGAGACTGCATTTCTTTAGGATTCTTTCCCTATCGCAATGAAATACATCAAAATTAAACTTTTGGGGTTGAGGATTTTACATCCGAGACTGCATTGCTTTAGGATTCTTTCCTTATCGCAATGAAATACATCGAAATTAAACTTTTGGGGTTGAGGATTTTACATCCGAGAATGCATTGCTTTAGGATTCTTTCCCTATCACAATGAAATACATCGAAATTAAACTTTTGGGGTTGAGGATTTTACATCCGAGACTGCATTGCTTTAGGATTCTTTCCCTATCGCAATGAAATACATCGAAATTAAACTTTTGCGGTTGAGGATTTTACATCCAAGACTGCATTGCTTTAGGATTCTTTCCCTATCGCAATGAAATACATCAAAATCAAATTCTTGGGGTTGAGGATTTTACATCTGAGACTGCATTGCTTTAGGATTCTTTCCCTATCGCAATGAAATACATCAAAATCAAATTCTTGGGGTTGAGGATTTTACATCTGAGACTGCATTGCTTTAGGATTCTTTCCCTATTACAATGAAATACATAAAAATCAAACTCTTGAGGTTAAGGATTTTACATCCAATACCGCATTGCTTTGAGATCTCCCCTCATTGTAATGATTCAATCCAATCAATTCAATTATCTTTTGAGGTTGAAGAGGTTACATCTAAGACCACAAAATTCCAATTTTCATTTCAACTTCAAATCTCTTCAAATTAATTTTGACGAACTTCAATTTAAATTAAAACTCCAAACTAAAATCTAAACTCACACATTAAAACTTAAATTAAAACAAAATAAGATCTGAATTGAAATTCCCCAGATCATGTGATTTGGAATTCACCTTCTTTTCCTTTCCCCAGCGAGAGTTCAGGAATCTCCAGTCTCAAAGATATACTTGACACTCCCCAGCGGAAACTCTTCTACTTTGTCCTGAGTTTGTCACTTGGACACCTGTGTTGGTTTTGTTGATCGCTTCGGTCAACACCAATACGCGCAGTGTGCTCCGTCAGCTCACCACACCTATTGGGGGTCCATTTGTTGACCTCATTTTTTGATGAGGTCATCTCTTCTTCTTTTTAGTACTTAGGATCTAGCCTTAGGCTTTTCCTTTGACTATCTTAGAGGACTAGAATCGGGACCCACCACTTAGAAATTCAAACCACTTCTTAACTCCTCGCAAACTCCACAAACTCGACTATAGACCCCTAATCACCTAGAGGGTTGAAATCAAATGTGGAAGTTTAAAGGATGAGTTCCTATAGGACTCTTTAGCCTTAGGACCGCCTCCAGGTGGCCCGGTCGCAGTGAAGGGGCCGACTTACACACACACTACACTCATACACTACACTTTCACACACCTCCTAAAGAAACCACACCCATACCTAACTTGACCTCCTGACTCATGTAGGTGATTCACATGGATGGTCCTTAACCCCTAAGCCCTTGGCTAAGAGGGTTAGGAACAACATAATGAATGCCTCAAATGAGTCCCTTCATGGATCATGTGGGCTTGATGTGGCTTCATGGCTCAACCAAATAATTGATTAAATTTGGGAAGAATAATAAAATTGGAACTATTAAAATAGGGATATTGTTAGAAAGAGATTTATTCTTTAATTTTAAAATCCCTAAATTAATCATTTCAATAATATTTAATTCCTAATTAAAAATGATAACTCAAATTTAAATTTTAAAATGTTAAAGGATTAAATTAAAAAGTTAAATTATTAAACTCTTTTAAAATTTCAATTAAAGTTAAAAAATAAAATTAAATTAAAAATTAAATTAAAATTAAATAAATCAAATTGAATTAAATTAAAATAAATCAAATTAAATAAATAAATCAAATTAAATTAAATTAAATTAAATTAAATTAAAAAATATTAAACTAAAGATTAAATTAAATTAAATTAAATTAAATTAAATTAAATTAAATTAAATTAAATAAAATAAATCAAATTAAATTAAATTAAATTAAATCAAATTAAACTAAATTAATTTAATATTAAATCAAACTAAATTGAATTGAATTGAATTAAATTAAATCAAATTAAATTAAAATTAAAATTAAATTAAATTAAATTAAAGTTAAATGAAATTGAATTAAATAACATCACCTAAAACATAAAGAAATTAAATATAAAGCAACTTGAACACTATTCCAAAATTAAACCCTTTAACTAAAGTTAAACTAAATCATAAACCATTTGAACACCAATTTGCCCTCGAGAGCTTTGGTTATCATAACTCCTAAACAGAATATTAAATGAAATGTTACTTCACTTAGAGGACATTCAAATATCCTAGTTCACTGAGTAAGATAACAACAAAACTTAACTAAACCTCGGACGATTAATTCATTTGTGTAATTGAATTCATTTGGACTTAAAATAGTCCTAGAAATATGAAAAAGATGTTTAAGATTCTTCTTAAGCACTTCCTCAATATGATAGGATATTTATAATAACAATTGAACTTAATTGTTCTTTGATGAAGAAAATCGTCCTCAAACCAAAATACAAGAACCTAGACGTCATAGGAAATGACTAGCTATAGGATTAGGAATATGGTAGAAAACCATAACCCTTCCCTTACCTTTACCTAGGAACTTGCTTAAATATTCTAATTGTGTTTTAAGTGCAGCTTGGGATGACGGGAAGACCCTCCAGGTACGCTTTTATTTTATTGCAATTTATCTTATTGCAATTTATTTAATCACATCGCACTTACTTTTCTTGCATGATAAACAACTGTTGCATAAAAACCCACACCTTTAGGATAGTCCCTAAAACTGAAACCAAAACTAAATTAAAAGTCATTGCAAGATAAAATTCACCGCCACAACATTTCAAAATATAAAACAACTCAAAATTTAATCACAAACGAACACAAAACTACAATTGCAACTAAATTAAAACGTCCTCGTTGGATGATCGGGAATACCTCGGATGATGTAACCTACGTGTTGCTAACGGGATTTCCCACGGTCTAAATGAAAGTGTGGAACTCATTTAGTTGAGTTTAGCAAATTCATCTGGACTAAGTGAATCCGATAAAAATAATGATGCCGGAAGGATGGAATCGTGGGATCTTAACCGGTGTCATTATAATCAACTTTAAGATTTGTTTTAATTAAAACACAAAAAACACTTGGAAATTAAGATTTTCTCTAAACCAAAACACTTCTCTCATCTCCTGATTTATGACTTCTAAAATTAAACCTCTGCGACAACAAGGAGCTCGGAGCATGGTGGGCAGCACGGCCATCGTCATCAGTAAAACCTGAGTCTACTTCAGCAAAACTTTCCTAGAATTAAATAACAAACCCATAGGACTTCGAGGTAGTTTTCCTAGTGCAACATAAATCCTCAACTCTTCGTTAGGCATTTGCATTGCAAATTAAGCCCTAACTGGTCTTAGGATTTCCGAGGTAGTCGTCCGATACGACATAAACCCTCACATCTTCGAGGCTATTTGTATGATTTTGTCATACTAATATAAGTCCTAATTAATTAAAATTGGCAAGATCAAAACATTAGATAGACATTAGGACTTTCCTAAATTCAAGCCAAACAATAGGATAGTTGGGAAATTACCGAAGTTCGCTTCGAATCTATAATTTCTCCTACTTTTCTTCCTTTGAATTCCCAAAACAAAATGTTCCAAATTTGATCTATTCCCTATTGAAATTCCAAAATTTAATCCTTTGAAAACTTAAGCTTTGAAATTCTTGAGAGCGTAACTATTGATTATTATCGAGAGTTTTCTTAGGTGATTCCCGTCACTTAAGATGTAATTAACTATAGGGGCTTGCCCTTATAGGGAATTCTAAAGAACCCAGGTAATGTAAACCCTGTTTAATGTCTTTCATATTAGGCAGGGGAATTTGTCGGCACATAAAATTGGTTCGCAGACTAAACGGATGTCACAAATCTTCTAGTTTATTTAATCGAGCCCCATCGTCAAGTAGTGTGCCTATTCTTCGGGATAGATACACGAGCTTGTGGTACGGTGCTCGTTTATATAAACTATTTGGGATGTGAGATCGGTTTGATTTCATATCTTAAAATCTTCAAATTTAAAAATTATTTTTAAAATTAAATACTACTTTTCAAATTATTTATTTAAATTAAATTAAAAAATTCACCGACAAAACCCTGTTTAATTCCTTTGTATTAAGCAGGGGAACTTGTCGGCTTATAAAATAGGTTCGCAGACCAAACGAATGTCACAAATCTTTTAGTTTATTTAATCGAGCCCTACCATCAAGCAGTGTGTCTATCGTTAGGGATAGATACATGGTTTGTGGTGTGGTGCTCGTTTATATAAACTATTTGGGATGTGAGATCAGTTTGATTTCATATCTTAAAATTTTCAAACTTAAAATTATTTTCAAAATCAAATACTACTTTCTAAACCATATATACATATTTAAACTAAATTTAAAATCTAAAATTCACCGACAATTTCTGTTAGGCGACCCCTTTTCAAAATACAACACACAACCTAAAAAAATGTCGATAACTTCTGGCGACTCCGCTGGGGAATAGTTCCTCTCTCCATTTTGATCAGATGGCTTTGCTTTCATAAATCGGTAGTGAGCCCATGCCCCTAGTGGACCAAACTACCATTCTTCCGTTGGAATACCCCGTTCATTTCTGTCTTGAACGAGTATAACCAACTCCTCTCGGATTTTGGAGCCACTGTTTAGACACCCCTAAACGGAGAGGTTCCGAGATCCTTTTACCTCTTTTCTGAGGTGGGGTGGACACCCAATAGGTGTTAGTTTAGGAGCGGTCCTTCGAGTCAAGAAGTCTTGCATAAGACTTTCTCTTCCTTTCCAATTCTGAATCGGATTCCTTACCTTCTCTACACCTTTGAACATTCCTTTCCTAATAAACAAACCCTCTAATGAATGACTCTTTTAACAAATAATTTCTTTTTTATAAATACATGAACAAAAATGTGTTCGGACACTTTTCGATTCTTTTCTTTTCGTCCTCATGAGAAGAAGCATAACTTGGGACTGACAATCAGAATCTACCTTGCATAAAATGTCTGCACCAAAGCTGATTTTCTCCTTTACCAAAGGACTGGACTTCGCTGTTTACAAGGATAAGCTGCCTGACAATGGGATCATCCGTTTTGGGCAAGGATTTGAGAACACAAATGTCAAGATCACTGATGTTACCCTCTTCACACTTACAGACAAAGTGCCTGAAACTGAAAGACCTTTGATCGAGTTCAACCTTAAGTCAACTCAAGAGTTCCCTCCCCTGCAAAAGGTTCCAGCTGAGAAGAATACTATTGTCCATAGGAGGACTGTTATCTCTACCCCCACTGGTCTAGTCGTCTCTACACCTACCCCTGCTTCCGCCAAACTAAAGGGGAAGGAAGTTCAAATTTATAATGAGCATGTTACCGTGGAGGGTACAGATTTCCGTGCAAGACCTTCTATTTTCAAAATTGGGTCCAGCTCAAGGGTTCCACCCCTAACACGGACTCAGAGAAGAAACAGAGGTAGGAAGATTGCTAGAAAGGCCAGGGCTACTGAAGTCGCTTTCTTAGAAGAAATCCATGAGTACACACCACTACCTGAGTACATACCATTACCTGAGTATACACCGCTTTTGGAAGGAAGTAGATTCCATCCCCTCTCCGCCGCAGCTGACGAGGAAAATGTTCGCAAGATTGCTTCTGCATTACCTCGACCCGCATACTATAGCGACAGCCGAAAGAAAAGGGCTAGGATTACACCATTTGCCAGACTGCAAACTGTGATAGAGAAGTTAGCGAAGAAAGAGAAATGTCCTGTATCAGAGATTTTAAGAAGAATAAGGCGGGTGTCAGCCAAGTCCCGTCTTGGGCCACGAGTAGAACCCGTTAGCGCCGCAGAAAAGCCGAATAAGAAGATGAAGGCTAGTCCACCTGTTGTTGTTTCAGGTTTACAGATCAGGGAGGATACCACCTTCCAGCATTCAGCCGACAGACCATCCGGTACTAGGCCTTCTGCTGCTAGAAGGATGGTATGGCGTCCTACTACTGGCCAATTAAGACCAAAACAACTACCGGAAAAGGAAAGTCTCGTCAGGAGACTCGAGTCCGAAGAGAGTGCCACCGAAATGAAGGGGACTCCCAAGAAGGAAATCCAACAGCCATCGCATGATAAATGCGAAACCGCATGAAAAAGACCTTTGGAGGACGCTATGGAAAAGCTAAGAACCGACATTCAACGATTAGCAAGAGAAAGGGAAAAAAAGTTTGGAGATGAAGTTGACTCGTCGGAGTTCATGGATGACGAATATGTGGAGATCAACATGGTTGAGACACGAGCATCGTCAGCTTCGCAAGGTGACCCGGCAGCTGCGGAGAGATTAACCGGAAGCATTAAGAGCACAAATTCGAGAAAAAGATGATACAATCTCTCAAATGGCAAAAAGGATGGAAGAGATGGCTGCAGCCTCTAGCCACTCTTCGGAGTCGAGCTCAACCCCCAAGAGAAACGCCTCCGTAAGTTATTCATATTACAGATGGAGGAAAAGAGATTACATCCGTTAACGGAGACGATCAGCCGAAGAAA
The DNA here is from genome assembly GCA_022702705.1 of Papilionanthe hookeriana x Papilionanthe teres. Lineage (NCBI taxonomy): Eukaryota > Viridiplantae > Streptophyta > Magnoliopsida > Asparagales > Orchidaceae > Papilionanthe > Papilionanthe hookeriana x Papilionanthe teres. Next base: position 147,175,909 of record CM040428.1, read on the forward strand.
GACTCTACTCAGAATATGATTCTAGAGAAGGACATCAAGAACATGGTAGAACAGCAGGTGCGAGAAGCCTTAGCACACTCTAAGAGCGGAGCATCTATTCAGACGGGTAGACCTTACCCCGAAGAATTTGATGCAGTACAATACCCAAAAGGCTTCGTACCACCTCTGTTCAAGACTTTTGATGGTACCGGAAATCCTCGACAGCATGTTGCACATTTTCGCGCTAGTTGTTGCAACGCCGGTGGAAGTGATGCCTTACTCTTTCGACAATTCATCAGCAGCTTGTCAGGGATCGCCTTCGATTGGTATGCAGAGTTACCGAACGGTTCGGTAAAGACATTTACAGAATTAGAAACTCTCTTCGTGAAACGGTTTGCTGGAGCTCAGTACCATATCACCATCGGTGACTTAGTGGTGGAGAAACAGAAACCGAACGAAACTTTAGTTGACTACATACTTTGATGGAGAAATCTAAGCATGAAGTGTGAGCCACAGCTACAAGAACAACATGCAGTCGGTATCCTGCTTAAAAGCATTCACGGCCCGATAGCACTTCTCCTTAAGGGATTTACAATTAAGACTTTCGAGAAGTTGTTAAACAAGGCCGGGAGCTTGCAAGAGGAAGCGAAGCAACTAAGTTTCGTCTACAAAACAGACAAACAGAAGCCTATGAAGACATTTGAAAAGAAATCTGGGATCGTCGCGGCAGTCGATAAGGGCAAACAGCCAATGCAAATACAGCCGGAGCAGCCGCAACCCAGCTATCAACAACCTCAGCAGAACTACCAACAACCTCAACCCGGTTATCAGCCAACTCAACAATATGAGAAATCGCCTCGCCCACAGCGCACGTTAAAGGAGCTTATAAATAGAGAATATCCATTCAAGAATGAGGCAGTGCCAAAGATGTTCCGCAGTTTGATGAAGACTTCGGATTTTCGACTGCCAGAACCTAAGAAGCCAGAAGAAGTTAATAAGAAAGACCATCCCAACCACTGCCCTTACCACCAGATGCTTGGACATAAGATAGAAGATTGCATCACCTTCAAAAGTTAGCTTGACAACAATCTCCGAAAGGGAACATAACGATCCAAAGGGAATACATGAAAGAACCCCAGAAAGGAGGTTTTGTCAATGTTATTTCAATGGATCCCATTGTTCCGATAGACCCTTACACGACCGATGATGGATGGAGTACCTCTTGGACAAAGTCATCGAAGAAAATTTTGGATCGCATCCAAACCACTTCGGCGCGTGCTTCAATTCAAAGTTTGAAACCTGTCAAGCCGGCGCTATCACTTGCAATTGAAGAACCGCCCCAGGATGAAAAGATCATAGAAAAGAAGGAGATCGAAGAAGAAAAGACCGAGTCTCCCAAGGCTAGGCTAGGGGCTGCTTATCCTAGGATGGTTGTTTTCGATTCGGGGAAAAAATTCCTCGAACCTCTGACTCTGTATGATTATTTGCTCGCTCCGGTGGGATCTTATAATGATAAGAGTTATGGCGTTGGCTACGTTTTGACTGTTTCTAACGATTACGTAACTAACGACAACCAATCTAATCTGAATCTCAATTCCGATACAAATAATAATTCTCAAATCATACACAACCTCGACAATCACGATGACAAAGAAGACATTCACCAAGAAGGCTACAAAAGTTCAACAAGCAATGAATCTATTTGCGAATTTCAAGGAACTCCAATCACAATAGAGTTAGAGCTTTCAGATTTCGAAGGGACTCCAGAAGAACCTGTCATGCCGATTCAAAAGGAGACACCAGTAAACTCGATACTGATTCGAAGAAATCACGAAGTCAACTTAAGGAGCGGAAGGGTTCTACCTCCGAGAATGGGTCCAAAAGACAAAGGAAAGCAGGTAGTTGTTCAGGAAGAATCAACCCCAGCAGAAGAATTGCCCATTCGAGAAGAAACTGAAACACACAGTAACAAAGTGGACTATAACGTGCTAGCCCATCTTACAAAACTACCAACCAAACTGAGCATCTATGACGCTCTCATCTTATCAAAAGAGATGAGGGAAGCTCTAATCAAGGCCTTACTTCATCCAGAGATTTGTTTAGCTCAGATGGCAGGAGCTTCCTTAGACGAGGTTTGCTCGTTAAAGGAACAGCGAGGTGTTACCTTCACGGACAGTGATCTACTACTTGGGACGGCCGATCACAACCGACCATTGTACATTTCAGTTACAATCGGAAAATTTACGCTCTCCAGAGTATTGGTGGATCCAGGAGCATCGATCAACATAATGAATCTTCGGACGCTAGCATACTTGGAAATTGATGCTCACGAGCTTGAAGCGGACAAGATGTTACTAAGAGGATTCAACCAGAAAGGAGAACGAGCCCTTGGATCAATAACACTGTTGATGAAGACCGGTGATTTAGCAAAGACAACAGCAAAATTTCATATAATTGATTCTGAAACATCGTTCAACGCGCTACTGGGCCGACCGTGGATACATGAGAACCGGATGGTACCGTCGTCTCTGCATCAGTGCATAAAATACTACAAAGGAGGAGAACAGTGCATTAAGGGTGATTTGCAACCTTTCTCTGTACATGAGATTTGAGTCCATGAAGATGCAGCTTATTACGCACCTCCGAAGAAAACAATCTTCTCCAGAAACACCGTGTCAAATGAAGAAAAAGAAATTCGAGATAATGAAGAACCTGAAGTTCTAGTCCAACAGTCACTCACCACTCCATTACGGCGAGATGGTGAAGGTTTCTCCAAAACTCGCATCCGGGGTCGAGGCCGGGGACGAGGTCGTGGAAGAGACACTGGGACAGTTGGACAGAAAAAGCCAATGATCAACGTTGATTGGGAGAACAGCTCTGAGGAAGGAGAGGAGGTCAAGAAAGAAGCAGCTACAATAAACCGGAAGAAACCACAATTCAAGATTTCTCTCGAAGATAAGAAGAATGAAGAATACAAATAGATGTACGAGAAGATTAACCACTATGTACACACTATGACCCTGACCCCGATCCAGTCTAATAAGATCGAGGGTATGGTGGTCAAGGAAGTACATAGCAGCAGTGCAAAACCAATCAAATTTTACCGTGGCACTTCTCCTTCCAATACTAAAAATGATGTACAATTTGAAGATGTCGCTTCTTCCGAATTAATGGAATTACCTTTTGAGTGGTACTCTCCCTGTGTTCAAAATTTAATTCAGCGAGGTGTCTTACCTCGACAATGGATAAAAGGCTGATCACAACACTTCGAAAAATTATGGAATAATGTCGGTTGACCTCCCAATTCAAAACATGGTCTCGGATTTGGCACAGTAGGTTCTGTTGACGATACGGAATTTTGTTTGTTCGTCACTTGCGAACCTAATGAAGACTGCTTGGAAACTACAGAAGAGCTTGAAGATCTGCAAATTGGAGACACTCCACCAGAGTTCGAAGAAGAAATCAAGTCTACAATAGATGAGTTAATGGAAGTTAACTTAGGTACTAGAGAAAAGCCTAGACCAACCTTTGTTAGCTCCTTACTCAATAAAGAAGATTCCGAGGAAATGATCAAGCTATTAATGGAATTCAAGGACTGTTTGCTTGGAGTTACGACAAAATGCCAGGATTAGCTCCAGAAGTCGCAGTTCACAGGCTAGGAGTAGATCCTACTTCCGTTCCAGTCAGACAAGCTTCCAGGAGGATGCGTTTGGAAATTGAACAACAAGTAATAGCTGAAGTTAAGAAGCTAATCGACGCTAAATTTGCCCGTGAAGAACAATACCCTACTTGGCTAGCCAATGTGGTACCATTCAGGAAGAAGAATGGTCAGATCAGAATCTGCGTGGATTTCAGAGACTTGAACAAAGCATGTCGAAAGGATGAATTTCCGCTACCAATTCCAGAGTTAATGATCGACATCGCTTCGACACATGAAATATTCTCTTTCATGTATGGATCTTCAGAATACAACCAGATAAAGATGGCACCAGAAGACGAAAAACTCACGGCATTCAGAACACCAATCGGAGTATATTGCTACACAGTAATGTCATTCGGACTAAAGAACGCAGGAACAACATACCAAAGAGCAATGACAAAGATTTTTGTTGAGCTCATTCACAACCAAGTTGAGTGCTATGTGGATGATGTGGTCATCAATAGCAAACTGAAGGAAGATCACCTGTATGATTTGAGAATTGTCTTTGAGCGACTACGACAATACAACCTTAAGATGAATCCCTTAAAATACGCCTTCGGCGTTACCTTCGGGAAATTCTTAGGATTTGTTGTCCGACATCGCGGGATTGAAATTGATCTGGAAAAGATTAAAGCTATCTTAGAAATGCCGCCTCCCAAAACTTTAAAACAGCTACGATCCTTTCAAGGGAAGTTGGCATATCTTCGATGCTTTATCTCGAACTTGTCAGGTAGGTGTCAGCCCTTCTCAGTATTAATTAAAAAGGACACAAAATTCGTTTAGGAAGAGAAATGCCAACGGGCCTTCGAGGACATTAAGCAATACTTAATGACACCTCCTGTCTTAGCGACCTCTGGCCTCGGGTAGACCGCTGATACTTTATACCGCAGCTCTAGACGACTCCCTTGGAGCCCTGCTAGCCCAGGTCAATGATGAGGGAAAAGAAAATACTCTCTACTACTTAAGTCATTGTCTGATTCCGACGGAAGTAAAGTACCCTCCAATTGAGAAGCATTGTTTAGCACTGATCTTCGCCGCACAGAAACTCAGGCATTACATGCTCTCTCATAAGGTCAACCTTATTTTGAAAGTTAATCCATTGCAATATTTGATGATCCATCCGACACTTTCTGGTAGACTTGCCAGGTGGTCGATGCTACTATTGCAATTCGACATAACTTTCGTTCCTCTTCGTGCCGTAAAGGGACAAATCCTAGCAGATTTCCTTGTAGCACACCCTTTGCCGGCAGAATCGCCTCTCAACGACGACTTTGCCAGACGAGCAGATAATGATCCTAGAAGACGCTGATGATCGACGTTGGGAACTATACTTCGACGGAGCGTCCTCAGCACAGAAAGACAAAGAATTTCAAACGATAGTGCCCGGTAAGGTAGGAATCAGACTAATCTTTATAACACCGTAGCGGGGGATGTTAAGATACTCCTACCACTTAACAGAGCCGTGTACAAACAACGAGGCAGAATACGAGGCCCTCATAACAGGACTAGAACTGACCATTCAAATGGGAATAACAGATATTAACATCTACGGAGATTCTCAGTTGATCATTCAACAGGTCGCAGGACAATACAGAATCTTAAAGCCAAGACTCGAGCAATACTTTCAGTATGTTATGAAACTGTTGGAACAAATTCCGAATGTAACAATCTACAAGATCCCCAGAAGAGAAAATGCTCTCTTGGATGCGCTAGCTCGCCTTGCAAAAGAATTTGCCTGCTTACAAGATGAGTCAGTTGAAGTGTCAGTTCAAGGACGACAGGTCCTATCACAGCTTGACATGGATATGATACAGAGATCAGAAAAAGCAGAGGAATCAGTTGCAGTAGTGACAGAAAACACAGAAGATTGGCGTCAGCCACTAATAGACTACCTGCAAACAGGGAAATTACCAGACGATAAGTCATTAATACATCAAATCAAGAAAAGAGCTCTGTCTTACACATTAATAAACAGTACATTATACAGAAGGTATTTTGATCAGATGTGTTTAAGATGCCTGAGAGGGTCCGAGGCTCGTGAAATTGTCAAAGAAGTGCATTCAAGACTTTGTGGCGCTCATCAGTCGGGTCTGAAAATGAAAATGAAAATTAAAAGACTAGGGTATTACTGGCCCTCGATGATGACCGATTGCATGAAGATTGCCAAATGTTGTCACCAGTGCCAAGTGCAAGGAGTGGTTCTACACCAACCTCAAAATATGCTACATCAGACAAATGCATCGTGGCCATTTGAGTGTTGGGGCATAGATATAGTGGGTCCGATAGAACCGCCTTCTTAAAGAGGACATCGCTTCATCCTTGCAGCTACAAACTACTTTTCTAAATTGGCAGAAGTAGTCCTACTCAGAGAAGTAAAGGCACACCATGTGCTCCAATTTTTCAAAAATCAAGTTGTTTACCGTTTCAGAGTACCGCGCAGAATCATTTCAGATAATGGGTCCGCATTCAGAAGCACAAAAATCAACAATTTTGTCAGAAGACATGGAATCGATTGGCAATACTCAACAATCTATTACCCAAGAGCAAACGGCTTGGCCGAGGCTTTTAATAAAACTCTCGTTCAAATTTTAAAGAAAACTTTGGATGACAACAAGAGAAATTGGCACGAGAAGTTGTTAGAAGCCTTATGGGCCTACAGGACAACTTTCAGGAGTCCTACTCAGTCTACGCCTTATGCTTTAGTATACGGATCCGAGGCAGTGTAGCCATTGGAAGTCTAGTTTGCATCACTCAGGATTGCAATTGCAAATAAAATTACTACATAAGAGAATGCCAGATTACGACTGGAAGAACTGGAAAACCTATAAGGGAAAAGACTTGTAGCGCAACAAAATTTGGAACTGTACCAAGCTAAGATGATCCAGGCCCATGGTAAACTGGTCCGCCCGAGGACTTTCAAAGTTGGTGACTTAGTTCTTGTTCTCAGAAGACCTACTCTTGCACATCGCAAGATAGGAGGCAAATTTGAACCAACTTGGGAAGGGTCGTTTGTGGTCGAGGCAGTCTACTCAGGAGGCTCCTACCAAATTTTGAATTACCAAGGAGAACGACAAATGCTTCCAATCAATGGACGATATTTGAAGAAGTATTATGCAACCAGATGTTTCGAAGGGTGGCCTCTAAAATAGAATCTTATCCCTAGAAACACGGTGAAGCAATCACTTTGTGACTGGGTCCGAACCCAAAAAAACATAAAAATGGATAAAAAATATGTGTGCTAAAAATAAAATATGTGAAATCATAATAATAAAGTTTTACCCTTCCTTTTAAATCAAATCTTTTTTCTGATCTTTCTTTATCTTTTCCTGCTTTCCTTAAAAATTAAATTTAGAATAAGTGAATAAGAATCTTCAGTGATAAATACTTTCTTAATGTTCTTGTTCTTAGTACAGCCCCTGATCCTTTCCTTGTTTTCTTCGCAGGGAAATGTCTAACGGGCGGTTGGTCCTAAACTTTAAAAATGGCGTGAGTCTCGCACTCGATGACAAGAGGGTGAAGGATGGAGAAGTGATAGAAATTGATTCTGACTTCACACCGCCCGACCTACAGTATGAAGAAAATGACTGGGTCCCAGTGGACCGAGAGGAGCTTCATAGCCAGACTGTGATGAAGATGGGTGGCCCAAGCCGCCAATCTAGCAACAAGAAAAGAAAGACAAGTACCGAAGAAAGCAAGAAAATCAAGTCAGTAATTGCCATGGCAGAGGGCAGGCTCGTCAGCGCCGCGCCCGCAAAAATTCAAGAAGTAAGGAGAGCTACGCTCACTGCTATTCAAAGAAGGAATAAGAATCTCCGTATCCACAAGATGTTGACTAAACTAGCAACATATCAACAAGAGGAAACAGCCACCTTCGCAGACACACGCATTTCAAAGATACCGGTTCATCAGGAACCTGAAAAGAGAGAACAAGCTCCAAGAACAACAAAAAGGATAAGGGAAACTCTGAGAAGATCAGAGGCAGAGAGATCGCCTCGACGCCGGACAGAGATACCATATCTGAGAAACCTTGTTGCGAAAGCAACCCCGGAGGATGTCCCGACGGAGACAATCCCCGAGGAGCCAAGGTATGCAAGAGAACATGACGGGATTGAGCCATACATCCCGCAGTACGTTACTAGGCCTCGTCATTTGCAGATCATCCCAGAATATGAACTAGAAAGAATGCAAAATGTTGAGAAGAAGACTTTCGAATAGTTTGAAAGGATTAGAGGCAAAATAATCAACATTTTGGAAGGCCTCGAGTTACACACAGGTGTATTCTCAGAGTACGAGCAACAGCAGATTGTGGATTGCATTTTAGAACTTCAGAAGATGGGTCGAGCAGGCCGTCTGAGAGAAAAGACTTATTCGGAACCCCGGAAATGGATGGCAGGGAAAGGAAGAGTCACAATACAATGCGGATGTTGCTATAACTTCACAGAGGACAGAAAGGAAATCCACTAGGGATACTCCGTCACAGTGAGGTTGATCCAATGCCAAGAATAATTAAAAGAATGGTGAAAAGAATGATAACGTGGAGGGTACGCCGCGGATCGCATACCCAACGGTTGCATCATCAACATTTATCAGAAGGGCGACTGCATACCTCCACACATAGACCACCATGACTTTGTCAGAACTTTCTGCACAGTTTCATTCTTCAATCAATGCAATATCATGTTCGGATCTGACCTCCAGATAGCAGGCCCGGGTAAGTTCCGAGGGCCGGTGGAGATACCACTTCCGGTAGGTTCCGTCATGATATTACAAGGAAATGGAGCAGACATCGTAAAACATTGTATACCGGGAGTACCAGTGGAGCGGATCTCCATCACATTTAGAAGGATGGACAACAGAAAGGCATTGTACCACTTCCAGCCAGATCCAGAATTGGAGAGTCTCCGGCCCTACGCCCTACGAGCTGTGAGTTACACGGGAAATATCACACCTCCAAAGCACATCCATGTGGCATTCCTGCCAAGGATGGCTTGCAAGGTGATGTTATTGACCGCGTATCTCATTATTCAGACATGGATTTAACAGATACTTTTTGGATGGATCAACAAGAATCATACATAGTCCTTTTTGAGTCATGGATTGTATGAGAAATATTTCAGATCGAGTTGTATGATGTATCTTCAACAAGATTGGAATGAAAGTGACCATGTCACATTTTGCCTTCACCTCATTCTGTGCAAATTGACTGGGAAACGCCATTAAAGTTAAATGAACTTCGAACAAAGAACAGAAAAGAAAAGGAAAATAAATAATAACTCTCTTCCATAAAAATTCAAACATAAAAAAGATCTTCAAATCCACATGAACACCAAGTAAACAATAAAAAAAATGGGATAGTTAAAGAACAAACAAAACAAATCTAAAGCTCAAGTTGAATTCCAGTTTAAGTCCGTCTTTTCAAATCCTCCAATCCTTCTTCCAATCAAGGTCTATTCCGGACCTCCTTTGAAACCCTCTCTCGGGATGATTTCAAAATCACGAAGAATTTTCAATTTGATTCGGTTGACATGGGTTCGTACTCTTCACCAAGTAATCAGACTTTGATTGATTCCCATGGGATATGGAACACTTTCATATCTCATTGCAATCTCAGCATTCGGGATAGGCTTCCGCCCTACTCCCATCTCAGCAAATCTTAGCATTCGGGATAGGCTTCCGCCCTACTCCCATCTCAGCAAATCTCAGCATTCGGGATAGGCTTCCGCCCTACTCCCATCTCAGCAATCTCAGCATTCGGGATAGGCTTCCGCCCTACTCCCATCTCGGCGAATATCGACATTCGGGATAGGCTTCCGCCCTACTCCCATCTCGACGAAATCTCGGCATTCGGGATGAAGCACGCCTACTCCCATCTCAGCGAATCTCGGCATTCGGAATAGGCTTCCGCCCTACTCCCATCTCGAGCAAATCTCGGCATTCGGGATAGGCTTCCGCCCAACTCCTATCTCGACGATCTCAGCATTCGGGATAGGCTTCCGCCCTACTCCCATCTCAGCAATCTCAGCACTCGGGATAGGCTTCCATCCTACTCCTTTCTCAGCAATTCTCAGCACTCGGGATAGGCACAGTCCTACTCCTTTCTCAACAATCTCAAAAATTTGACCCTCTCAGCAAGAAATTGAAATTAAAGCACTCTGCATTTCAGATAGGCTTTGTCCTATTCTTCTTCATCATATGAAATAGGCACAGTCCTTCTTCCTTCTCAGCATACAAATGCATTCGTGTAGGCCTCCGCCCTACTCTTTTCTCCGCATAAAATCAAAACTGAAACTCAAATCGAAATTCAAACTCAAAATTAAAAACTTGAAATAAAAAATGAAACGAATCTAAGATCCCATCTCTTGAAATCTTGTGATATGAAACTTACCTCCTTTTTCCCCAGCGAGAGTTCTGGAATCTTCAGTCTTGGAGATTTACCTGATACTCCCGAGTGGAAATTTCTTACACTTTGTCCTAAGTTTGTCACTTGGACATCTGTTTTGGTTCTGTTGATCTCTTTGGTCAATGTCAATACGCGCGGTGTGCTTGATTAGCACACCACATCTATTGGGGGTCCATTTGTTGACCTCATTTTTGATGAGGTCTTCCCTTCCCTCTTTAGTGCTTAGGATCTAGCCTTAGGCTTTTCCTTTGACTATCTTAGAGGACTAGAATTGGGACCCATCCTTTAGAAATTTAAACCACTTCTTGTCTCCCTGCGAACCCCACAAGCTTGATTGTAGACCCCTAATCACCTAAAGGGTTGAGATCAAAAGTGAAGGTTTAAAGGATGAGTTCCCTATAGGACTCTTTGGCCTTAGGACCACATTGAGTGGCCTGGTCTGGTGAGGGTTGACTTACACACTCACTACACTCATACTCTACACTCTCACACAAACAATTCAAATCCTAAAACCACACCCATACCCAACTTGACTTCTTGACTCATGTAGGTAATTCATATGGATGGACCTTAACCCCTAAGCCCCGGCTAAGAGGGTTAGGAACAACATAGTGAATGCCTCAAATGAGTCCTCTCATGGCTCATATAGGCTTAACATGGCTTCATGGCTCAACCAAAGTGCTTCTATTTCACTCATATTTGATCAATCTTCTTTTTTCCAAAATTTCAATTTTTGACCCCGCGGACCCTACACCTATCAAACCTACCAAAAGCCCATAAAATTGTCCAAATCCTCCAAAATTTCCAAATCACCCAAAATTCCCCAAAATTAACCTTGAACATTTCTTCACCAATTAAATTGATCACCCATAGCCAAAAATACCAAAAATTCCAAAAATACCCCCCAATACCCTCCAAATACCCAAAATGCCCCTCTTAGCCAAAAAATCCAAAAATTCAAAAAATTCCCAGAAAATTTCAGAAAATCCCAAATATTCCCAATTTCATTTTGTCTAACTACACCATGGGCCAATTTTGTCAATTTACCCCACTTTTATCGAAACCCCCAATTTAGCCCATTCTCAACCCAAGTGAACCCAATGTCAAACCAAATCTACCCAATTGACCCCAATTTTGGTCCAATTCAATTATAAACTTCAATTTAATATCCACAATATCAATCTAGACCAAATCCAAGTCCAATTTGATTGAAATTTGAATCCAATTTCACTTTTGACCTTAAAGCCCAATTTGGACCCATGACCTAAACTTAGCCCAAACCAAACCAATTCAACTCCAATTGACCCTAAACCTTTTCTAAACGTTCCCTAACATCCCCACAAACAAAACACTAACATAATTTACCCAAAATTTGGACCCAAACCCCACTCAAATTCAACCCAAAACAAAAAGCCTAATTTTGACCTAGACCCAAACTTAACCCAAATAAGCCCAAGTCCCAAAACCAAAACCCAACCAAAGTTGAAACCTCTTTGAAACACTCCAATAAACATTTCCCAACATTAATTTTACATCAATTTCAACCCTAGCCCAACATTGGCCCAAATTAGCCCAATTTGACCTACATTGGCCCATGTACCAAATGAACCCAAATCCAAACCAATTCAAGCCCAAACCACCTCAAATTTATTTCAAATCACTCATGACACATCTCTAAACCAAACCCAACAATAATTTGGCCCAAGCCTTTACCAAACTTTCATTATAAAATCCATTTTAAAATCCAAAAGCCCACTTCCCTAAACCATTTTAAAACCCCATCTTCACTAAATTTCAAAGGCCCAAACTTCATGCTAAAGCCCATATGACATTCTTTTCATCACCCCATTAATTAATATCATCCCTTAAGTCCTAAATCAATCATCAAATAATCCTAAATTAGGCCTCATGCCAAAATCACCCATAAGTCCCAAAAATTCAAAACCTTCTTTCATGTAAATGACCAAGCTTTGTCCAAAGCCACGTGGAGCCATGAGCATGCCATTTACAAGACATATGAAGCCATGGAAGGTTTGACATGTGACCAAGCCATTAATGGCAAAAGGAGGGCCCCCTTTCCTAATCCTTCATTAAGCCTTTTTAACCATAACCATGTCACACACTAAACCAAGTTTAGCCACCTCACCATGGATGGAGACATCACCACTCCATGCGCAGTGACCAACCGATCCCCCGGCCCAAAATCGGACCATGGGAAGGTGAACCAAGCCCAAATACATGGGTTGACCAAGTTGAACTCAAAATGAGCCTCTCCCCATTCCATTTCAATTCAGCCCCTTTACACATGTCAAACTCCGATTGACCGCACCATTGCTGACCCACGATACCACCGGTCGAGATGGTGACCGGTGCTCGGACGAGCGACCACCGAGGCCACCAGAAAACACCATGGTCGAGAGCTCCATGTGAGCCAAAAAAATTCAATTCTCCCTTGTTGACTTGTCTTAACCCAAATGGACAACATAACTCTTCTTCTCCACCAGAGCAGCTGATCCCAGCCTTCAAACCCCCCTGGGAAGCCCTCCAGCCATGCCTATTTAAACACCACCTTCTCTCGGCCATGAGAGGTGCTGAACCAAAACTTACTGAAACCCTGCCAAAATCATCCCAGACCACTCTCTACACATAGAGAACTTGATCCCCACTGAAATCCCCCTTCCATTTCCTCTCTGTGAGCTCAATTTCAGAGTTGAAATCCAAGCTCAAAACCAGGACACTTCACCACAGTGAGCCAATCTCCAAATTGATTGGTCCTACACCTTCACCAGACCCAGAGGAGAAGTTTCCCAGCAAAAGCCCCCTCACCAATCCAGCCATTTCTCCCAGCCTCTAAGCTTTGTGATCGGCTGTGGTCGAAATCATACCTAGACAATTCACCAGGCCAAGGGACTTCATCTGGAGCTTGCTTAGACCCAATCAAAGGTGACACAACTCTCAGATCGAAGCTTCACTTCTCTGAGCAAAGGTATGGACTCACTCTTCTTCCCGAGCTTACAGAGATTCTCCATTTAATTTGAATCAATTTCAATGCATGTTTACCGTATGGATGTGTTCATCTCTTCAAGACGAATCCATAGAGCATAAGAACACAAAAATCCATTGAGAATTGAGTGAGAAATTAGGGTTAGAAGGTTGACGATCACGCGTTCACACCAGTCTTAGACGATGACCAGGAGCAGTCGGATCGTGCGTGTATCGAGCGAACGACCAAGATCGCGCCGGACGGTGCAATGGGACATGAACCGCGGGCCGCGTGACATCCCAGTCAGATGGCGGTGCCGAATCAAGAGACGATGCGTGGAGCTTCGGAGACGCTGAGGTTGACGCGGCGCCGCGTGGATAAGTAAGAAAATAAGGATTTTTCTTATTTATTAAATACCCAGAACTTAAAAAATTCATAACTTTGTGCAGAAAAATCCTAAAAATAAAATAAAAATACCTTATTTCTCAGTGAATAGAGGAGAATAATGTGGAAAAGAAATCAAGTAATTTCATCAAGTATTTTATTTTTAATGATTTATTTACTCTCTGCATTGTTTTAATTCTCCATGCATATAGGAAATTCACCATGGCATGAGACCATAGGGCTTTTGAAGCCTCTGAACTTGGGAACATTCTCTAAATTTTTGAAGGTCAGAGGCCATCCCTATGAGAAGTTATTGATTTTTCAAGTTCATGTTACTGTTTTGAGTATTTTAATTCCAATAATTATCATGTTGAGAAATAAATTCTAGGAAAATTTGGTGATGTTTCTTGTGACTAGAGGGGCCTAGGAAAAATAAGTTTTGAGTTAATTCACTTTGAATAACTCTAATTGGCCTAAATACCCAAAATTAAACATTAATTAATTAGGGTTAACCACACATCAAATTAACTTAAAAATAATTCTCCATTGTCCTTTAGGGATAGGAGAACACCACAAAAAATTTGAAACCAATTGGACTTGATTAACCCCAACAAATGGGTTGATTAAGCCTCTTAAGTAATAATGGGTAAAATTTAACTTTAAAAATTCATTACTCACAAAATACTTTTCAAAAATTAACAAAAATAGTTTTGGAGCTTCTATGATATCAGGAGAATTTAGGAAAACTAAAATTGTAATTTTCTAAAAAAGTTGATTTTATCATTATTTTAATATTTTTAATAATTAAAAAATAATAAAAATCATAAAAATTTTAAAAATCACCAAAATGTTACATTTCGAATTCTAATCATTTAAGAACAAACCAAATATTTTTCTTGAGTCCCTAGGGTAAGATATTGAATTTTAAAGGCTTAATGTATTTTTTAGAATTAAAAAAATGTATTTTCCAACCTTTTCACTAAAATAATTCTAACAATTCAAAGAAAAACTAGAAAAATATAAAATTTATTTCTCTGAACTCTTTGAGCTCAGAGAGATTTAAGAAAAATATAAAATCCATTTTTCAACTTTAATTTTATTTTAAAATTAATTAATGTTCCAAAACTCAAAATAATTCTAATAAATAAAATATAATTCAAAAAATCACCAAAATTGGTTCAAATGGTCCTCTAGTCATTGGGAACATCTCATAATTTTATTAAAGACAGAAACATTTCCTTGGTCATGTTATTGTATTTTCTTTGAAAACCCTTATTTTCCATTAAAGATAATTACATAAATAAATTAAATACAAAAAAATCACATTTTCTCCTCTAATGTCTTAATTGACATGTAAGTGAGGTCACATAAAAATTTCAAGTTTATTTGAGCTTAATTTAGTGAGTTATAGAATTATTAAGCTTGTAGGGTAAAATGGTAATTAAAATTTTAACCCTTAATTAAAACTTTAGGCTTAATAAAAGGGGAGGGTAAAATATTTGATTTAAACTCATTTTGGATGATTGAAATTTAAATAATTAAAGGGTAGAGACCCATCAATCACTTTCAAGATTATTTAATGTAAACCTTAATCAATTAATTAATTAAATTTGGAGGATTAATGGAAAAATGAAATTATTAAAGTGGGGATATTATTTAAGAAGATATTTATTCTTTAATTTAAAAATCCCTAAATAAATCACTTCAATAATACTTAAAAGGAAAATTAGAAGAATAATCTAAATTAAATTAAAGTTGAAATGAAATTGAAATTAAATTAAAATTAAATTAAATTAAATTAAATTAAAATAAAAATTAAGTTGAATTAAATTAAAATTAAATTGAAATTAAAATTAAATTGAATTAAATTGAAATTAAATTAAAAATTAAATTAAATTAAATTAAATTAAAATTAAATTAAATTGAATTAAATTAAATTAAATTAAAATGAAGTTAAATTGAATTAAATTAAAATTAAATTGAAATTAAATTAAATTAAATTAAATTAAATAAAAAAATAGAATTAAATTGAATTAAATTAAATTAAAATCATTTAATAACAAACCTAAATCGTTAAGAATTAAACCTAAAATAACTTGAACACTATTCCAAACTTAAACTAATTTTCTATAATTAAATCAAAATTAAAATTAAATCATTAAGTTTAAATCATTAAAATACTTAATGGGTTGATTTGCCCTTTTAAAGCTCTTATTATTATAACTCTTAAATGAAGCATCAAGTGAAGTGTTACCTCACTTATAGGATATTAAAATGTCCTAAGTTTACCGAGCAAGATAACAAAACTTAAACTCCTGGATGATTAATTCACTTGTATAATTAAATTCTCTTGGACTTAAAACAATCCTAGAAGTATTGAAAAGATGTTTAAGACTCGTCTTAAGCACTTCCTCAATATGATAGGAGGTTTATAAGAACAATTGAACTTAATTGTTCTTTGATGAAGAAAATCGTCCTTAAACCAAAATCCAAGAACCTAGATGTCATAGGAGATGACTAGCTATAGGATTAGGACTTTGATAAACAACCAAAACCTTTCCCTTAGCTTTACCTAGGTACTTGTTGGAATATTTAAATGCCTTAACAGGTGTTTTAAGTGTAGCTTGGGATGACGAGAAGACCCTCCAGGTACGCTTTTATTTTATTGCAATTTACTTTATTGTAAATGCACTTTACTTTTCTTGCATGATAAACAACTGTTGCATGAAAACCAAAACCTTTAGGTAGTCCCTGAATTGAAACCAAAACTAAATTAAAAGTCATTACAAGATAAAAATCACCGCCACAATATTTCAAAATATAAGACAACTCAAAATTTAATCACAAACAGAACATGAAAACTACAATTGCAACTAAATTAAAACGTCTCGTTGAATGATCGGGAATACCTCGGAGATGTAACCCACATGTTGCTAACGGGATTTCCCACGGTCTAAATGAAGGTGTGGAACTCATTCAGTTGAGTTTAGCAAATTCATTTGGACTAAGTGAATTCAATGAAAATAACGGTGTCGGGATGACGGAACCGTGGGATTTTAATCGGTTCTGTTTAACCAACTTTAAGATTTGTTTTAATTAAAACACTAAAGACATTTGGACTTTAAGATTTCTCTAAAACCAAAAAACTTCTCTCATCTCCTGATTTATGACTTCTAAAACTAAACCTCTGCAGCAACAAGGAGCTCGGAGCATGGTGGGCAGCACGGCCATCGTCATCAGCAAAACCTAAGTCTACTTCAACAAAACTTTCTTAGAATTAAATAACCAAGCCATAGGACTTCGAGGTAGTTTTCCTAGTGCAACATAAATCCTCAACTCTTCGTTAGGCATTTGCATGATCATGTCATGTAAATTAAGCCCTAACAGGTCTTAGGACTCCGAGGTAGTTGTTCGGTACGACATAAACCCTCACATTTTCTAGGCTGATTGTATGATTATGTCATACGAATATAAGTCCTAATTAATTAAAATTGGCAAAATTGAAATATCAAATAATATTAGGATTTTCTTAAACTCGAAGCCAAACAATAGGATAGTCGGGAAGTTGCCAAGATTCTTCTTGGATCCTCAACTTCCCCTACTCCTCTTCCTTTGGACTCCTAAAATAAACTGTTCCAAAATTTTATCTATTCCCTATCGAAATTTCCAAAATCCAATTGTTTGAAAACCTTAAACTTTGAAATTCTTGAGAGCAAAACTACTGATCATTATCGAGAGTTTTCTTAAGTGATTCCCGTCACTTAGGATGTAATTAACTATAGGGGCTTGCCCTTATAGGGAACTTTAAGAACCCAGGTAATATAAACCCTGTTTAATTCTTTTGTATTAAGCAGGGGAACTTGTCGGCTTATAAAACAGGTTCGCAGACCAAACGGATGTCACAAATCTTTTAGTTTATTTAATCGAGCCCTACCATCAAGCAGTGTGTCTATCCTTAGGGATAGATACACGGTTTGTGGTGTGGTGCTCGTTTATATAAACTATTTGGGATGTGAGATCAGTTTGATTTCATATCTTAAAATTTTCAAACTTAAAATTATTTTCAAAAACAAATACTATTTTCTAAACCATATATACATATTTAAATTAAATTTAAAATCTAAAATTCGCCGACAATTTCTATTAGGCGACCCCTTTTCAAAATACAACACACAACCTAAAAATATGCCGACAGTAATGAACTTATGAAAATGGGGCGGGTTATTTCTCAGTCCCGAGGTTGATTTCCTTTAGCTCATCGACTGTAGTCTTCATTTTTTCTTCAAACTCTGACAGGGCATCCTCTATTGGTTGATCTTCAAGTTCTTCTTGAATGTCTTAAGAAATCTTCTCCCAACTGACTAATAATAACCATGCAAAATCTGAGTTATTGATGGGTCTAATATTACCAATCCCAAGAACTTCTTTTTAAGAGATTTTCTTTCCTTTTACACTACATAATTTTTCAAACGATTGTAATTTATATTTTGGCATTTGCTTCGACACATATCCTTGTTGAATTAATTTTTGTACACATGGTGAAAAGTAACCAATAGTCAATTCCATGAATTCATTAGAGTTATCCTCTTTAAGAGTTATACAAGGTTCAGATGTAGAAGGAGAAGCTCGAAAAAACTTGATCGATTTAATACCACCATTACGGACTTCCTTGAATTCCATACTCATGATATTTTGAGGATGGATCGGGGTTAGGGTCCTGGCTTAAGTATAATGGTTAATACGATCATACATTGGATCATATTTATTAGAAGAAGTGACTTCTCTTCTTTCATCTGTAATGTGTAGAATCTTTAGTTGGTTAACCTCCGGGGATGTTGCGGGTCGTGAATGTGACTGTCTGTGGAGTGCAGCCATGGCAGTCATGGCAGCGGTCATCTCCTCCATCCTCTTTTCCAAAAGAATAATCATTTCATCCCTTGTTAGTATGACCCTCTAAAGCTCATCTGTGGCGTTCTCCTCACTAAGATCCTCGCGCGCAGATGTCATGGATCTAGTTTCCACCACATTGATTTCCATGAACTCTTCATCCACGTAATATGACAAGAGGAAATCCTCATCATTGATATCCAAACCTTGTTGTTTTGCCAATTCTGAAATTTCTGCTCAGAGCCTTCAGACTTTATCGTTAATTGTCTTCTCTTTTATCAATTTCAAAACTATAGGCTTCCCTCGACTGTCACTTTTCCTTGCAACTAACTCAGAAGCAACGGTAGTAGTGGCAACAGGAACATATGACTCATGATCCATCTTTAGTCCACTGGTGCGATGAACATTGGTAACCATACTATTCTCTTAAGAGTCGGCACCTTGAGACAGAGTATCTCTCTGGGACATTAGAGTGGTTAGAGGAAGTGTGCTCCCTAGGGTGTAGACTACGTATAGAAGTAAACAAACTTCTCATATTCTATCTCTTCTGGGATTTCTCATAATTGTCATTTGACGGTACTCTCGGACCCAGGCGGGAGTTGACTAATCTGCGTACTGCGAGTGTCAAAATGGCAATAGTAACATCTGTAGTGGTGGCCTCAACATGTCTCCCCAAACAGTTCTTCACGGATACTCGGACATGCCTCTCCATCCTCAGAATCTTGTTCTTTATTTCAGGGGATATATTGCACATCCCATCTTCTTGAGGAACTTAGCAATAGAACATTCTTGCCTTTCAGCTATCCTTTGAAAAATGGTGTGAGCACGGATGATGGGTGTAGGCCTCTCCCTCACCTCATCACGACCATGTGGTGATGGAAGCGTAGCGGCAATCTCGTGAAGGCTTTCATCTCCATTAGTGTCAACTAACAGTTGGAAACTACTCCCTTGAAGGAGAGGAGAGGTATCCGATAAATTGAGTTCCTCCTACTGAAGAATCTCATCAATCACTGGTAGACTTGTGACTTGTGCCCTAGCAGCTTTGAGAATCTTACGATTGCGGTTCCTCATTTGAGATCTAGTTGGAGGGGGAATTCTAAAACTAGAATCTATCTCAAAAACAGACTGTGGGGCAAGAAAAGTGTCGTCAAAATCTTCTTCCTGTAGAATTTCTTTCCCTTTAGCAGACGAGAAAGTAGGTGTGGTGACGACAAAACTGGTAGCAGTAGGGGTAACAACACTCCTGGGCACAAAGATAACTGACCTGACGATGGCAGTAGAAACTTTCACCTTCTTAGTAGAAGAGAAATCTTTGTAGGAGTTTAAGTCAAACTCAGCGGACGATTCATGAAATTCTTGGGTAGCAACTTTCATGTCAACAAAAGCGCCTTTTCCAAGTACGACTTCTAAATCACTAAAGTCGGCCCCGAACTTAATCATTGGCGCTACAAGATGAGCCTCATGAGAGGTGGGCAAGTTGCATGAGAAAGTCAGCATAGGGGTTGACATCTTGACTTTGTCTCAAGAAATGAATTCTAGAAATTTGTGAAAGCTCAATCCCTTTAATCATAGTGCAAACACTATAAAAGGGAAGGTTTCTTTGTGAACTGGGCACAGTTTCATTTCATTTTGATATTTTATTATTTTCATCTTGCTTTTAGATTTTCATATGTTTGTTAAAAGGAGTCTTAAGATTTAAAGAAGGAATGGGTCATTCTGCCAATGGCAGGATTCAACCTAGGAGGCACAAAGAGGAAGTGAAGTGTGGGACCCTAGAGGGGCATAAAGATAATCGTATAAAGTCAGGGGTTAGACGCTTTTCATCCCAAAATCTGAGACAATCAATCTAACAAGGGTAGCCCCCATCCTATCCTTCGCACTATCATCCTTAACATCATTCGCGATCTCTTTCTTCCTTCTTTCCCGCTGTGGTAGTCTCCTTGGTGAAGTCTTCATCCTAGGCTGAGCTGGTGGTGGATTCCAGGCAGCAGCTTTCTTTGAAGTGGACTGGATCTAATCCAGGAATCTCTTTAGCTCTTTCCAAATTGTACTCCATCCACCCTTGTTGATATACGAGTTGATCAGAGAGATTGGCTCGGCCAAAATCACATTTATAAAACCTTTTTTTCAGGTTCTTTCAAATATTCTTTTGGTATTTTTATATTCCCTCTTTGTAATTTCTTTCGAGCCAATCCTTGAAACTGAAGCATCATTCTACCGTGTGTCTGAGTAACCTGTGGTAGGGACAAAATTTATGTTAATCCTTCTTATTCATCTCTTCCAGCTTCTTCCGCTCGGGCAATCTGAACTCGGGCTTCTTAATCAAGTTCTTTAACATCTTTGCTATAACATTATCTTTGAAGGAGTAATTTCTGTGTAGTCATTCTGAAATCGTCGAAACATGTCGTCCATCTGTCATGTATGACCTTTACTGCTGACTAGATTGATTGCACTGCTATACACAAGGCTTACCATACTACTGAGACTGGCTGTATTGTGGAGGCTGACTGTGCTGTTGTGGTGACTGTTCAGTCTGAATCCTCATCGGTTGTTTCCTTTTATCTATCGTTGCCACTATGCCAGACTCTTTTCATATACTTTGTCGGGCTTTGTTTTCTCTACTTTCTCTGTAGGCTTCATATGCTTGACTTCCTCTTGTAAATTGTTGGCCTTACTGAGTAGTTTCCTGAAGGATTTGATGGTGAGACCCTTAAGCATGAAAGCTACCAGACCGTAGATACTCTTGAGTAGTGTTTTGATCACTTGATGTTCTTGTAGCTGAGGCTCACACTTCATGCTTAAGATTCTCCATCTCAAGATGTAGTCGACTCGAGACTCGTCTGGCCTCTGCCGTTCAACCATGAGATCTTCTATAGTGACATGCTGCTGCACGCCGGTGAACCTCTTAAGAATATGTTCTCCATTTCTGTGAATGTCTTTACTGATCCATTGGGAAGCTTGGCGTATGACCCGACCCGCAATTACGCAGTAATTTTTACTTCCAAAAGATGGCAAAAAACTTGACCCAATTTATAAATGGTGGCTAGTGTGAAAATTTGAAATATTGTAAAATTTTAGAAAATATTTTACACACTAGGGGTACTACGCAAGTATACATATCGTATCCAGTAATACAGGGCTCTGTTGGAGTCCTAGTTATCGATCCCACAGGGAAGATTAATTTTAGAAATTAATAAATTTTCAAATGAAATGTAATTATAATTTATATTTCTTTTCAAAAATTAGATTTTAAGTTTTATGAAATTTCTACTAGATGCAAGTAAAGTAGCAATAAAGTAAAGGTTGATGCAATTATAAATAAAACAACTTTCTCCTTTTCAACTAATCCAAGTTTTTTTAGAAAAACTATCATTAGTGGAGAACATGAAATTATGGTATTGTGCCAAATAGAAGCATTCCTATTCTTTACCTTCCCTCGATAGTATAAAGAACATTGGTTAATCTATAGATTGGTTTAGGATGTATTATTAGTAGAATGGGTTAATCTAGACTCACACTTCTAGATGTCCAAGGGTCGCTACGGTCGGCCCTACTAGTGACCCGTTCACTTTCTATAAACCAAATTAATAGAATTTAATCTGTCACTCTAAAAACTAATTAATTCTACTCCTAATAAATAATATTTTCCTATTTATTTGCACTTCACCTTAAATAACCCGCACATGGCCTTCGATTACCCAAGGATTCATGTGATATCTAATAGTTAAGAACTCATCTCCGGATAGGTTGACCTCCAGAAAATGTATTAAGAAATTCATACCAATTTTATATGAAATTACATATTAAAGAAAGGTATTTTTTTATGTTTTATTGCAGGAATGCAGATTTATAGGTAATGGGAACAAAAAGATAAAAAATGAGCGAATCTAGAACAAAAAGGACTAAAAAAGATGAAAATTGAACTATCCCACCGACGGCGTGGAATAGGCCGCCCACGGCAAGATTTCCCGAGAGCATTTGAATATATTACAAAGGAGCACGCCGATGGTGAGATCGAGCCCACCGAGAGCGAGACTGAGCAGTTAGCCATTGTTCTAGAAGCCCGCCGACGGCGAGATCGAGCCCGCCGACGGTGAGAATGACTGATCAAGCCAATATTCAATGAATCTGGAATCTTTTTGAAGAGGTGCTTAAGCAACCATTGGAAATATGACTCCTATATATAGAAACAATTTTTAGTGTCTGTGTGTGTGTCTATGGGTGTCTTAGTTATGTGTTATCCAGTCTTTCTAAGTGTCTTTAGTGAGAGTGAGTGTTTTATTTAGTGTCTTGGTGAGTCTTCTAAGTGTATTAAACCAAAAGGAAGATTCAAAGGAACTTCAAGGAGTCTGCTTGGGGAGAAGATTCGAGATAAGTCTTTTATTTATTGTTTATTAACTTTAAATAAAATCCAAGTTTTGTGTTATTCTTCCTATGCATTCTGAGTTGTTTTCTTTCTCTTTCTCCTTATTGTTAAGGTTTTGTGAAATGATGAATTAAATAAGATTGTGATAATCTTTTACTTAAATCTTAATTTATTTTCAATCTGGGCAATTGAACTGTTAAAATATGTGAATTATCAACTATAGTAAAGATTACATCCAAGAATCAAGGAAGTTAAAAGCCTTGGAAGGTGGGTGCAAATAAATAGGAAAATATTAATTATCAGGCATAGAATTGGACATTTTAGTGTGACAGACTAAATCTTCAACTCAGTCATATCGTTATGGAGCTGAAGTGTAGATGTTATCCCTCATGTGAGGGGAACGTGGGAGCTCTGAAGTGGCAGCCGGTATCCTCCCAGCCTAGCCGCAGATTTAGTAACCAAACATAGGATCAGTCAATGTTCTTTACACTTGGACCAAAGGGTAAAGAATAGGAATGCTCCTATTTGGCACAATATAATTCTTACTAATTTAATTAGTCATTCACTTAATTTTCTAACAAGGAGAAAGATAATTTTCTAAATTGAAACATTTTTCTTTAAGTATTAAGTTTTTTTAGTATAAGCGTTTGTTATTACCGTATACTAGATTAGTAATTTTACTGCATTTGCTAAAATTAGACCTTAAATCTCTAACTTCCTTTTGGGATCGATATCTAGGACTCCATTAGAGCTCTTTATTACTTGAACGATATGTATACTTGCGTCGATAAAAGGGAGGGAGCACAATTGCTATTTTACTCTGAAAAACATTATTAATATTTATAAAGCTTAACAAACATATACAACCTGCACTTTCTACCCTGCTCTCCTCCGTGGCTGTCATGTTTTTAGCGCTGTTGCTAGAGATTTATATCTCTTAGTAGTGGTACTGAAATTATTACACTTGGCAGCTCCCTGCATCAGGTTTTTTGTGCCGTTGCCGGGGAAGTAAAAGTAATTATTAAAGGTAATTAAAAAAATTATTAAAGATAATTACTAAAGTAACAGACTTATATTATTTATTTAAAATTGTATGTGTAAATTTGGAACCGAAGGTTTAATCCCTTACGATTCAAAATTAGAGCGCAATATTAAAAGAATTAGAAAACGAAAAAGAGAAAATATAAATTTCACTCAAATGGAAAATAATCGAGCAATTGAAAATATAAATCAACCAAGAACTTTAAGAGATTACGCTAACCCTACATTATATGAAATTCACTTAACTATCCAAAACCCTGATGTAGCGGCTAAATCATTCGAGCTTAAACCTTTAATTATCTAAATGGTACAAAATAATCAATTTAGTGGTTTACCAAACGAAGATCCTAATTTACATCTTGCTAGTTTTTTAGAACTATGTGCTACTTTTAAATGTGACGGAGTATCTAATGAAGCTATTAGACTTTGGCTTTTTCCTTTTTCTTTAAGGGATAATGCTAAGATGTGGTTAAATTCTTTAGCAGCTGGATCTATTAGAACTTAGGGAGAACTATCACAAAAATTTCTATCCAAATATTTTCCTCCAAACTTTTTATAATGGATTGATAGGATTTCTTAGATCTATTATAGATGCTGCTGCTGGAGGATCATTAATGTCAAAACCATTTGATGAGGCTTATTCATTAATATAAGAAATGACTACTAATAATTTTCAATGGCCTTCTGAAAGGTTAAATCCTAAAAAAATAGCCAGTATACATGACTCTGATGCAATATCTATGTTAGCTTCTCAAATTGCTGCTATATCCAAGAAATTAGATCATTTTGGAACGAATTATTCTCCTAATACTATAGAAGAAAATTCATCTGGACAATTTATAGACGCTCAACCTTCATATGAAACTTTAAATGCTATTAATAACAAACCAAATAATCCTTATGCAAATTATTATAACCCTGGTTGGAAGAACCATCCAAATTTTAATTCGAATAACAACTTTGTTAATCAGCAATGGATGAAAAACTCAGTAAACCCAGTAGGAAATCCATCTAACCAAGGAAATTCTAATTATAAACCTTCTTATCCATCTGGATTTAATAATAATTCTCAATTTAATGATAAGAAGTTATCTATGGAGGAATTAATATTAAATATGGAGCAACATTTGCAAATTCAAGGCAATCAATTAAAAATTCAAGGAAATCAATTACAAAATCAAGGAGCTGCAATTTAAAATATTGAAATTCAACTTGGACATATCGCTATTGCACTTAATAATAGAATTCCTGGAACTTTTCCTAGTAATGTAGAAATAAATCCTAAAGATCAAAGAAAAGAACAAATTAATACGATATAGCTAAGAAGTGGAAAAGAAGTTGAAATAAAAATGCAAAAAGAAATGGAAAGTCCGAACGAGGAAGTGGAAATTGAAAAAGAGAAGAATCAGTAAGATAAAAATGAAGAATATCCACTAATACATATAAAAATTTTGGTAGAAAAACCACCACCACCATTTCCTCAACGACTAAAGCAACATAAAAATGATAAGCCATTTTCTAAGTTTCTTGAAATCCTAAAAAAATTAAAGGTAAATATTCCTTTTGTAGAAGTACTAGAACAAATGCCCAATTATGTGAAATTTATGAAAGATATTTTAAGTAAAAAAAGAATGTTCACAGGCAATGAAACTGTTGCACTTAGCGAAGAGTGTAGTGCAATTATTCAGAAAAAGCTTCTTGAGAAATTAAAAGATCCTGGTAGTTTCACTATACCTTGCGCTATTAGAGAAAAATTTTATGAAAAAGTTTTATGTGACTTAGGAGCCATCATAAATATTATGCCTCTATTAATTTTTAAAATATTAGGATTGGGAAAAGTTTCACCTACTTCAGTAACTCTTCAGTTAGCTGATCGTTCAGTGACATATCCTAAAGGAGTTATTAAAGATGCGTTAGTAAAAGTGGATAGATTTATCTTCCCAGTGGATTTTATTGTTTTAGATATGGAGGAAGATAAAGAAATACCCTTCTTAGCTATTGGAAAAGCTATGATTGATGTTCAGAAATGAGAATTAACTATGAGAGTAAACGACTAAAAAGTAACTTTTAACATTGCAAAATTAATGAAATATCCTGCTATAGAAAAAGATGATGAATGTTTTCGAATGGACATTCTTGAACATTTGCAAAATGAACATTTTAAAGAATACTTTAAAGAAAATCTAGAAATAGAATATACGGAATTAATTGAAGAAACATATGACGAAGAATTAAGATTATATTCAAGAAAGATTTGAAATGTTGGATAATACAAAAAACACTGAAAAGAATATAGTTCTGTCGATTATTAAACCTCCTGAACTTGAATTAAAAATTTTATCTACTCATTTGAAGTATGCTTATTTAGGTAACTCTTCAACCCTAGCGGTTATTTATCGACAGAACTAAAAAAATCGCAGAAGCAAAAACTTCTGGATACATTAAAAAGGTATAAGAAAACATTTGGTTGGACCTTAGAAGATATTAAAGGAATTAGTCCTTCAATCTGTATGCACAGAATTATTTTAGATAATGAACATAAACCAAGAGTTGATCCCCAAAGGAGATTAAATCCATTAATGAAAGAAATAGTCAAGAAAGAAATATTGAAATGGTTAGACAATGGTATTATATATCCTATTTCAGACAGTGCTTGGGTAAGCCCAATTCATTTTGTTCCTAAGAAAGGAGGAGTGACTGTTGAAACTAATGAAAATAATGATTTAATACCTATAAGACAAGTTACTGGTTGGCGTATATGTATTGACTATAGAAAATTAAATTAAGCCATGAGGAAAGATCACTTCCCTTTACCTTTTCTATACCAAATGTTAGATAGACTAGCCGGGCATAAATATTTTTATTTTTTAGATGGATATACCGGTTATCATCAAATTCTGATTTCTCCTGAGGATCAAGAGAAAACAACATTTACCAGTCCTTATGGAACATTTGCTTTTCGAAGAATGCCTTTTGGATTATGTAATACACATGCAACATTCCAGAGATGTATGATGTCTATATTTAGTAAATTAATTGATGATGGAATAGAAGTATTTATGGATGATTTCTTAATATTTGGAACATCATTTGACGCATGCTTGAATCATCTTGAAAAAGTCTTAGCGATATGCGAAAATACTAACTTAGTTCTAAATTGGGAGAAATGTCAATTTATGGTTGCAGGAGGAATTGTATTAGGGCATAAAATTTTGAAAAATGGCATGAAAGTGACCTTGCAAAAATTCAAGCAATAGCTAAATTACCACCTCCTACTACAGTGAGAGGGGTAAGAAGTTTTCTTGGACATGCCGGATTTTACAGACGCTATATAAAAGTTTTTTCAAAAGTTACTAAACCTCTATGCCAACTTTTAGAAAAGGACAAGAAATTTGAATTTACTGATGAATGCTTAAGAGCTTTTGAATTATTAAAAGATAAATTAATCACAGCACCTATAATAGTTTCACCTGATTGGGAGAAACCATTTGAACTTATGTGTGATGCTAGTGATTATGATGTAGGAGCTGTTCTTGGACAAAGATATGATAAAATTTTCAAAGTCATATATTATGCTAGTAAAACTCTCAATCATGCTGAAATTAACTATACAGTTACTGAAACAGAATTATTAGCAATTGTATATGCTTTTGATAAATTTAAATCTTATTTAATTAGAACTAAATGTATTGTGCATGCTGATCAATCTGCTATTAAATATTTAATGCAAAAGAAGGATGCCAACCCACGATTAATCAGATGGATATTATTAATGCAATAATTATATTTTGAAATAAGTAATAGAAAAGGAACTGATAATCAAATTGTAGATCATTTATCAAGACTAGAATATTGTGAATTATCTGACTCTGACAATGAAATTACAGACAGTTTTCCTAACGAAAAACTTTATAATATAAATGAGTGGAAAATACCATGGTATGCTGATATAGTAAATTATATTGTAAGTGATATTTACCGCCTATGCTAACTCTGCAACAATAGAAAAAATTCATTCATGATGCTAAAACATATTTTTGGAATGAACCATATTTATATAATTAATGTAAGGACCTAATAATTAGAAGATCTGTGCCTTATGAAGAAACAGAACAGATCATTCAAAAATGTCACGATTCTGAATTTGGAGGACATTTTGGGACAGATAAAACTGCTTACAAAATTCTACAATCCGGATTTTATTGGCCTACTCTTTTTAGAGATGTTTATAGAGATATCAAAACTTGCGATAAATGCCAACAAGTAGGTAATATATCTAGAAGAAATGAAATGCCTCTGAATCTTATATTAGAAGTTGAATTTTTTGATGTTTAGGGATTAGATTTCATGGGACCATTTATACCTTCATTTGGAAACTCATATATTACTTGCTGTTGATTATGTTTCTAAATGGATTGAAGCACAATCTTTACCTCGTTGTGATGCTAAGAGTGTTTCAAAATTTTTAATGAAAAATATATTCACAAGAAATGGAATGCTGAGAGTGATTATCACTGATGGAGGATCCCATTTTAGAAATAAGTATATTCAGAAATTAGTAGAAAAAATTAATATTATTCATAAAATATCAACTGCTCATCATCCATAAACCAGTGGATTAGCTGAAGTTTCTAATCGAGAAATTAAATGAATTTTAGAAAAGACTGTAAACCCTAGTAGGTTAGATTGGTCTACAAGACTAGACACTGCATTATGGGCATACAGGACTGCTTATAAAACCCCGATTGGAATGACTCCTTACAGGCTTATTTATGGAAAAACTTGTCACTTACTAGTTGAATTAGAACACAAAGTGTATTGGGCAATTAAAGAATTCAATTATAATTTAAAAGATGCTGGTGAGAAGAGATTGTTGCAGATGAATGAATTAGAAGAATTAAGAAATGAATCCTATGATAACGATAGAATTTACAAAGAAAAAATGAAATTATGGCATGATCAAAAGATTAACCAAAAAAATTTTGAACCCGGACAAGAAGTTTTGCTTTATAATACAAGATTGAAATTATTTCCTGGGAAACTAAAGTCTCGATGGATAGGCCCTTTCACTATAACTCAAATATTCACATACTGAGCTGTAGAAATTGAAGATCAAAAGACTGGACATAGATTTAAAGTAAATGGACACAAATTAAAACCATATTTTGAAGGAAGAAGACCAAATATTAAAGAGGTTTTAATGTTCAGTCAACCTGATTAATAACCAGAATAGGTCGAGCTGACGACGTTAAACCAAGCGCTTTATGGGAGGCAACCCATAGTAGTCTTTACTTATAATATGTATTTATTTGATTTATTACTAAATTAAGTATAAAATGAATTCTACTACTCATATTTATCATTATAATCATCACGATATTGGATCCATAAAAGAAAAATTGAAAAATATTCGAACCAAAGAAAACTAGGAAATTATGCCTTAGCTCGCCGATGGCGAGTGCGAAGCCACCGACGGCTAGATCTGCTCACCTAATTCTGTTTAATATATTAACTATTTCGCCAACGGCGAGATCATTGCCGCCAATGGTGAGACTGGTAAAAGAGCGGTTTAGGAGTTATTTTGGCTGTTTTTGACGTTTCTAAGTGTTCTAACTCTTTAAAAAAACACTAAAACTCAAATTCCTAACCATTTACTTCCTAGAAAAGCATAGAAACTCCACAAAAAACATAGTATTATGGCATCCTATCCACTTGAAATCACTAAATCTCAAGTGTTTAACCGACGAGAGTTTGTCAGTTATGAGGCCCAGTGGATATTCAACAAAGTTATGATGAAGAAGAGAATGATTAAAGCAAAAGGATTCGTCAACAAAGGAGTGGAGAATTCGACAACACCTATTGAGGAGATGATTGTTCGACGACGCTGGGAGGTATTATGCTATACAACTTCTGCAGTAGTCATCCCAGTAGTTAAAGAATTCTACTCCAATCTTCATGGAATCAATAATGGAAGCGTATATGTGCGAGGAAAATGGGTAACTTTCACTCCTTCAAGAATAATGAGTTGTATTCAATTGAGAATACACCTGTTTGTCACTATTCCAATTTCGTTCCTACAAGCTATAATATGAATGAGATCTACCGATATTTGACTGATGAATCTGAAGATTGGAAAATATGAGAAGATGAGTACGTTAGTTTTTATGCATCACTTCTTAACCCCGTCTCTAAGCATTGAACTTCTTTATTTCTTCAAAATTATTACCCACGAAGAGAGTAAATAAAGTTTCTAAGGAGTGTGTGATTTTAAATTACTTTATTCAAACGGGTTACCCATTGACGTTGGATCTATTATTGTGAAGTTTTCCCTAGGCCTGATTGTGCATGGATCGATTTATGGACTTGGACATCCTTTAACAATATTTGCATTATGTAGTCAGTACCAAGTTTCCTATGAAGCCTGGGAAAAAGTACTTTTGCCTTGGAAACCATTAGATCATACTGATATGTTTCCAACTTTGGATAACAATAATGATACAGCCATTCTTGTGGATCAAGCATCTCAAAAAAATCTTTCAATCAGGCCATTTACTGATAAAACTAATCTAATCTTTCGAAAACTCAAAGGATTGAAGAAGGATATACAGAATGTGATGAATTCTATCAACAATATCTCTGATTTATTTGGTCATATTTACTGGAGAATGAAAGAGCACTTTGATCATTCCGGACATCTCGAGGCTAGTTTCATACGGCTTTTGAGAAGGAAATGATGGATTGAAGAAGATTCTACAGAAGAATTTCCTTACAGGCCTTTCTATAATCTGTTCGTGCACTTACATTCTATTGGAGATATCAGAGATGATTTTAATACCGATCCTGATGATTAGAAGATATTTATTTGTATTTATCTGTGTGTTATGCTAGTTTGAATTTAGTTTATTATGTTATTTGTACTTTGGATATTTAATCTCAGTATAGATGAGATTACGTGTTATTTGTTTAGTCTCAGCATTTTGAGTACTGTGGTTTGGATTGCGACGCTGAATTATGTGATAAGATTTTTAAAATGTACTTTGTTAGTAATGTAGTGTGTGTGAAATTTGTAATCGCTTGGATTTCATATATAAAGTTATGATGTTTTGTGTTGTGAGAATTTATGCGTTAAAATAATATCTAATCACGATAAAATTTATTTAATAGATTGATCGGACATTATTGAGGCTTAAAATAGATTAAAAACATTATAATTATTAAAAACTTAAAATTTTTGAAAATCCCGCCGACAGCGAGATCGATCCCACCGACGGTGAGATTTTTCAGAAACTTTTGACCTCTTAGAATTAATTAGCTCACCGATGGCGAGAATTTTCTCGCCGACAGTGAGATCCTAAAAAACACTATATTTTTACCGGCCAACCGTCACTATTCATCGTCCCCTTCCTCAAAACTTCGAAAAACCGACCTAGGGTTTGAGAGATCTTGCATTTGGATTGACATCAACTCATTTTAACTACGGATTTTTTCTAACCTTGGCAAGAGCTTCCCTCCTATGTAAAAATTTTTATTTTCACCATGGATTTCTTCCACATTGAGAAATTTTGGAAAATGTGAAAATGTGGAGAAAAACTTGGAATAAGTTCATGGAACTTGATTTAGATTGTTTTAAGTCACTTTTGGAAGCCATTTTAGTATTATTTTGGAGTTTAGTTAAGATTTTTGTAAATTTGATAGATCGAGAAATGGCTCCACGACAGAAAAGGCGAGTGGATTTTGACGAAACACGATTCGTGAATGCTAGAGCACAATCTAGATACAACTACAATATCAAAGCAAGAAAATGCATTCAAGACAAAGTTTTTAAGAATCCAGGAGGAGAAGTAGAACAAACGATAAGAGAGAGAAGATGGGAGAATTTCTGTTATACAGCAAAGAGAGCTGTTGTGGAAGTAGTGAAAGAATTTTATGCCAACCTGACTGAGATAGAAGATGCACCAATAAAGGTTAGAGGATTTTTAGTTGATTTTAATGCTGCAAGAATCAATGCTTTCTACGAAGTACAAGATCTGCGTACCAGCGAATATGATACTTTTGGAATAATGGAAGGACCGTTAGAAGAAGTGATTAACTTTCTCACTGATGGAAAAAGGAACTAGAAAGATTAAGCAACATGAACGGGTAAACTTCCCTCTATCTATGTTAAATGCAACATCTAAGGCTTGGCATTATTTTATTTGCTCTACTTTGTTACCTACCTATCACCATAGTGAAGTAACAAGAGATAGAGCAGTTCTGAATTTCTGTTATCAGAACCAGAAAAGTATTAATGTGGGAAGTATTATTTACAAGAATATATTAGCCACCGCACGAAGTGAAAGTGGAGGAGGACTAGGACATCCTGGTCTAATTTATGCACTCTGCTAATTGTCTGGAGTAGAGGCTAGAGATGATGAGGAATGGGTAGAACCTATGAAACCCATTACCCAGGCTAATATAAAAACCTATGAGTCCCACGAAGGATGGAGATCTGGGACTAGGAGCTATGCACCTTCAACTAGTAGGGATATTCCCTCTACTAGTTATGACCCTCCTACCTATAGTTCTCCTACCCTTTATGATTTGATGAATGAAATGACTCTGCAGCGGAAAAGTTTTGAAAAAATTGAAGAAAAATTGGAGCATATAGATCAGAGGATTGGAGGATTAGAGCGGAGGCATGATTATGACAGCGATTATCTCCAGAAACATTATGAGTTTGAGACATAAATATTTCAAGTTTCAAATTTAGGAAGAGGAAAATGAAGTTCAAAATTATTAACATGCTAACCAAAAACAGTAATCCTAACTTTATATATATATATATATATATATATATATATATATAT
The DNA here is from genome assembly GCA_022702705.1 of Papilionanthe hookeriana x Papilionanthe teres. Lineage (NCBI taxonomy): Eukaryota > Viridiplantae > Streptophyta > Magnoliopsida > Asparagales > Orchidaceae > Papilionanthe > Papilionanthe hookeriana x Papilionanthe teres. The sequence goes on from CM040428.1 coordinate 147,208,495, forward strand.
AATAAAATATATAAGTGAGGAGAAGCTTGAGGGGATGCCTTATAAAAAATTGGCTTCATTTCATTCAACCTAAAGGGTAAAACTTAGTCATATTTCTAAAACTTATATATATGGATTAGTATTTTACTAAATAGTGTTTTCATGAATTTCCTATCATCTGAACTTCCTATGTAATTTGATATTGCAAAATATACTGATTCATGAAATGAATAAAAGACTAGAACTCTTAAAATTTTATCTCCAAGTAGCTTTATATTTATAGAATTAGTTTAATTATCTAAAAATATTTCTAATAAACTTTACTATAATATTTATTTAATTCAAATTCATAGTAATTCTGAATTAAACCATTACTACAAATAATCATTACTTTTATGTAGTATCATGATTACTTGAGGACAAGTAATAGTTAAGTTTGGGGAATTTTGACAACCAGAAAACGTATTAAGAAATTCATACCGATTTTATATGAAATTGCACGTTAAAGAAAGGTATTTTCTATGTTTTATTACAGAAATGAAGATTTATAGGTAATGGGAGCAAAAAGATAAAAAAAGAGCGAATCTAGAACAAAAAGGACTAAGATAGATGAAAATTGAACTATACCGTCGACGACGAGGAATAGGCTGTCGACGGCGAGAGTTTTCCGAGAGCATTTGAATATATTACAAAGGAGCCCGCCGACAGCGAGACTGAGCGGTTAGTCATTGTTCTAGTAGCCCGCAAATGGCGAGATCGAGCCCGACGATGGCGAGAATGACGGTTCAAGCCAATATTCAATGAATCTGGATGCATTTTGAAGAGGTGCTTAAGTAACCTTCGGAAATATGACTCCTTCTATATATAGAAACGATTTTTAGTGTACGTGTGTGTGCTGTGGGTGTCCTAGTTTTGTGTTATTCAGTCTTTCTAAGTGTCTTTAGTGAGAGTGAGTGTTTTATTTAGTGTCTTGGTGAGTCTTCTAAGTGTAATAAACAAAAAGGAAGAGTCACAGGAACTTCAAGGAGTCTGCTTTGGGAGAAGATTCGAGATAAGTTTTTTGTTTATTTTTTGTTAACTTTAAATGAAATCCAAGTTTTGTGTTATTCTTCCTATGCATTCTGAGTAGTTTTCTTTGTCTTTCTCCTTGTTGTTAAGGTTTTGTGAAATGATGAATTAAATTAGTTGTGCCTAAAAATATTAAATAAGATTGTGATAATCTTTTACTTAAATCTTAATTTACTTTCAATCTGGCCAATTAAACTGTTAAAATATGTGAATTATCAATTATAGTAAAGATTATATCCAAGATTCAGGGAAGTCAAAAGCCTTGGAAAGAGGGTGGAAATAAATAGGGAAATTTTAATTATTGGGTGTAGAATTGGACATTTTAGTGTGGCAGACTAAAATCTTCAATTCGGTCCTATCGTTTGGGAGATGAAGTGTAGATGTTAGCCCTCAGGCGAGCGGAACCTGGGAGCTTTGAAGTGGCAGCCGATATCCTCCCAGCCTAGTCGCAGATTCAGTAACCAAACATAGGATCAGTCAATGTTCTTTGCACCTGGACCAAAGGGTAAATAATAGGAATGCTCCTATTTGGCACAATATAATTCTTACTAATTTAATTATTCATTCACTTAATTTTCTAACAAGGAGAAAGATACTTTTCTAAATTGAAACCTTTTTCTTTAAGTAATAAGTTTTTTTAGTATAAGCGTTTGTTATTACCGTATACTAGATTAGTAATTTTACTGCATTTGCTGAAATTAGTCCTTAAATCTCTAACTTCCTTATGGGATTGATATCTAGGACTCCATTAGAGCCCTTTATTACTTGAACAATACGTATACTTGCGTTGATAAAAGGGGAGGGAGCACAATTGCTATTTTACTTTGAAAACATTAATAATATTTATAAAGCTTAACAAACATATACAACCTTCACTTTCTACCCTGCTCTCCTCCATGGCTGTCATGATTTTTGTGTTGTTGCTAGAGATTTATATCTTGTAGTAGTGGTACTGAAATTATTACACTTGGCAGTTCCCCGCATCATAGGTCTCAGAATTATTCAACATATTTTAACAATTCAAATGGCCATTTTAAAAAGTAAATTAAGATCAGGTATGAATATCATCACAATAATTTTTAAAATTAAGTTTAAATTCTCCAATGAAATCAAATTATCTTTATTATCTTTTCATGGTTGAAAGGAGAAAGAAAAGTAACTACTCAGAACACATTGAATTCACACAACAAAACATATTTATAAAACTTTGAACCAAGTTATAAATACTTATCTGGAATGTTCCTTCAAGTAATCGTTTGACTCCTACTCACTCCAATGCAAAGCACAAGGCTTCAACAACACCAAATCTTACAAACTATCACTTAAAAGTCAAGGAATTGGGTAGTGACACTCAAAGTAGCTAAAATAAACTAAAATAAACTCACTAAATACTTAAGAAGAATATTTGGTGGCTCTCTAGAACTATTTCCGGGCGCGGGAGAGCTCTCCTTTCTGTAGAAATGTCTCCTATTTATATAGCTTCAAAAATGACCATGGATTGTTTAAGGCACATCTTCAAAATTTGTCCAAATTCAATGAATCTTCTAGAAAGTAACTGTGGCGCCTAGGAGCCGGGATCTGGCGCCTAGGTGCCGGACTCCGTGACCAGATCTTCACACCCCTTCATTTTGGATAGCACCTCTTCGTGATTAAAACTGTTTTCCTGTGTTCAGATGCATTGTATCACATGTCCTATGTATCAGGAGTAACTTCTAGTCTTCTATAAGGTCTGATAACCGCTTAACACCGTCAAAATAACTGCCCAAAGTTGTCAAAAATCTTAACTGCTTCAGTATCGAACTGGCGCTTAGGCGCCGGATTTTGGCACCTAGGAGCCAGACCTATAATATTGGCAACTTTACTTTTTAGTTCTATTTTTGCTCCTTTTTGCTCCTTTTTCCTTCTTGAAATCTTTTTTTCATCACCTTTATTCAAAAATATAAAAATACCTTAAAAATTGAATTATAAATAAGGCATACAAATATGTACTTTTTAAGTGGATCAAATTACCCCAAACTTAAATCTTACTTATCCTCAAGTAAACCTTTTTATTACATAAAATATATAAAATTTGGAATGAAGTTTGTATATTTAAGATTCCTTGTAATTTTTTGTTTTATAAATGCTTTAGTAAATCATTAACCAAATTTCACTAATTAAGGTTAATTTTAAGAATTTAAAGAATACTTAACTACCAGATTATAAGACTTTAAAATTTTCATTTATTTCAAGAATAATTGTATTTTATCATATTAAGATCACATAGATAAATTAGAAGAAAAAGACTTTCATGAAAACTTTTCTAGTAAGGATGCTTATACATAAAAATTAAGTTAAAAATGTAATTAGTTTTCTTCCTATATGATAATTCATGTGAAGCCAATTTTTGATTAGGCATTTCCTCAACCTTCTCCTCACATTTCTTTTTTTTTTCTCTTTTCTTCTTCTTTTTTTTTTATAATTTGTGAGGATTACTATATTTGGATAGCCTGTTAATGACTTTGAACTTCACTATCCTTAACTTATATTTAAAAGCTTATACATTTTTACTTAATAAATATGACATTCTTAATAAGTATTTTTCAAAAATTATTTCAATCTTTTCTTTTTCAAGTAATAATCTTGATTCCTTAGTATTTCAAAATTACAATTCTCTTTACTATAAATAGAAAAATTTTAATCTTATTATTCTTTATGTTAAATAATTGTATTCTTAAAATCAATTAAAATTATTAAAATTTTAGTTAAGTTTAGTAAATTATCTATAAATTCAAAAATTTAAGTAATCTTAAATAAATTTTTCATTCCTTATGTTATGTTAATATTTTTAAAGAAAATATTAGTAATTAAGGACAAATAATATTTAAATTTCAAAGTATTTTTCATTCCCCCAAACTTCAGTTTTGGTATAAACATGAATCATAAAAATTTCTAAAGCATGAGAGAAAGAATAGCATATTTCCACCAGGAATTTTTCTAAGTAGATGCAAAAAAAAATCTAGAAAGGAAAATTTATTTCTACACATGCTTTTTATGAATATAAAAGAAATGTTTAAGCATATAGAAATATTTTAGTAAGCTGGATCAATTTCTACAAATTATTTTTTTTAAATTTTAAACAAAAATAACTTGACTAAACAGGTGTACTGATCACTATACTAAAACAAAAACAAAACATCTCATTATAGAAATAAACTCTAACAATCCAACAATCATCAGTACAATAATAAGTGTCTCAGAATCAATACACTCTAAATATCAAAAGTACACTAACATCAACTGTGTATCAAACACAAAAAACAAATCATCACATACATCTAAAACTAACACTCTAACAAAACATAAAATAAATAACACAACTACTCAAACCTAGAAATCTACTCATCACTAGCTGTCTCCTCATCCTCATCATCATCAAAAGAAAAATTTACATTCTTACTCTGGCGATAATCATATGGTGAGAATCGAGGGCAGGTCGGGACCTAAACTCAATGATCACCCTTAAGGAATCTAACAAGAGTCTCAGAATCCTGCATCAAAATCACTCTTCCTCTAGGTGTACTCAGAAAGATGATCCACTTTCAATTCTATTGTATCCACTCTACACTGAGTTAAAATTAACATATTCTGCTGCTCTATAAATTTATCATGCATATTTTCCCAAAAACTATATGGTGGCTCAGCAGCAGAAGTAGAGGATCGAGCAGTAGAAGGTCTACCTGAAGTAGGTAATGAACTAGAGGGTGCGGTAGAACTCTTACCTCGAAGTCGATCATAAATACTAACACTGTCCCGTCCAATGGGCTTGGTAGACTTGAGCTTATCCTTAGAAAACTCAGCAACAAATCCAGCATTTTCGCATAGAGAATAAATCAGAGATGGGAATCCCAATCCCACAGAACTGCTGGAACGAGTAGTGGCCTCTACAAAATCATAAATAATACTCCTGACATCAATTGGCTTCCTCACTAATATGCGGTAGTTGAGGATAGCTCTATCCTTTGTGACCTCACTCAAATCGTTGGATGGAAAAAGCGAGCAGAATTAAAGTAATCCCAGGCCTTAGAAACATCATTTAACATAGAGGATGAAAAATTTACCCATTTCTCGTTTCAGATTTTCCAAGCTCCAGAACCATCAGTCAAATATGCAATAATCATCTCCAAATCTCCCTCAGATGGAGATAATCCAGAATAGTAGCACTCAATGTTCGGTGGCAGGCCGTAGAAAATGTTGATTCTTTCAAGAGTAAATCCTACTCCAAATCCTCTTACGAAGATCTCGTAATCTTTGGCATCCATAAAATTAGCATAAAATTCCCTGACGACAGGGATCACAGTAACAGCAGTGAAGTAGCAGAATTGTTGCCAGTTTAGTGCAACGATTGCATCTTCAATCATTCCACCAGGATTGTAGAAACTCCTCTCTGAGATAAATTTTCTCGTCATAGCAAATTCATTGTAATGAAAATGCGCTGCGGCAGTAGTGAATTTGCTGCGATCAAAATTTCTCTTTCTTTCCATCGCTTAGATTTTGGAGCCATCTAAACTTAAGAGAAAGAAAATGCAAAATAAAGCAAAGGATCAAAAGAATAAACTTATTTAAGCTTAAAAACTTAAATAAAGCTTCAAATCCATGAATTAAACTCCAAAAATTAAAACTTTCAGTTTTTCTCAAAAGTTGAAAAATCCATGGTGAAAATAAAAAATAAATGGATTAGAAGGTAGATCTGAGCTCGAGATGAAGAAATTGAGTGACTCTAAGCTCAAAAACTTGAAAAATGGACTTAAAAAAGGATCACTATGTATGTTTTTTGCAAAAAATGGAAGAAGAAGGAGTCTAAGCGTCGTTAATGGCGTCGGTGGGTTTAAAAGCCCGAATTTCGGGTTCAGGCCGAACTGGCGCCTAGGCGCCTGACTTGCCTTCCCAAAAATTTGATTAAAAAAATTGTATTTTCCATCAAAACTTAACAAATTCGACTTCTAATTACTTTCATGAGAGTTTTACTCCAATTTCTAACTTCCAAACATTTCCATAAACAATTTAAATGCTAAAATAAATCCAACATTCAAACACAAGATATATTCAAACTCTTCCAATTCCATTTCAAAATTTTCCATTCCAAGCTCAAGAAATTACAGAAAAGTACTATAACAAGGTTCAACTCTTAATAAACAAAACAAACATCACTATTTCAAAACAAATTCACAGTCAAACAACACACTTTGAACAATGAAAGCAAATACACAAACTAAATATTTGAATCACTAAATCATGACTCAATGACACCTAAAACACACCAACGATCTATTCTTCTCCAAACATTGAATTTCCATCCCTCTCGCAATGAAGATTGCTAGGCCCGCATGGGTAGAAATTCCAAAGAAGTTTTCTCGTCAATCCATTTGTTCTTCGCATACATCGTCGCTTGGGAATCTTGAAAGGCCGCCATCTGATCGAATTGAAGCTTCGTCTGCCATTCAAAGTGCTCAATTTGGTGATACATCTCATGTAGACAATTTCCAACACTTAGTAATTCTGCATCAATCTTATCTAGATGACTGAATAATTTCTCCAAACTTACTGCAATATAACCATTGAAATAAGGTTGAGGATCTTTAGAAGACTTATCTCTTAACTCATTGCCATGACCTCCTCTCTCCATTGCTTCTAAACTTCACTTTTCTCTTCCAAAATGAGTTGTACTGGATGAAATTAGGGTTACTTAGGGATTGCAGACGAAGATAGGGTAGTTTATAGGAAGAATTCGTGTGAAAAACTGAAGATTTTTAGTTTTTGCATGAACCTGTAACTGGGGCGCTTAGGCCCCGAAATCTGGCTCCTAGGCGCTGGACCATCGATACACAGGTTATGCTGGCTCTTAGGTGCCAAGTTTGGGTGCCTAAGCGTCGGAACCATGTTCGATTCTGTTTCGCCTATCGTCAAATTTACAAAATTTCGGTCTTAAAATAGGTCTATTAAAATGGTGTGATCAACACACATATCGATTGAGATAAATTCAATTCACAAATAATCACAATGATAATATATAGGTTACCTCCTACAAAGCACTTGGTTTAACGTCGTCAGCCTGACCTAATCAGTTATTTTAATCGGGTATACTCAGCTAGTAAGCCTCCACGTAAATCGGTTTCATTTCTCCAATATAAGGCTTCAGTCTTAATCTATTAACTTTAAATATTCTTCTTGTCTTAGGATCTTTAATATCCACAGCTCCATAAGGGTATAATTTCTCAATTATAAATGTTCCCATCCATTTAGATCTTAATTTTCAAGGAAAAAGTCTTAAATGAGTATTAAATAATAATACTTCTTATCAAGGCTCAAATATTTTTCTTGAAATCTTTTTATCATGCAAATTCTTCATTTTTTCCTTATAAATCTTTGTATTTTTCATAGGACTCATTTCTTATCTCTTCCATTTCATTCAGTTGTAATAGTCATTTCTCTCTTGCAACATTCAAATCATAATTGAACTCCTTTATCGCCCAGTAAGCTTTATGCTCCAGTTCAACAGGTAAGTGACAATGTTTACCACAAACTAACCGATAAGGTGACATTCCGATAGGTGTCTTATAAGCTGTTCTATAAGCCCATAATGCAGAATCAAATCTATCAACCCAGTCATTTCTTTTAGGATTAACAGTCTTCTCTAATATTCTTTTAAATTCTTTGATTGATACTTCAGCCATTCCACTTATTTGTGGGTGATAAGCAGATGCAATTCTATATTTAATTCCAAATTGTTCCAGTAATAATTAAATTCTTACATTTCTGAAATGACTTCCCCCATCTTTGATAATTACCCTCGGCATTCCAAATCTTGTAAAAATCATTTTCTTTAGAAATTTTGAAACACTTTTGGAATCACAGTTAGGTAAAGCTACATCTTCAATCCACTTTCAAACATAATTAACTACTAATAAAATATAAATCTTTCCAGATGATGGTATAAAAGGTCCCATAAAGTCTAAATCCAATACATCAAAAATCTCAATTTCTAATATATAGCTTAGAGGCATTTCATCTTTTATGGATATATACCCCATTCTTTGACATCGATCGCAAGTTTTCACATAATGTCTAACATCTTTGAATAATGTAGGCCAATAAAATTCAGAATTTAAATTTTTAAACGCAGTTTTATCCACTCCAATGTGTCCTCCAAATTCAGAATTGTGACATTTTTGAATAATTGCAAATGTTTCTTCATAAAGTACATATCTTCGAATCACAGAATCTCTGCCTAGTTTAAATAAATGAGTTTCTTCCTAAATATATGATTTTTAATCATTCTTGATTTTTTTAATATATTTGCTATTCAATCCATATAGTAAAATATTGCTAACCAAATAGTTAACTATATATGCATACCAAGGCGTTTGTAATCCTTGAATAACATATAACTGTTCATCAGGGAATTTCTCATTTATGTTTTCTTAAATAATCTTTTCACTATCATTTTTAATTCTTGATAATTGATCAGTAATTTGGTTGTCAGCTCCTTTTCTGTCCACAATTTGAAAATCAAATTCTTGTAAAAGTAGAACACATCTTATCAATCTAGGTTTAGCATCCTTTTTAGACATTAAATACTTAATACCAGAATGATCAGTATGTATGATACATTTGGTCCCAAGAAGATAAGGTCTAAATTTATCAAAGGCGTATACTATTGCTAAGAGCTCTTTCTCAGTAGTAGTGTAATTTATTTGAGTTCCATTAAGAGTTTTGCTAGCATAATATATAACACTAAAAATTTTCTCAGGTTTTTGTCCCAATACAACTCCAATTGCATAATCACTTGCATCAAGGTTTACTCCAATTAGGTGCAACAATGACAGGTGCAGTGATTAATTTCTCTTTTAGAATATTGAAAGCATTCAGTCAATCTTTATTAAATTTAAACTTAGCTTCTTTTTCTAATAAATGACGAAGTGGTTTAGTAATCTTAGAAAATTCCTTTATATATCTTCTATAAAATCCAACATGACCCTGAAAACGTCTCACATCAGTAACAGTAGTAGGTGATTGTAGTTCAACAATAATTTTCACTTTTGCCTGATCAACTGCCATCCCTTTTTGTGAAATTTTATGTCCAAGTACAATCCCTTCTGTGACCAGTTTAGAACCAAATTTTTTTCTTCACATTTTTTCTGAACTTTTGTTATAATTTTCAAGCAAGACTCAAAAGAAGTTCAAAATTCTGAAAAATCGTTCATAAATACTTCAGTTCCTTTTTTAATTAAATCACAGAATATTGACATCACACATCTCTGAAAAGTTACAGGTGCATTACATAAACCGAAAGACATTCTTCTAAAGGCAAATGTTCGATAAGGACTTGTAAATGTTGTTTTCTCTTGGTCCTCAGGAGCAACAGGTAATTGATGATATCCAGAATATCCATCCAAAAAATAGAAATATGAGTGTTCAGCTAATTTATCCAGCATCTGATCCAAGAAAGGTAAAGGAAAATGATCCTTTCTAGTGGCATTGTTTAATTTTTTATAATCGATGCAAATTCGCCATCCAGTAACTTGTCTTATAGGGATTAATTCATTTTTATTATTAACAATGACAGTAACTTCTCCTTTCTTTGGAACATAATGAATAGGACTTACCCATTGACTATCCGAAATAGGATAAATAATTCCAGCATCTAACAATTTTAAAATATCATTTTTAATAACCTCTTTATAGTTGGATTCAATCTTCTTTGAGGTTCAATAGTAGGTTTACAATTTTCTTCCATTAAAATCCTATGCATACAGATTGAAGGGCTTATTCCTATTATATCTGTAATAAAACTAACCAAAATCTTTCTTATAGTTCTTCATAACTCCTATTAAATTTTCTTCTTGATCTTTGCTTAGTTCTGAAGATATAATTACAGGTAAAGTTAATGAGTTTCCAAGAAATGCATACTGTAAATGTGCGGGTTACATTATTAATTCCAGTTCAATGGCTTTTTCAACTGAGGGTAAAAGTATATCATTTTTAGTCATGTCTATAATTTCCTAATTATCATGAATATAATGAGTTTCTTTAAATAAATTTTCTTCATTCACTTATTCAATTTCTTCAGTTAATGACTCATTATATAACATAGATTCATTATTTTTTCTTCAGAAATGACTTTACATTTTTCTTGATAATGCCTTTCAATTATATAATCAATAATATCCATCCGATGGCATTTTTCTTTGTCAGGATACCTCATTGATTTCAGAACATTAAATGTTATTGCTTAATCAATAACTCTCATTATTAATTCTCCTTTTTGCACATCAATCATAGCACATCCGGTAGCTAGAAAAAGTCTCCCTAAAATAATAAGAATTTCTTTATCGTCTTCCATATATAGTACAATGAAATCCATAGGGAAGATAAATTTATCCACATTAACAAGGACATCCTCTATAACTCCTTTAGGATTTGTATTAGATCGATCAGCTAACTAAAGGGTTACAGTGGTGGGAGAAATCTCTCCTATGTTTAACCTTCGAAAGATAGAAAATGACATGAGATCAATACTTTCTCCTAAATCACATAAGGCTTTTCCACAAAATTTTACTCCAATAGCACATGGTATAGTGAAACTTCCAGGATCTTTAAGCTTCTCAGGTAGTTTCTTTTGAATTATTGCACTACATTCTTCACTTAATGCAACAGTTTCATAAGCTTCAAATTTATGTTTCTTGCTTACAATATCCTTCATAAATTTTGCATAACTCAACATTTGTTCAAAAGCTTCAGCAAAAGGAATGTTAATGGTAAGTTTCTTAAAAATCTCAAAGAACTTAGAAAATTGATGTTCAAGCTTCTATTGTTCTAGTCTTTGAGGAAGAGGTGATGGTGGTCTTTCAACTTCCACTTTAATAAGAATTACAATCTGATCTTTACTTGGAGAAAGAGTTTCTTTAGGTTTTTCAATCTCTTCAATCTCTCTCTCTTATTCAATTTCATTCTAAATTTTCTCTTTTAATTCCTTTCCGCTTCTAAGTTGTACAGCTTTTTCTTGTTCATGATCTTTTCCAATTTTCTTTGGATTAATTTCAACGTTGCAAGGAAGTGTTCCTTGAGGTCTGTAATTAATTAAATTAACAATTTGTCCCATCTGATTCTCAATATTTCGAATAACAGTGTTTTGACTTTGTAACTGATTACCTAGTTGCAAGATAAATATTTCTAAAGATAACTTTTTCTGTTGATTGTTAAAACTAGGAGGATAAGTAGGTCTAAAGTTTGAACTTCCTTTTCCAATTCCCATTTGGATTAACTTGATTATTTCCCCATTGTTGATGTCCATTATTCCAATTAAAATTAATGTGATTTTTCCAACATGGATTATAATAATTCGAATAAGGGTTATTAGTTTTACTACGAATAGCTTGCAATGTCTCCATTGTTTGATAATCATCAATATTTGCAAAATTGTCATTACTTACATGCGATACGTTAATAGCAAAATTATCCAATTTCTTAGATATTCCAGTCAATTGTGAAGCTAAAATAGAAATTGCTTAATTATCTTGAATACTTGCCACTCTTTTAGGATTAACCCTTTCAGAAGGCCATTGAAAATTATTGTTAGCCATTTCTTCAATTAAGGTATAAGCTTCATCAAATGTCTTAGCCATTAAAGAACCTCCAGCAGCAGCATCTATAATAGATCTAAATGATACCATATGTCCATTGTAAAATGTTTAAATAATTAACTAATCTGGTAAAGCATGATGTGGACATTTTCTTAATAGTTCTTTAAGTCTTTCTCTTGTTTCATAAATTAACTCTCCATCAATTTGACTAAATGAAGTAATATGATTTCTTAATTTAGCAGTTTTAGAAGGAGAAAAATATTTAGAAAGGAATTTTTGTGTTATATCTGCCCAAGTTTTAATAGAACCAGTTGCTAATGAGTTCAGCCACATCTTTGCTTTATCTTTTAAGGAAAAAGGGAAGAGTCTAAGCCAAACAACATCATCAGAAACATTATTAAATTTAAAGGTAGCACAAAGTTCTAAGAAACTAGCAAGATTTAAGTTTGGATCCTCATTTGGTGTACCTCCAAATTGATTATTTTGAATCATTTGAAAAATAGAAGGTTTAAGCTCAAAAGAATTAGCATCTACAGTAGGCATTTGAATACTAATATGAAGTTCATCAGTTGTAGGGTTTGCATAATCCCTTAATGGTTTATAAACATTTTGTTTAATAATTTCTAATGGATTTTCATTATTATTATGTAAGTTATCCATTTCTTGATATTTTTTAATTTGTTTTCCTTTTCTAATTTTTTTAACAGTTCTTTCTAATTCAGAATCAAAAGGTAATAATCCTTCAGATCCAGAACTACGCATAAAAATTAAATAAAAGAATTTGAAAATAAAATAAAATAAAATCTTTTTGGTATTTTTGTTTTTGTAAATATTTTTGTGTTTTTAAAGAAATAAAATTGTATATAAAATATTTTTAGATTGAAAAATCTAAAAATTGTCTTTCACTTCCCTGGCAATGGCGCAAAAAACTTGACCCGACCCACAATTACGCAGTAATTTTTGCTTCTAAAATATGGAAAAAAACTTGACCCAATTTATAAATAGCAGCTAGTGTGAAAAATCGAAATATTATAAAATTTTAGAAAATATTTTACACACTAGGGGTACTACGCAAGTATACGTACCATATCCAGTAGTACAGGGCTCTATTGGAGTCCTGATTATCGATCCCACATGGAAGATTAATTTTAGAAATTAATAAATTTTCAAATTAAAAGTAATTATAATTTTTATTTCTTTTCAAAAATTTGATTTTATGTTTTATGAAATTTCTACTAGATGCAAGTAAAGTAGAAATAAAGTAAAGGTTGATGCAAGTATAAATAAAACAACTTTCTCCTTTTCAACTAATCCAAGATTGTTCAGAAAAACTATCATTCGTTGAGAACTTGAAATTATGGTATTGTGTCAAATAGAAGCATTCCAATTCTTTACCTTTGCTCGATAGTATAAAGAACATTGGCTAATCTATAGATTGGTTCAGGATGTATTATTAGTAGAATGGGTTAATCTAGACTCACACTTCTAGATGTCCAAGGGTGGTCATGGTCGGCCGTACTAGTGACCCGTTCCCTTTATATAAACCAAATTAATAGAATTTAGTCCATCACTCTAAAAATAAATTAATTTTACGCCCAATAAATAATATTTTCCTATTTATTTGCTCTTCACTTTAAATAACCCGCACATAGCCTTCGATTACCCAAGGATTCATGTGATATCTACTTGTTAAGAACTCATCTCCGGATATGTTTCAGAATTCTTCAACAGATTTTAACAATTTAAATGGCCAGTTTAAAAAGTAAATTAAGATCAGGTATGAATATCATCACAATAATTTTTAAAATTAAGTTTAAGTTCTTCAACGAAATCAAATTCTCCTTATTATCTTTTCATGGTTGAACGATGAATGAAAAGTAACTACACAGAACACAATGAATTCACACAACAAAACATATTTATAAAACTTTGAACCAAGTTACAAATACTTATATGGAATGTTCCTTCAAGTGATCCTTTGACTCCTACTGACTCATATGCAAAGTACAAGACTTCAACAACACCAACTCTTACAAACTCTCACTTACTACTAAAGGAATTGAGTAGTAACACTCAAACTAACTAAAGTAAACTATAATAAATTCACTAAATACTTAAGAAGAATATTTGGTGGCTCTCTAGAACTATTTTCGGGAGCGGGAGAGCTCTCCTTTCTGTAGAAATGTCTCCTATTTATAGAGCTTCAAAAATGACCAGGGGTTGCTTAAGGAAACTCTTCAAAATTCGTCCAAATTCAATGAATCTTCTAAAAAGTAACAGTGGTGCCTAAGCACCGGGATCTGGCGCCAAGGCGCTGGACTCCATGACCAGATCTTCGCACCCTTTCACTTTGGATCGCACCTCTTCGCGATTAAAATTGTTTTTCTGTGTTCGGATGCATTGTATCAAATGTCCAATGTATCAGGAGTAACTACTAGTCATCTAGAAGGTCTGATAAATGCTTAAAACCATCAAAATAACTGCTTAAAGTTGTCAAAAATCATAACTGCTTCAGTATAGAACTGGCGCCTAGGCACCGGATTCTAGTGCCTAGGCGCCATACCTATAATTTTGGCAACTTCACTTTTTAGTTCTATTTTTGCTCCTTTTTGCTCCATTTTCCTACTTGAACTCTTTTTTTCATCACCTATATCCAAAAACATAAAAATACCATTCATTAAAGCATAATATCCTTAAAAATTGAATCATAAATAAGGCATAAAAATAGGTACTTTTTAAGTGGATCAGCGTACCAATCAAATGCTATCCCAAACAAACTGCTAACGAACATTCGGAAGAACAATGCTTCATACCCTCCTGTGTCGCAATAATTGGCTCTGAAGTGTCCCACATGCTGATGAGGATATCCTATTCCATTTATCATCTTGGAAGTCGGGGGCAGCAAGCCTTTGGGGTAAGGCACTACATCAAATTCCTCCAGGTGGTTCTATTTATTGAAACTGATGCTCCTCCATTGGACTGAGCCAAGGCCTCTCGCGAACTTGAAATTCGACCTTTTTGCTTGATATCTTTCTCTGGTAGGCTCAGAGTTGGACCTTTTCTTGGTGGTTTGTCTTCATTAGCAGAAGCGACTTCTCTTCTTTCATCTGCAATGTGTATAATTTAGGGTTGGTTAACCTTTAGAGATGTTGTGGGTCATGATTGTGACTGTCCGTGGAGTGTAGCCATGGCAGTCATGGTAGCGGTCATCTTCTCCATCCTCTTTTCCAAACAAATAATTTGTTCATCCCTTGTCAGTATTACCCTCTGAAGCTCATCTGTAGCATTCTCCTCACTGGGAGCCTTGTGCATAGATGTCGTGGATCTGGTTTTCACCACATTGATTTCCAAGAACTCCTCATCCATGTAATCTAACAGGAAGTAATCCTCATTATCAATATCCAACCCTAGTTGTTTTGGCAATTCTGAAATTTATGCTTTGAGCTTTTAGACTTTATCATTAATTGTCTTCTCTTTTATCAATTTCAAATTTTTAGACTCAGAAGCAACGATGGTAGTTGCAATGAGAACATAGTACCCATGATCCATCTTGTGATCCACAGATTTCTCATAAAGTACTAGTACGACGATCTTTGGTAACCACACTTTCCTCTTAAGATTCAGTGCCTTAAGATGGTGTATCTCGGTGGGGATATCAGAGTGGTGAGGGAAAATGTGCTCCCTAGGTAAACAAACTTCTCATATTATTTCTCTTCTGGGATTTCTCAAAATCATCGGTGGATGGTACTCTCAGACCCAGTCGGGACTTGACTGATCTACAAATTGCAGGTGTCAGAATGGCAGTAGAAACATCTGTAGTGGTGGCCTTAACATGTCTCCACAAATAGTGCTTGACGGATACTCGGATGGGCCTCTCCATCCTCAGAATCTCGTCCTTTATTTCAGGTGATATTGCACATCCCATCTTATTGAGGAGTTTAGCAACAAAACATCCTTCCTTTTCAACTATCCTTTGGAAAAGGGTGTGAGCTCGGGTGATGGGTGTGGGCCTCTCCCTTACCTCATCACAACTATGTGGTGATGGAAGCGTAGTAGAAATCTCATGGAGGCTTTCATCTCTGGTTGTGTCAACCAACGGGTGGAACCTACTCCCTCAAAGGAGAGGAGAGGTATCTGATAAACCGAGTTCCTCTTGCTGAGAAATCTCACCAATCACTGGCAGACTTATAACTTGTGCCCTGGCGGCTTTGAGAATCTTGCAATTGTGGTTTCTCTTTTAAGATCTGGTTGGAGGGTTGAATTTTGGAACTAGAATCAATCTGAAAAACTGACGACGGGGCAAGAAAGGCATCATCGTAAGCTTCTTCTTGTAGAATTTCTTTCTCATTGGCAGACGGGAAAGTAGGTGCGTTAACGACAAACCCGGTAGTGCTAGGGGTGAAAACTCTCCTGGCCACGGAGACAACTAACCTGACGGTGGCAGTAGAAACTTTCACCTTCTTAGCAGAAGGTAATCTTAGTGGGAGTTCAAGTCGAACTCAGTGGACAGTTCTTGAACTTTGGGGGTAGCAACTTTCACAACAACAAATGAGCTTTTCCAAGTACGACTTTGCACACACTAAAGTCGACCCCGAACGAAATCACGGGAGGTGGGCAAGTTGCAGGAGAAAGTAAGTGTAGGGGTTGACCACTTGACTTTGTTTGAAGAAAAGATGTCTAAAAATTAACGAAGTTTAAACCCTTTAATCATAGTGCAAAAACTACGAAAAGGAAAGTTGCTCTGTAAACTGGGCACAATTTCATTTCATTTTGATATTTTATTATTTTTATCTTGGTTTTAGATTTTAATATGTTTGTTAAAAGGAGTTTTAAGATTTAAAGAAGGAATGTGACATTCTACCGATTGCAGGATTGAACCTGGGAGGCACAAAGAAGAGGTGAAGTGTGGGACCTCATTCAGGATCCCATTCATGATGCACATTGCCCTAGTGAAATTCGCCAACACATCCATCGGTGGTCTGACCCCACAAAAAATTAAGAAGAAACCAAAAGATTCCTGAACCCCTTTGTTTAAGGATGGTTAAACAAATGGTCCTAAAATCGAGAAAAGTTTATCATAGTTTCCGAAGGAAGGAATGGGTGAATCATATCAACGAAAGAATGATAAACTGGTTCATGAGGGACATGAATTTATTACAGATGTATGAATACAACATTTCCTAATTTTAATGAAGAGAGAAACTGTCCCCAGCGGAGTCACCAAAAAATTGTAAGTCGTTAAATTAGAGAATTGTCGGTCGTCGAGATGGGTATCCTAACGCTCACTTTGAAAATATTTAATTTAATTTAATGTATATACGTAATTTGTAAAAACATCATTTTTTATTTGAAAATATAAAATCAAACCGATCTCATAAATGAGATAGTTTAAATAGTTAAGCACTACACCATAATCCATGTTTCTATCCATAAGAATGGATACATTGCTTGGTGGTGAGGCTTGATCAAATAAACTAAAGATCCCATGACATCCATTTGGTCTGCAAACCATTAATGTTAACCAACAATTTCCCGCATCTAATATGAGAGAATTAGATAGGTTTTATATTAATCTGAGGACTTTAAGTTTTCTTTAAGGGCTAACCCCTATAGTTAATTAGATCTTAGATGACCAAAGTTACCTAAGAAAACTCTAGATATAAATCAGGAAATATTGTATTCATGACTTCCAAAGGGTAAGATTTTTCAAGAGAATGTGGTAATAGGAAATTAAATAGGTGAATGGCTCAAATTTCAAAACAGTTATTGTAGGGATCCAACGGAAGAGGGGATTAGGGGAAAGACATAGATCCAAGAGAGATCTTGGAGTTTTCCCAAACTATCATATGGTTGGGCTTTAATTTAGAAAAGTTATTTAGTTTTTCATCCTGCCAATTTTATTTAATTAGAGCTTACATTCACATGATACTGATCATGTGAATACCCTTGAAGATAGAAGGATTTATTTTGCACGATGATGACCTCAGAATCCTAAGATGAGTTAGGGCTTATTTTGCACGATGTACAAAGGCGTAAAGAGATAAGGTGAGAGTTTATGTTGCACTAGACAAGCTACCTCAAAGTCATATGGATCGTTGTTTAAGTCTAAGGAGTTTTGCTATTGAAGATGGTCATGCTGCCTACTGTGCATGCTCCAAGCTCCTCGTCATAGTAGGTTTAGTGTAAAGAAGTGTCAATTGAAAAGAAAACAGAAGTATCGTGTTTTGAAAATATTTATATTATGGTGTCTTAATGTCTTATTTAGGGGAATATTAAATTTGATTATAGCGACATCGGTTAGGATCCCACGATTCTCTCATTCCGGCACCACTATTTTTTCGGATTCACTTAGTCCAGATGAATTTACTAAACTCAACTAAATGAGTTCCGTTTCATTTAGACTGTAGGAAATCCCATTGGAAGCCATGGGTTGCATCCTCTGAGCTATTCCCGATCATCCGATAGAGATATTTTAATTTAGTTGTAATTTGTGATTTTTGTTTTGTTTGTGATTAGATTTCTAGTTATCATATATTTTGACCATTGTGATGGTGAATTTTATCTTGTTTTGTTTTAATTTAGTTTTGGTTTTGGTTTTATGGCTATCCTAAAAGTTCTAGTTTTCATGCATAGTGACATTGTTGTTTAACATGCAAGCTCGTAAGCAAGAAAAGTAAAGTAAAGGAAGTACTAAAAAGAAGGTACTGTAAACTTGTAAGAGTGTACCTAGCGAGTCTTCCCGTTCCTCCACCTAGAAATTTAGTATCTTTTGCAATAAACATTTACAATTTGTAGGAAAGTAAAGCATATATATGGGTTCATCACAAGCCTACCAAGCCCCATGTCATAACTTGGTGGTTGTTATTCATCCATTTAAGAGATCTCTTCATTTAATAAATATGATAGGTTCAGTTATCCTGCAAGGCTTCTAGAAGATTTGTGCGAAGGGCCTAGGAGATACCTAGACATTTCCCAATCCTTCTGAGCTTCCTTTAGTTCATTGTGGACTTATCAAAAATATTAAATTACTCATTTGTTTTATACCCTTATGCTTAGTGAACTAAGGTTTTACTTATCCCAAATGGTGGGGTAAATATCACTTGATATTTACATAGGAATTATGTACGAGTAACCTTTAGAGATAATTTAATTTATGAGAGAATTTAATTAATTTTGATGGCCTTGTAGTGTTTCAAAGTGTTTAAAATTAATTTTTTTAAATTTTCTAATCCTTATTAGTCAATTTTCAATTAAGCCTAGCTCACTACCTTAAGGTTTTAGTGGGTACATTTTCTGCTCAAATAAAAGTTAAGTTATACAATTATGATTCTTATCAAATTAATGAATTATCATTTAAACATCAAGTAGGGGTCTTAGATTAGTGGATTATCAACTTCCAAAGTCAACCCCTAACCTTAAGGATCGTTTAATTTAATTTTCATCAAAATTATAATCATTAATAAAATTATAAGCTTACCCTTTTAATATGACAAAAATTAGATGGGTTTCTACCATTTATCCCTTTATGTTTCAATCATTAAAACATAATAATTAAGATCATCCATTGCCCATTTCCCACTTTAATTAAGCCTAAATATTGATTAAGACTAAATTCTTTAAAATTGTACTTTTGCCCCTAAAGGCTTTATCACTTCATAATTCATTAAATTTAACTCAAATGACTTTGAAATTTTTATATTACCCCACTCATGGGTCAATGAAAACATTAAATGAGAAAAATGTGATTTTTCCAAATTTAATTTAATTTATATAATTATTTTAATGCAAAAATAGGATTTTCAATGGAAAATCAATAACTTAATAAAAAACAAAGTTTTTGTCGTTGATAAAATTATTAGTGGTTTACATAGATCAGAGGAACACTTGGACCAAATTTCATGATTTTTTGAATTTTAATTTAATTATTATAGTTATTCCAATTTTTGGAGTATTAATTAAATCTAAAACATTACTTAAGTTTAAAATTAAGTTTCACATTTTTCATAAATCTCTCTAAGTTTAGGAAACTCACAAAAACAAATTTCATATTTTTTTGATTTTTTCATTAATTAGTAGAATTATTTTAGTGAAAAATTATGGAATTTCCATTTTAGCCTTCAAAAGATTATTTTAAGCTTCAAAAATTAATATCTTCATTTATAAGATTAGGAAAAATATCCCAATTACTCCAAAGTAATTAGGAGACAATTTAGAACAATTCCATACATTTTATTAATTTTATGATTTTTGTTAATTTTTAATTATTTTAAGTATTTTAAAATTCAATTTTATGCTTAAAAATGAAGATTTTATTTAATCTTAATTTTATTTTTAGAATATTTCTCTCGGCACCAAGAGCTCCAAAAACCAAATACATAATTTTTTCACTTATATTTTTTGACTTACTAATTTTATTTTTACAAAATTCATTTGAGTGACCAAATCAACTCCAATTGACTTAAATCTTTTTGGGAGTTCTTCTGACCTTAAATTACAGTGGAGATTGATTTTTGGGTTATTCAAATTTATATTTAATCTAATTTATTTTTATTTTAGTTTTAGATCTTAATTACCATTAAGATTATTTTTAATGAGTAAAACCAAGTTTCCATTTTTTCTAGGGTCCTCTTGTCATAAGTAACCTACCAAAATTTACTTTGTATTTTTCTGATTAATATTTTAATTACAAAAATTTTATTCCAAAACAGACATTTTAATTTGAATAATAGAGATCTCTGTCTAGTGATCTCCTCTAACTTTGGGAAAATCAGGAAAGATCCCACAAGATAAAGGTAACAACATATCAAAATATCAAGCTATGGTATAATGTCTAAGTGCATTGAGAATCAAAACATTCAAAAGGGTATTTAATTCATTAAAAATAAAACATGAATCAGATAAACTTCAAACCATTTCCGCATTATTCTCCTCTGTTCACTGAGCATTAGGATATTTTTATTTTATTTTTCTAATTTTTCTACACCAAGTTATGGATTTTTAAAGTTAAGTGAATTTAAATAAATTAAAATACCCATAATTTCCTACTTAAACACGTTGCGTCATGTCATCCTCGGCAGCTCTGAAGTCTTCACGTGTCGCTCCGCCATTTGACGCCACTTTCTGACTCAGCAGCCACGCATCTGCGCATTATGTAACAAGAGTCCATCCGGCTCAATCTCAGTTGTCCATTGAATACTCGCGCGATCTGACGGCTCTTGGTCATTTTCCCCAACTGACCTAACTCGTAAACCTTCCACACTAAAACTCTAAGATCTCGAGCTAGACTGATCCATGAAAAGAAAACCTATTTTATGTCTTTATTTTTATTAAAATTTTAAGGATATTATGCTTTAATGAAAGGAACTTTTTATGTTTTTGGATGCAAGTGATGTAAAAATGTTCAAAAAGAAAAAAGATGAAAAGGAGCAAAAAGGAGCAAAAATGGAGCTAAAATGCAAAATTGCCAAAATAATAGGTCTGGTGCCTAGGCGCCAGAATTCGGCGCCTAAGCGCCAGCTCGATACCAAAATAATTATGATTTTGTAACTACTTTGGGCAATTATTTTTAAGGTTAGAGCGGTTATTGGACCTTCTAGAAGATTGGCAGTTATTCCTAGATTATAGGACATGTGATACATTGTATTTAGACACTTGGAAACAGTTTGAATCGCGAAGAGGTGAGATCCAAAGTGAAGAGGTGCGAAGAACTGGACACGGAGTCCGACACCTAGGCGGCAGATGCCGGCGCCTATGTGCTAGACCTAGTTTCTAGAAGATTCATTGAACTTGGACACATTTTGAAGAGATGCTTTAGGAAACCCTTGAAGCCTATAAATAGGAAGCCATTTCTACAGAAAAAGAGCCCCCAATCAAAGAGAGAGCCCTTAATCAGAGAGGCCCCCAATCAGAGAGATAATTTTAAATATAGGGCCACACTTTTAATTTACTTTCCTTCATAAATTAGTGAGTTTATTTTATTTAGAGTTTGTATTGAGAGTTTGAAAGAGTTGGTGCTTTTGAAATCTATTTCACTTTGGAGTCAGTAGGAATCAGAGGTTCAGTTGGAGAAACACTTGAGATAAGTATTTGTACTTTGATTCAATGTTTTTTTTTATTTGTTTTGTTATTTAAGTTCAATGTGTTCTGAGTAGATACTTTACTTTCTCCTTTCAATTATGAAAAGATAAATAAGATAATATAAAATTCGTTGGAGAATTAAAAACTAAATATGTTTAAATATTGTGATGATATTAATACCAGATCTTAATTTACTATTTAAATTGGCCATTTAAGTTGTTAAAATCTGTTGAAGAATTTTGAGACCTAGAAGGAGATGAATTATTAACTAGTAGATATCACGTGAATCCTTGGGTAGTCGAAGGCCTTGTACGGGCTATTCACGGTGAAGTGCAAATAAATAGTAAAATATTATTCAATGGGCGTAGAATTAATAAGTTTTTGGAGTGACATACTAAATTCTTTTAATTTGATTTATAGAAAGGGAACGGGTCACTAGTAGGGCCGACTATAGCCACCCTTGGACATCTAGTAGTGTGAGCCTAGATTAACCCATTCTACTAACAATACATCCAGACCTGATCTATAGATTAGCCAATGTTCTTTATACTATCGAGCGAAGGTAAAGAATAGGAAAGCTTCTATATGGCACAATATCATAAATTTATATTCTCCACGAATATTACATTATCTAAAAAGTCTTGGATTAATTGGAAGAAAGAAAGTTGTTTATTTATTATTATTTACATCACTCATTATTTTAGTACTGCTTTATTTTTG
Source organism: Papilionanthe hookeriana x Papilionanthe teres (assembly GCA_022702705.1). Taxonomy (NCBI): domain Eukaryota; kingdom Viridiplantae; phylum Streptophyta; class Magnoliopsida; order Asparagales; family Orchidaceae; genus Papilionanthe; species Papilionanthe hookeriana x Papilionanthe teres. The sequence goes on from CM040428.1 coordinate 147,230,961, forward strand.
CATTTAGTAAATTAAATATTAAATTTATAACTTTAAAAGATATACATAAAAATAAAATTAAATATTTAAAAATCTATAAAATTCCTCGTGGGATCGATACTGGGGTCTTTATTTAAAGCCCTGTATTACTTGAAACGATACGTATACTTACTTAGTACCACTAGTGTGTAAAATATTTTCCATAAAATTATATTTATATACACTGGCCACTATTATTATTTGGTTCAAAGTATTGGCTATAACATATTTTTGGAAGCATAAATTACTTCGTTATTTGCGGTCCGGTCATGTTTTTGGCGCCCTTGCCGGGAAGGCAAATCTTTAGATTTTAAATATTTTTTTATTTTATTTATTTCTTTTATTGTCAAAATACAAAAATACAAAATACAAAAACATTTATAAAAACAAAAATAAAAAAAGAAGAGATTTTATTTCTTGTTATTTTATTTTACTTTTTATTTACTTTTTATGCGTAGTTATGGATCTGAAGGATTATTACCTTTAGACTCTGAATTAGAAAGAACTGTAAGAAGAATTAAAAAAGGAAAACAAATTCAAAAATATCAAGAGATGGCTATTTTACATAACAATTTACAGAATCTAAGTGAAATTAATGAACAAAATGTTTACAAACTATTGAGGGATTATGCTAACCCTACAGCTGATGAACTTCATATTAGTATTCAAATACCTGCTGTAGATGCTAATTCTTTTGAGCTTAAACCTTTTACTATTCAAATGGTTCAAAATAATCAATTTGGGGGAACACCAAATGAGGATCCAAATTTAGACCTTGCTAGTTTTTTAGAACTTTGTACTACCTTTAAATATAACAATATTTTTGATGATGTTGTTGGACTTAGACTCTTACCTTTTTCTTTAAGAGATAAAGCAAAGATGTGGCTGAAATCATTAGCAACAGGTTCTATTAAAACATGGGCTAAAATGGAACAAAAATTCATTGCTAAATATTTTCCTCCTTCTAAAACTGCTAAATTAAGAAATGATATTACTTGGTTTAGTCAATTTGACGGGGAGATAATTTATGAAACTTGGGAAAGATTTAAAGAACTATTAAGAAAGTGTCCTCATTATGCTTTACCTTATTGGTTAATTATTCAAACATTTTATAACGGACTTATTGGATCACTGAAATCAATTATTGATGCTGCTGCTGGAGGTTCTTTAATGGCTAAATCATTTGAAGAAGCTTATACTTTAATTGAAGAAATGGCTAACAATAATTTTTAATGGCCTTCTGAAAGGGTTAATCCTAAAATAATGGCAAGTATTCATGATAACGAAGCCTTTTCTATCTTAGCTTCACAAGTGGCTGCAATATCGAAGAAATTAAATAATTTTGTTATCAATGTATCACATAACAACTCTGCTAATATTGAAGATTCTCAAACTATTGAAACTTTACAAGCTATTACTAGTAAAAATAACGCTTATTCAAATTATTATAATCCTGGATGGAAAAATTACCCTAATTTTAACTGGAATAATTCACAACAACAATTAGGTAATAATCAATCTCATCCAATTGGAAATTGGAACAATTAAGTAAATTCAAACTATAAACCTCCTAGATTTAATAATCAACAGAAAAATTTATCTATAAAAGAATTAATTTTATAACTGCGTAATCAATTACAAAATCAAAACACTGCTATTCATAATATTGAGAATCAAATGGGACAAATCGCTAATTTAATTAATTACAGACCTCCAGGAACACTTCCTAGTAATGTTGAAATCAACCCAAAAGAAACTGGAAAAGAACATGAACATGATAAAGCTGTACAACTTAGAAATGAAAAGGAATTAAAAGAAAGAATTCAGGATGAAATTAAAAATGAGATTGAGGTTGAAGAGATTGAAAAACCTAAAGAAACTCCTCCTAGTAGAGATCAGACGTTAATTTCTATTAATGTGGAAGTTGAAAAACCACCACCACCTTTTCCTTAAAGACTAAAACGGCAGAAGCTTGATCAACAATTTTCTAAATTCTTTGAAATTTTTAAGGAACTTACCATTAAAATACCTTTTGCTGAAGCTTTGGAACAGATGCCAACTTATGCAAAATTTATGAAGGATATTTTAAGTAAGAAACGAAAATTTGAAGCTTTTGAAACTGTTGCATTAAGTGAAGAATGTGGTGCAATAATTCAACAGAAATTACCTCAGAAACTTAAAGATCCTGGAAGTTTCACTATACCTTGTGCTATTGGAGAAAAGTTTTGTGGATAAGCTTTATTTGAATTAGGAGCAAGTATTAATCTCATGCCATTTTCTATTTTTTGAAGGTTGAATTTAGGAGAGATTTCTCCCACCATTGTAACCCTTCAGTTAGCTGATAGATCTATCACTTACCCTAAAGGAGTTATAGATGATGTTCTTGTTAAAGTGAATAAATTTATTTTCCCTGTGGATTTCATTGTACTTGATATGGAAGAAGATAAAGAAATACCTATTATTTTAGGGAGACCTTTTCTAGCTACCGGACGGGCTATGATTGATGTGCAAATAGGAGAATTAACTATGAGAGTTAATGATTAAGGGATTAAATTCAATGTCCTTAAATCAATGAAGTACCCTGACAAAGAAAAATGCTATCAAATAGATATTATTGATTATATAATTGAAAAACATTATCAAGGAAAATGTAAAGTCATCTCTGAATAAAAAATTTAATTCTTAACTAACAAAAATGAAGAACTAAAAGAAGAAGAATTATCTAAAGAAACTCGTTATATTAAATATAACTGGGAAATTTTAGATGTAACTCAAAATGATATACTTTTACCCTCGATTAAAAAAGCCCCTGAACTGGAATTAAAAATGTTACCTGCACATTTAAAGTATGCTTTTCTTGGAAATTCATTAACTCTACCTGTTATTATTTCTTATAAACTAAGCCTAGATCAAGAAGAAAAATTAATAGGAGTGTTAAAGAATTATAAGAAAGCTTTTGGTTGGAATATTGCTGATATAAGAGGAATAAGACCTTCCATCTGTATGCATAGGATTTTAATGGAAGATGATTTTAAACCTACTATTGAACCTCAAAGAAGATTAAATCCAATCATGAAAGAGGTTATTAAAAAAGAAATTTTAAAATGGTTAGATGCTAGAATTATTTATCCTATTTCGGATTGTCAATGGGTGAGTCATATTCATTGTGTTCCGAAGAAAGGAGGAGTAACTGTTATTGTCAATGATAAAAATGAACTAATTCCTACAAGACAAGTTACTGGATGGCGAATTTGCTTTGATTATCAGAAATTAAATAATGCCACTAGAAAGGATCATTTTCTTTTTCCTTTCTTGGATCAAATGCTTGATAAATTAGCTGGACACTCATATTTTTGTTTTCTGGATGGATATTCTGGTTATCATCAATTACCTGTCGCTCCTGAGGACTAAGATAAAATAACATTTACAAGTCCTTATGGAACATTTGTGTTTAGAAGAATGTCTTTCGGTTTATGTAATGCACTTGGAACTTTTCAAAGATGTATGATGTCATTATTTTGTTATTTGATTGACAAAGGAATTGAAATATTTATGGACGATTTTTCAGTTTTTGGAACTTCTTTTGAATCTTGTTTGAAAAATATTTCCAAAGCTGAAAAGATGTGAAGAAACAAACGTACTTCTTAACTGGGAAAAATGTCAATTTATGGTTACATAAGGCATTGTACTTGGTCACAAAATTTCACAAAAAGGGTTGGAAGTTGATCAAGCAAATGTGAAAATTATCGCTGAACTGCAACCACCTACTACTGTTACTGATGTGAGAAGTTTTCTGGGACATGCTGGATTTTATAAAAGATATATAAAGGATTTTTCTAAAATTCCTAAACCTTTTTGTCATTTATTGGAAAAAGAAGCTAAATTTAAATTTAACGAAGACTGTGTTAATGCTTTCAATATTTTAAAAGAAAAATTAATAACTGCACCTATTATTATTGGACCTAATTGGAATAAACCTTTTGAATTAATGTGCGATGCAAGTGATTTTGCAATTGGAGCTATATTTTGACAAAAATATGAGAAAATTTTCAAAGTTATTTATTATGCTAGTAAAACTCTTACTGAAACTCAAAGAAATTACACTGCTATTGAGAAAGAGCTTTTAGCTATAGTCTATGCCTTTGATAAATTTAGACCTTATCTTCTTGGTACCAAATGCATAATTCATACTGATCATTTCACTATTAAATATTTAATATCAAAAAAAGATGCTAAACCTAGACTAATAAGATGGGTTTTACTTCTACATGAATTTGTTTTTCAAATAGTGGATAGAAAAGGAACTGATAACCAATTTTTTTATCATTTATCTAGAATTAAGAATGATATTATTATTGAAGAAAATATAAATGAGAAATTTCTTAATGAACAGTTATATGTTATTCAAGGATGCCAAACACCTTGGTATGCGGACATAGTTAACTATTTAGTTAGCAATATTCTACCTTATGAATTGAATAACAAATATAGTAAGAAATTTAAAAATGATGCTAAATCTTATATTTGGGAAGATCCTCATTTATTTAAATTGGGAAGAGATTTTGAAATTCGAAGATGTGTACCTTTTGAAGAAACTTTTGTTATTATTCAAAAATGTTATGATTCCGAATTTGTAGGACACTTTGGAGTAGATAAAACTGCCTTTAAAATTTTAAATTCAAGATTTTATTGGCCTACCTTGTTCAAAGATGTGAGACAATATGTTAAAACATGTGATCGATGTCAAAGGATGGAAAATATATCTAGGAAAGATGAAATGACTTTAAACTATATATTGGAAGTTGAAATTTTTTATATATGGGGTTTAGACTTTATGGGACCATTTTTACCATCATCTGGAAAGATTTATATTTTATTAGCAGTTGATTATGTTTCAAAGTGGATTGAAATTGTAGCTTTACCTAACTGTGATTCCAAAAGTGTTTCGAAATTTTTAAAGAAAATGATTTTTTTCAAGATTTGGAATGCCTAAGGTAATTATCACAGATGGTGGAAGTCATTTCAGAAATATAAGAATTCAATCATTACTGGAAAAATTTGGAATCAAACATAGAATTGCAACTGCTTATCACCCACAAACAAATGGAATGGCTGAAGCATAAAATAGAGAAATTAAAAGAATTTTAGAGAAAACTGTTAATCCTAAAAGAACTGATTGGGTTGATAGACTTGATTCTACATTATGGGCTTATAAAACAGCTTTTAAGACACCAATCGGAATGTCACCTTACCGGTTAGTTTATGGTGAACATTGTCACTTACCTGTTGAACTTGAACATAAAGCTTATTGGGCGATAAAGGGGTTTAATTTTAATTTGAATACTGCAGGAGAAAAATGATTATTACAATTAAATGAGATGTATGAAATAAGAACTCAGTCATATGAAAATGCAAAGATTTATAAAGAGAAAATGAAGATATTACATGATAAAAATATTTGAGCTTGGATAATAAGTATTATTATTTAATACTCGTTTAAGACTTTTTCCTAGAAAATTAAGATCTAAATGTATGTGACCATATATAACTGAGAAAGTATACCATTATGGAGCCCTGGATATTAAAGACCCCAAAATGGGAAAAATATTTAAAGTTAATGGATTAAGACTGAAGCCTTAGTTGGGAGACATAAAAATGATTTATAAAGAGGCTTACGAGTTGAGTCTACCTGATTAAAGACTTAATTAGGTCGGACTGACGACATTAAACCAAGCACTTTTTGGGAGGCAACCCATAGTTATTTTTGTGTGTTTTTACATTTTAATGTACGGTTATGCCTCGGTCTTGACTAAACTTTATATAACTTTAGAAAATTGGATGCTAACAAGTCTTTATTGACTAAAGCAAAAGATTATCTCGAAGTATATAAAGTTTGGACTTTGGATCACTCCATTTTATATGTGAGTAAAAAGGAGATCAAGTTAACCTTCATTATGATTGTTTATAATTTGAGTTAATTTTAATTACTGAGTTTATATTGATCTTACCATTTTAATTTACCTATTTTTGTGATCAAAACTTTGAAATTTGACGTTAGGCGAAACGGAGTCGAACATGGTTCTGGGGCCTAGGCACCGAATTACGGCACCTAAGCGCCAGAGTAGACTATGTATCGATGGGTCCGGAGCCTAGGCACCAGTTTTGGTGCCCAAGAGCCACAGTTACCGGGTCGTTTAAAAAAAAATTTTCAGTTTTTCACACGATTTTCTCCTATAAACTACCCCATCTTCGTTCCCAATCACTAAGCAACCATATATACGACCTTAACACTTCATTCTTGAGGAGATAAGAGAAGATTTTGAAGAAATGGAGAGAAGAAATCATGGAGAAGAGGCTACAGAAAAGTGTTCTAAGGATCCTCAACCATTCTTCAATTGTTTTATCTTTGTTAGTTTGGAGAAGTTTTCGAGTCTCCTAGATAAGTTTGAAGCGAAATTCAAAAGTGTTGGAGATCACCTCCATGAGATGTATCATCAAATCGAGCATCTAGAATGGCAGGCAAAGCTTCAATTTGATCATCTAGCAGCCTAATGGAAGATATTTTGTGTTTTTCTTACAGGTATAATGAAAATGAGTGATTATGATGAAAGAAGCAAAATTAGATCAAATTGGAGCAAAAAAATGAAAAATGAAAAATTGGACATTGGCAGCTATGCACCTAAGCGCATAGTTGCCACAGTTAAAAATCGAATTTTTTTCATTTTTGGCACCAATTTTAAGGGGTGTTTGAAGCAACTTTTGGTGGTAACTTCCTTAACTTCCCATGGGTAGCAATTTTGAACGAAGGAGACATCTTTTAGTGGATACGATTAATCTGGACATGATTTGAAGAGACACCAAGGTACCTTTTGGAAAATTATACAAGGAATCCTCTTCTAGTTTCGAAGAGTCCTCTTGTAGTTTTACTTTTAGTCTTTTATTGATTATAATTTTTTAAGTCTTTTAGAGTTAGTTAGTTTAGTTTTAAAAGAGAAATGGTTGGTGTGAAACCTTCTCTCCACCAATGTTCTTTCATTCATTTATCTAGTTTTTATTGAAGTCTAAAGTCAGAGTTGGAGTCAACAGAGTTGGGCGCCAACCTCTGTAGTGTTGTCCTATGGAAAGTCAAGTTTCAAAGGAACTTCCGGAGTCTTGTGGAGAGGATTTTCAGATAAGTGTTTACTTCTATTTTTATATTTAGTTTTTAATTAAAACTTGATGTGTTTTCATTATGATTTCTATTTTTAAATCAATGTGTGCTTGTGTTTTCTCCATGAGTTATGAGTAGTTTTCTTTATCTTTTACTTTCTTAAATGAAGAAGTAATTAAATTATGTAGGATTTTTGTGGAATGTATAAGTGTTTAAAGTTGGAATAAGTTGTGAAGATTTAATTCCATGAACTTAATTTACTTCTTAATTTAGCCAGTTGAGATATTAAAATTTGTTGTGAGATTATGTAAGATCCAATACATTTTTGTCTCAAACAACAATTGGTAAAAATCACATGAAATTATTTGGGTGAGAATTGTAGTCCATATAATTGAATGCAAATATATTAGGAGATATGTTTTTAATGGGGAGTAAAATTAGAGAACTTTAGAGTGACAAGCTAAATCCCCCTAATTTAGTTTGATATTTTAAATTTTGTTATGAGAAGTTAACCCCCAGGTGGAGGGAATCGAGAGAACTCTAGAGTGAGAGCTGGTATCTTCCTTGCCTAACCATTTTCAAAATTTTAAAATTTCAAATTAACTAATGTTCTTTATAGAACCAAGTAATGGTAAAGAATAAATTTGCTCCTATTTGTCACAATACATTTGAATACTTCCACAACAATACTTTCATAATTATTACTGCTTTATAAGAGAAAGAAAAAGATATTTTATTTCCTAGTGATTTCTATCGTGTTTTAAAGTTTTGATAAATTTAATTTCCTGCTTAGCTTTTATCAAAATTACCAAAAATAACTTTCAAACTTTACAAATCAAAACATACTTTCAAAAGTCATTTAAAAAGTAAAAATATAATTTTCTTATTTCTTTAAAAAGTTTTTACATTCTCCTATGGGTTCGATATCTCTGGCTTAATCAGAAAGTCTTATATTACTTGGCAAACGATACATATACTTGCATAGTATCCCATATTATAAAATCATAATTTTCATATCTAAATCGTTAGCACATATATTTTTTGGTGGAGTCAAGTTTTTAGCGCCGTTGCTGGGGAAATTAATTAAAACTGCATTTTTAAAGAAAATTAAGAAAAATTTAAATTTTTACTTTTCTTTATTTTTGTTAGTGTGTTGTGTTTTGTTTTATTTTATTGTTGTATGCGTAGTTTAGGTTCTGAGGGACTTGTGTCTTACGATTCTGAATTAGAAAGAACTATCAGAAAAATCAAAAAAATTAAAAATTCTAAAAAAAAATAAAAATATTCAAGAAATGGCAAATCATCAAAATCAAAATGTTGGCATCCATCAAGAATTCAGACCATTAAAAGATTATGCTAACCCTACAGTGGATGAACTTCATGGTAGTATTCAAGACCCTGTTGTAGCTGCTAATTCCTTTGAGCTTTAACCTACTATTATTCAAATGGTGTCTGATAATCAGTTTGGGGGAGCAACAAATGAAGGCTTAATTTTCATCTTGTTAATTTTCTAGATTTGTGTGCTAATTTTAAATATGATGGTGTTTCAATTGATGCTATTAGACTAAGACTTTTTCCTTTCTCACTAAGGAATAAAGCTAAGATATGATTAAATTCGTTAGCACCTGGATCTATCAGAACTTGAGGTGATTTAGCACAAAAATTCCTTGCTAAATATTTTCCACCATCAAAGACTGCGAAGTTGAAAAATGATATTACATCTTTTTGTCAGTTTGAAGGTGAATCAATATATGAAGCATGGGAAAGATTTAAAGATCTCCTCTGGAAATGTCCACATCATTTGATACCATTTTGGTTAATAATTCAAACCTTTTACAATGGATTAATTGGATCTCTTAGATCAATTATCGATGCTGCTACTGGTGGATCAATAATGCTAAACAGATTTCTGTTTCTTATGCTTTAATTGAAGAAATGTCTACTAATAATTCTGAAAGGTTAAATTCTAAAAAGGTAGCCAGTGTTCATGAAAATGATGCTTTTGCGATGTTAGCAAATCAATTTGCTGCAATTTTAAGGAAGATAGACAAATTTAGGATGAATTTTTCTCAGCCAAATTCCATGATTGAAGAAAATTCATTAGGCCAAATGGTTGATTCTTATTTTTCACCAGAAACTTTGAATGCTATAAGCAAGCCTAATAACTCATATTCCAATTATTATAACCCAGGTTGGAAGAATCATCCAAAATTTAACTGGAATATCAATAAGCAGGGTGATATTAATCAATAATGGGGGAACCACTATGTAAACCCATTGTGGAACTGGAATAACCAAGGAAATAATAATTATAGACTAATCTATCCTCCAGGTTTTAACAATGCTTTACAATTAAATGAGAAGAAGTTTTCTTTTGAAGAAGTGGTATCACATATGGGAAATCAATTGCAAATTCAAGGAGAAACCATCAGAAATATTGAAAATCAATTGGGGTAAATTGAAAATTCATTAAGTAATAGATCCTAAGGAATGCTTCCAAGTAATACTAAAGTAAATCCAAGAGAAAAAAATAAAGAGCATGTAAAAGCAATTCAACTCAGAAGTGGAAGAGAGTTGGAAGGTATAGTTTTGAAAGAAACTGAAGTAGAGACAGAAGAGATTGAAGAACCAAAAGAGGACACTCTGAAAGGTTTGGAAAGACCAATTTCTCCACCTAAGGTTGATTTGGAAAAGCCACCACCTCCATTTCCTCAAAGACTTCGTCAACAAAAGTTGAATAAGCATATTTCAAAATTCTTGTAGATATTTAAGAAGCTTACCATTAATATTCCATTTGCTGAAGCCTTAGAACAAATGCTGAGCTATGTGAAATATATGAAGGATATTCTCAACAGATAGAGGAAGTTTGAAGATAATGAGACAGTTGCACTTAGTGACGAGTGCAGTGAAATAATTTAGAAGAAGCTTCCTGAAAAGCTTAAAGATCCTGGTAGTTTCATAATTCCATGTGCAATCGGAGACAGAATCTATGGAAAAGCTTCATGTGATTAGGGTAGCTTCATGTGATTTGGGTGCAAGCATTAACCTTATGCCTTTATCAATATTCAAAAGACTGGGATTAGGAGAAATAACCCCAACTACTATAACTATGCAATTAGTAGATCATTCGATCACATATTCAAAAGGAGTTATAAAAGATGTTTTGGCTAAAGCGGATCAATTTACCTTTCCTGTTGATTTCATTGTGCTTCATATGGAAGAAGAAAAAGAGATACCCATCATTTTGGGAAGACCTTTCCTAGCCACCGGCAGAGCAATGATAGATGTGCAAAAAGGGAAATTAACGATGAGGCTTAATGATTAAACTGTTACATTCAATATTTCAAAATCGATGAAATATCCTGCAAGAGGTAAAGATGATGAATGTTATAGGACGGATGTTATCAGATATTTGAGTGAATGTCGTTTCAAGTCAAATTATGAAGAAAAACCTAAAAGAGAAGAATTGGAACATAAGTAACAAGAGGAGTTACCTCATTCTGAAGATTTTCAAGAGGAAGAATTAAATTATGTTCATGAAAATTTTGAATTGTTTTATATGATTGAAAAAGATGAATCTTATGGTCCATCAATTGAAAAACCTCCTGAACATGAGTTAAAAATTCTTCCAGATCATTCGAAGTATGTTTTTTGGGTGAGTCTTCAACCTTGTCTGTCATAATTTCATTTCAATTGACTGAAAAAGAAGAAGAGAATTTGCTTGAAATTTTGAAGAAGTACAAGAAAGCCTTTGGATGAACAATTGTTGATATTAAAGGAATCAGTCCTTCAATTTTTATGCACAGAATTCTTATGGAAGATAATTGCAAACTTCAGGCTTATCCCCAAAGGAGATTAAATCCTATCATGAAAGATGTTGTTAAGAATGAAATTTTGAAGTGGTTGGATGTTGGAATTCTCTACACTATTTCAGATAGTTCATGGGTGAGTCCTATTTATTCTGTTCCTAAGAAAGGAGGAGTAACTGTGACTGTTAATGAAAAGAATGAAGTGATTCTAATAAGACAAGTAACAGGGTGGTGAATATGCATTGATTATAGAAAATTAAATCTTTCCACAAGGAAAGATCATTTTCCACTCCCATTTCTGGATCATATGCTGGATAAACTGGCTGGGCATAAATACTTTTGTTTTCTGGATGGATATACTGGTTACTAACAAATTCAAATTGCTCCTAATGATTAACAAAAAACTAGGTTTACCAGTCCTTATGGTACGTTTGCTTTTAGAAGAATGCCCTTTGGTTTATGTAATGCCCCTGCTACATTTCAGAGATGTATGATGGCTATTTTCTGTAATTTAATTGATAAAAAGATTAAAGTTGTTATGGATGACTTTTCAATGTTTGGAATTTCATTTGAATCATGTTTAGAAAATTTGTCTAAAGTTCTAAAATACTGTGAAGAAACTAATTTAGTCCTTAACTGGGAAAAATGCCAATTTGTGGCAGCAGGAGGAATTGTATTGGGACATCGGATTTCAGAAAGAGGTTCGGAGGTAGATCCTGCAAAACTTCAAGTTATATCTAATTTACCTTGTCCGGCTAATGTGAGGGGAATTAGACGTTTTCTGGGACATGCTGGATTCTACAGGCGTTACATCAAAGATTTTTTCAAAACCTTTATACCGGTTTCTAGAAAAGGATGCAAGTTTTTATTTTGATGATGATTGCCTAAAAGCTTTTGAACACTAAAAGAAAAATTAATCACTGCACCTATTATAATTTCACCAAATTGGGAAAAACCTTTTAAATTAGTGTGTAATGCTAGTGATTATGCTATTGGTGTTGTTTTAGGTAAAAAATATGATAAAATTTTCAAAGTTATTTATTATGCTAGTAAAACTCTCAATGATGCTCAAATTAATTACACCACTTCTGAGAAAGAGTTATTAGCTATAGTATTTTCCTTTGATAAATTTCGATCATATTTAATTGGAACTAAATGTGTGGTGCATACTGATCAGTCTGCTATCAAATATTTAATGAAGAAGAATGATGCGAAACCGAGATTGATTAGATGGATTCTTCTTTTGTAAGAATTTAATTTTGAGATAGTAGATAGGATGGGTTCTAATAATAAAATTTCTTATCATTTGTCCAGGCTTGAAAATGGAAAATCTCTCTGTGATGCTGAATAAATTAATGAACATTTTCCTGATGAAAAATTATTCACAGTTAATGAGTGTCGTGTTCCGTGGTATGCCAACATAGTAAACTTTATTTTCCGTAATATTCTATCCTATGGTTTGACATACCAGGAAAAGAAGAAATTTCTTTCTGATGTTAAGACTTATTTTTGGGATGACCCATTTTTATATAAACAAGGAAAGGATCTTATAATTCGATGATGTGTACCTTTGGAAGAGACTTAAGAAATTATTCAAAAATATCATAATTCTGATTATGGGGGACATTTTGGAGTTGAAAGAACTACATATAAAATCTTACAATCTAGATTTTATTGGCCTACAATTTTTAAGGATGTGAATGATTCTATTAAAAATTGTGAAAGATGTCAGCATGTAAGCAATATTTCATAAGGAAATGAGATGCCCCTCAATTATATGTTGAATGTTGAAATATTTGATGTTTGGGGATTAGATTTCATGTGTCCATTTAAACCATCTTTCAGAAATGTTTATATTTTGATAGCAGTAGACTATGTTTCCAAATGGATTGAAACTATTGCTTTACCTAGATGTGATGCTCAAAGTCTTGCAAAGTTTTTATGAAATAAAATATTTTACATATTTGGAATACTAAGAGTAATCATAACTGATGGGGTAAGTCATTTTAAAAATGAGATTTTTGAAAAGTTAGCAAAGAAATATCATATAAATCACCGCATTACTACTGCTTACCATCCTCGGATAAGTGGTTTGGTTGAATTATCCAATCGTAAAATTAAAAGAATAGTGGAAAAAAATATTAATTCAAACAGAAAGGATTGGTCAATCAAACTAGATTATGCTTTGTGGGCCTATAGAACTGCCTACAAAGTCCTTATAGGAATGTCCCTATATAGGCTGATTTTTGGAAAAGCATGTCACTTGCGTATTGAACTTGAGCATAAACCATATTAGGCTATTAAAGAGTTCAATTATAATTTGAAAGATGCTGTTAAGAAGAGATTATTGCAATTAAATGATCTTGAAGAGACAAAGAATGAATCTTATGAAAATTCTAAGATTTATATGGAAAAGATGAAGTTATGGCATGATCGGAAGATTCTTACAAAAAATCATGTGTCAGTACAGAAAGTTTTGTTGTATAATGCCAGATTGAGAATTTTTTTTGGAAAACTTAATTCCAGGTGGATGGGTTCATTTATTGTGATAAAAGTTTATTCCTATGGAGCTGTGGATATTAAAGATCCTAAGACTAGAAAAATATTTAAGTTAACGGTCATAGACTTATACCTTATTTTTCAGTCGATTATCTTAAATCTGATGTGAATTTGATGTTGGGTCACCCAGAATGAGTTCTGAGTATGTCAGGCTGAAGACATTAAACCAAGTGCTTTATGGGAGGCAACCCATAGTTATCGGTGTGCTTTGCTTTATGTTTGCTTTGTGTTCTTTGTTTGGTTTGTTTTTATGTTTTGGTTGAAGTATTTTGGAGATTTTATGTTTTAGTAGTGTTTATTTAACCTTATTTTATGACTTAGAGGAGTCAGAATGAAATTTTAGACATTTGGCAGACCTGTGCTAAATTGAGCACTGGCGGCTAAGCGTCGCCTAGTTGGCGCTTAGGCGCTGGAGTTATAAAGCATGTGATAAATGAGGTTCTAGAATCCTAGATCATGGGAAAGTGATTTTTGAAGTTATTTTGGAGTTTTAAAACGTTTAAGAGCGGTTTATACACTTCTAAAGTCTATAAAAAGGCCCTGGATTAAGAGAAACACTTGCCCCAAGTCATATTTTCATTCCTGAGTCTTAAGAAGAGTGTTTTGAGTGCATCATGTCTTCCTAGAAGAATGAGATCAAGAAGAAAGAGGATTCTAACAAGAGTAAGTTTATTAGTGACAATGCTATTATTCAATGGATTTCTCGCCGTTAGTATTCATGGAATTGCAGAAAAGATTGCAAAGATAGAAGCCCGAGTGACTTCAATCAAAGCAAAGATTAATGAAACTAACGCACATTTAGAGCATATGGGGTAGAACTCAATATGCAATTCAGTCATACAAGTCACGTGGAAGAAGCGGATAAGGAGATATTCTTGAAGAACAAGTGGTTAGAAGAAGAAGATGTAAGAGTGTTCAATCATCGCCCGTTCTATCAAATTTATATTCTAGAAGGGTCAAATGGAAATAATAGTGGTTCTGGATATATTCCGCCTACTAGAGAGTGGAATTAAATGTTAGTTTGATCTTGTGGTTTGTTATTGTATCTTATGTTTTATGTGTTAAATGTTTTAAGTGTTTAATGTTTTATGTTTGTGTTCTTTTGCACTTTAAGGTGTGATTATTACATCTTAGTGATGTAAATCTATCTTTATGATTATGAAGTCCTTTTGCATCTGGGGAATTTCATCCAAAGTATTTGAATAGAAATTTTTAGTTTGTATTAAGTGTGGTTTGTTTTTAATGAATATAAGTTTGTGTTTGTGTTAAACATGATTGTAATCGATGGATATTAAAATTTGAAATTGGAGTTTTGGGTGATTTATCAGGAAGAGACAATTATTTTGAGAAGATTTAGGGTGATTAACTAAGTGATTTAGTGCATTTTCTTAATTGTGAAAATGTGGGCACTGGCGGCTAAGCGCCAAAGTGCCGGCGCTTAAGCACCAGAGTGCAGGCGCTTAAGTGCCAGATTTTGAAGCTAATCGTTGAAGGCCTCGCGCTTAGGCACCAGTTCGCTAAAATTGATTTTCAACAGTTAAAATCCCAAAGATCACCATTTTTAACTACCCCTATCGTCTTCAACCTAAGTTTTACGAAAATGGAGCCTAGGGCATCAATATATTGGATCATTTGAAAGCCGATCACAACAAAAATTGTTAGATTTGGATTCCTTGAAGTAAGAGCACTACTCCTAAATAAAATTTTTTATTTTCACCATGTATTTTGAGTACATAATGGAAAAT
Source organism: Papilionanthe hookeriana x Papilionanthe teres (assembly GCA_022702705.1). NCBI lineage: Eukaryota > Viridiplantae > Streptophyta > Magnoliopsida > Asparagales > Orchidaceae > Papilionanthe > Papilionanthe hookeriana x Papilionanthe teres. The sequence continues at coordinate 147,246,242 of CM040428.1, forward strand.
CCTAAAATCACTATTCATGGTGAAATTTTGAGGAAAATGATGAGAAATTTCTTGGATTTAGTGGAAATTACTTTTGGAAGTTAATTTAGAAAGTTTAGTTTTATTTTGGAATTTATGGTGAATTTTTTTCATAAATTTTTAGAGATGACTCCAAAGTCAAAGAGCGCGAGAGAAAAGACAAGATCTGATTCAAACAAGTTTGTTAGTACGAGGGCTGAGGAACGATACGTCGACACACTACAGTCACATAAATTGATTCCTGAGCGTGTGTTCAGTAAGCCAGGAGAAGTTATTAAAGAGATGATTCCTAGAAGGAATTAGGAGAATTATGTTTGCTTCTCCGCTGTTGTTGTTGTTTCTATGGTCAGAGAGTTTGATGCGAACTTACCTGCCACAGAGAAGAACTTGGTGATGGTGCGGAGGCAAGAAGTAAATTTTACATCTGCAGTAATCAATACTTTTTATCTACTGCCTCCTGATATGTTTTGTTTTTTATTCTAACTATCATCCTACCGAGGGAGAGTTAGATGAGATAATGACATTTCTAACTGATGAAAGAGGATTATGGAAGATAACTAATGATAGAAGAGTCAATTTTCAAGCCTCTAAGTTAAATTCCACTTCTAAATCATGGCATTATTTTATCTCATCTAAGCTTTTGCCTTCAAGTCATACTAGTGAAGTTACAAGGGAGAGAGATGTGTTGAACTATTGCATTCAGCAAGAGAAGCCTATAGATATTGGAGCAATCACTTATTATTATATTTTGAATTGCGCCAGATCTACCACTACTACAGGTATGGGACTTCCTTTCTTGATTTATTCAATATGTGAGTGGTCTGGTGTGAAATTTGAAACTTGGGAAGAGGTTCTTCAGCCTTTAAAACCGATTACTAGTGTAAACATTGAGGCTTATAATGTAAATTCAGAGTTTGGCTGGAAAAGAGGATTTGGTAGGGCTTCTACTACTTCTGCATCTGCTTCTACTGCTTCTACTTCCCATGCTACTACTTAGTGAGCTTCATCATCTAGTGATTCACAGACTGATTTGTTAAGAAAGATTTTGAAGAAGGTGAATCTTACTCTTAAGCATGTTAGAGACATGGATGGTAAGATGGATAATGTGGAAAGATATATTTTAAAACATGATGAATATGAGGAGAACTATCACCATTATTTAGATAGATCGATTAGAGGTGATGTGAGTGCTGAGATGCCCCCTCATCCATTCTATATACGTTATGTGCCATTCAGAGATTGGAACAAGAAAGATGATGATGATGATGATGAGGATGATTAGTAGATTTATTTTTTTTATGTGTTCTGAGTTTTTGTTAATGCACTTATGTATGTTGTGTCTTGTGTTTTATTTTGAAGTTGTGTTTGTGATGTGAACTCTGGTGGTATGTTGATTATAGTTGGACTATTTTTTATGTATATTAAGATGTATTTTTGTTGGATTGATATTATATATGTTGCTTTGTGTGATATATGTTTAGTAGTAAATGTTTTATTGTGTATGTCGTGTCAGAGCTTTTATAGTGTTTACTTTAATCCCAAAACTGTTAGGAGAATATAGAACACATTTAAAAACAATTATTTAAAAATTGCATGTTTAAACTTTTCAAAATCTACTACTACCTTTTGTTATCTAGTATTGGTGTGATTTCACTTATTTTCATTTGGTGTGTATTTGGTTTGAAAACCTCCACTACTGTAGAAGTCCTTTGAAATTTTGAACTTTCTATTTAATGAAAAAAGAAAAAGTGAATTTTATTGCTTTTTTACTCATGTTTTTAAATTGTTATACTTGCATATTTAGGATATTAAGATTCCTGCAAGCATGTTATGTTAGTTTTTCATGTATCATTTATTATGTTTAAATGTTTTATCCTAGCTAAAAATTAAAGTTTTAGGAGGAATTTTAAAAACAAAAAATTTTTTAAAAACCTAAAATTTTATTTATTCTCAAGAATACTTAAAATTAATTTGATTTTTGAATGAAAATAATTATGTAAATGAAGTTATATTAGGGGAACAAAATTTTGAATATTAAAATGAATAAGAGAATTTAGTTAAAATTTATAGTAATAATGAAAAATTTAAAGTTAATATTTTCTTAGTAAAGAAGTGTTAAATATAGTTTAAATATTTTTAGTAAGAAATGCTATATTTTTGGATAAATAGAATATTTGACTTTTATTCTTCAAAGGTTAAATTTCTTTTATTAAGGAGTAATTTACAAATACTATTATTATCATTTTTAAGTGAAAGATGTATATCAGACCTTTTTTTAAATGAAGGGTGGAATTCAAAATCATTAAAGGCCTATCCAGATACAGTAATCCTTGCCTTAATAAAAAAAAAATAAAAATAAAAAATAAATAAAAAGAAGAGAAAAAAAAAAGTGAAAAATGTATGTGAAAAGGAAGGAGAAGCTTGAGGACTTAAGGGCCTAATCAAAAATTGGTTCCATACCTAAAGTATAAGAAAGAAGTTCTGAGAAAATCTAAAGCTTAAGATTATAATATAGTAAGTAAAATTATTTTCAAATAAAGATTTTTAAGTGAGAAAAATAAGTTTGTGAATCCTATATTTTGAAGAATCTACAAGTATTTCTAAATTAGATAAAAACCTATATTTTACATTTTCCTTTACCTAAGAACTTTCTAAACTTTAAGTTGGTCTTAATTACTGAAATATTTTCTAAATTGGACTATTACATTTCTTGAAAAAACTTTTGTTACCTTCCAAAGAAACTCATTACATAATTTGCATGCTAAAATTTTTTATGTGATTATAAGTCACTTGATGACAGGTAACATTTTAAGTTTTGGGGATTTTGATACACCTAAAATATATAGTGTTTTTATGCACATTTTTATACCTATTTTTGATGATATTGCACATTCATGGAAGGTATTTTGTTTTTTTTCTTGCAGGTATGATGAAAATGAGAGATTATTATGAAAGGAGCAAGATTGGATCAAATTTGGAGCAAAAAATGAAAAATTGAAAAATTAGACATTGGCGGCTAAGTGTCGTCTGGTCGGCGCTTAGGTACCACAGTTAAAAATAAAATTTTCTTCATTTTTGACGCCATTTTCAAGGGATGTTTGAAGCAACTTTTGGTGAAAACTTCCTTAACTTCCCAAGGGTGGCAAATTTGAATGAAGGGATGCATCTTTTGGTGGATACGTTGAATCTAGACATGATTTGAAGAGACACTAAGGCACCATTTGGAAAATTATACAAGGAGTCCTCTTCTAGTTTCAAAGAGCCCTCTTCTAGTTTTACTTTTATTCTTTTAATGTTTATAGTTTTTAATGTCTTTTAGAGTTAGTTAGTTTAGTTTTAAAGGAGAAAGGGTTGTTGTAAAACCTTCTTTCCACCAATTTTCTTTCATCCATTTATCTAGTTTTTTTTTAAGTCTAAAGTCAGAGTTGGAGTAAACAGAGTTGGGCGCTAACCTCTGTAGTTTTGTCCTATGGAAAGTCAAGTTTCAAAGGAACTTCTGGAGTCTTGTGGAGAGGATTTTGAGATAAGTGTTTACTTCTGTTATTATATTTAGGTTTTAATTAAAACTTGTTGTGTTTTCATTATGATTTATATTTTCAAATCAATGTGTGCTTTTGTTTTCTACAGGAGTTCTGACTAGTTTTCTTTATCTTTTTCTTTTTTAAATGAACAAGTAATTAAATTATGTAGGATTTTTGTGGAATGTATAAGTGTTTAATGTTGGAATAAGTTGTGAAGATTTAATTCCATGAACTTAATTTACTTCTTAATTTGGCCAATTAAGATGTTAAAATTTGTTGCTAGATTATGTAAGATCCAATGTGGTATTGTCTCAAACAACATTTGGTAAAAATCACATGTAATTATATGGGTGAGAATTCTAGTCCATAAAATTCAATGCAAATATATTAGGTGATATTTTTTAATGGGGAGTAAAATTAGAGAATTTTAGAGTGACAGGCTAAAGCCCCCTAATTTGGTTTGATATTTCAAATTTTGTTATGAGAAGTTACTCCCCAGGTGGAGGGAATCGAGGGAGCTCTAGAGTGAGAGCTGATATCTTCCCTGTCTAACAAATTTCAAATTTTTAAAATTTCAAATTAACCAATTTTCTTTATAGAACCAAGTAAGGGTAAAGAATAAATTTGCTCCTATTTGTCACAACACATTTAAATACTTCCACAACAATACTTTCATAATTATTACTACTTTATAAGAGATAGAAAAAGATATTTTATTTCTTAGTGTTTTATATTGTGTTTTAAAGTTCTGATAATTTTCATTTCCTGCGTAGCTTTTTATAAAAAATACCAAAAGCAACTTTCAAACTTTACAAATCAGAACATACTTTCAAAAGTCATTTAAAAAGTAAAAATATAATTTTCTTATTTCTTTAAAAATTTTTTACATTTCCGTGTAAGTTCAATATCTCGGGGCTTAATCAGAAATTCCTATATTACTTGATAAATAATACGTATACTTGCGTAGTATTCTATATTATAAAATCATAATTTTTATATCTAAATTGTCAGCACATATATTTGTCAGGGATCACTAGTTTTCTATTATTGTATGCTAGTTTTAAATACGTCAGAGTGTCGAATGATGCTGTCAGGCTTAGATTTTTTCCTTTTTCATTAATGCATAAAGCTAAGGCGTAGTTAAATTCATTTGCACCTGCATCTATTAGAACTTTGAGAGAAATATATAAAATATTTTTTGGCTAAATATTTTCATCCTTCAAAAACTTTTAAGCGTAGGAACGATATTACATCATTTTGTCAGATCGAAAGGGAATCAATATACTAAGCTTGGAAAAGATTTAAAGATCTCCTTAAAAAGTGACCACATCATGCTTTACCTGACTGGTTAATAATTCAAAGTTTTTGTAATAGATTAATTGGATCCCTTAGATCTATTATCGATGGTCTTTGCTGGTGGATCATTAATGTCAAAACCTTTTGATGAAGCATATTCTTTAATTCAGGAGATGACTACTAATAATTGTCAATGTCCAGCTGAACGGGTAAACCCAAGAAATATCTATTTTGGCTTCTCATTGTTGTTACATCAAAGAAAATTGATCAAATTGGAATGAACTATTCTCAATCACCCCCAGTGTTAGAAGAAAATTCATTGGGACACATAATGGAATCTCAATCATCTTATGAGACTTTGTGTGCCATAAATAATAGACCCAATAATATTTATTATAATTATTGTAATACTGGTTGGAAGAGTCAACCTAATTTATGTTGGAATAATGATAATAATTTAGTGAATCCATTGGGAAATTCAAACAACCAAGGAAATCCTAACTATGGACCTTATTATCCTCCAGGTTTTATTGGTAACTTAGAAGTTAAGGAGAAGAAATTATCTATTGAAGAACTGGTACTAAACATGGGGAATCAGTTTCAAGTTCAAGGTAATCTATTACAAAGTCATGAAGCTACTATTAGAAGCATTGAAAATCAATTGGGATAAATTGCGACTGTTGATCCACCTTAAAATTACCTAAAATTTTATATCATTTTTAACTATTATTTTAATGATATTACGCTTTAATGAAAGGTATTTCTTATGTTTTTGGTTGCAGGTACAAGAAAATAAGTTTATGAAGAAAATGAGTTAAAAAGGGAGTAAAAGGAGAAAAAATGAGTCAAGAATAGAAAAGAAGGAAAAAAGGGCTGATCCTGGCGCCTAGGCGCCGGACTCAGCAGTGGAACCTAGAGAATTCTTGGATAGTTTTTTGATAGTTATTGATGCCTTAAAAGTAATCTAGAAGTCTATGGATGAATTCCTTATGTTATAAACAAGATACAATGAATATAGACATAGGGAATCAGTTATTCAATGAAGAGGTGCGACTCAAAAACTGAAGGGACACGTCCATTCACGTAGGAAACTGGTGACTAGGAGCCAGAACTGGTGCCTAGGTGCCACAGTTAAAATCTATAATATTCATTGAATGTGAAAGAATTTTGAAGAGTTACCTGAAGCAACCTCTGGTTATTTTTGAAGCTCTATAAATAGAGGATGATTCTACACCAAAAGTGTGGTTGTTTGGAGTGTGTAGGTGTTGTAAGAGTGAAAGAGGTGTGTATTATCATTTAGTTAAAAAGTGTGGAGTGTTATTTACTTTACTTTAGTGAGAGTTTAGAGTGTTTGAGTGTGATTGCTGGAGTTAGAGTCTTGTAAAAGTCAGTCGAAGTGAGAGAAACTTCAAAGGATTGCTTGGATATTAATCCAAATAAGTATTTATAACTTGATTCTTAAGTTTTGTACTTTGAATTTGAATTTTATAAATATGGTTTGTGGTGTGAATCCTATGCTTTCTAAGTAGTATTCTTCTCTTTCTCCCTGCGAATATGAAATGATTTAGTTAAGGATTTAATTTAGTATTGAGAACTTTTTTTTCTCCCCCAATAATTTGTGATAATACTTTACCTGATCTTCATTTACACTACAAAGTGGCCTCTTGTATTGTTAAAATCTGTGGAGAATTCTTAAGATCTGACTGTGGGCTAAGAATTCTTAACTTGTATGTATCACATTTCTCTTAGAAAGATATATGGTAAATCCTTGACGGGGGGAGGTGCAAATAAATAGGAAGATAATCTTTGAAGAGAGTAGGATTGAATATGTTTTATAGTGGCAGGCTAAATTCTATTAATTTGGTTTAAGAAGAGGTGACGGGTCACTAGTAGGCCTGACCATAGGCACCTTTGGGGGAATCTAGAAGTGAATGCCTAGAATTCGTCCTTACTACTAATAATACATCCTGATCTAATCTTCTAAAATTAGCCAATGTTCTTTATGCACTTGACCAGGTAAAGAATATATTTGCTCCTATTTGTCACAATATCTCATTCTCAACGTTCTCAAGCAAATTTAGATGTTTAATAATCAATGAAATATTTTGTATGGGGAAAGAATCTTTGTTTATTGTGTTAGAGCATTTAAATTACGTTTTTACTTACAATTGCTACTTAAGTAACATGCATATTTTTACTTTTTAGCTGATTAGCTTTTAAATAGATTCTATTCTTTCTTTCTTAATTTTTACTTAGCATTCCCCGTGGGATCGATATATGGGATTTTTAAAAGAAATTCCTATAATACTTGAAACGATACGTATACTTGCATAATACCCTTATTGTATGATTTATATTTATTTATAAAAACTTTAATCTTTAATTATTGTACATTAGCCACTTAATCTGATTTGGGGTCAAGTTTGGTCATAATTTTATAAGCTACTTTACTTGCGTAATTGTAGTCGGGTCAAGTTTTTTTCGCCGTTGTCGGGGATATAAATATAAATTAAAAAAGAGAAATAAAATTTTTTATAAATACATAATTTTAAAGTATATTTTTGTGCTATTATAAATCAAAAATATTTTATAATTTCTTTTATGCGAAGTTCAGGATCTGAAGGATTAATACCCTATAATTCTGAATTAGAACGCACTGTAAGAAAAATTCTAAGAGAAAAAAAATTTCATAATTTGCAATAAATGGCTAATATACCTCGAAATAATATGAAACAAAACATTGCAGAAAATGATCATCAAAATTTACAAAGACCCTTAAGAGAATATGCTAACCCTACAGCTTATGAAATTCATTTAAGCATTCAAATACATGTTGTAGCAGCAAATTCATTTGAACTTAAACCTGCAATTATACAAATGATCCAAAATAATCAGTTTGGAGGATCTTACTGAAGATCCTAATTTACACCTAGCCAGTTTTCTAGAACTTTGTGCTACTTTCAAATATGATAATGTTTCTGATGATACTATTAGGCTTAGAATTTTTCCTTTTTCTTAAGGGAAAAGGCTAAGATGTGGCTAAATTCTTTAGCAACAGGATCTATTAAAACTTAGGGAGAAATGGCTCAAAATTTTCTAGCTAAGTATTTTCCACCATCTAAAACTGTGAAACATAGAAATGATATAACCTCATTTACTCAATTTGAAGGAGAAACAATTTATGAAGCATGAGAACGATTTAAAGAACTTCTTAGAAAGTGCCCAAATCATGCTTTACCAAACTGGTTAATTATACAAACATTTATAATGGATTAATAGGTTCTCTTAGATCTATAGCAGATGCTGCTGCTGGTGGTTTATTAATGGCTAAGTCATTTGATGAAGCTTTTGCTTTAATTGAATAAATGACAACTAATAATTTTCAGTGGCCTTTTGATAGAGTAAACACTAAAAGAGTGGCTAGTATTCAAGAAAATGAAGCATTTTCTATTTTAATTTCTCAAGTGGCTGCAATATCTAAGAAATTGGATAATTTGTCTCAATTATCACTTTTAAGTAATGATAATTCAGGAAGTACTGCTGAATCTTAAACCTTAGAAACAATGCAAGCTATCACTAGCAAAACTAATAACCCATATTCCAATTACTGTAACCCAGGTTGGAAAAATCACCCTAACTTATATTAGAATAATGCAAATCCACAATGGTGTAATAACCAACCTAACTCAATTGGAAATTGGAATAATCAAGGTAATTCAAACTATCGACCTTCTTATCCTACTGGTTTTAATAATCAACAATTTAAGGGTAAAAAAATATCTATAGAAGAATTAATTTTACAAATGGGTAGTCAGTTGCAAATTCAAAATGTTGCGATAAGAAATATCGAGAATCAAATGGGGCAAATTGCAAATGCAATTAACAACAAACCACAAGGACCACTTCCAAGCATTGCTGAAGTAAATCCAATAGAAAATGGAAAAAACCAAGAGCAAATTAAAGTTGTATTACTTAGAAGTGGAAAAAAAACTAAGGGTTGGAAAAGAAAAAATCCAAAAAGAGACTGAAGTGATAGAAGTTAAGAAACCTAAGGAAATAATCCATGAAGAAGAAAAACAATTTATATCTCAAGTTGAATTTGAAAAACCTCCACCCCCATTTCCACAACGACCCAAAAAGCAAAAATTCGATAAACAATTTTTAAAATTTTTTGAGGTATTTAAAAACCTTACCATTAATATCCCCTTTGCTAAAGCTTTGGAACAAATGCCTAAGTATGCTAAATTTATGAAAGATATTCTTAACAAGAAAAGAAAATTTGAAGCTTATGAAAATGTTGCACTAAGCGAAGAATGTAGTGCAATTATTCAGAAAAAGCTTCCTTAAAATCTTAAAGATACTGGAAGTTTTACTATACCTTGTGCTATAGGAGACAGATTTCATGGAAAAGCCTTATGTGATTTAGGAGCGAGTATTAACCTCATGCCTTTATCCATGTTTAAGAGGTTAGATTTAGAAGAAATATCTCCTACCATTATAACATTACAATTAGCAGATCGATTTACTACTCACCCGAGATGAATGATAGAAGATGTATTGGTAAAGGTGGATATATTCATTTTCCCTATATATTTTATAATTATGGATTTGGAAGAAGATGAAAAGATTACTATTATTTTAGGAAGACCTTTTCTTGCTACTGGATGTGCTATGATAGGTGTACAAAAAGGGAAGTTAACCATGAGAGTTAATGATCAAGAAGTAACATTTAATGTTCTTAAATCAATGAGGTATCCTAACAAGGAAAAGTGTTATAGAATGGATATCTTTGACTACATGATAGCACAACATTATCAAGAAAAATGTGAGAACATTTCTAAAGAAGAAGAGTTTTCAGACCCTAAAGATTTAAGTGATGAAAGTCATTCTGAAGAAGATGTAAAAGATATTGATTATATTAATGAAAATTAGGAAATATTGGATACAACTCAAAGTAATGAATTCAAACCATCCATTGAAAAGGCTCCTAAATTGGAATTGAAGGAATTACTCTCTCGACCTCCTGCTGCAAATATAAGAATTCTGCCTCGGGGGAGAACAGGCTAATAATTAGAAGGATGTAAATAATTGTTAAGCTTAATAAAGTTGTAAATGTTTTTTCAAACTAAAATAGCAATTGTACTCCCTCCCCTTTAATCAACACAAGTATACGTATCGCTCAAGTAATAAAGGGCTCTATTAGAGTCCTAAATATCGATCCCACAGGGAAGTTAGAGATTTAAAGACTAATTTTTAGTAAAAGCATAATACTAATATATTTTAGTATAATATACGAAAATTGAAGAAGGCTTAAACTTAAAACTAATACTTAAAAGACAGATTATATAAGTCAATTTAGAAAAGTATCTTTCTCCTTGTTAAGAGGATTAGGTGAATAAACAATTAAATGAGTTTTAGAATTATATTGTGCCAAATAGGAGCATTCCTATTCTTTACCCTTTGGTCCAGGTGCAAAGAACATTGACTAATCCTATGTTTGATTACTGAATCTATGGCTAGGCTGGGAGGATACTGGCTGCCACTTCAGAGCTCCCACGTTCCCCTCGCCTGAGGGCTAACATCTACACTTCAGCTCCCAAACAATTGGACCAAATTGAAGGTTTTAGTCTATAACACTAAAATATTAAATTCTTTGCCCCACAATTAATAATTCCCTATTTATTTGTACCCTCCTTCCAAGGCTTTTGAATTCCCTGAATCTTGAATGTAATCTTTACTATAGTTGATAATTCAACATATGTTAACAATTCAATTGGGCAAATTGAAAGCAAATTACAATTTAAGTAAAAGATTATCATAAACTCTATTTAATATTATTAGGCACAACTCATTTTAATTCTTCATTTCAGAAAATCTCAACATGTAGAAAGACAAAGAAAACTACTCAGAACGCATGGGAATAATAACATAGATTTTGGATTTCAAGTAAAGTTATAAAACAATAAACAAATATACTTATATCAATTCTTCTCTCCAAGCAGATTCCTCAAGTTCCTTTATTCTTCCTTCTTGTACAACACACTTATAACTCACCAAGACACTAAACACTAACTCTTACTACAAAAGGAAACACTAATTTGACACTAACTGACACACACTAATACATAAAATCGTCTCTATTTATAGAAGGAGTCAAATTTCCAAAGGTTGCTTAAGCACCTCTTCAAAATACGTCCAGATTCATCGTATTTGGCTTCAATCAATTGTTTCGCCGTCGGTGGGCTAGATCTCGCCGTCGGCGGGCTTCTAGAAGCAAGGCTAATCATTCAGTCTCGCTGTCGGTGGGCTCGATCTCGCCGTCGGTGGGCTCTATTATAATATATTAAAAACTTTCGGGAAAATCTCGCCATCGGCGGCTTAAATCTCGCCGTTGGCAGGAGGGTTCAATTTTCATCATTTTTAGTCCTTTTTGCTTCGGATTCGTGCCTTTTTGCTCTTTTTGCTTTCAACACCTATAAATCTTCATTCCTGTAATAAAACACAGAAAATACCTTTCTTTAAAGTGTAATTTCATATGAAATTGGCATGAATTTCTCAATATATTTTCTTATGGTCAAAATCCGCCAAACTTAACTATTACTTGTCCTCAAGTAATCTAGATATTATATAAAAGTAATGATTATTTTTAGTAAAGTTTTAATTCATAATTACTATGAATTTGATTCAAATAAATATTATAGTAAAGTTTTCTAGAAATATTTTTAAATATTTAAGTCAAGTTTGTAGAGATAAGCTTATTTAGTCATCAAGTTTAAGATTTCTAGTTTCCTATTTATTTCAAGAATGACTATATTTTTCAATATTAAATTACTTAAGATATTTAGATGATAGGAATTTCATGAAAGCTCTACTTAGTAAATACTAATCCATATATATAAGTTCAGAAATGTAACTGAAGTTTACCCTTTAGGTTGATTCAAATGAAGCCAGTTTTTTATAAGGCATTTCCTCAAGCTTCTCCTCAGTTATATATATATATATATATATTTTTTTTTCTTCTTTTCTTTCTTCTCTCCTTTTTTTTTCGGATTGATTTTCAATCCCATTTTTCTTTTCTTTTTCAAGTGAGGATCATTATTTTTTGTTAGCCTGTTAATAATTTTGAACTTCATATTCCTCTTCCTAAATTTGAAACTGGAAACATTTACTTCGCGTATATGTATTTCAAAGTTTTTACTTCATTGAGTTTCAATCTTTTCTTTCTCAACTAAATAACTAAGAATTTTATATTTGAAAATATAGTTTTCCTTACTTTAAATAGTTAAAAATATTCTTATTCTCTTATACTAAATATTTTTAATCTACAAAATTAGTTAATCATTAAAATTATTTCTCTTTAACTTTATATAAATATTAGATAAATTAATTCTAGTTTACTGAGTTAAAATTACTACAGAAAATCATTCTATAATAATTTTTTGAAAATATAATTTGAGAATAATTTAATAATTAAATTTGTATTTTTCCCTCCCCCAAACTTAAATTTTTCTATCTATCTATATGGGGTGAAAAGAAAATAAACTATAAATTTAAATCATACCTTCGTGCTTTAGGTATTTCTTCTTTTTGAAGTTTTGCATGTTTTTTTCATCACATAATTACCTGTACTGTTAATAACTTTCTACACATATATAATATCAAAGAAATTGCAGAGTAAAGAAGTATCAAAATAAGTACAAAACAATATCACAACTTATATTTAGTCTAATGTTAAACACACACAATTGACTATTTCAATTTAAGGTTACAATAACAGTCTGAAATATCAAAATTTACAAACTATATAACTTTAACAACAATATTTAAAAAGGTCTACACCACATCACAATCAAGTTCATAAACTAAACATTAATACTATAGTTTTAAGAAAAACATACAATCAATCATAACATCATAATAATCAAAGTTTATAAATTAAATAACTAAACAAATAAACATATAATCTAATCTTCCACACCAAAGTCCCAAACTATATCGTTGTTTCCTTGATCAGCGGGTGGAGTAGGCTGGTAATGACTGGAGCGGAGGCACTCAGGAAATATAACATCAAGCTCTCCTCTCCTGTAACGATTCTCAGCATCATAATAAGCTATCTCAAACTCCGAATGTCTCTGGAGATACTCACTGTCATAATCATGCCTTAACTCTAATCCTCCAATTCTCTGATCAATATGCTCCAATTTTTCCTCATCTTTTCAAAACTCTTCCGCTGCAGGGTCATTTCATTCATCAAATCATTAAGGGTAGGAGAACTATAAGTAGGAGGATCATAACTGGTGGAGGGAATATCCCTACTAGTTGACGGTACGTAACTCCTAGTTCCAGATCTCCATCCTTCGTGGGATTCTTAAGCCTTTATATTAGCTTGGGTAGTGGGTTTCATAGGCCCATTCCTCATCATCTCTTGCCTCTACCCCAGATAATTAGTAGAGTGCATAAATTAGACTAGGATGCCCTAGTCCTCCTCCACTCTCACTTCTTGCAGAGGCTAATAAATTCTTGTAAATAATACTTCCCACATTAATACTTCTTTGGTTCTGAATACAAAAATTCATAACTGCTCTATCTCCTGTTACTTCACTAAGGTGATAGGTGGTTAACAAGGTAGAACAAATAGAATAGTGCCAAGCTTTAGATATTGCATTCAGCATAGATAGAGGGATGTTTACCCGTTCACGCTGCTTGATTTTCCAAACTCCTTTCCCATCAGTGAGAAAGTTGATTACTTCTTTCAGCGGTCCTTCCATTGTTCCAAAAGTATCATACTAGCTAGAGTATAAGTCACGTACTTCGTAGAAAGAATTGATTCTTGCAGCATTGAAATCGACAAAAAATCCTCTAACCTTTATTGGTGCATCTTCTATTTCAGATAAGTTGGCATAAAATTCCTTCACTACTTCCACTGCAGCTCTATTTTTAGTGTAACTGAAATTTTCCCACCTCCTTTCTTGTATAATTCGTTTCACATCTCCTCTTGGAATCTTAAATGCTCGATCTTGAATGCACTTCCTTGCTTGGATATTGTGGAAGTATCTTGACTGCGCTCGAGCACTTACAAATCGTGTCTCGTCATAATCCATTCGCCTCTTTTATCGCGGAGCCATTTTTTCGATCTATCAAATTTACAAAAATCTTAACTAATCTTCAAAATATTACTAAAATGGCTTCCAAAGATGACTAAAATCACTCTAAATCAAGTTCCATGAACTTCTTCCAAATCTTTTCTCCACATTTTCAAATTTTCCAAAATTTCTTAATGTGGAAGAAATTCATGGTGAAAATAAAAAATTTTTACATAGGAGGGAAGCTCTTACCAAGGGAAGACGAAATCTGGTGTCAAAATGTGTTGAAGCTGCTCTAAATGCGCGATCTATCAAGACCTAGGTCAGTTTTTCGAAGTTTTGAGGAAGGGGATGATGAATAGTGACGGTTGACCGGTCAAAATATAGTGTTTTACGGAATCTCGCTGTAGGCGAGAAATTTCTCGCCGTTGGTGAGCTAATTAATCAAATAGGCCTAAAGTTTCTGGAAAATCTCGCCGTCAGCGGGATCAATCTCGCTGTCGGCGAGGTTTTCAAATTTTTAAAATTTTTAAGATTTATAATACTCTCAATTCATTTTAAGGCTTATTTTATGTCCGGTCACTCAAAAATATACTTTATCATGATTATATACTATTTTAACACATAAATTTAAACAACACAAACATTACAACTTTATATGTATGAAATCCAGGTGAATAAAAATTACACACTTTACGTTACTAACAAATTGCTTTTAAAAAACTTAACACGCACACAATTCAGCGTCGCAATCCACACTACAATACTAAAAATGCTGAGACTAAACAAATAACACATAATCATATCTAGACTGAGATTAACTATAAAAGTGCAAATAAAAACTAAATTCAAGCAATCACACATAAATAAGTACGAATGAATATCTTCTACTCATCAAGATCTGAACTTAATTGTTCTCTGATATTTTCAATAAAACGTAAATGCACGAACATATTATAGAAAGGCCTGAAAGGGAATTCTTTGGTAGAATCTTCTTTAATCCATCCCTTCCTTTTGAAAAGTCATATAAAACTAGCCTCCAGATGTCCTGAAAGATCAAAGTGCTCTTTGAATCTCCAATCAATGTGATCAAATAAATTAGAGATATTGTCATTGGAAGTTATCACATTTTGTATTTCATTCTCCAATCCTTTAAGTTTCAGTAAGATCATGTTAGTTCTATCAGTCAAGGGCCTGATTGAAGGATTGTTTTGAGATGTTTGATCCGTAATAATGGCTGTCTCATTATCGTTATCCAAAGTAGGAAACATATCGGTCTGATTTAATGGTTTCGAAGGCAACAGTACCTTTTCCCAAGCTTCATAAGAAACTTGGTATTGACTACATAATGCGAAAATTGTTGAAGGATGTCCGAGCCCGTGAATAGATCCATGTACAATTAGGCCTAAGGCAGACTTCACAATAATAGTTTCAATGTCGATGGGTAATCCAGTTTGAATACAATAATTCAAAATCGAACATTCTTTAGAGACTTTATTTACCCTTATAGTGGGTAATAATTTTGAGGAAATAAATAAGTGCCAGTGCTTAAAGACGGGGTTAAGAAGTGATGCAGAAAAACTAATGTACCTGTCTTCTCGCATTTCCCAATCTTCTGCTTTGTCGGCATATTTTTAGGTTATGTGTTTTGAAAAGGGGGTCGCCTACAGAAATTGTCAGCGAATTTTCATATTTTAAATTTAATTTAAATATATATATATAGTTTAAAAGATAACATTTGATTTTGAAAGTAATTTTAAGTTTAAAAGTTTTAATATATGAAATCAAACCGATCTCACATCCCAAATAGTTTATATAAACGAGCACCGCACCACAAACCATGTATCTATCCCAAAGAATAGATACACTGCTTGATAATGGGGCTTGATTAAATAAACTAGAAGATTTGTGACATCCGTTTGGTCTGCAAACCAATTTTATAAGCCAACAAGTTCCCCTGCTTAAGATAAATGAATTAAGCAGGGTTTATATTACCTGGGTTCTTAAAGTTCCCTATAAGGGCAAGCCCCTATAGTTAATTACATCTTAAATGAAGTGAATCATTTAAGAAAACTCTCGATAATGATCAGTAGTTTTGCTCTCAATAATTTCAAAGTTTAAGGTTTTCAAAGGATTGGATTTTTGAAATTTCAAAAGGGATTAGCTCAAATTTGGAACATTTATTTTCAGGAGTCCAAAGGAAGAAAAGTAGGAGAAGCTGAAGATCCAAGAAGAATCTTGGCAACTTCCCAAACTATCCTATTGTTTGGCTTGGTTTTAAGGAAATCTTAATATTATCTTTGTATTTCAATCTTGCCAATTTTAGTTAATTAGGACTTATATTCATATCACATAATCATACAAATAGCCTCGAAGATGTGAGGGTTTATGTCGTACCGAACGACTACCTCGGAGTCCTAAGACTGGTTAGGGCTTAATTTACATAACATGATTATACAAATGCCTAACGAAGAGTTGAGGATTTATGTTGGACTAAGCAAACTACTTCGAAATCTTATGGCTTAGTTATTTAATTCTAGGAAAGGTTTTGTTGAAGTAGACCCGAGTTTTGTTGATGACGATGGCCGTGCTGCCCACCATGCTCCGAGCTCCTTGTTGTTGCAGAGGTTTAGTATTAGAAGTCATAAATCAGGAGATGAGAGAAGTGTTTTGGTTTAGAAATCTTAAAATCCAAGTGTTTTTAATATTTTAATTAAAACAAATCTTAAAGTTGATTATAACAGAACCGATTAAGATCCCACGGTTCCGTCATCCCGGCACCGTTATTTTCATTGAATTCACTTAGTTTAGATGAATTTTCTAAACTCAACTGAGTGAGTTCCACACTTTCATTTCGACCGTGGGAAATCCCATTAGCAACACGTGGGTTACATCATCCGAGGTATTCCCGATCATTCAACAAGACATTTTAATTTAGTTGCAATTGTAGTTTTGTTGTTCTGTTTGTGATTAAATTTTAAGTTATTTTATATTTTGAAATGTTGTGGCCGTGAATTTTATCTTGCAGTGATTTTTTAATTTATTTTTTGTTTCAGTTTTAGGGACTACCCTAAAGGTTTTGGTTTTCATGCAACAGTTGTTTATCATGCAAGAAAAGTAAAGTGAATTTGCAATAAAGTAAATTGCAATAAAATAAAAACGTACCTTGAGGGTCTTCCCGTCATCCCAAGCTGCACTTAAAACATGTGTTAAGGCATTTAAATATTTAAACAAGTATCTAAATAAGGCTAAGGGAAAGGTTTTGGTTGTCTATCAAAGTCCTAATCCTATAGCTAGT
The DNA here is from genome assembly GCA_022702705.1 of Papilionanthe hookeriana x Papilionanthe teres. Lineage (NCBI taxonomy): Eukaryota > Viridiplantae > Streptophyta > Magnoliopsida > Asparagales > Orchidaceae > Papilionanthe > Papilionanthe hookeriana x Papilionanthe teres. Next base: position 147,263,458 of record CM040428.1, read on the forward strand.
CATCTCCTATGACGTCTAGGTTCTTGTATTTTGGTTTAAGGACGATTTTCTTCATCAAAGAACAATTAAGTTCAATTGTTCTTATAAACATCCTATTATATTGAGAAAGTGCTTAAGACGGGTCTTAAACATCTTTTCAATATTGCTGGAATTGTTCTAAGTCCAAATGGATTTAATAAATCAGGTGAAGTAATCATCCGAGGTTTAATTAAGTTTTATTCTTTTGCTCAGTGAACTAGGATGTTTGAATATCCTATGAATGAAGTGACACTTCACCTAATACTCCATTTAGGAGTTATGATAACAAGAGCTTTTAAGGGCAAATTGATGTTTTAGTGATTTGTGTTTTAATTTAATTTTTGATTAATGGATTTAAGTTTGGAATAGTGTTCAAGTTGTTTTAGATTTATTTTGAATTCTTTATATCTTAAGTGATGTTATATTTAATTCAATTTAATTTAATTTGGTTTAGTTTTAATTTTAATTTTATTTTAATTTTTAATTTAATTTTAATTTTATTTTAATTTGATTTTATTTTTTATTTAATTTAATTTAGTTTAATATGTTTCAATTTAATTTAATTTAATTTAATTTAATTTTAACTTAAATTTAATTTAATTTTATTTTAATTTTAATTCAATATTTTTCATGTTTTAAAGGTGATTTAATTTAATTGTTAAAGTACTAATTTAATTGAAATTTTGGAAGGATTTAATTTAAATGTTTTAATTTTAATTTAATTTAATGATTAAGTCTTTTAGTATTTTAAATCTTGAGTTTGAATTATCATTTTAATTAGGAATTAAGTATTATTGAGGTGATTAATTTAGGGATTCTTAAATTAAAGAACAAATGTCTTCTAAATAATATCCCTCTTTTAATAATTTCAATTTTTATTAATCTTCCAAATTTAATTAATTATTTGATTAAGGTTTATTCTTAAAAATGATTGATGGGTTTCTACCCTTTAATTATTTAAATTTTAATCATCAAAATCAAATTAGGATCAAATATTTTACTCTTTCATTTTATTAAACCTAAAGTTTTAATTAAGGGTTAAAAATTTTAATTACCATTTTGCCCTTCAAGCTTAATAATTCCATAACTCACTAAATTGAGCTTAAATGAATTTGAAATTTTTATGTGGCTTCACTCACATGTCAATTAAGACATTAGAGGACAAAATGTGATTTTTCTGTATTTAATTTATTTATATAATTATTTTTTGTGGAAAATAAGGATTTTCAAGGAAAATTGAATAAGATGACCAAGGAAAATTTTCTATCCTTAAGAAAATTATGGGTCATTCCTAATGACCAGAGGACCATTTGGACTAAATTTGGTGATTTTTTGAATTTTATTTTATTTATTATAATTATTTTGAGTTTTGGAGCATTAATTACTTTAAAAATAAAATAAAGGTTGAAAAATAAATTTTATATTTTTCAAAAATCTCTTTGATATCAGAGAAACCAGAAAACTAATTTTTATAATTTTCTGATATTTCTTTGTTTTATTAGAATTATTTTAGTGAAAATGTTGAAAAATACATTTTTAATATTAAAAATTACATTAAACCTTTAAAATTCAATATCTTATCCTAGGAACTTAAGAAAAATATTTGGTTTATTACTAAGTGTTTAGAATTCAAAATATGACATTTTAGTGATTTTTAATATTTTTCTGATTTTTATTATTTTTTAATTATTAAAAATATTAAAATAATGATAAAAATCAACTTTTTTAGAAAATTATAATTTTAATTTTCCTAAGTTCCTCTAATATCAGAGATGCTCCAAAACCAATTTTGTGAATTTTTGAAAAGTATTTTGTGAGTTATGAATTTTTAAAGTTTGATTTCATTCATGGGGCTTAATTAACCCATTTGGTGGGGCTAACCAAGTCCAATTGATCTCAAATTTTTATGTGGTGTTCTCCTATCCCTAGAGGACAGTGGAGAATTGTTTTTAAGTTAATTTGATGAATGGTTAACCCTAATTAATTAAAGTTCAATTTTGGGTGTTTAGGCCAATTAGGGTTGTTCAAAGTGAATTACATCTAAAATTATTTTCCCTAGGTCCCTCTAGTCATAAGAAACATCACCAAATTTTCCTAGAATTTAATTTTCAACATGCTAATTATTGGAATTAAAACACTCAAAACAGTAACATGCACTTGAAAAATCAATAACTTCTTATAGGGATGGCCTCTGACCTTGGAAAATTCAGGGAATGTTCCCAAGTTCAGAGGCTTCAAAAGCCCTATGGTCTCATGCCATGGTGAATTTCCTATATGCATGGAGAATTGAAATAGTACAGAGAGTAAATAAATCATTAAAAATAAAATACTTAATGAAATTACTTTATTTCATTTCCACATTATTCTCCTCTGTTCACTGAGCAAGAGGGTATTTTTATTTTATTTTTAGGATTTTTCTACAGTAAGTTATGAATTTTTGAAGTTCTGGTTATTTAATAAATAAGAAAAATCCCTATTTTCCTACTTATCCACGCGGCACCTCGTCAACCTCGGCAGCTCCGAAGCTCCACGCGTCGTCTCCTGATTCGGCACTGCCATCCGACTCAGCGCTCCAGGGGCCCATGGTTCATGTCCCATTACTCTGTCCGGCGTGATCCTGGCCGTCCGCTCAATACACGCACGATCCAACGGTTCCCAGTTATCGTCTACGACTGGTGTGAACCCGTGACCGTCAACCTTCTAACCCTAATTTCTCACTCGATTCTCAACGTATTTTTGAGTTCTTATGCTCTATGGATTCATCTTGAAGAGACGAACACATCCATATGGTAAACATGCATTGAAATTGACCAAAACTAAATTGAGAATCTTCGGAAGCTCGGGAGGAAGAGTGAGTCCATACCTTTGCTCAGAGAAGTGAAGCTTCGTTCTGAGAGTTGTTTCACGTTCGATTGGGTCCAAGCAAGCTCCAGATGAAGTCCCTTGGCCTGGTGAGTTGTCTAGGTATGATTTCAACCAAGCCTGATCATAAAGCTTGGAGGCTGGAAGCAATGGCTGGCCTGGTGAGGGGGCTCTTGCTGGGAAACTTCTCCTCTTGGTCTGGTGAAGGTGTAGGACCAATCAATTTGGAGATTGGCTCACTGTGGTGAAGTGTCCTAGTTTTGGGCTTAAATTTCAACTCTGAAATTGAGCTCATAGAGAGGAAATGACAGGGGGATTTCAGTGGGGATTGAGTTCTCTATGTGTAGGGAGTGGTCTGGGATGATTTTGGTAGGGTTTCAGTAAGTTTTGGTTCAGCACCTCCCATGGCCGAGAAGAGGTGGTGTTTAAATAGGAGAGGCTGGAGGGCCTCCCAGGGGGAATTAGGGCTTGGGATCAGCTGCTCTATGCAAGCGAAGAAGAGCCATGGTGGCCACTGGACTTGGGGCAGCTCAGCAAGGGGGAATTTCAATGTTGGCTCACATGGGAGCTCTCGGGTGTGGTGTTTCTTGGTGATCCAGGTGGCTGGCCGACAGGCATGGGTCACCCTCAGGTTCAGGTGGGTCATGGCTGGAGGTTTGTGCAAGAAATTAAGCTTTCCCATGTGTAAAGGGTTTGAATCAAAGTGGAATGGGGTAAGGGTGCATTTTTTGGCTTGGTTTGGGTCAACCCATGTATTTGGGCTTGGTTCACCTTCCCATGGTCTGATTTTGGGCCAGGGGAATCAGTTGGGTCAGCTGCCATGGAGTGGTGAAGTCTCCATCCATGGTGAGGTGGCTAAACTTGGTTTAGTGTGTGACATGGTTATGGTTAAAAAGGCTTAATGAAGGATTAGGAAAGGGGCCCTCCTTTTGCTATTAATGGCTTAGTCACATGTCAAATTTTCCATGGCTTCATATGGCTTGTAAATGGCTTGCTCATGGCTCCATGTGGCTTGGGACAAAGCTTGGTCATTTACATGAAAAAGGGTTTTAGAAATTTTGGTAATTTAGGGGTGATTTGATGGGATTTGGCAAATGGCTTGATTTGGAATTATTTCAACATGGATTTAGAACTTAGGAGATGGTTTTATCAAATGGATGATGATAGAGGATTGTCATGTGGGCTTTGAGATGGATTTTGGGCTTTTTGAAATCGTTTTGGATGGGCTTTTAGGAAGGCTTAAGGGGATGAGCCTTTAGGTTTAAGAATGAATTCATGGATGGGAATTTAGTAGATGTTTGGGCCAAATAATTGTTGGGTTTGGTTTAAGGGTGTGTCATGAGTGATTTGAAATAAATTTGAGGTGGTTTGGAATTGAATTGGGTTGAATTTGGGTTCATTTGGTACATGGGCCAATGTGGGTCAAATTGGGCTAATTTGGGCCAATGTTGGGCTAAGGTTGAAATTGATGTAAAATTAATTTTGGGAAATGTTTATGGGAGTGTTTCAAAGAGGTTTTAACTTTGGTTAGGTTCTGGTTTTGGGACTTGGGCTTATTTGGGTTAGGTTTGGGTTTAGGTCAAAATTGGGCTTTTTGGTTTTGGGTTGAATTTGAGTGGGGTTTGGGTCCAAATTTTGGCCAAATTATGTTAGTGTTTTGTTTATGGGGATGTTAGGGAAGGTTTAGAAAAGGTTTGGGGTCAATTGAAGTTGAATTGGTTTGGTTTGGGCTAAGTTTGGGTCATGGGTCCAAATTGGGCTTTAAGGTCAAAAGTGAAATTGGATTCAAATGTCAACCAAATTGGACTTGGATTTGATCAAAATTGACATTGTGAATATTAAATTTAATTTTAGAATTGAATTGGACCAAAATTAGGGTCAATTGGGTAGATTTGGTTTGACATTGGGTTCATTTGGGTTAAGAATGAGCTAAATTGGAGGTTTTGGTAAAAGTGGGGTAAATTGACAAAATTGGCCCATGGTGTAGTTGGACAAAATGAAATTAGAAATATTTGGGATTTTCTGGAGTTTTCTGGGAATTTTCTGAATTTTTGGATTTTTTTGGGTAAGATGGGCATTTTGGGTATTTGGAGGGTATTGGGGGGTATTTTTGGAATTTTTGGTATTTTTGGCTATGGATGATCAATTTGATTGGTGGGGTAATGTTCAAAGTTAATTTTGGGGAATTTTGGGTGATTTGGAAATTTTGGAGGATTTGGCAATTTTAATAGCTTTTGGTAGGTTTGATAGGTGTAGGGTCCCCGGGGTCAAAAATTGAAATTTTGAAAAAATGAAGATTGATCAAATATGAGTGAAATGGAAGCACTTTGGTTGAGCCATGAAGCCATATTAAGCCTATATGAGCCATAAGAGGACTCATTTGAGGCATTCACTATGTTGTTCCTAACCCTCTTAGCCAGGGGCTTAGGGGTTAAGGTCCATCCATATGAATTACCTACATGAGTCAAGGAGCCAAGTTGGGTATGCGTGTGGTTTTAGGATTTGGATTGTGTGTGTGAGAGTGTAGAGTGTGAGTGTAGTGAGTGTAAGTCAACCCTCACCAGACCAAGCCACCCAGGGTGGTCCTAAGGCCAAAGAGTCCTATAGGGAACTCATCCTTTAAACCTTCACATTTGATTTCAACCCTCTAGGTGATTAGGGGTCTACAATCAAGCTTGTGGGTTTGCAGGGAGACAAGAAGTGGTTTAAATTTTTAAAGGATGGGTCCCAGTTCTAGTTCTCTAAGATAGTCAAGGGAAAAGCCTAAGGCTAGATCCTAAGCACTAAAGAGGGAAGAGAAGACCTCATCAAAAATGAGGTCAACAAATGGAACCCCAATAGGTGTGATGTGCTAACCAAGCTCACCGCGCGTATTGGCGTTGACCGAAGAAATCAACAAAACCAAAATAGATGTCCAAGTGACAAACTTAGGACGAAGTAGAAGAATTTCCGCTGGGGAGTATCAGGTAAATCTCCAAGATTGAAGATTCCAGAACTCTAGATGGGGAAAAAGGAGGTGAATTTCAGATCACAAGATTTCAAGAGATTGGATCTTAGATTCATTTCATTTTTTTTAATTTTTTTATTTTAAGTTTTAAGTCTGAGTTTGAATTTCGATTTGAGTTTCAATTTTGATTTTATGTGCAGAAAAGAGTAGGGCTAAGGTCCACCCGAATGCATTTGTATGCCGAGAAGGAAGTAGGACTGAACCTATTCCAAATGTTGAGGAAGAATAGGACAAAGCCTATCCGAAATGCAGAGTGTTTTAATTTCAATTTCTTGCTGAGAGGGTCAAATTTTGAGATTGCTGAGAAAGGAGTAGGACTGTGCCTATCCTGAGTGCTGAGAATTCTTTGAGAAGGGAGTAGGGAGAAAGCCTATCCCGAATGCTGGGATTTGCTAAGATGAGAGTAGGGCGGAAGCCTATCCCGAATGCTGAGATTTCTTTGAGATGGGAGTAGGGCGGAAGCCTATCCCGAATGCTGAGATTTGTTGAGATGGGAGTAGGGCGAAGCTTATCCCTAATGCTTGAGATTTCTTTGAGATGGGAGTAGAGCTGAAGCCTATCCGATTCTTTGAGATGGGAGTACGGCGGAAGCCTATCCCGATTGCTCGAGATGGGAGTAGGGCGGAAGCCTATCCCGAATGTCGAGATTCGTTGAGATGGGAGTACGGCGGAAGCCTATCCTGATTGCTGAGATTGCTAACATGGGAGTACGACGAAAGCCTATCCCGAATGCTGAGATTCTTTGAGATGGGAGTACGGCGAAAGCTTATCCCGGATGCTGAGATGGGAGTACGGCGGAAGCCTATCTCGAATGTTGAGATTGCTGAGATGGGAGTAGGGTAGAAGCCTATCCCGATTACTGAGATGGGAGTACGGCGGAAGCCTATCCCGAATGCTGAGATGGGAGTACGGCGGAAGCCTATCCCGAATGCTGAGATTCAATTTATGCAGTGGTTGTGAAAGATTTTGTTGATATTTGGGAATGCGAGTGTTTTATGAATGCGAGATGCACATATTCTTTGGGATTTACGAATGCGAGAGATTGTGAAAACATATTGTAAAGTGCTGAGGATGTTTGTAGGAGTTCATGTGGATTTGAAGTTCTTTTTAATGTTTGGATTTTTATGAAAGAGAGTTTCTCATTTATTCTCCTTTTCTTTTCTGTTCTTTATTCGAAGTTCATTTAACTTTAATGGCGTTTCCCAGTCAATTTGCACAAAAAGAGGTGAAGGCAAAATGTGACATGGTCACTTTCTTTCCAATCTTGTTGAAGATACATCATACAACTCGATCTGAAATATTTCTCATACAATCTATGACTCAAAACGGACTATGTATGATTCTTGTTGATCCATCCAAAAAGTAGCTGTCAAATCCATGTCTGAATATTGAGATACATGGTCAATAACATCACCTTCCAAGCCATCCTTGGCAGGAATGCCGCGTGGATGTGCTTTGGAGGTGTGCTATTTCCCATGTAACTCACAGCTCGTAAGACCAGAGACTCTCCAATTCTGGATCTGGCTGGAAGTAGTATGGTTCCTATCTGTCGTCCATCCTTCTAAAAGTGACGGAGATTTGCTCCACTGGTACTCCCGGTACGCAATGCTTTGCTACGTCTGCTCCATTTCCTTGTAATATCATGACGGAACCTACCGGCAGTGGTATCTCCACCAGCCCTCGGAACTTACCCGGGCCTCGTTATCCGAAGGTCGGATCCGAACATGATATTGCATTGGTTGACGAACGAAGCGTGTAGAAAGGTGCGACGAAGTCGTGGTGGTCCATGTGTGGAGGTATGCGGTCGCCCTTCGATAAATGTTGATGATGCAAGCTTGTTGGGTATACGGTCTGCTGGCGTACCTTCCACGTTATCATTCTTTTCACCATTCTTTTAATTATTCTCGGCATTGGATCCACCTCACCGTGACGGAGTATCCCTGGAGGATTTCCTTTTCTGTCCTCTGTGAAGTTGGAGCAACATCCGCACTGTATTGTGACTCTTCCTTTTCCTGGCATCCATTTCCAGGGTTCCGAATAAGTCTTTTCTCTCAGATGGCCTGCTCGACCCATCTTCTGAAGTTCTAAAATGCAATCCACTATCTGCTATTGCTCGTACTCTGAGAATACACCTGTGTGTAACTCGAGGCCTTCCAGAATGTTGATTCTTTTGCCTCTAATCCTCTCAAAGTATTCGAAGGTTTTCTTCTCAATATTTTGCATTCTTTCCAGTTCATATTCTGGGATGATCTGCAAGTGACAAGGCCTAGTAACGTATTGCGGGATGTATGGCTCAATCCCGTCACGTTCTCCTGCATACCTTGGCTCCTCGGGGATTGTCTGCGTCGGGACATCCTCCGGGGTTGCTCTCGCAACAAGGTTTCTTACCACTGATGGCTCTGTCTGGCATCGTGGTAATCTCTCTGCCTCTGGTCTTCTTAGAGTTTCATTTATCCTTTCTGTTGTTCTTGGAACTTGTTCTTTCTTTTCAGGTTCCTGATGAACCGGCATCTTTGAAATATGTGTGTTGGCAAAGGTGGCTGTTTCCTCGTGTTGATCTGTTGCTAGTTTAGTCAACATCTTGCGGATACGGTGATTCTTATTCCTTCTTTGAGTAGTAGTGAGCGTAGCTCTAATTACTTCTTGAATTTCTGCGGGCGCGGCGCTGACGAGCCTGTCCTCTGTCGTGGCAACTACTGACTTAATTTTCTTGCTTTCCTCGGTGTTTGTCTTTCTTTTATTGTTGCTGGATTGGTGGCTTGGGCCACCCATCTTCATCACTGTCTGGCTATGAAGCTCCTCTCGGTCCACTGGGACCCATTTATTTTCTTCATACTGTAGGCTGGCTGGTGTGAAGTCAGAATCAATTTCTATCACTGCTCCATCCTTCACCCTCTTTTCATCGAGTGCGAGACTCACGCAATTTTTAAAGTTTTAGACCAACCGCCAGTTCGACATTTCCCTGCGAAAAGATAAGGAAAGGATCAGGGGATGTACTAAGAAAAAGAACATTAAGAAAATATTTATCACTGAAGATTCTTATTCACTTATTCCAATTTAAATTTTTAAGGAAAGTAGGAAAAGATGAAGAAAGATCAGGAACAAGATTTAATTTGAAAGGAAGGGTAAAACTTTATTATTATAATTTTCACATATTTTATTTTTAGCGCATATATTTTTTATCCATTTTTTATATTTTTGGGTTCGGACCCTGTCACAAAGTGATTACTTTACCCGTGTTTTTAGGGATAAGTCTCTATTTTAGAGGCCACCCTTCGAAACATCAGGTTGCGTAATACTTCTTCAAATATCGTCCGTTGATTGGAAGCATTTGTCGTTCTCCTTGGCAATTCACAAGTTGGTAGGAGCCTCCTGAGTAGACTGCCTCGACCACAAACGATCCTTCCCAAGTCGGCTCAAATTTGCCTCATATCTTGTGATGTGCAAGAATAGGTCTTCTGAGAACAAGAACTAAGTCACCAACTTTGAAAGTTCTTGGGCGGACCGGTTTATCATGGGTACTGGATCATCTTAGATTGGTATAGTTCCAAATTTTGTTGTCTTTGCAAGTCTTTTTCCTTCAAGTTTTCCGGTTCTTCCGGTCGTAATCGGCATTTTCTTACGTAGTAATTTTATTTGCAGCTACGATCTCGAGTGATGGAAGTTGAACCTCGAAAGGTAAAACTGCCTCGGACCCGTACACCAATGTATAAGGTGTAGACTGAGTAGGAGTCCTGAAAGTCGTCCTGTAGGCCCATAAGGCTTCTAACAACTTCTCGTGCCAATTTCTCTTGTTGTCCTCCAAAGTTTTCTTTAAAATTTAAACGAGAGTTTTATTAAAAGCCTCGGCCAAGCCGTTTGCTCTTGGGTAGTAGATCGTTGAATATCGCCAATCGATTCCATGTTTTCTGACAAAATTGTTGATTTTTGTACTTCGAATGCGGACCCATTATACGAAATGATTCGCGCGGTACTACGAAACGGTATACAACTTGATTCTTAAAAAATTGTAGCACGTGGTGTGCATTTACTTCTACGAGTGGGCCATACACGCGATTTAGAAAAGTAGTACGTAGTCGCAAGGATGAAGCGATGTCCTCTTGAAGAAGGTGGTTCTATAGGACCCACTATATATGTGCCCCAACACTCAAATGGCCACGACGCAATTGTCGGATGTAGCATGTTTGGAGGTTGGTGTAGAACCACTCCGTGCACTTGGCACTGGTGACAACTTTTGGCAATCTTCATGCAATCGGTCATCATCGAGGGCCAATAATACCCTAGTCTTTTAATTTTTATTTTCATTTTCGGACCCGACTGATGAGCGCCACAAAGCTCTAAATGCACCTCTTTGATAATTTCACGAGCCTCGGACCTGCTCAGGCATCTTAACCACATCTGATCAAAAGACCTTCTTTTTAATGTACTGTTTATTAATGCGTAAGACAGAGCTCTTTTCTTAATTTGATGTGCTTAATAACGTATCGTACGGTAATTTCCTCTGTTTATAGGTAGTACGTTAGCGGTGCGCGCCTGATCTTATGTGTTTTCGCGTCACTCACGCTGGCGATTCCTCTGCTTTTCGATTTACGTATCATATCCATGTCTAGGCTGTGATAGGACTCGTCGTCTTTGAGCTGACACTTTAAGCGACTCATCTTGTAAACGAGGCAAATTCTTTTGCGAGGCGAGCTAGCGCATGCGAGAGCATTTTCTCTTACGGGGATCTTGTAGATTGTTACATTTGGAATTTGTTCCAACGGTTTCATGGCATGCTTGAAAGTATTGCTCGAGTCTTGGCTTTAAGATTTTGTATTGTCCTGCGACTCGTTGAATGATCGGCGAGAATCTCACGTAGATGTTGATATCCAGTTATTCCCATTTGAATGGTCAGTTCTAGTCCTGTTATGAGGGCTTCGTATTCTACCTCATAGTTTGTGCATGGCTCTGTTAAGTGGTAGGAGTATCTTAACATCCCCCGCTCCGGTGTTATAAAGATTATGCCGATTCCTGCTTTACCGGGCACTATCGTTTGCAATTCTTTGTCTTTACGTGCTGATGATGCTCCGTCAAAGTATAGTTCCCAACATCGATCATCAGTGTCTTCTAGGCTCATTATTTGTTCATCAGGCAAATCGTCGTCGAGAGGAGAATCTGCCGGTAAAGGGGGTGCTGCAAGGAAGTCAGCTAGCACTTGTCCCTTCACGGCACGATGAGGAACGAAAGTTATATCGAATTGCAATAGTATCATCGACCACCTGGCAAGTCTACCAGAAAGTGTTGGACGGGTCATCAAATATTGCAACGGATTAACTTTCGAGATAAGGTTGACCTTATGAGAGAGCATGTAATGCCTGAGCTTTTGAGCGGTGAAGATCAGGGTCAAACAATGCTTCTCAATTAGAGGATACTTTACTTCCATCAGAATCAAACGACGGCTTAAATAGTAAAGAGCATTTTCTTTTCCCTTATCATTGACCTGGGCTAGCAGGACTCTAAGGGAGTCGTCTAGAGGCGCGTGGTATAAAGTATCGACGGTGCTACTGAGGCCGGGGCTGCTAAGACGAGGAGGTGTCATTAAGTATTGTTTAATATCCTCGAAGGCTCATTGGCATTTCTCTTGCCGAACGAATTTGGCGTCCTTTTTAACTAATGCGAGAAGAGCGGACACCTACACGACAAGTTCGAAATAAAGCGTCGAAGATATGCCAGCTTCCCTTGAAAGGATCGTAGCAGTTTTAAGGTTTTGGGAGGCGGCATTTCTAAGATAGCTTTAATCTTTTCTGAATCAATTCCGATCCCGCGATATCAGACAACGAATCCTAAGAATTTCTCGGAGGTGACGCCGAAGGCGAATTTTAAGGGATTCATCTTAAGGTTATATTGCCTTAGTCGCTCGAAGATAATTCTCAAATCATACAGGTGATCTTCCTTTAGTTTGCTTTTGATGACCACATCGTCCACATAGCACTCGACTTGGTTGTGAATGAGATCATCAAAAATCTTTGTCATTGCTCTTTGATATGTTGCTCCTGCGTTCTTTAGTCTGAATGGCATTACTGTGTAGCAATACACTAAGATTGGTGTTCTGAATGTTGTGAGCTTTTCGTCTTCTGGTGCCATCTTTATCTGGTTGTATCCTGATGATCCATCCATGAAAGAGACTATTTAATGTGTCGAAGCGATGTCTATCATTAACTCTGGAATTAGTATTGGAAATTCATCCTTCGGACATGCTTTGTTCAAATCTCTGAAATCCACGCAGATTCTGATCTGACCATTCTTCTTTCTGACTGGTACCACATTGGCTAGCCAAGTCGGGTATTGTTCTTCACGGACAAATTTAGCGTCTATTAGCTTCTTAACTTCAGCTATTACTTGTTGTTCAATTTCTAAACGCATTCTTCTGGAAGCTTATCTGACTGGAACGGAAGTAGGATCCACTCCTAGTCTATGAACTGCGACTTCTAGAGCTAATCCTGGCATTTCGTCGTAACTCCAAAGAAAACTGTCCTTGAATTCCATTAATAGCTTGATCATTTCCTCAGAATCTTCTTTATTGAGTAAGGAGCTGACAAAGGTTGGTCTAGGCTTTTCGCTAGTATCTAAGTTAACTTCCATTAACTCATATATCGTAGATTTGATTTCTTCTTCGAATTCCGGTGGAGCGTCTCTAATTTGTAGATCTTCAAGATCTTCTGTAGTTTCCAAACAGTCTTCATTAGGTTTGCAAGTGACAACCAAGCAAAATTCCGTATTGTCAACTAAACCTACTGTGTCGAATCCGAGACCAAGTTTTGAATTGGGAGGCCGACCGACATTATTCCATAATTTTTCAAAGTGTTGTGATCGGCCTTTTGTCCATTGTCGAGGTAAGACACCACACTGAATTAAAATTTGAACACAGGGAGAGTACCACTCAAAAGGTAATTCCATTAATTCGGAAGAAGTGACATCTTCAAATTGTACATCGCTTTTAGTATTGAAAGAAGAAGTGCCACGGTAAAATCTGATTGGCTTTGCACCGCTGCTATGTACTTCTTTGACCACCATACCCTCGATCTTATTAGATTGGATCGGGGTCAGGGTCATAGTGTGTACATAGTGATTAATCTTCTCGTACATCGATTTGTATTCTTCGTTCTTTTCATCTTCGAGAGAAATCTTGAATTGTGGTTTCTTCGGTTTATTGTAATTTGCTTCTTTCTTGATTTCCTCTTCTTCCTCGGAAGTCTGTTTTCCCGATCAACGTTGATCATCGACTTTTCGTCCAGCTGTCCCAGTGTCTCTTCCACGACCTCATCCCCGGCCTCGACCTCAGATGCGAGTTCTAGAGAAACCTTCACCATCTCGCCGTAAGGGAGTGTGAGTGACTGTTGGACTAGAACTTTAGGTTCTTCATTGTCTCTAATTTCTTTTACTTCATTTGGCACGGTGTTTTTGGAGAAGATTGTTTTCTTCGGAGGTGCGTAATAAGCTGCATCTTCATGGATTCCAATCTCATGCACGGAGAAAGGTTGCAAATAGCCTTTAATGCACTGTTCTCCTCCTTCGTAGTATTTTATGCACTGATGCAGAGAAGATGGTACCATCTGATTTTCATGGATCCATGGTCGGCCCAGTAGAGTGTTGAACGATGTCTCAGAGTCAATTATGTGGAATTTGCGGTTGTCTTTGCTAAGTCACCGGTCTTCATCAACAGTATTATTGATCCAAGGGCTCTTTCTCCTTTCTGGTTGAATCCTCTTAGTAACATCTTGTCCGCTTCAAGCTCGCAAGCATTAATTTCCAAGTATGCTAGCGTCCGAAGGTTCATTATGTTGATTGACGCTTCTGGATCCACCAATACTCTAGAGAGCATAAACTTTCCGATTGTGACTGAAATGTACAACGGTCGGTTGTGATCGGTTGTCCCGAGTAGTAGATCCGTTGTCCGTGAAGGTAACACCCCGCTGTTCCTTTAACGAGCAAACCTCATCTAAGGAATCTCCGGCCATTTGAGCTAAAAAAATCTCTAGATCAAGTAAGGCCTTGATTAGAGCTTCCCTCATCTCTTTTGATAAGATGAGAGTGTCGTAGATGCTCAGTTTGGCTGGTAGTTTCCTAAGATGGGCTAGCACGTTATAGTCCACTTTGTTACCATGTGTCTCAGTTTCTTCTCGAACGGGCAATTCTTCTGCAGGGGTTGATTCTTCCTGAACAACCACCTGCTTTCCTTTGTCTTTCGGACCCATTCTCGGAGGTAGAATCCTTCCGCTCCTTAAATTGACTTTTGTGATTTCTTCTGAATCTGGTATTGAGTTTACAGATGTCTCCTTTTGAATCGGCATGACAGGTTCTTCTGGAGTTGCTTCGGAATCTTAAAGCTCTAACTCTATTGTGATTGGAGTTCCTTGAAATTCACAAATGGATTCATCGCTTGTTGAACTTTCGTAGCCTTCTAGGTGAATGTCTCCTTTGTCATCGTGATTGTTGAGGTTATGTATGATTTGAGAATCGTTATTGGTATCGAAATCAAGATCCAGATTAGATTGGTTGTCTTTAGTTACGTAATCGTTAGAAACAGTCAAAATGTAGCCAACGCCATAACTCTTATCATTATAAGATTCCGCCGGAGCGAGCAAATAATCATACGGAGTCGAGAGGTTCGAGGAATTTTTCCCCGAATCGGAAACAACCATCCTAGGATAAGCGGCCCCTAGTCCAGCCTTAGGAGCCTCGGTCCTTTCTTCTTCTACAATCTCTTTCTTTTCTACGATCTTTCCTCCTGGGCGGTTCTTCGATTGCAAGCGATAACGCGGGCTTAACGGGTTTCGAGCTGCGAGTTGAAGCATGCTCCGAAGTGGCCTGGATGTGGTCCAAAATTTTCTTCGATGACTTCGTCCAAGCGGTACTCCATCCATCATCTGTTGTGTAAGGGTCTATCGGAACAATGGGATCCGTTGAAATAAAATTGACAGAACCTCCTTTCTGGGGTTGTTTCATGTATTCCTTCGGGATCGTTATGTTCCCCTTTCAGAGATTGTTGTCAAGCCAACTCTTGAAGGTGATGCAATCCTCTATCTTATGTCAAAGCATCTGGTGGTAAGGGCAGTAGTTGGGATGGTCCTTCTTATTAACTTCTTCGGCTTCTTGGGTTACGCGGTCGAAAATCCGAAGTCTTCATCAAGCTGCGGAACATCTTTGGCCTTGCCTCATTCTTAAATGGATATTCTTTATTTATAAGCTCCTTTAACGTGCGCTATGGGCGAGGCGGTTGTTCATGTTGTTGAGTTGGGCGATAACTTAGGGTTGAGGTTGTTGGTAGTTACGGTGAGGTTGTTGATAGCTAGGCTTGCGTTTGCTCCATTTGTATTTGCATTGGCTGTTTGCCCTTATCGACTGCCGCGATGATCCCAGATTTCTTTTCAAATATCTTCACAGGCTTTTGTTTGTCTGTTTTGTCGACGATACTTAGTTGTTTTGCTTCCTCTTACAAGCTTCCGGCCTTGCTTAACAACTTCTCGAAAGTCTTAATTGTAAATCCCTTCGGAAAAGTGCTTATTGGGTCGTGAATTTTTTTAAGCAAGATATCTGAGCGCATCTTTGCTCTTGTAGCGCGTGGCTCACACTTCATGCTTAAATTTCTCCATCGAAGTATGTAGTCCACTAAAGTCTCGTTCGGTTTCGTTTCTCCACCACTAAGTCTCGGATGGTGATATGGTGTCGAGCTCGGCAAGCCGTTTCACGAAGAGGTTTTCAAACTACGAAAATGTCTTTACCAAAACGTTCGGTAACTCACGCATACCAATCGAAGGTGATCCACGACGAGTGGCGACGAATTGTCGGAAGAGTAAGGCATCACTTCCACCGGCGTTACAACAACTAGCACGAAAATGTGCAACATGTTGTCGAGAATTTCCGGTACCATCAAAAGTCTTGAACAGAGGTGGTACGAAGCCTTTTGGGTATTGTACTGCATCAAATTCTTTGGGGTAAGGCCTACCCGTCTGAATAGATGCTCCGCTCTTAGAGTGTGCTAAGGATTCTCGCACTCTCTTGTTCTACCATGTTCTTGATGTCCTTCTACGGAATCATATTCGAGTAGAATCTTTCTTTGGTCGATCGTCTCAGTTAAAGGATGTAATCTTTTTCCTCCGTTTGTAATATGAATAACTTACGGAGGCGTTTCTCTTGGGGTTGAGCCGACTGCGAAGAGTGGCTAGAGCTGCAGACCATCTCTTCCATCCTGTTTTACCATTTGATAGATTGTATCATCTTTTTCTCGAATTTGTGCTCTTAATGCTTACGGTTCATCTCTCTTCGCAGTGCTAGGGAGCACCTTGCGAAGCGATGATGCTCGTGTTTCGACCATGTTGATCTCCACATATTCGTCATCCATGAACTCCAGACGAGTCAACTTCATCTCCAAACTTTTCTTCTCTTTCTCTTGCTAATCGTTGGATGTCGGTTCTTAGCTTTTCCATAGCGTCTTCCAATGGTCTTTTTCGTGCGGTTTCGCAGTTATCATGCGATGGTTTGTTGGATTTCCTTCTTGGGAGTCCCCTTCATTGCGGTGGTGCTCTCTTCGGACTCGAGTCTCTCGACGAGACTTTCCTTCGGGTCGTTGTTTCGGTCATAATTGGCCGGTAGTAGGACGCCATACCATCCTTCTAGCGACGAAGGCCTAGGACCGGATGGTGCTTCGGGCCGAATGCTTTGGAAGGTGGTATCCTCACGATACGTAAACTGAAACAACAACGGGTGGACTAGCTTTCATCTTCTTATTCGGCTTTTCGTGGCGCTAACGGGTTCTACTCGCGCGCCAAGACGGGATTTGGCTGGCACCCGCCCCATCCATCTTAGAATCTCTGATACAGGACATTTCTCTTTCTTTGCTAACTTCTCTATCACAGTCTGTAGTCGGGCAATTGGTGTAATCCTAGCCCTTTTCTTTCGGTTGTCGCTATAGTATGCGGGTCGAGGTAATGTAGAAGCAATCCTGCGAACATTTTCCTCGTTAGCTGTGGTGGAAAGGGGATGGAATCTACTTCCTTCCAAAAGCGGTGTATACTCAGGCAATGGTATGTACTCAGGTAGTGGTGTGTACTCAGGGATTTCTTCTAAGAAAGCGACTTCGGCGGCTACGGCCTTCACGGCGATCTTTCTACCTCTGTTTCTTCTGCGAGTCCGTGTTAGGGGTGGAACTCTTGAAGTCTGGATCCAATTTCAAAAACGAAGGTCTCGCACGGAGATCCGTACCCTCCACGGTAACATGCTCGTTACAAATTTGAATTTCCTTCCCTTTCAGTTTGGCGGAAGCCGGGGTAGGTGCAGAGACGACTAGACCGGTGGGAGTAGAGATAACAGTTCTCCTATGGACATTAGTATTCCTCTCAGCTGGAACCCTTTGTAGGGGAGGGAACTCTTGAGTTGACTTGAGGTTGAACTCGATTAAAGGTCTTTCAGTTTCAGGTACTTTGTCTGTAAGTGTGAAAAGGGTGACGTCAGTGATCTTGACATTTGTATTCTCGAATCCTTACCCAAAACAGATGATCCCATTGTCGGGCAGCTCATCCTTGTAAACAACGAAGTCCAGTCCATTGGTGAAGGAGAAAATCAGTTTCGGGGCAGACATTTTCGCAAGGTAGATTCGATTGTCGGTCCCGAGTTATGCTTCTTCTCATCGGGACGAAAAGAAAGGATTCGAAAAGAGTCCAGAACACATTTTTGTTCATGTATTTATAAAAAGGAGTTATTTGTTAAAAGAGTCATTCATTAGAGGGTTTGATTATTAGGAACAGAATGTTCAAAGGAGTAGAGAAGGTAAGGAATCCGATTCAGAATTGGAAATGAAGAGAAAGTCTTATGCAAGACTTCTCGACTCGAAGGACCGCTCCTAAACTAACACCTATTGGGTGTCCACCTCACCTCAGAGAAGAGGTAAAAGGATTTCGGAACCTCTCCGTTTAGGGGTGTCTAAACAGTGGCTCCTAAATCAGAGTGGAGTTGCCTATACTCGTTCAAGATAGAAATGAACAGGGTATTCCAACGGAAGAATGGTAGTTTGGTCCACTAGGGACATGGGCTCACTACCGATTTATAAAATCAAAGCCGTCTGATCAAAATGGAGAGAGGAACTATTCCCCAGCAGAGTCGCCAGAAGTTGTCGGCATATTTTTAGGTTATGTGTTTTGAAAAGGGGGTCGCCTAAAGAAATTGTCGGCGAATTTTCATATTTTAAATTTAATTTAAATATATATATAGTTTAAAAGATAACATTTGATTTTGAAAGTAATTTTAAGTTTAAAAGTTTTAAGATATGAAATCAAACTGATCTCATATCCCAAAGAATAGACACACTGCTTGATAATGGGGTTCGATTAAATAAACTAGAAGATTTGTGACATCCTTTTGGTCTGCGAACCAATTTTATAAGCCGACAAGTTCGTTTATATTACCTGGGTTCTTAAAGTTCCCTATAAGGGCAAGCCCCTATAGTTAATTACATCTTAAATGAAGTGAATCATTTAAGAAAACTCTCGATAATGATCAGTGGTTTAACTCTCAATAATTTCAAAGTTTAAGGTTTTCAAAGGATTGGATTTTTGAAATTTCAAAAGGGATTAGCTCAAATTTGGAACATTTATTTTCAGGAGTCCAAAGGAAGAGAAGTAGGAGAAGCTGAAGATCCAAGAAGAATCTTGACAACTTCCCAAACTACCCTATTGTTTGGCTTGGTTTTAAGGAAATCCTAATATTATCTTTGTGTTTCAATCTTGCCAATTTTAGTTAATTAGGACTTATATTCATATGACATAATCATACAAATAGCCTCGATGATGTGAGGGTTTATGTAGTGCTAGAACGACTACCTCGGAGTCCTAAGACTAGTTAGGGCTTAATTTGCATAACATGATTATACAAATGCACTAACGAAGAGTTGAGGATTTATGTTTCACTAAGCAAACTACCTCGAAATCCTATGGCTTAGTTATTTAATTCTAGGAATGGTTTCTGTGAAGTAAACCTGAGTTTTGTTGATGACGATGGCCGTGCTTGCCCGCCATGCTCAGAGCTCCTTGTTGTTGCGGAGGTTTAGTTTTAGAATTCATAAATCGGGAGATGAGAGAAATGTTTTGGTTTAGAAATCTTAAAATCCAAGTGTTTTTAATATTTTAATTAAAATAAATCTTAAAGTTGATTATAACAGAACCGATTAAGATCCCACGGTTTCGTCATCCCGACAACGTTATTTTCATTGAATTCACTTAGTCCGAGATGAATTTGTTAAACTCAGCTGAGTGAGTTCCACACTTTCATTTAGACCGTGGGAAATCCCGTTAGCAATACGTGGGTTACATCATCCGAGGTATTCCCGATCATTCAACGAGACGTTTTAATTTAGTTGCAATTGTAGTTTTGTTGTTCTGTTTGTGATTAAATTTTGAGTTGTTTTATATTTTGAAATGTTGTGGCAGTGAATTTTATCTTGCAGTGATTTTTTAATTTATTTTTTGTTTCAGTTTTAGGGACTACCCTAAAGGTTTTGGTTTTCATGCAACAGTTGTTTATCATGCAAGAAAAGTAAAGTGAATTTGCAAAAAAGTAAATTGCAATAAAATAAAAGCGTACCTGGAGGGTTTTCCCGTCATCCCAAGCTAAACATAAAACACGTGTTAAGGCATTTAAATATTTAAACAAGTACCTAGATAAGGCTAAGGGAAAGGTTTTGGTTGTCTATCAAAGTCCTAATCCTATAGCTAGTCATCTCCTATAACGTCTAGGTTCTTGTATTTTTGTTTAAGGACGATTTTCTTCATCAAAGAACAATTAAGTTTAATTGTTCTTATAAACATCCTATTATATTGAGGAATTGCTTAATACGAGTCTTAAACATCTTTTCAATATTGCTGGAATTGTTCTAAGTCCAAATGGATTTAATTAATCAGGTGAAGCAATCATCGGAGGTTTAATTAAGTTTTGTTCTTTTGCTCAGTGAACTAGGATGTTTAAATATCCTATGAATGAAGTGACACTTCACCTAATACTCCTTTTAGGAGTTATGATAACAAGAGCTTTTAAGGACAAATTGATGTTTTAGTGATTTGTGTTTTTATTTAATTTTTAATTAATGGATTTAAGTTTGGAATAGTGTCCAAGTTGTTTTAGATTTATTTTGAATTCTTTATATCTTAAGTGATGTTATATTTAATTCAATTTAATTTAATTTAATTTAATTTAATTTAATTTGGTTTAGTTTTAATTTTAATTTTATTTTAATTTTTAATTTAATTTTAATTTTATTTTAATTTGATTTTATTTTTTATTTAATTTAATTTAATTTAATATGTTTCAATTTAATTTAATTTAATTTAATTTAATTTAATTTAATTTTAACTTTAATTTAATTTAAATTTAAATTTAATTTAATTTTTATTTTAATTCAATATTTTTCATGTTTTAAAGGTGATTTAATTTAATTGTTAAAGTATTAATTTAATTGAAATTTTGGAAGGATTTCATTTAAATGTTTTGATTTTAATTTAATTTAATGCTTAAGTCTTTTAGTATTTTAAATCTTGAGTTTGAATTATCATTTTAATTAGGAATTAAGTATTTTTGAGGTGATTAATTTAGGGATTCTTAAATTAAAGAACAAATGTCTTCAAAATAATATCCCTCTTTTAATAATTTCAATTTTTATTAATCTTCCAAATATAATTAATTAATTGATTAAGGTTTATTCTTAAAAATAATTGATGGGTTTCTACCCTTTAATTATTTAAATTTCAATCATCCAAATCAAATTAGGATCAAATATTTTACTCTTTCATTTTATTAAACCTAAAGTTTTAATTAAGGGTTAAAAATTTTAATTACCATTTTGCCCTTGAGCTTAATAATTTCATAACTCACTAAATTGAGCTTAAATGAATTTGAAATTTTTATGTGGCTTCACTCACATGTCAATTAAGACATTAGAGGAGAAAATGTGTTTTTTCTGTATTTAATTTATTTATATAAATATTTTTTTGTGGAAAATAGGGATTTTCAAGGAAAATTCAATAAGATGACCAAGGAAAATTTTCTATCCTTAAGAAAATTATGGGGCATTCCTAATGACCGAGAGGACCATTTGAACTAAATTTGATGATTTTTTAAATTTTATTTTATTTATTATAATTATTTTGAGTTTTGGAGCATTAATTAATTTAAAAATAAAATAAAGGTTAAAAAATGAATTTTATATTTTTCAAAAATCTCTACGATATCGGAGAAACCGGAAAACTAATTTTTATAATTTTCTGGTTTTTCTTTGTTTTATTAGAATTATTTTAGTGAAAAGGTTGAAAAATACATTTTTAATATTAAAAATTACATTAAACCTTTAAAATTCAATATCTTATCCTAGTGTTCACCTCATTTTTGATGAGGTCTTCTCTTCTTCTCTTTAGTACTTAGGATCTAGCTTTAGGCTTTTCCTTTGACTATCTTAGAGGATTAGAATTGGGACCCACCACTTAGAAATTCAAACCACTTCTTAACTCCCTGCAAACTTCACAAACTTGACTATAGACCCCTGATCACCTAGAGGGTTGAAATCAAATGTGGAAGTTTAAAGGATGAGTTCCTATAGGACTCTTTGGCCTTAGGACTACCCTAGGTGGCCTGGTCTGGTGAAGGGGCTAACTTACACACACACTACACCTACACACTACACTCTCACACACATCCTAAAAACACACCCATGCCTAACTTGACCTCTTGACTCATAAAGGTGATTCACATGGATGGTCCTTAACCCCTAAGCCCTTGGCTAAGAGGGTTAGGAACAACATAGTGAATGCCTCAAATGAGTCCCTCCATGGCTCATGTGGGCTTGATATGGCTTCATGGCTCAACCAAAATGATTTTATTCCACGTACATTCACCTAATCTTCAATTTCCCAAATTTTCAATTTTTGACCCCCGGGACCCTACACCCTTTAACACCGCAAAACCCTTGAAATCCTCCAAAATTTCCAAATCACCCAAAATCCCTCAAAATCAATCCCAAACATTCCCAAATTACTCAAATTGATCATCCATACCCAAAATACCAAATATTCCAAAAATACCTCCCAATACCCTCCAAATACCCAAAATACCCCTCTTGACCCAAAAATCCAAAAATTCAGAAAATTCCCAGAAAATTCCAGAAATTCCCAAATATTCCCAATTATATTTTGTTCAACTACACCAGGGGCTAATTTTGTCAATTTACCCTACTTTTGTCAAAACCCCCAATTTGACCTATTTTAACCCTAAGTGAACCTAATGTCAAGCCAAACTTACCCAATTGACCCAAATTCTGGTCCAATTCAATTCTAAACTTCAAATTATCATTCCCAACACCAATATAGACCAAATCCAAGTCAAATTTGATTGACATTTGGATCCAATTTCACTTTTGGCCTTAAAGCCCAATTTGGACCCATGACCCAAACCTAACCCAAACTCACCCAATTCAACTCCAATTAACCCCAAATATTTTCTAAACCTTCCTTAACATCCCTACAAACAAAACATTAACATGATTTACCCAAAATTTAGACCCAAACCCCACTCAAATTCAACCCAAAGCCAAAAATCCCAATTTTGACCTTAACCCAAACCTAACCCAAATAAGCCCAAACCCCAAAATCAAAACCCAACCAAAGCCAAAGCCTCTTTGAAACACTCCCATAAACAATTCCCAACATTTATTTTACATCAATTTCAACCTTAGCCCAACATTGGCCCAAGTTAGCCCAATTTGACCTACATTGGCCCATTTACCAAAGAGGCCCAAAGCCAACCCAATTCAAACCCAAATCACTCCAAACTCATTTCAAATCACTCATGACATATCCCTAAACCAAACCCAACAATTATTTGGCCCAAAATTCTACAAAATTCCCATCCATGAATTCATTCTTAAACTTAAAAGCCCACTTACATGAAACCTTTCTAAAGCCCATCTCCACCAAAATCCAAAGGGCCAAAATCAATCCAAAATCCATATGACAATTGCTCTACACCATATTTTCAATTAAATCAATCCCTAAGTTTCAAAACTCATCATGAAGCCATTCCAAATTAAGCCCCATACAAATTCCCATCAAAATACCAAAATTTTCTTAAACCCATTTCCATGAAATTGACTTAACTTTTCCCAAGCCAAAGATGAGCCATGAAGCCATGCATGAGCCACATGGAAGCCATGAGAGCCTCTTTACATGTCACCATGCCACATTGGGTAAGAGGGGAGAGAGCTTTCCTTAATTCCTAAAAGTCTTTAACCTCACCCATGATACCCCTTAACCAAGATTTAATCCAAATATTCTTGGATAAGGACATCACCACCTTCTGACCGGCCTAGCCTAACTCGATTTTCTCAACCCAAGGCTAGCCGTGGGGAAGTGAACCCAGCCCAAACAAATGGGTTGACCAAACCTAGCCAAGATTAGCCATACCCCCATGCCATTTTCATCCAAGTTCTTTACACATGTCCATGCTCAATTGACTGCACTAATGCCAAGCCCTGACCCCACTGGCCAAGATGGTGACCTGAGACTGGCCGGCCAGCCACCAGGCCGTCGGAAAACGCCATAGCCGAGAGCTCACATGTGAGCCCAACATTGGAATTCTCCCTTGCTGAGCTGCCCCATGCCCAATGGCCACCATGGCTGTTCTTCCCATGCCCAGAGCAGCTGATCCCAACCCTTGGCCATCCCTGTGAGGCTCTCCAGCCACCTCTATTTAAACCCGAGCCCCCTCACGGCCATGGAGGAGAGTTGCACAAACCTTGCCGAAACTGCGCCAAAATTGTTCCGAGCCCTACTCCATAATTAGAGCGAGTTGATCCCGAGTGTCGATTTGCCCTAATCCCCACCAACAGAACCCAATTTCTCAACTGAAATTTCACCGAAAAACCAGGACACTTTGCCACAGTGAGCCAATCTTCAAATTGACTAGCCCTACACCTTCACTAGACCAAGAGGAGAAGTTTCCCACTGAAAGCCCCATCTCCAGGCCACCCAGTTGTTCCAGCCTCCAAGCTTTGTGATCGGCTGTGGTCACTTTCATAGCTAGGTAATTCACCAGACCAGGAGACGCAATCGAAGGTGACACAACCCTTAAATTGAAGCCACGCTTCTCTGAGCAAAGGTATGAGCTAATTCTTTATCCCAAGCTTCTGGAGATTCTCCATTTCAAATGCTTTAATTTCAATACATGATCACCGAATAGATGTATTCGTCTCTTCAAGACGAATCCATAGAGCATAAGAACACGAAAATCCGTTGAGAAATGAGTGAGTTCTTAGGGTTTTAGTGTGGACGGCTCTCGGGTGAGGACACTTGGGGACGATGAACGGATGTTGTTCATTCCATACACGTGCGGACGGACGGCCAGGATCGCGCCGGATGAGGAGACGGAACGATACAGCGGGCCCCTGGAGCGCTGAGTCGGATGGCGACGTCGAATCAGAAAGCGCCACGCGGCACTTCGGAGATGTTAAGGTTGACGCGGCGCCAACTCGGATAAATAGAAAAATAGGGATTTTCTGATTTATTTAATTCCCTAAACTTCAAAAATCCATAACTTTGTGTAGAAAAATCAGAAAAATAAAATAAAAATACCCTCTTACTCAGTGAATAGAGGAGAATAATGTGGAAAAGAAATCATTTAATTTCATCAAGGAATTTTATTTTTAATGATTTATTTACCATCTGCATTGTTTTAATTCTCCATGCATATATGAAATTCACCATGGCATGAGACCATAGGGCTTTTGAAGCCCCTGAATTTGGGAACATTCCCTGAATTTTCCAAAGTCGGAGGCCATCCCTATGAGAAGTTATTGATTTTTCAAATTCATGTTATTGTTTTGAGTCTTTTAAATCCAATAATTAGCATGTTGTGAAATAAATTCTAGGAAAATTTGGTGATGTTTCTTATGACCGAGAGGACCCTAGGAAAAATAGGTTTTGAATTAATTCATTTAAAATAACCCTAATTGGCTTAAACACCCAAAATAGGTCCCTAATTAATTAGAGCTAATCATACATCAAATTGACTTGAAATCAATTCTCCACTGACCATTAGGATTAGAGGAACCCACCATAAAAATTTGAAGTCAATTGGACTTGGTTAGCCCTACTAAATGGGTTGATTAAGCCATTTAGTCAATTTGAACTTTAAAAATTCATAACTTTCAAAATGCTTTTCAGAAATTCACCAAATTAGTTTTGGAGCCTCTCTGATATTAAGGGAATTTAAGAAAATTAAAATTTCAATTTTCTAAAAAAAAGTTGATTTTTTGTATTATTTTAATATTTTAATAAATAAAAAAATAATAAAAATCACAAAAATAATAAAATTCACCAAAATGTCACATTTTGAATTTTAATCACTTAGGAACAAACCCCATATTTTTTCTTAGGTCTATTTGATGAGATATTAAATTTTAAAGCCCTAAGGTAATTTTAAAATAAAAAATGTATTTTTTAGCATTTCCACTAAAATAATTCTAATAAATCAAAGAAAAATCAGAAAATTGTAAAAATTGATTCTCTAATTTCCTTGATATCAGGGAGATTTTTGAAAAATATAAAATTCATTTTCAACCTTTGTTTTATTTTTAAATTAATTAATACTCCAAAACTTAAAATAATTATAATAAAAAGAATATAATTCAAAAAATCACCAAAATTGGTCCAAGTGGTCCTCTAGTCATTAGGAATGTCCCATAATTTTCTTAAGGACAGAAACTTTCCCTTGGTCATATTATTAAATTTTCCTTGGAAATCTCTATTTTCTACCAAAAATAATTACATAAATAAATTAAATACAGAAAAATCACATTTTCTCTTCTGATGTCTTTATTGACATATGAGTGAGGTCACATAAAAATTTCAAGTTCATTTAAGCTCAATTTAGTGAGTTATGAAATTATTAAGCTTGAAGGGGCAAAATGGTAATTAAAATTTTAACCTTTAATTAAAACTTTAGGCTTAATAAAATTAAAGAGTAAAATATTTGATCTTAATCTGATTTGGATGATTGAAATTTAAATAATTAAGGGATAGAAACCTATTAAACAATTTAAAAATAATTAAAATGAACTTTAATTGAATAATTGATTAAATTTGGAAGAATAATAAAATTGGAATTATTAAAATAGGGATGTTAATAGGAAGAGATTTATTCTTTAATTTAAGAATCCCTAATTTAATCATCTCAATAATATTTAATTCCCAATTAAAATGATAATTCAAATTTAAGATTTATAATGTTAAAAGACTTAACCATTAAATTAAATTAAAGTTAAATTATTAAACTCTTTTAAATTTTCAGTTAAGATTAAAAATAAAATTAATCTAAAATTTAAATTAAATTAAATTAAAATATATTAAATTAAATCAAATTAACTTAAATCAAATTAAATTAAAATTAAATTAAAATCAAATTAAATTAAATTAAATTAAAATTAAAAATAAAATTAAATTAAAATTTAAATTAAATTAAATTAAATTAAATTAAATTAAAATAAATCAATTAAATTAAATTAAAGGAAATTAAATCAAATTAAATTAAATCAAATTAAATTAAATCAAGTTAAATTAAATTAAATTAAATCATATCAAATCAAACTAAATTGAATTAAATTAAATTAGATAATGGAATCAAGTTAAAAGTAAATCAAATTAAATTAAATTAAAATTAAAACTAAACCAAATTAAATTAAATTAAATTAAAGTTAAATTAAATTAAAAATAACAGCACCTAAGACATAAAGAAATTCAAAAATAAACATAAAGCAACTTGAACACTATTCCAAATTTAAACCTGATTAGCGAAATTAAATTAAATCACAAACCATTTGAACACCAATTGTCCCTCGAAAACTTTTATTGTCATAACTCCTAAACAGAATGTTAAATGAAGTGTTACTTCACTTATAGGATATTCAAATGTCCTAGTTCACTGAGCAAGATAACAACAAAACTTGAATTCTCGGACGATTAACTCATTTGTATAATTAAATTCATTTGGACTTAAAACAATTCTAGCAATATTGAAAAGATGTTTAAGATTCTTTTTAAGAACTTCCTCAATATGATAGGATGTTTATAAGAACAACTGAACTTAATTATTTTTTGATGAAGAAAATCGTCCTCAAACTAAAACACAAGAACCTATACGTCATAGGAAATGACTAGCTATAGGATTAGGAATTTGGTAGAAAACCATAACCCTTCCCTTAGCTTTACCTAGGAACTTGCATAAATATTCTAAATTGTGTTTAAGTGCAGCCTGGAATGACGGGAAGACCCTCCAGGTACGCTTTTATTTAATTGCAATTTACTTTCTTGCAATTTACCTTATTGCAATTTATTTAATCGCATCGCACTTACTTTTCTTGCATGATAAACAACTGTTGCATGAAAACCCACACCTTTAGGATAGTCCCTAAAGCTGAAAACAAAACTAAATTAAAAGTCATTGCAAGATAAAATTCACCGCCACAACATTTCGAAATATAAAACAACTCAAAATTTAATCACGAAACGAATACAAAACTACAACTACAACTAAATTAAAACGTCTTATTGGATGATCGGGAATACCTCGGATGATGTAACCTACGTGTTGCTAACGGGATTTCACACGGTCGAAATGAAAGTGTGGAACTCATTTAGTTGAGTTTAGAAAATTCATCTGGACTAAGTGAATCCGATAAAAATAACGATGCGGAAGGATGGAGCACGTGGGATCTTAGCCGGTGTTGTTATAATCAACCTTAAGATTTGTTTTAATTAAAACATAAAAAACACTTGGAAATTAAGAATTTCTCTAAACCAAAACACTTTTCTCATCTCTCGATTTATGACTTCTAAAACTAAACCTCTGCAACAACAAGGAGCTCGGAGCATGGTGGGTAGCACGACCATCGTCATCGGCAAAACCTGAGTCTACTTCAATAAAACTTTCTTAGAATTAAATAACCAAGCCATAGGACCTTGAGGTAGTTTGCCTAGTGCAACATAAATCCTCAACCTTTTGTTAGGCATTTGCATGATCTTGTCATGTAAATTAAGCCCTAACCGGTTTTAGGATTGCGAGGTAGTCGTCCGATACGACATAAACCCTCACATCTTCCAGGCTATTTGTATGATTTTATCATACAAATATAAGTCCTAATTAATTAAAATTGGAAAAATCAAAACATTAAATGAATATTAGGACTTTCCTAAATTCAAGCCAAACGATAGGATAGTCGGGAAATTAACGAAGTTCGCTTCGAATCTGTGATTTCTCCTACCTTTCTTCCTTTGAATTCCCAAAATAAAATGTTCCAAATTTGATCCATTCCTTATTGAAATTCCAAAATTCAATCCTTTGAAAACTTAAGCTTTGAAATTCTTGAGAGCAGAATTACTGATTATTATCGAGAGTTTTCTTAGGTGATTCCCGTCACTTAAGATGTAATTAACTATAGGGGTTTGCCCTTATAGGGAATTTTAATAACCCAGATAATATAAACCCTGTTTAATGTTTTCATATTAAGCAGGGGAATTTGTCGGCTTATAAAATTGGTTCGCAGACCAAACGGATGTCACAAATCTTCTAGTTTATTTAATCGAGCCCCATCACCAAAGAATGTGTCTATTCTTCGAGATAGATACATAGTTTGTGATGCGGTGCTCGTTTATATAAACTATTCGGGATGTGAGATCAGTTTGATTTCATATCTTAAAATTTTTAAATTTAAAATTATTTTCAAAATAAAATACTACTTTTAAAATTATTTAGTTAAATTAAATTAAAATTCGCCGACAATTTCTGTTACGCGACCCCCTTTTCAAAATAAAACACACAACCTAAAAATAATGCCGACACCTAGGAACTTAAGAAAAATATTTGGTTTGTTCCTAAGTGTTTAGAATTCAAAATATGAAATTTTGGTGATTTTTAATATTTTTGTGATTTTTATTATTTTTTAATTATTAAAAATATTAAAATAATGATAAAAATCTATTTTTTTAGAAAATTATAATTTTAATTTTCCTAAGTTCCTCTGATATCAGAGAAGCTCCAGAACTAATTTTGTGAATTTTTGAAAAGTATTTTGTGAGTTATGAATTTTTAAAGTTTGATTTCATTCATGGGGCTTAATTAACCCATTTGGTGGGGCTAACCAAGTGCAATTGATCTCAAATTTTTATGTGGTGTTCTCCTACCCATAGAGGACAGTGGAGAATTGTTTTTAAGTTAATTTGATGAATGGTTAACCCTAATTAATTAAAGTTCAATTTTTGGTGTTTAGGCCAATTAGGGTTGTTCAAAGTGAATTAGCTCAAAAATTATTTTCCTTAGGTCCCTCTAGTCATAAGAAACATCACCAAATTTTCCTAGAATTTATTTTTCAACATGCTAATTATTGGAATTAAAACACTCAAAACGATAACATGCACTTGAAAAATCAATAACTTCTTATAGGGATGGCCTCGACCTTGGAAAATTCGGGGAATGTTCCCAAGTTCAGAGGCTTCAAAAGCCCTATGGTCTCATACCATGGTGAATTTCCTATATGCATGGAGAATTGAAATAGTGCAGAGATTAAATAAATCATTAAAAATAAAATACTTAATGAAATTACAAGATTTATTTTCCACTTTATTCTCTTCTGTTCACTGAGCAAGTGGGTATTTTTATTTTATTTTTAGAATTTTTATACACAAAGTTATGAATTTTTGAAGTTCTGGGTATTTAATAAATAAGAAAAATCCCTATTTTCCTACTTATCCACGCGGCGCCGCGTCAACCTCGGCAGCTCCGAAGCTCCACGCGTCATCTCCTGATTCAGCGCCGCCATCCGACTCAGTGCTCTAGGGGCCCATGGTTCATGTCCCATTACTCCGTCCGGCGCGATCCTGGCCGTCCGCTCAATACACGCGCGATTCAACGGTTCCCAGTCATCGTCTACGACTGGTCTGAACCCGTGACCGTCAATCTTCTAACCCTAATTTCTCACTCGATTCTCAACGGATTTTTGAGTTCTTATGCTCTATGGATTCGTCTTGAAGAGACGAACACATCCATATGGTAAACATGCATTGAAATTGACCCAAACAAAATTGAGAATCTCTGGAAGCTCAGGAGGATGAGTGAGTCCATACCTTTGCTCAGAGAAGTGAAGCTTCGTTCTGAGAGTTGTGTCACCTTCGATTGGGTCCAAGCAAGCTCCAGATGAAGTCCCTTAGCCCGGTGAGTTGTCTAGGTATGATTTCAACCAAGCCCGATCACAAAGCTTGGAGGCTGGAAGCAATGGCTGGCCTGGTTAGGGGGCTTTTGCTGGGAAACTTCTCCTCTTGGTCTGGTGAAGGTATAGGACCAATCAATTTGGAGATTGGCTCCTGTGGTGAAATTTCCTAGTTTTGGGCTTGAATTTAATCTCTGAAATTGAGCTCACAGAGAGGAAATGGCATGGGGATTTCAGTGGGGATCAAGTTCTCTATGTGTAGAGAGTGGTCTGGGATGATTTTGGCAGGGTTTCAGTAAGTTTTTGTTCAGCACCTCCCATGGCCGAGAGGAGGTGGTGTTTAAATAGGAGAGGCTGGAGGGTCTCCCAGGGGGAATTAGGGCTTGGGATCAGCTGCTCTATGCAAGAGAAGAACAGCCATGGTGGCCACTCGACTTGGGGCAGCTCAGCAAGGGGGAATTTCAATGTTGGCTCACTTGAGAGCTCTCAGGTGTGGTGTTTTCCGGTGATCCAGGCGGCTGGCCGGTAGGCATGGGTCACCCTCAGGTTCAGGTGGGTCAGGGCTGGAGGTTTGTGCAGGCAAATGAGCTTTGCCATGTGTAAAGGGTTTGAATCAAAGTGAAATGGGGTAAGGGTGCATTTTTTCTTGGTTTGGGTCAACCCATGTATTCTGGCTTGGTTCACCTTCCCATGGTCTGATTTTGGGCTAGGGGAATCAGTTGGGTCAGCTGCCATGGAGTGGTGAAGTCTCCATCCATGGTGAAGTGGTTAAACTTGGTTTAGTGTGTGACATGGTTATGGTTAAAAAAACTTAATGAAGGATTAGGAAAGGGGGCCCCCCTTTTGCCATTAATGGCTTGGTCACATGTCAAACCTTCCATGGCTTCATTTGGCTTGTAAATGGCTTGCTCATGGCTCCATGTGGCTTGGGACAAAGCTTGGTCATTTACATGAAAAAGGGTTTTAGAAATTTTGGTAATTTAGGGGTGATTTGATGGGATTTGGCATATGGGTTGATTTGGAATTATTTCATCATGGATTTAGAACTTAGGAGATGGTTTTATCAAATGGATGATGATAGAGAATTGTCATGTGGGCTTTTAGATTGATTTTGGGCTTTTAGGAAGGCTTAAGGGGATGAGCCTTTAGGTTTAAGAATGAATTCATGGATGGTAATTTTGTAGAATTTTGGGCCAAATAATTGTTTGGTTTGGTTTAGGGGTGTGTCATGAGTGATTTGAAATAAATTTGAGGTGGTTTGGAATTGAATTGGGTTGAATTTGGGTTCATTTGGTACATGGGCCAATGTAGGTCAAATTGGGCTAATTTGGGCCAATGTTGGGCTAAGGTTGAAATTGATGTAAAATTAATGTTCAGAAATGTTTATGGGAGTGTTTCAAAGAGGTTTTAACTTTGGTTGGGTTCTGGTTTTGGGACTTGGGCTTATTTGGGTTAGGTTTGGGTTTAGGTCAAAATTGGGCTTTTTAGTTTTGGGTTGAATTTGAGTGGGGTTTGGGTCCAAATTTTGGGTAAATTATATTATTTTTTTTTTATGGGGATGTTAGGGAAGGTTTAGAAAAGGTTTGGGGTCAATTGAAGTTGAATTGGTTTGGTTTGGGCTAAGTTTAGGTCATGGGTCCAAATTGGGCTTTAAGGTCAAAAGTGAAATTGGATTCAAATGTCAACCAAATTGGACTTGGATTTGGTCAAAATTGACATTTTGAATATTAAATTGAAGTTTAGAATTGAATTGGACCAAAATTGGGGTCAATTGGGTAGATTTGGTTTGACATTGGGTTCATTTGGGTTAAGAATGGGCTAAATTGGGGGTTTTGGTAAAAGTGGGTTAAATTGACAAAATTAGCCCATGGTGTAGTTGGACAAAATGAAATTAGGAATATTTGAGATTTTTTGGAATTTTCTAGGAATTTGCTGAATTTTTGGATTTTTTGGCTAAGAGGGGCATTTTGGGTATTTGGAGAGTATTGGGGGGTATTTTTGGAATTTTTGGTATTTTTGGCTATGGATGATCAATTTGATTGGAGGGGAAATGTTCAAGGTTAATTTTATGGAATTTTGGGTGATTTGGAAATTTTGGAGGACTTGGGCAATTTTAAGAGCTTTTGGTAGGTTTGATAGGTGTAGGGTCCCCGGGGTCAAAAATTGAAATTTTGGAAAAATGAAGATTGATCAAATATGAGTGAAATGGAAGTACCTTGGTTGAGCCATGAAGCCATATTAAGCCTATATGAGCCATGAGAGGACTCATTTGAGGCATTCACTATGTTGTTCCTAACCCTCTTAGCCAGGGGCTTAGGGGTTAAGGTCCATCCATATGAATTACCTACATGAGTCAAGGAGCGAAGTTGGGTATGTGTGTGGTTTTAGGATTTGAATTGTGTGTGTGAGAGTGTAGAGTTTGAGTGTAGTGAGTGTAAGTCAACTCTCACCAGACCACGCCACCCAGGGTGGTCCTAAGGCCAAAGAGTCCTATAGGGAACTCATCCTTTAAACCTTCACATTTGATTTCAACCCTCTAGGTGATTAGGGGTCTACAATCAAGCTTGTGGGGTTTGCAGGGAGACAAGAAGTGATTTAAATTTCTAAAGGATGGGTCCCAAT
The DNA here is from genome assembly GCA_022702705.1 of Papilionanthe hookeriana x Papilionanthe teres. NCBI lineage: Eukaryota > Viridiplantae > Streptophyta > Magnoliopsida > Asparagales > Orchidaceae > Papilionanthe > Papilionanthe hookeriana x Papilionanthe teres. The sequence continues at coordinate 147,296,238 of CM040428.1, forward strand.
TCTAGTCCTCTAAGATAGTCAAAGGAAAAGCCTAAGGCTAGATCCTAAGCACTAAAGAGGGAAGAGAAGACCTCATAAAAAATGAGGTCAACATGGTTCATCAGTCAAATATTAATAAATCTCATTCATATTGTATCTTGTAGGGATGAAATTCGAATAGTGGCAAACAAGTGTATTCTCAGTTGAATACAACTCTTTAATTCTTGAAGGAGTGAAAGTTACCCATCTGCCTCATACAAATACACTTCCGTTGTTGATATCATCAAGATTGGAATAGAATTCTTTGACTATAGGGATAACTACCACAGAATTTGTATAGCATAATACTTCCCAACGTCATCGAATAATCATCTCTTCGATAGATGTTGTCGAATTCTCTGCTCCTCTATTAACAAATCCTCTTTCTTTAATCAATTGCTTTTTCGTCATAACCTTGTTGAATATGCACTGTGCTTCATAACTGACGAACTTTCTCCTATTGAACACTTGGGATTTCATGATTTCAAGTGGATTGGATGCCATAATTTCTTGTTTTGGTGGAGTTTCTAGTCGTTTCTAGGAAGTAGAATGTGAAAAATTCGAGTTTTAGACGTCTTATATAGAGAAAAATAATTAGAATCGCCCGAAACCGCTAAGATAACTCCATAAAAATGCTCTTGTACCAGTCTCACCATCGACGGTAACGATCTTGTCATCGGTAGGATAGTTATAATTTTAAACTGAATAATGGTGCGCAAATCTCACCTTCAGCGGCGTCGATCTCGCCGTCAGCGAGCTAAGGCAAAATTGCCTATTTTAGCTTTGGTTCCAAAAAAAAAATTTTATTTCTTTTGTTAATCTTAATATTGTGATGATTAAAAAAATAAATATGAGTAGTAGAATTCATTTATACTATAATTATCAATAAACCAAGAAAATAAACTATAATTTAAGACTACTATGGGTTGCCTCCCATAAAGCGCTTGGTTTAACTTCGTCAGCCCGACCTATTATGGTTGTTAATCAGATTGACTGAACATTAAAACCTCTTAAAAATTTGGTCTTTTTCCTTTAAAGTATGGTTTTAATCTATGTCCATTCACTTTAAATTTGTGTCCAGTCTTTGGATCTTCAATTTCTATAGTTCCGTAAGTAAATATTTGAGTTATAGTGAAAGGCCCTAACCATCGAGATTTCAATTTTCCAGGAAATAATTCTAATCTTGTATTATAGAGCAAAACTTCTTGTCCTGGCTCAAAATTTTTCTGTTTAATTTTTCGATCATGCCATAATTTCATTTTCTCTTTATAGTTCTATCGCTATTGAAAGATTCATTTCTTAATTCTTCTAATTCATTCATCTGTAATAGTCTCTTCTCACCAGCTTCTTTTAAATTATATTTAAGTTCTTTAATCGCCCAATATGCTTTGTGCTCTAATTCAACTGGTAAGTGACAAGTTTTTTCATATATAAGTCTGTAAGGAGTCATTCCAATTGGAGTTTTATAAGCAGTCCTGTATGCCCATAATGTAGTATCTAGTCTTGTAGACCAATCTAATCGATTAGGGTTTACAATTTTTTCTAAAATTTGTTTAATTTCTTTATTAGAAACTACAGCTAATCCACTGGTTTGTGGATGATAAGCAGTTGAAATTTTATGAATAATGTTAAACCTTTCTACTAATTTGTGAATATGTTTGTTCCTAAAATGGGATCCTCCGTCAGTGATAATCACTCTCGGCATTTCGTATCTTGTAAAAATATTTTTCATTAAAATTTTTGAAACACTCTTAGCATCACATCGAGCTAATGCTTGTGGTTCAATCCATTTAGAAACATAATCAACAGCAACTAATATATATGAGTTTCCAAATGAAGGTATAAATGGTCCCATAAAATCTAATCCCCAAACATCAAAAATTTCAACTTCTAATATAAAATTTAGAGGCATTTCATTTCTTCTAGATATATTACCTACTCGTTGGCATTAATCGCAAGTTTTGATATATCTATAAACATCTCTAAAAAGAGTATGCCAATAAAATTCAGATTGTAAAATTTTGTAAGCAGTTTTATCTGTTCCAAAATGTCCTCCAAATTCAGAATCGTGACATTTTTGAATGATTTGTTTAGTTTCTTCATAAGGTACACATCTTCTAATAATTAAATCCTTACATTGCTTATATAAATTTGGCTCATCCCAAAAATAAGTTTTAGCATCATGAATGAATTTTTTCTGTTGTTGTAAAGTTAGCATGGGTGGTAAAATATCACTTACAATATAATTTACTATATCAGCATACCAAGGTATTTTCCGTTCATTTATATTATAAAGTTATTCGTCAAGAAAATGGTCTGAAATTTCACTATCAGTGTCAGATAATTCATTATATTCGAGTCTTGAAAAATGATCTGCAAATTGATTATCAATTCCCTTTTTATTAATGATTTCAAAATCAAATTCTTGCATTAATAATATCCATCTGATTAATCTTGGTTTGGTATCCTTCTTTTGCATTAAATATTTAATAGCAGAATGATCAGTATGCACAATACATTTAGTTCCAATTAGGTAAGATCTAAATTTATCAAAAGCATAAACAATTGCTAATAATTCTCTTTCTGTAACTGTGTAGTTGATTTCAACATTATGAGAGTTTTACTAGCATAGTATATGACTTTAAAAGTTTTATCATATCTTTGTCCAAGAACAGCTCTTATAGCATAATCACTAGCATCACACATAATTTCAAATGGTTTCTCCCAATCAGGGGAAACTATTATAGGTGCTGTGATTAATTTATCTTTTATTAATTCAAAAGCATTTTAGCATTCTGTTGTGAATTCAAATTTCTTGTCCTTTTCTAAAAGTTGGCATAGAGTTTTAGTAATTTTTGAAAAATCTTTTATGTAGCGTCTATAAAAATCGGCATGACCAAGAAAACTTCTTACCCCTCTCACTATAATAGGAGGTGGTAATTTAGCTATAACTTGAATTTTTGCAGGATCTACTTCCATGTCATTTTCCAAAATTTTATGCCCTAATACATTTCCTCCTGCAACCATAAATTGACATTTCTCCCAATTTAGAACTAAGTTAGTTTTCTCTCATACTTCTAAGACTTTTTCTAGATGACTCAAGCATACGTCAAATAATGTTCCAAATACAGAGAAATCATCCATAAATACTTCCATTCCATCATAAATTAATTTGCTAAATATAGACATCATACATCTCTGGAATGTTGCAGGTGCATTACATAATCCAAAAGGCATTCTTTGAAAAGCGAATGTTCCATAAGAACTGGTAAATGTAGTTTTTTCTTGATCCTCAGGAGCAATAGGAATTTGATGATAACTGGTATATCCATCTAAAAAACAAAAATATTTATGTCCGACTAGTCTATCCAACATTTGGTCTAGAAATGTGTTGACCTCATTTTTGATGAGGTCTTCTCTTCTTCTCTTTAGTACTTAGGATCTAGCCTTAGGCTTTTCCTTTGACTGTCTTAGAGGACTAGAATTAGGACCCATCTTTTAGAAATTCAAACCACTTCTTAACTCCCTGCAAACTCTACAAAATTGACTATAGACCCCTAATCACCTAGAGGGTTGAAATCAAATGTGGAAGTTTAAATGGTGAGTTCCTATAGGACTCTTTGGCCTTAGGACTGCCCTGGGTGGCCTGGTCTGGTGAAGGGGCTGACTTACACACTACACTTATACACTACACTTCCACATACCTCCTAAAACCACACCCATACCTAACTTGACCTCCTGACTCATGTAGGTGATTCACATGGATGGTCCTTAACCCCTAAGCCCTTGGCTAAGAGGGTTAGGAACAACATAGTGAATGCCTCAAATGGGTCCCTTCATGGCTCATATGGGCTTGATATGGCTTCATGGCTCAACCAAAATGACATCTTTCCACTTACATCCACCCGATCTTCAATTTCCCAATTTTCGATTTTTGACCCAGGGACCCTACACACCGCTAGTCTACCCAAAACTCTTGAAATTACCCAAATTTCTCAAAATTTCCAAATTCTCCAAAATTCTCCAAAATCATTCCCAAACATTTCCACATCACTCAAATTGATCATCCATACCCAAAAATACCAAAAATTCCAAGAAAACCTCCCAATACCCTTCTTGGCCAAAAAATCCAAAAATTCAGAAAATTCCCAAAAAATTCCAGAAAATCCCAAATATTCCCAATTTCATTTTGTCCAACTACACCATGGGCCAATTTTGTCAATTTACCCTACTTTTGTCAAAACCCCCAATTTGACCCATTTTAACCCAAAGTGAACCCAATGTTAAACCAAACCTACCCAATTAACCCCAATTTTGGTCCAATTCAATTCTAAACTTCAATTCAACATTCCCAACACCAATCTTGGTCAAATCCAAGTCCAATTTGATTGACATTTGGATCCAATTTCACTTTTGGCCTTAAAGCCCAATTTGGACCCATGACCCAAACCTAACCCAAACTCACCCAATTCAACTCCAATTAACCCCAAACCTTTTCTAAATCTTCCTAAACATTCCCACAAACAAAACACTAACATGATTTGACCAAAATTTAGACCCAAACCCCACTCAAATTTAACCCAAAGCTAAAAGGCTCATTTTTGACCTAAACCCAAACCTAACCCAAATGAGCCCAAACCCCAAAATCAAAGCCCAACCAAAGTCAAAACCTCTTTGAAACACTCCCATAAATATTTCTCAACATTGATTTTACATCAATTTCAACCCTAGCCCAACATTGGCCCAACTTGGCCCACTTGGACCTACATAGGCCCACTTACCAAATAAATCCAAATTCAAACCAATTCCACCCCAAATCACAATAAATTGACTCTAAGCCCTTCATAGAACTTCCCTAAACCAATTATGACATTTATTTGACAAAGTCCTTCACAAAATCTTCACCCAAATGCCCATCCTAAAATCAAAAAGCCCATTCCCCTTAAACTTTCCTAAAAGCCCACTTCACCACATCCAAAGGCCCAAAATCTACCCTAAAGCCCACATGACATCTCCATTTTGTCATCCACTTAATTAAATCCATTACCTAAGTCCTAAATTCACCATCAAATTATTCCAAATCAAGTTTCATACAAATTTCCATCAAACTACCAAAAATTCCTAAAACCCATTTTCATGAAATTGACGCAAACCTTTTCCCAAGCCAAAGGTGAGCCATGCGAGCCATGGACAAGCCACATGAAGCCATGGAAGGCTTGACATGTGATCAAGCCATTAATGGCAAAAGGAGGGGCCCCTTTCCTAATCCTCCTTAACCCCTTTTTACCTTAAGCATGTCACACACTAAACCATGCTTAGCCACCTCATCATGGATGGAGACCACACCATTCTCTCTTGGGTGACCCAAGTGATCTTTTTCGGCCCAAGACCAGGCCTTGGGTGGTGAACCTAGCCCAAAACCATGGGTTGACTCATTTGAACCCAAAATGGTCTTCCCCCATTCCATTTCAATCCAAGTTCTTTACACATGGCAATTGCCAATTGCTTGCACCAAGTCCCAGCCACGACCCACCGACCTTGAGGGTGACCCATGCACGGCCGGCCGGCCACCGGGCCGCCGGAAAACACCATGGCCGAGAGCTCGCATGTGAGCCCGACTTGGAATTCTCACTGCTGAGCTGCCCCATCCCCAGTGGCCATTGGAGGTGTTCTTCTCTTGCCAAGAGCGGTCGATCCCAAGCCCTAACTCTCCCCAGGAGGCCCTCCACCCTCTCCTATTTAAACACCACCCCTCTCGGCCATGAGAGGAGCTCGAAAACAAACCTTAAGGAAACTCGCCAAAATTGTTCCGGACTCCTCCCCATACACGGAGCACTTGATCCCAGGTGAGATCCCCCTGCCATTTCTTCTCTCGCGAGCTCGATTTCGAGTTGAAATTCCACCCAAAACCGGGACACTTCTCCACGAGTGAGCCAATCCCCAAATTGATTGGTTCTACACCTTCACCGGACCGAGGAAGGTGTCCACGCAAGCAAAGCCCCATCTCCGGGCCACCCGGTTGCTCCGGCCTCCAAGCTTTGTGATCGGGCTTGGTCGAAATCACATCTGGACAATTCACTGGACCGGAGACTTCATCCGGAGCTTGCGGGATCCGATCGAAGGTGCAACAACTCTCGGATTGAAGCCACACTTCTCCGAGCAAAGGTATGAACTAATTCTTCATCTCGAGCTTCCGGAGATTCTCCATTTCGAATGCTTTAATTTCAATGCATGATAACCGTATAGATGTGTTCGTCTCTTCGAGACGAATCCATAGAAGCATAAGAACATGAAAATCCATTGAGTATCGAGTGAGATCTTAGGGATTTAGTGTGGACGGCTCTCGGGTGAGGACGCTCGAGGACGATGAACGGATGCCGTCCATTCAATACACGCGCGGACGAATGGCTCAGATGGCGTCGGACCAGGAGACGCGTACGAGAACCGCGGGGCCCGGGCCGCTGACTCGGGTGGCGGCGTCGAATGGGAGCGCGACGCGTGTGCGTTCGGAGCCGCGCAAGGTCGACGCGGCGCCGCGTGGATAAATAGAAAATTAGGGTATTTTTCTATTTATTTAATTCCCTAAACTTCAAAAATTCATATCTCTGTGTAGAAAAATCGGAAAAATAAAATAAAAATACCCTCTTGCTCGATGAACGCAGTAGAATAATGTGGAAAAGAAATCATTTAATTTCATCTAGTATTTTATTTTTAATAATTTATTTACTCTCTGCATACTTTTAATTCTCCATGCATGTATACAATTCACCATAGCATGAGACCATAGGGCTTTTGAAGCCTCTGAATTTGGGAACATTCCCTTAATTTTCCAAAGTCAGAGGTCATCCCTATGAAAAGTTATTGATTTTTCAAATTCAGGTTACTGTTTTGAGTATTTTAATTCCAATAAATAGCATGTTGTGAAATAAATTCTAGAAAAATTTGGTGATGTTCCTTATGACCAGAGGACCCTAGGAAAAATAGGTTTTGACTTAGTTCATTTAAAACAACCCTAATTGGCTTAAACACCCAAAATAGGTCTTTATTTAATTAGAGTTAACTAGGCATCAAATTGACTTGAAATCAATTCTCCACTGACCTTTAGGATCAGAGGAATCCACCATAAAAGTTTGAGGTCAATTGAACTCGAGTTAGCCCCACTAATTGGGTTGATTAAGCCACTTAGCCATTTTAAACTTTAAAAATTCATAACTTTTAAAATATCTTTCAAAAATTCACTAAATTGGTTTTGGGGCCTCTCTGATATCAGGGAAACTCTAAGAAAATTAAAATTTCAATTTTCTAAAAAAGTTGATTTTTAATAATATTTTAATATTTTTAATAATTAAAAAATAATAAAAATCACAAAAATAATAAAATTCACCAAAATGTCACATTTTGAATTTTAATCACTTAGGAACAAATCCCACATTTTTCATAGGTCTATTTAGTGAGATATTAAATTTTAAAGCCCTATGGTAATTTTAAAATTAAAAAAAATGTATTTTCTAGCATTTTCACTAAAATAATTATAATAAATCACAGAAAAATCAAAAAATTGTAAAATTTGCTTCTATGATTTCCTTGATATCAGAGAGATTTTTGAAAAATATAAAATTCATTTTTCAACATTTATTTTATTTTTAAATTAATTAACACTCCAAAACTTAAAATAATTATAATAAAAATAATATAATTCAAAAAATCACCAAAATTGGTCCAAGTGGTTTTCTGGTCATTAGGAATGTCCCCTAATTTTCTTAAGGACAGAAACTTTCCCTTGGTCATGTTATTAAATTTTCCTTGGAAATCTCTATTTTCTACCAAAAATAATTATATAAATAAATTAAATACAGAAAAATCACATTTTCTCCTCTCATGTCTTTATTGACATATGAGTGAAGTCACATAAAAATTTCAAGTTCATTCTGAGTTCAATTTAGTGAGTTATGAAATTATTAAGCTTAAAGGGTAAAATGGTAATTAAAATTTTAACCCTTAATTAAAACTTTAGGTTTAATAAAATTAATTAATAAGTAAAATATTTGATCCTAATCTGATTTGGATGATTGAAACTTAAATGATTAAAGGGTAGAAACGCATTAAGCAATTTTAAAATAATTAAACCTTAATTAAATAATTGATTAAATTTGGAAGAATAATAAAATTGGAATTATTAAAATAGGGATATTATTAGGAAGAGATTTATTCTTTAATTTAAAAAATCCCTAAATTAATTATCTCATTAATATTCAATTCTTAATTAAAATGATAACTCAAATTTAAAATATTAAAAGACTTAATCATTAAACTAAAATTAAATTATTAAACTCTTTTAAAAAAAAATTCAATTAAAATTAAAAAATAAAATTAAATTAAAATTAAATTAAATTAAATTAAATTAAATTAAAATTAAATTAAATCAAATTAAATTAAATTAAATAATTAAATTAAATTAAATAAATTAAATTAAATTAAATAATTAAATTAAATTAAATCAAATCAAATTAATTAAACATCAAATCAAATTAAATTGAACTATATTGAATTAAATCAAAACTCAATTAAATTAAATTAAATTAAATTAAATTAAATATAACATCACCAAAGACATAAAGAATTCAAAATAAATCTAAAATAACTTGAACACTATTCCAAATTTAAACTCATTAATGGAAATTAAACTAAATCACAAACCATTTGAACACCAATTTACCCTCGAAAGCTTTAGTTATCATAACTCCTAAATAGGACATTAAATGAAATGTTACTTCACTTATAGGATATTCAAATGTCCTAGTTCACTCGAGTAAGTTAACAAAGCTTGAATTCTCGGACGATTAATTCATTTGTATAATTAAACCCATTTGGACTTAAAACAATCCTAGAAATATTGAAAAGATGTTTAAGATTTGTCTTAAGCACTTCCTCGATATGATAGGATGTTCATAAGAACAATCGAATTTAATTATTCTTCGATGAAGAAAATCGTCCTCAAACCAAAAACACAAAGACCTAGACGTCATAGAGAAATGACTAGCTATAGGATTAGGAATTTGGTAGAAAACCATAACCTTTCCCTTAGCTTTACCTAGGAACTTGCTTAAATATTCTAATTGTGTTTTAAGTGTAGCTTGGGATGACGGCAAGACCCTCCAGTGTACGCTTTTATTTTATTGCAATTTACTTTCTTGCAATTTACATTATTGCAATTTACTTTATCGCAAATGCACTTTACTTTTCTTGCATGATAAACAACCGTTGCATGAAAACCCACACCTTTAGGATAGACCCTAAAACTGAAACCAAAACTAAATTAAAAGTCATTGCAAGATAAAATTCACCGCCACAACATTTCAAAATATAAAACAACTCAAAATTTAATCACAAACAGAACACAAAACTACATTTGCAACTAAATTAAAACGTCCTGTTGGATGATCGGGAATACCTCGGATGATGTAACCTACGTGTTGCTAACGGGATTTCCCACGGTCTAAATGAAAGTGTGGAACTCATTCGACTGAGTTTAGCAAATTCATCTGGACTAAGTGAATTCGATAAAAATAATGATGCCTGAAGGATGGAACCGTGGGATCTTAACCGGTGTCGTTATAATCAACTTTAAGATTTGTTTTAATCAAAACACAAAAAACATTTGGAAAATTAAGACTCCTCTAAACCAAAACACTTTTCTCATCTCCTGATTTATGATTTCTAAAACTAAACCTCTGCAACAACAAGGAGCTCGGAGCATGGTGGGCAGCACGGCCATCGTCATCGCAGAAACTCGAACCTACTTCAACAAAACTTTCCTAGAATTAAATAACCAAGCCGTAGGATTTCGAGGTAGTTTGCCTAGTGCAACATAAATCCTCAACCTTTTGTTAGGCATTTGCATTGCAAATTAAGTCCTAACCGGACTTAGGATTCCGAGGTAGTCGTCTGATACGACATAAACCCTCACATCTTCAAGGCTATTTGTATGATTCTATCATATAAATATAAGTCCTAATTAATTAAAATTGACAAAATCAAAACATTTAGATTAATATTAGGACTTTCTTAAATCTAAGCCAAACAATAGGATAGTCGGGAAATTACTGAAGTTCACTTCGAATCTGTGATTTCTCCTACCGTTCTTCCTTTGGATTCCCAAAACTAAATGTTCTAAACTTGATCCATTCCCTATTGAAATTCAAAACTTCAATCCCTCGAAAACTTAAACTTTGAAATTCTCGAGAGCGAGAATTATTGATTATTATCGAGAGTTTTCTTAGGTGATTCCCGTCACTTAAGATGTAATTAACTATAGGGGCTTGCCCTTATAGGGAATTTTGAAGAACCTGAGTAATATAAACCCCGTTTAATGTTTTCATATTAAGCGAGGGAATTTTGTCGGCTTATAAAATTGGTTCGCGGACCAAACGGATGTCACTAAATCTTCTAGTTTATTTAATCGAGCCCCATCGTCAGCGATGTGTCTATCCTTAGGGATAGATACACGGTTTGTGGTGCGGTGCTCGTTTATATAAACTATTTGGGATGTGAGATCGGTTTAGTCTCATATCTTAAAACCTTCAAATTTGAAATTATTTTCAAAATCAAATACTACTTTTCAAATTATTTATTTTAATTAAATTAAAAATTCACCGACAGATTTCTGTTAGGCGACCCCTCTTCAAAATAAAACACAACCTAAAAATATGCCGACAGATTTCTGGCGACTCCGCTGGGGAATATTCCTCTCTCCATTATAATCATATAATTTTGCTTTCAAAAATCTGTAGTGCATCCATGTCCTTAATGGATCAAACTACCCTTCTTTCCATTGGGGTACTATGTTCATTTATACCTTGAACAAGTATAACCAACATTCTCTCGGATTTAGGAGCCATTGTTTAGACACCCCTAAACAGAGAGGTTCTGAGATCCTTTTACCTCATTTCCGAGGTGGGGTGGACCCCCAATAGGTGTTAGTTTAGGAGTGATCCTCCGAGTCGAGAAGTCTTGCATAAGACTCTCTTTTCCTTTCCAACTCCGAATCAGATTCCTTACCTTCTCTACACTTTTGAACATTTCGTTCTAAATAAACAAACCCTCTAATAAGTGATTCTTTTAACAAATGATTCTTTCTTATAAATACATGAACAAGAATGAGTTCGGACTCTTTTCAATTCCTTTCTTCTCGTCCTAAAGAAAAGAAGCATAACTTGGGACTGACAACCAGAATCTACCCTGCAGAAATGGAGGCCCCGAAACTGATTTTCTCCTTCACCAATGGACTGGACTTCGCTGTCTATAAGGATGAGCTGCCCGACAATGGGATCATCCAGTTTGGACAAGGATTTGAAAACACGAACATCAAGGTCACCGACATCTCCCTCTTTGCACTGACGAACAAGGTATCTGAAGCTGAGGAACCACTGCTTGAGTTCAACCTTAGGTCGACCCAAGAGTTTCCTCCCCTGCAAAGGATCCCGACTAGGAGGAGTACCGCCGTCCGCAGGAGGACTGTTCTTACTACCCCCACCGGTCTAATTGTTTCGCACCTACCCCGACTTCGCCAAATCAAAGGGGAAAGAAATCCGGAACTATGGTAAACTCTGTTACCGTGGAGGGTACGGATCTTCCTGTAAGACCTTCGTTTTCGAAATCGGGTCCGAGTTCAAAGATTCCGTCACCGACAAAGACCCAAAGAAGAAACGAAGTTGAAGGATCGCCGGAGAAGCCGTAGCCGCCGAAATTGCTTTCCTGGAGGAAATTCCAGAGCTGCCAGAATATACACCGCTACCAGAATATACACCGTTGCCTAACTACATACCACTTTTGGGAGGAAGCAGGTTCCATCCCCTCTCCGCCGCAGAGGATGAGGAGAATGTTCGCAAGATTGCTGCCACATTACCTCAGCCCGCATACTACAACGATAGTCGCAAGAAAAGAACTAGAACTACGCCGTTTGCTCGACTACAAACTTTGGTAGAAAAGTTAGCAAGGAAGGAAAACTGCCCCGTATCGGAAATTCTACGAAGGATAGGGTGGGTGCCGGTCAAATCCCATCTTGGGCCCCGAGTAGAGCCCGCCGTCATGACAGAAAAGCCAAGCAAGAGAATGAAGGCTAGACCGCCTGTCGTAGTCTCGGGATTACGGATTAGGGAGGATACCACCTTCCGGCATTTGGCCGACGGACCATCTGGTCCTAGACCTTCTGCTGCTAGAAGGAGGGTGTGGCGTCCCACTAAAGGGCAGTTGAGATTGAAACAGCAGCCTGAAAAAGAAAGTCTCGCCAGGAAGATAGAATCTGAAGAAAGCGCTACTGCGATAAAGGGGACTCGTGAAAAGAGGACCCGGCAACTATCGCATGACAACCGCAAAGACACACAGAAAGCTCCGCTAGAAGATGCCATGGAAAAGTTGAGAACCGATATCCGACGGTTGGCAAAAGAAAGAGAAGAAAAGTTCGGAGATGAGATCGATTCATCGGAGTTCATGGACGACGAATATGCAGAAATCAATATGGTTGAGACACGAGCTTCATCAGCTTCGCAAGGTGCTCCTGCAGCCGCAGAAAGAGAGGAGCCGGAACTGATGAGAAGACAGCTTCAGGAAAAAGACGACACGATCGCTCAAATGGCGAAAAGGATGGAAGAGATGGCCGTAGCTCTGGCCACTCTCCACAGTCGAAGTACAACCACATGAGAGACACCCCCGGAGGTCATTCACATTGTAGACGGAGGAAAGGAGATTACATCCGTCAATGGGGATGACCACCGAAAAGGATACAACACAAAGTATGATCCCCGAAAAGGATATCAAGAACTTGGTAGAACAGCAGGTGCGAGAAGCCTTAGCACAATCGAAGAACGGGACAACCATTCGGACGGGTAGACCTTACCCAGAAGAATTCGACGCTGTGCAATACCCGAAAGGCTTCGTACCACCTCTGTTCAAGACATTCGATGGAACCGGGAACCCCCGATAGCATGTTGCACACTTTCGTGCCAGTTGTTGCAATGCCGGCGGGAGCGATGCGTTACTCTTCCGACAGTTCGTCGACGAGTCGTCGAGAATCGCTTTCGACCGGTACGTAGAATTACCCAACGGTTCGGTGAAGACATTCTCGAGCTAGAGAGCCTCTTCATCGAGCGATTTGTCGGAGCTCGGCACCACATCACTATAGGTGATTTAGTGGTAGAGAAACAAAGGCCGAATGAAACTTTGGTGGATTACATACTTCGATGGAGAAACTTAAGCATGAAGTGTGAACCACAACTGCAAGAACAACATGCAGTCGGCATCTTGCTTAAAAGCATTCACGGCCCGATAGCACTTCTCCTCAAAGGATTTACTATTAAGACTTTCGAGAAGTTGTTAAGCAAGGCCGGAAGCTTGCAAGAAGAGGCGAAGCAATTAAGTTTCGCCGACAAGACGGACAAGCAGAAGCCGGTGAAGACCTTCGAAAAGAAATCCGGGATCGTTGCAGCAGTTGATAAAGGCAAGCAACCGATGCAAATACCACCAGAACGGCCGCATCAACCACAACAGAACTACCAGCAACCCCGGTCCAGCTATCAGTCGTCTCCGCAGTATGAACAACCGTCCCGTCCGCAACGTACATTGAGGAAGCTTCTGAGCAGAGAATATCCGTTCAAAAATGAAGCAGTACCGAAAATGTTCCGTAGCCTAATGAAGACTCCAGATTTCCAGCTGCCAGAACCTAAAAAACCAGAGAAAGTCAACAAGAACGGTAATCCCAACTTTTGCCCCTACCATCGGATGCTTGGGCACAAGATAGAAGATTGCATCACCTTTAAAAGTTGGCTCAACGACAACCTTCGGAAAGGAAATATAACAATCCCGAAGGAGTACATGAAGGAACCCCAGAAAGGAGGTTCCGTCAATGTTATCTCAACCGATCCCGTCATTCCGATAGATCCCTATGCAACCGACGATGGATGGACTACCGCCCTGGACGAGGTCTTCAAAGAAGATTTTAGACAACATCCGAACCGCCTCGGTGCGAGCTTCAATTCGGAGTTCGAGACCTCGTTAAGCCGGTACTATCACTTGCGATAGAAGAGCCACCTCGACGAGAGACGATCGAAGAAAAGAAGAAGATTGACGAAGAAGAGGGGACCAAGATTCCTAAGGCTAGACTAGGGGCCGCTTATCCTAGGATAGTTGTTTCCGATTCGGGGGAGAAATCCCTCGAACCTCTCGATTTTGTATGATTATCCGCTCACTTCGGTGGGATCATATAATGATAAGGGTGATGGCGTTGGCTACGTTTTGATTGTTTCTAACGATTACGTAACTAGCGACAATCCGGACATCGACTTCGATGCCAACAACAATTCTCAAATCATACACGATCTCGACAATCAAAATAACGAAGAAGACATCCATCAAGGAGGCTACGAGAGTTCAACAAGCAACGGATCTATCCGCGAGTTTCGAGGAGCTCCGATTACGATAGAGTTAGAGCCTTCAGATTTTGAAGATAATCCGGAAGAGCCTGTCATTCCGATTCAGGAGGAGACACCGGTAAGTTCAACACTAGATTCAGAAGAAATTACAGAAGTCAACTTGAGAAGTGGAAAAGTTCTACCTCCATGAATGGGTCCAAAAGACAAAAGAAAGCAGGTGGTTGTTCAAGAAGAACCAACCCCAGCAGAAGAAATACCCGTTCGAGAAGAAGCCGAGACGCATGAGAACAAAGTGGACTACAACGTGCTAGCCCATCTTAGGAAACTACCGGCTAAACTGAGCATTTACGATGCTCTCATCTTATCAAAGGAGATGAGAGAAGCTCTGATCAAAGCCTTACTTGATCCAGAAATTTGCTTAGCTCAAATGGCCGGAGATTCCTTAGATGAGGTTTGCTCGTTAAAGGAACGACGAGGCGTTACCTTCACGGACAATGACCTACTACTTGGGACGAGCAGATCACAACCGACCGTTGTACATTTCGAGTTACAATTGGGAAGTTTACGCTCTCCGAAGTATTGGTGGATCCGGGAGCATCAATCAACATAATGAGTCTTCGAACACTAGCATACTTGGAAATTGATGCTCGTGAGCTCGAGGCCGACAAAATGTTATTAAGAGGATTCAACCGGAAAGGAGAAAGAGCCCTCGGGTCAATAACGCTATCGATGAAGACCGGTGACTTAGCAAAGACAACCGCGAAATTTCACATAATTGATTCGAAACGTCGTTCAACGCTCTACTTGGGCCGACCATGGATACATGAAAACGGGATGGTACCATCATTTCGCACCGGTGCATTAAATACTACGATGGAGGGGAACGAGTGCATCAAAGGCGACTTGCAACCATTCTCCGTACATGAGATTGGAATCCATGAAGATGCGACTTATTATGCACCGCCAAAGAAAACGATCTTCTCCGGAGATACCGTAACAAATGAAGCAAAGAAAGTTCGGGACAACGAAGAACCGGAGGTTCTAGTCCAACGATCACTCACCACTCCCTTACGGCGAGATGGTGAAGGTTTCTCCACAACTCGCATCCGAGGTCGAGGCCGGGGACGAGGTCGTGGTAGAGACGTTAGGACGAGTTGGACGGAAGAAACCAACCATCAATGTTGATTGGGAAGATAGTTCGAAGAAGAAAAAGAAATCAAACAAGAAGCGAGCGACAATAAGTCGAAGAAGCCGCAATTCAAGATCTCTCTCGAAGATGAGAAGAACGAAGAATACAAATCAATGTACGAGAAGATTAACCACTATGTACATACTATGACCCCGACCCCGATCCATTCTAATAAGATCGAGGGTATGGTGGTCAAAGAGGTACGTAACGACGGTGCAAGGCCAATCAAATTCTACCGTGGTGCTTCTTCCTCTAAAACTGAAAATAATGTACAATTCGAAGATGTCACTTCATCAGAATTAATGGAATTACCTTTAAAGTGGTACTCTCCCTGTGTTCAAAATTTAATTCAACGTGGTTTCTTACCTCGACAATGGACAAAAGGCCAATCACAACATTTTGAAAAGTTATGGGATAACTCCGGTCGTCCACCCAATTCAAAGCATGGACTCGGATTCGGCACAGTAGGGTCAGTTGACGATACTAAATTTTGCTTGGTTGTCACTTGCAAGTCCAATGAAAACTGCATGGAAACTACAGACGAACTCGAAGATTTACAAATTGGAGACGCTCCACCGAATTCGAAGAAGAAATTAAATCCACAATAGATGAGTTAACGGAAGTTAACTTAGGTACTAGCGAAGAGCCTAGACCTACCTTTGTTAGCTCCTTACTCAACAAAGAAGACTCCGAAGAAATAATCAAATTATTAATGGAATTTAAGGACTTTTTTGCTTGGAACTACGATGAAATGCCAGGATTGGCTCCAGAGGTTGCGGTTCATAAGCTAGGAGTGGATCCTACTTCGTTCCGGTCGGACAAGGTCCCGGAAGAATGCGTCTAGAAATCGAACAACAAGTCATAGCCGAAGTTAAAAAGCTAATAGACGCTAAATTTGTCCGTGAAGAACAATACCCGACTTGGTTAGCCAATGTGGTGCCGGTCGAAAGAAGAATGGTCGGATCGGAATCCGTGTGGACTTCGGAGATTTAAACAAGGCATGTCCAAAGGATGAATTCCCTCTACCGATCCCGAATTAATGATCGACATTGCTTCAACACATGAAATATTCTCGTTCATGGATGGATCTTCGGGACACAACCGGATAAAAATGGCTCCGAGAAGATGAAAAGCTTACGGCATTCGAACGCCGATCGGAGTATTTTGCTACACAGTAATGCCATTCGGACTGAAGAACGCAGGAGCAACCTACCAGAGAGCAATGACAAGAATTTTTGATGATCTCATCCACAATCAAGTCGAATGCTACGTGGACGATGTGGTCATCAAAAGAAAAGTAAAGGAAAACCACCTGTATGATTTGATAATTGTTTTCGAACGATTAAGACAATTTAACCTTAAGATGAATCCCTTAAAATGCGCCTTCGGCGTCACCTCCGGGAAATTCTTAGGATTCGTTGTCCGACATCGTGGAATTGAAATCGACCCGGAGAAGATTAAAGCTATCTTAGAAATGCCGCCTCCCAAAACCTTAAGACAACTACTATCTTTTCAAGGGAAGCTGGCATATCTTCGACGCTTTATCTCGAACTCGTCGAGTAGGTGTCGGCCTTTCTCGGCACTAGTTAAAAAGGACGCCAAATTTATTTGGGAAGAGAAATGCCGAAGTCCTTCGAGGACATTAAACAATATTTAATGACACCTCCTGTCTTAGCAGCCCCGAGTCTCGGGTAGACCGCCGATACTTTACACCGCGGCTTTAGACGACTCTCTCGAAGCCCTGTTAGCCGGGTCATTGATGAGGGTAAAGAAAATGCTCTTTACTACTTAAGTCGTCGTTTACTTCCGACGGAAGTAAGGTATCCCGCAATTGAAAAGCATTGTTTGGCCCTGATCTTCGCCGCTCAAAAGCTCAGGCACTACATGCTTTCTCATAAGGTCAACCTGATTTCGAAGTTTAATCCATTGCAATACTTGATGACTCGTCCGACACTTTCCGGCAGACTTGCCAGATGGTCAATGATATTATTGCAATTCGATATAACTTTCGTGCCTCTTCGTGCCGTAAAGGGACAAGTCTTAGCAGACTTCCTAGCAGCACACCCTTTGCCGGCCGAATCTCCTCTCAATGACGATTTGCCAGATGAACAAATAATGAATCTAGAAGACCCTAATGATCGACGTTGGGAATTATATTTCGACGGAGCATCTTCAGCGCACAAAGACGAAGAATCGCAAGTGATAGTGCCCGGTAAGGCGGGAATCGGGCTAATCTTTATAACACCGGAGCGGGGGATGTTAAGATACTCCTACCACTTGACGGAACCGTGTACAAACAATGAAGCGAATACGAAAGCCCTCATAACGGACTGGAATTAACTATTCAAATGGGGATAACGGACATCAACATCTACGGGGATTCGCAGTTAATCATTCAGCAGATCGCCGGACAATACAGAATTTTTAAACCAAGACTCGAACAATACTTCCAGTATGCCATACAGTTGTTGGAACAGATTCCAAATGTAACGATCTACAAAATTCCCAGAAAAGAGAATGCTTTAGCAGATGCTTTAGCCCGTCTCGCAAAAGAATTTGCCTGTTTGCAAGATGAATCGAGTGGAAGTGTCGGTTCACGGACGTCGAGTCCTACCACGGCTCGACATAGACACAATACACAAATCGAAAAAGAAAAAGAATCAGTTGCGAGCGGTGGCCAGAAAACACAGAAGATTGGCGACAGCCATTGATAGACTACCTGCAAACAGGAAAGCTACCAGACGATAGGTCGCTAGCCCATCAGATCAAGAAAAGAACTCTGTCCTACGCATTAATAAACAACACATTATACAGAAGGTCTTTTGATCAAATGTGGCTAAGATGCCTAAGCGGGTCCGAGGCCCGTGAAATTGTTAAAGAGGTACATTCAGGACTCTGTGGCGCTCACCAGTCGGGTCCAAAGATGAAAATGAAAATTAAAAGACTAGGGTACTACTGGCCCTCGATGATGACCGATCGCATGAAAATCGCCAAGAGCCGTCACCAATGCCGAGTGCACGGAGTGGTTCTACACCAACCTCCAAATGTGCCGCACCCGACAATTGCGTCGTGGCCATTTGAATGTTGGGGCACGGATATAGTGGGTCCGATAGAACCACCATCTTCAAAAGGACATCACTTCATTCTTGCGGCTACGGATTACTTTTCCGAGTGGGCGGCAGTTCCACTTAGAGAAGTGAAAGCACACCACGTGCTACGGTTTTCAAGAACCGAGTTGTCTACCGTTTCGGAGTGCCGCGCGAGATCATCTCGGATAATGGGTCGGCATTCGGAAGCACACAAATCAACAATTTTGTCGGGAGACACGGAATCGACCGGCGATACTCAATAATTTACTACCCAAGAGCAAACGGTCTTCGTCGAGGCTTTTAATAAAACTCTCGTTCAAATCTTAAAGAAAACCTTGGACGATAATAAGAGAAATTGGCACGAGAAGTTGTTAGAGGCCTTATGGGCCTACAGGACAACCTTCAGAACTCCTACTCAAACTACACCTTACGCTCTAGTGTATGGGTCCGAGGCAGTGTTACCTTTAGAGGTTCAGCTTCCTTCACTCAGAATTGCGATTTGCAAACAAGATCACGACCGAAGAAAACGCCGGATTACGACTCGAAGAATTAGAAAGCTTGGAAGGGAAAAGACTTGCGGCGCAACGGAATTTAGAACTATACCAAGCTAAGATGGTTCAAGCCCATGACAACCGGGTCCGCCAAGAACCTTCAAAGTTGGTGACTTAGTTCTTGTTCTCAAGAGACCTATTCTTGCACATCGCAAAATAGGAGGAAAATTTGAACCCACTTGGGAAGGACCGTTTGTGGTTGAAGCAGTATACTCAGGAGGTTCCTACCAGCTAGTGAATTGCCAGGGAGAACGACATATGCTTCCGATCAACGGACGATACTTGAAAAAGTATTACGCTACCTGATGTTTCGAAGGAATGAATTCTTCATCTCAAAGAAACACGGGCGAAGTAATTACTTATGATTGGGTCCGAACCCAAAAATAATAAAATGTGCTAAGATAAATAAAATCATGATAATAAAGTTTTCCTTGTTTTCCTTTCCAAATCAAAATCTCTTCCCTGATCTTATCCTACTTCATTCCTGTTAAATTTTAAAAATATAGGAGAAATAAAAAAAATGTCTTTAATAAACATTTTCTTAATGTTCTTGTTCTTAGTACGGCTCCACGATCCTTTTCCTTGTCTTTTCGCGGGGAAATGTCGAACGGGCGGTTGGTCCCGAACTTTAAGAATGGCGTAAGCCTTGCACTCGATGAAAAGAGGGTGAAAGATGGAGCGATAATCGAGATTGACTCGGATTTCGCACCGGCGAGCCTACGATACGAGGAAAGTGACCGGGTCCCGGTTAACCGAGAAGAACTACCCGGGCGAGACGGTGATGAAAGTGGGTGGCCCAAGCCACCAATCCAACAACAAGAAAAGAAAAGCAAACACCGAAGAAGATAAGAAAATGAAGTCCGTAGTCGCTACGGCGGAGGGCGGGCTTGTCGGCGCCACGCCCGCGGAGATTCAAGAAGTGCGGAGAGCTACTCTCACAGACCACGCAACGAAGAAATAAGAATCGCCGTATCCGTAAGATGTTAACAAAACTAGCTGCGGACCAGCAGCGACGAGACAATTGCTAATGCCGAGCACACACATTTCAAGGACACCGGTTCACCGGGAACTCGAAGAAAGGAGGCCGACTCCTAGGATAACGTAAAGAACCGGGGAAATCTCCGAGAAGATCGAAGAAAGAAGGCTACCACGCCACCGGATAGAACCACCGATAATGCATGACCTTGTTGCGAAGCAACCCCGGGGGATGTCCCGACGGGCATCATCCCCGAGGAGCCGAGGTATGCGGGGGAACGTGAAGGGATTGAACCATATATCCCACAATATGTCACAAGGCCTCGCCATCCGCAGATCATTCGGAATACGAGCTGGAGAGGATGCAAAATGTTGAAAAGAAAACCTTTGAATACTTTGAGAGAATTAAAGGAAGAAGAATCAACATACTAGAGGGCCTCGAGCTACATACCGACGTATTCTCAGAGTATGAACAACAGCAAATCGTGGACTATATCCGGGATCTGAAAAGAATGGGCCGAGCAGGCCGCCTGAGGGAGAACACATACTCGGAACCCCGGAGATGGATGCCGTGGAAAGGAAGAATCACAATACTAATGCGGATGCTTGCTACAACTTTGCCGAAGACAGGAAGGGAAACCCACCGGAATACTCCGTCATGGGTAAGTAGATCCGATGCCATTAGTCATCAAGAGAATGGTAAAGAGATTGATAACATGGAGGGTACCGCCGACAGATTGCATACCCAATAGCCGCATTATCAACATCTACAAACAGGTGATCGCATACCCCCACATATAGATCACCACGACTTCATCGGACCTTTACGCACGGTCTCTTTCCCGAACGAGTGTGACATCATGTTCGGATCCGACCTCCGGATAGCGAGCCCGGGTGAGTTCCAAGGGCCGGTAAAGATACCTTTACCGGTAGGTTCCTTCATGATGCCGAAGGGCAACGGAGCGGATATCGCTAAGCATTGCATACCGAGAGTGCCGATGAAGCGGATCTCGGTTACTTTCGGGAGAATGGATGACGAGCAAGACACCTTACCATTTCCGACTGGACCCGCAGCTAGAAAGCCTCCGACCTTATGAGCCGTGAGTTACATGGGAGATATCACACCTCCAACGTACATCCAAGCTGGCATCCTTGCCAAGGATGGCTTGGAAGGTGATGTTATTAACCATGTACCCCACTATTCAGACATGGATTTTTGACAGATGCTTCTTTTGATGGATCGCCAAAGATCATACATAGTCCGTTTTGAGTCTACATGGATTGTATGAAATGTATTCCAGATCAAGTTGTATGATGTATCTTCAACATGATTGGAATGAAAGTGACCATGTCACATTTTTGGCCTTCACCTCTTTTGTGCAAATTGATTGGGAAACGCCATTAAAGTTAAATGAACTTCGAACAAAGAACAGAAAAGAAATAAAAAAAAGGGATAAATGAAAACTTTCTTTAAAAATCTAAAAATGACGAACCAAATTCACATGAACATTAAATAAACGATAAAATAAAATTTGAATCATTAAAAGATAAACGAAATCAACATAAATATTAAATCAAATCACAAATCAAATTCTCAATCAAATTCCAAATCCACTCTCGATCAAATTTCAAATTTGATCTTCCCAAATCTCAAATCAAATTCTCAACGAATTCTAAATCCAATCTCGATCAAATTTCAAATTTGATCTTCCAAATTTCAAATCAAATCTTAAATCAAATTTCGATCGAGTTCAAACTCATCCTTCCAGATCTCAAATTCAATCTTTCCAGATCTCAAATCAAATCTCAATCAAATTCAAACTTTTGGGTCGAGGATTTTACATCCAAGACTACACTGCTTTAGGATTCTTTTCCTATTGCACTGAAGTACATCAAATTCAAACTTTTGGGTCGAGGATTCTACATCCAAGACTCGCACTTGCTTTAGGATTCTTTCCTATTGCACTTGAAATACATCAAATTCAAACTTTTGGGTCGAGGATTTTACATCCAAGACTGCACCGCTTTAGGATTCTTTTCCTATTGCACTCGAAATACATCAAATTCAAACTTTTGGGTCGAGGATTTTACATCCAAGACTGCACTTGCTTAGGATTCTTTCCTATTGCACCTGAAATACATCAAATTCAAACTTTTGGGTCGAGGATTTTACATCCAAGACCGCATCGCTTTAGGATTATTTTCCTATTGCACTTCGAAATACATCAAATTCAAACTTCGGGTCGAGGATTTTACATCCAAGACCGCACCGCTTTAGGATTCTTTTCCTATTGCACTTCGAAATACATCAAATTCAAACTTTTGGGTCGAGGATTTTTTACATCTAAGATCGCACTTGCTTTAGGATTCTTCCTATTGCACCTGAAATACATCAAATTCAAACTTTTGGGTCGAGGATTTTACATCCGAGACTCGCATCGCTTTAGGATTCTTTTCCTATTGCACTGAAGTACATCAAATTCAAACTTTTGGGTCGAGGATTTTACATCCAAGATCGCACTCTGCTTTAGGATTCTTCCCTATTGCACTCGAAATACATCAAATTCAAACTTTTGGGTCGAGGATTTTACATCCAAGACCGTACCGTTCTAGGATTCTTCCCTATCGCACCGAAATACATCAAATTCAAACTTTTGGGTCGAGGATTTTACATCCAAGATCGCCATCGCTTTAGGATTCTTTTTTTATTGCACTGAAATACATCAAATTCAAACTTTTGGGTCGAGGATTTTACATCCAAGACTGCACTGCTTTAGGATTCTTCCCTATTGCACTGAAATACATCAAATTCAAACCTTTTGGGTCGAGGATTTTATATCCAAGATCGCATTGCTTTAGGATTCTTTCCCTACAGCAATGAAATACATCAAAATCAAACTCTTGAGGTTAAGGATTTTACATCCAATACCGCATTGCTACGAGATCTCTTCTCATTGCAATGATTCAATCTAATCAATTCAATTTTCTTTCGAGGTTGAAGATGTTACATCTAAAACCTCAGAATTCCAATTTTCATTTAAAATCAAATCCCTCAAATTAATTTTGACAAAAACTTCAATCTAAATCGAAACTCCAAACTAAAATCTAAACTCACACATCAAAACTTAAATTGAAACAAAATAAAATCTAAATCGAAATTCCCCCAGGTCATGTGATTTGGGATTCACCTCCTTTTCCTTTCCCCAACGAGAGTTCAAGAATCTCCGGTTTCAGAGATATACTTGCTACTCCCAGGCGAAAACTCCTCTATTTCGTCCTAAGTTTGTCACTTGGATGTCCGTGTTGGTTTTGTTGATCGCTTCGGTCAACACCAATATGCGCGGTGTGCTCCGTCACCTCACCACACCTATTGGGGGTCCATTTGTTGACCTCATTTTCGATGAGGTCTTCTCTTCTTCTCTTTAGTACTTAGGATCTAGCCTTAGGCTTTTCCTTTGACTTGTCTTAGAGGACTAGAATCGGGACCCACCTTTTAGAAATTCAAACCACTTCTTAACTCCCCGCAAACTCTACAAACTTGACTATAGACCCCTAATCACCTAGAGGGTTGAAATCAAATGTGGAAGTTTAAATGGTGAGTTCCCATGAGACTCTTTGGCCTTAGGACTGCCCTGGGTGGCGTGGTCTGGTGAAGGGGCTGACTTACACACTACACTTATACACTACACTTCCACATACCTCCTAAAACCACACCCATACCTAACTTGACCTCCTGACTCATGTAGGTGATTCACATGGATGGTCGCTAACCCCTAAGCCCTTGGGTAAGAGGGTTAGGAACAACATAGTGAATGCCTCAAATGGGTCCCTTCAAGGCTCATATGGGCTTGATATGGCTTCATGGCTCAACCAAAATGACTTCTTTCCACTTACATCCACCCAATCTTCAATTTCCCAAATTTTCAATTTTTGACCCCGGGACCCTACACCCGCTTAGCCTACCCAAAACCCCCGAAATTACCCAAATTTCTCAAAATTTCCAAATTATCCAAAATTCTCCAAAATCATTCCCAAACATTTCAACATCACTCAAATTGATCATCCATACCCAAAAATACCAAAAATTCCAAGAAAACCTCCCAATACCCTCCAAATACCCAAAATACCCTTCTTGGCCAAAAAATCCAAAAATTCAGAAAATTCCCAGAAAATTCCAGAAAATCCCAAATATTTCCAATTTCATTTTGTCCAACTACACCATGGGCCAATTTTGTCAATTTACCCTACTTTTGTCAAAACCCCCAATTTGACCCATTTTAACCTAAAGTGAACCCAATGTTAAACCAAACCTACCCAATTGACCCCAATTTTGGTCCAATTCAATTCTAAACTTCAATTCAACATTCTCAACACCAATCTAAGTCAAATCCAAGTCCAATTTGATTGACATTTGGATCCAATTTCACCTTTGGCCTTAAAGCCCAATTTGGACCCATGACCCAAACCTAACCCAAACTCACCCAATTCAACTCCAATTAACCCCAAACCTTTTCTAAATCTTCCTTAACATTCCCACAAACAAAACACTAACATGATTTGACCAAAATTTAGACCCAAACCCCACTCAAATTCAACCCAAAGCTAAAAGGCTCATTTTTGACCTAAACTCAAACCTAACCCAAATGAGCCCAAACCCCAAAATCAAAGCCCAACCAAAGTCAAAACCTCTTTGAAACACTCCCATAAATATTTCTCAACATTGATTTTACATCAATTTCAACCCTAGCCCAACATTGGCCCAACTTGGCCCACTTGGACCTACATAGGCCCACTTACCAAATAAATCCAAATTCAAACCAATTCCACCCCAAATCACAATAAATTGACTCCAAGCCCTTCATAGAACATCCCTAAACCAATTATGACATTTATTTGACAAAGTCCTTCACAAAATCTTCACCCAAATGCCCATCCTAAAATCAAAAAGCCCATTCCCCTTAAACTTTCCTAAAAGCCC
The DNA here is from genome assembly GCA_022702705.1 of Papilionanthe hookeriana x Papilionanthe teres. Lineage (NCBI taxonomy): Eukaryota > Viridiplantae > Streptophyta > Magnoliopsida > Asparagales > Orchidaceae > Papilionanthe > Papilionanthe hookeriana x Papilionanthe teres. The sequence goes on from CM040428.1 coordinate 147,321,464, forward strand.
ACTTCACCACATCCAAAGGCCCAAAATCTACCCTAAAGCCCACATGACATCTCCATTTTGTCATCCACTTAATTAAATCCATTACCTAAGTCCTAAATTCACCATCAAATTATTCCAAATCAAGTTTCATACAAATTTCCATCAAATTACCAAAAATTCTTAAAACCCATTTTCATGAAATTGACCAAACCTTTTCCCAAGCCAAAGGTGAGCCATGCAAGCCATGGACAAGCCACATGAAGCCATGGAAGGCTTGACATGTGATCAAGCCATTAATGGCAAAAAGGAGGGGCCCCTTTCCTAATCCTCCTTAACCCCTTTTTACCTTAAGCATGTCACACACTAAACCATGCTTAGCCAACTCATCATGGATGGAGACCACACCATTCTCTCTTGGGCGACCCAAGTGATCTTTTCAGCCCAAGACCAGGCCTTGGGTGGTGAACCTAGCCCAAAACCATGGGTTGACTCATTTGAACCCAAAATGGTCTTCCCCCATTCCATTTCAATCCAAGTTCTTTACACATGGCAATTGCCAATTGCTCGCACCAAGTCCCGCCACGACCCACCCGACCTTGAGGGTGACCCATGCACTGGCCGGCCGGCCACCGAGCCGCCGGAAAACACCATGGCCTAGAGCTCACATGTGAGCCCAACTTGGAATTCTCACCTGCTGAGTCGCCCCATCCCCAGGTGGCCATTGGAGCTGTTCTTCTCTTGCCAAGAGCAGCTGATCCCAAGCCCTAACTCTCCCCGGGAGGCCCTCCACCCTCTCCTATTTAAACACCACCCCTCTCGGCCATGAGAGGTGCCGAAAACAAACCTTAAGGAAACTCGCCAAAATTGTTCCGGACTCCTCCCCATACACGAGCACTTGATCCCCAGGTGAGATCCGCCTGCCATTTCTTCTCCGTGAGCTCGATTTCGAGTTGAAATTCCACCCAAAACCAGGACACTTCTCCACGAGTGAGTAAATCCCCAAATTGATTGGTTCTACATCTTCACAAGACCGAGGGAAGGTGTCCACCGACGAAAGCCCCATCTCCGGAGCCACCCAGTTGCTCCAGCCTCCAAGCTTTGTGATCGGGCTTGGTCGAAATCACATCTAGACAATTCACTAGACCAGGAGACTTCATCTGGAGCTTGCTGGGATCCAATCGAAGGTGCAACAACTCTCATATTTAAGCCACACTTCTCTGAGCAAAGGTATGAACTAATTCTTCATCCCGAGCTTCTGGAGATTCTCCATTTCGAATGCTTTAATTTCAATACATGATAACCGTATAGATGTGTTCGTCTCTTCAAGACGAATCCATAGAGCATAAGAACATGAAAATCCATTGAGTATCGAGTGAGATCTTAAGGATTTAGTGTGGACGGCTCTCGGGTGAGGACGCTCGGGGACGATGAACGGATGCCGTCCATTCAATACACGCGCGGACGAATGGCTCAGATGGCGTCGGACCAGGAGACGGTACGAGAACCGCAGGGCCCGGGCTGCTGACTCAGGTGGCGGCGTCGAATGGGAGCGCGACGCGTGTGCGTTCGGAGCTGCCGAGGTTGACGCGACGCCGCGTGGATAAATAGAAAATTAGAGTATTTTTCTATTTATTTAATTCCCTAAACTTCAAAAATTCATATCTCTGTGTAGAAAAATCAGAAAAATAAAATAAAAATACCCTCTTGCTCAGTGAACAGAGTTGAATAATGTGGAAAAGAAATCATTTTATTTCATCAAGTATTTTATTTTTAATAATTTATTTACTCTCTTCATACTTTTAATTCTCCATGCATGTATACAATTCACCATAGCATGAGACCATAGGGCTTTTGAAGCCTCTGAATTTGGGAACATTCCCTGAATTTTCCAAAGTCAAAGGCCATCCCTATGAAAAGTTATTGATTTTTCAAATTCAGGTTACTGTTTTGAGTATTTTAATTCCAATAAATAGCATGTTGTGAAATAAATTCTAGGAAAATTTGGAGATGTTCCTTATGACCAGAGGACCCTAGGAAAAATAGGTTTTGACTTAGTTCATTTAAAACAACCCTAATTGGCTTAAACACCCAAAATATGTCTTTATTTAATTAGAGTTAACCAGGCATCAAATTGACTTGAAATCAATTCTCCACTGACCTTTAGGATCAGAGGAATCCACCATAAAAGTTTGAGGTCGATTGGACTTGGTTAGCCCTACTTAATTGGGTTGATTAAGCCACTTAGCCATTTTAAACTTTAAAAATTCATAACTTTTAAAATACCTTTCAAAAATTCACTAAATTGGTTTTGGGGCCTCTCGATATTAGGGGAACCTAACAAAATTAAAATTTCAATTTTCTAAAAAAGTTGATTTTTAATAATATTTTAATATTTTTAATAATTAAAAAATAATAAAAATCACAAAAATAATAAAATTCACCAAAATGTCACATTTTGAATTTTAATCACTTAGGAACAAATCCCACATTTTTCTTAGGTCTATTTAGGGAGATATTAAATTTTAAAGCCCTATGGTAATTTTAAAATTAAAAAAAATGTATTTTCTAGCATTTTCACTAAAATAATTATAATAAATCATAGAAAAATCAGAAAATTGTAAAATTTGCTTCTATAATTTCCTTGATATCAGAGAGATTTTTGAAAAATATAAAATTCATTTTTCAACATTTATTTTATTTTTAAATTAATTAACACTCCAAAACTTAAAATAATTATAATAAAAATAATATAATTCAAAAAATCACCAAAATTGGTCCAAGTGGTTCTTTGGTCATTAAGAATGTCCCCTAATTTTCTTAAGGATAGAAACTTTCCCTTGGTCATGTTATTAAATTTTCCTTGGAAATCTCTATTTTCTACCAAAAATAATTATATAAATAAATTAAATACAGAAAAATCACATTTTCTCCTCTCATGTCTTTATTGACATAAGAGTGAAGTCACATAAAAATTTCAAGTTCATTTGAGTTCAATTTAGTGAGTTATGAAATTATTAAGCTTAAAGGGTAAAATGGTAATTAAAATTTTAACCCTTAATTAAAACTTTAGGTTTAATAAAATTAATTAATAAGTAAAATATTTGATCCTAATCTGATTTGGATGATTGAAACTTAAATGATTAAAGGGTAGAAACCCATTAAGCAATTTTAAAATAATTAAACCTTAATAATAATTGATTAAATTTGGAAGAATAATAAAATTGGAATTATTAAAATAGGGATATTATTAGGAAGAGATTTATTCTTTAATTTTAAAAATCCCTAAATTAATTATCTCATTAATATTCAATTCTTAATTAAAATGATAACTCAAATTTAAAATATTAAAAGACTTAATCATTAAACTAAAATTAAATTATTAAACTCTTTTAAAAAAAAATTCAATTAAAATTAAAAAATAAAATTAAATTAAAATTAAATTAAATTAAATTAAATTAAATTAAAATTAAATTAAATCAAATAAAATTAAATTAAATATTTAAATTAAATTAAATTAAATTAAATAAATTAAATTAAATTAAATAATTAAATTAAATTAAATCAAATCAAATTAATTAAACATCAAATCAAATTAAATTGAACTATATTGAATTAAATCAAAACTCAATTAAATTAAATTAAATTAAATTAAATTAAATTAAATATAACATCACCAAAGACATAAAGAATTCAAAATAAATCTAAAATAACTTGAACACTATTCCAAATTTAAACTCATTAATGGAAATTAAACTAAATCACAAACCATTTGAACACCAATTTACCCTCAAAAGCTTTAGTTATCATAACTCCTAAATAGGACATTAAATGAAATGTTACTTCACTTATAGAATATTCAAATGTCCTAGTTCACTGAGTAAGTTAACAAAGCTTGAATTCTCGGACGATTAATTCATTTGTATAATTAAACCCATTTGGACTTAAAACAATCCTAGAAATATTGAAAAGATGTTTAAGATTTGTCTTAAGCACTTCCTCGATATGATAGGATGTTCATAAGAACAATTGAATTTAATTATTCTTTGATGAAGAAAATCTTCCTCAAACCAAAAACACAAAGACCTAGACGTCATAGGAAATGACTAGCTATAGGATTAGGAATTTGGTAGAAAACCATAACCTTTCCCTTAGCTTTACCTAGGAACTTGCTTAAATATTCTAATTGTGTTTTAAGTGTAGCTTGGGATGACGGGAAGACCCTCCAGGTACACATTTATTTTATTTCAATTTACTTTCTTGCAATTTACATTATTGCAATTTACTTTATTGCAAATGCACTTTACTTTTCTTGCATGATAAACAACTGTTGCATGAAAACCCACACCTTTAGGATAGACCCTAAAACTGAAACCAAAACTAAATTAAAAGTCATTGCAAGATAAAATTCACCGCCACAACATTTCAAAATATAAAACAACTCAAAATTTAATCACAAACAGAACACAAAACTACAATTGCAACTAAATTAAAACGTCCTGTTGGATGATCGGGAATACCTCGGATGATGTAACCTACGTGTTGCTAACGGGATTTCCCACGGTCTAAATGAAAGTGTGGAACTCATTCAGTTGAGTTTAGCAAATTCATCTGGACTAAGTGAATTCGATAAAAATAATGATGCCGGAAGGATGGAACCGTGGGATCTTAACCGGTGTCGTTATAATCAACTTTAAGATTTCTTTTAATCAAAACACAAAAAACATTTGGAAAATTAAGACTCCTCTACACCAAAACACTTTTCTCATCTCCTGATTTATGATTTCTAAAACTAAACCTCTGCAACAACAAGGAGCTCGGAGCATGGTGGGCAGCACGGCCATCATCATCAACAAAACTTGAACCTACTTCAGCAAAACTTTCCTAGAATTAAATAACCAAGCCGTAGGATTTCGAGGTAGTTTGCCTAGTGCAACATAAATCCTCAACCTTTTGTTAGGCATTTGCCTTGCAAATTAAGTCCTAACCAGACTTAGGATTCCGAGGTAGTCGTCTGATACGACATAAACCCTCACATCTTCAAGGCTATTTGTATGATTCTATCATATAAATATAAGTCCTAATTAATTAAAATTGACAAAATCAAAACATTTAAATAAATATTAGGACTTTCTTAAATCTAAGCTAAACAATAGGATAGTCGGGAAATTACCGAAGTTCACTTCGAATCTGTGATTTCTCCTACCGTTCTTCCTTTGGATTCCCAAAACTAAATGATCTAAACTTGATCCATTCCCTATTGCAATTCAAAACTTCAATCCCTTGAAAACTTAAACTTTGAAATTCTTGAGAGCAGAATTATTGATTATTATCGAGAGTTTTCTTAGGTGATTCCCGTCACTTAAGATGTAATTAACTATAGGGGCTTGTCCTTATAGGGAATTTTGAAGAACCCGAGTAATATAAACCTCGTTTAATGTTTTCATATTAAGCGAGTGAATTTTGTCGGCTTATAAAATTGGTTCGCGGACCAAACGGATGTCACAAATCTTCTAGTTTATTTAATCGAGCCCCACCGTCAAGCGGTGTGTCTATCCTTAGGGATAGATACACGGTTCGTGGTGCGGTGCTCGTTTATATAAACTATTTGGGATGTGAGATCGGTTTAGTCTCATATCTTAAAACCTTCAAATTTGAAATTATTTTCAAAATCAAATACTACTTTTCAAATTATTTATTTTAATTAAATTAAAAATTTGCCGACAGATTTCTGTTAGGCGACCCCTCTTCAAAATAAAACACAACCTAAAAATATGCCGACAAAATGGTAAAGGAAAGTGGTCTTTCCTGGTGGCTGCATTTAATTTTCTATAGTCAATACATATACGCCATCCAGTAACTTGTCTTATAGGTATTAAATCTTTATTTTCATTAGCTTTAACAGTCACCCCTCCTTTGTTAGGAACACAGTGAATTGGGCTTTCCCAAGCACTGTCTGAAATAAGATATATAATACCATTATCTAACCATTTTAATATTTCTTTCTTGACTATCTCCTTCATAATCAGGTTTAATCTCCTTTGAAGATCAGCTCTTTGTTTGTGTTTGGTATCTAAAATAATTATGTGCATACAGATTGAAGGACTAATTCTTTTAATATCTGCTAAAGTCCAGCCAAAAGTTTTCTTATATTTTTTTAATGTGTCCAAAAGTTTTTGCTCTTGTGATTCATTTAATTCTACAGATATAATAGCTGGCAAAGTTGAAGAGTTACCTAAATAAGCATACTTCAAATGGGTAGGTAAGATTTTTAATTCAAGTTCAGGAGGTTTAATAATTAACGAAACTATATTATTTTTAGCATTTTCTATATTATACAACAATTCAAATCTTTCTTGTATATATTCTAATTCTTCATTGTTTATTTCTTCAATTAAGTTAGTATTTTCTATTTCGAGTTTTTCTTAAAAGTATTCTTTGAAATGTTCATTTTGTAGATGTTCAATAATTTCCATTCGAAAACATTCATCATTTTTTCTATAGCAGAATATTTCATTGATTTTGCAATGTTGATGGTAACTTTTTGATCGTTTACTCTCATAGTTAATTCTCCTTTTTGAACATCAATCATAGCATTTCCAGTAGCTAAGAAGGGTCTTCCTAATATTATGGGTATTTCTTTATCTTCCTCCATATCTAAAACAATAAAGTCTACTGGGAAGATAAATTTATCCACTTTTACTAACACATCTTCAATAACTCCCTTAGGATAAGTAACGTAACGATCGACTAATCGAAGAGTTACTGAAGTAGGTGAGACTTCTCCTAATCCTAATCTTTTAAAGATTGATAGAGGCATTAGATTTATGCTGGCTCCTAAATCACATAATGCTTTTCCAAAAAACTTTTCTCCAATAGCACAAGGTATAGTGAAACTACCAGGATCTTTTAATTTTTCAGGAAGCATTTTCTGAATAATTGCACTACACTCTACGCTAAGTGCAACAGTTTCATTATCTATGAATTTTCTTTTTTTATTTAAAATATCCTTCATAAATTTCACATAATTTGGCATTTGTTCCAATGCTTCTACAAAAAGAATGTTTACCGTTAATTTCTTCAAAATTTCAAGAAATTTAGAAAAATTGCTTATATTTTTTATGTTGCCTTAGTCGTTGATTGAATAATTACTTTACTTCCCCGGAAACGGCACCAAAAACTTGACCTCCGGCTGCAAATATAAGAATTCAGCCTCGGGGGAGAGCTGGGTAATAATTAGAAGGATGTATATAATTGTTAAGGTTAATAAAGTTGTAAATGTTTTTTCAACGTAAAATAGCAATCGTACTCCCTCCCCTTTAATCAACGCAAGTATACGTATCGCTCAAGTAATAAAGGGCTCTATTGGAGTCCTAGATATCAATCCCACAGGGAAGTTAGAGATTTAAAGACTAATTTTTAGTAAAATCATATTACTAATCTATTTTAGTATAATATACGAAAATTGAAGAACGCTTAAACTTAAAGCTAATACTTAAAAGACAGATTATATAAGTCAATTTGGAAAATTATCTTTCTCCTTGTTAAGAGGATTAGGTGAATAAATAATTAAATGAGTTTTAGAATTATATTGTGACAAATAGGGGCATTACTATTTTTTACCCTTTGGTCTAAGTGTAAAGAACATTGACTAATCCTATGTTTGATTACTGAATCTGTGGCTTAGCTAGGAGGATACTGGCTGCCACTTCAGAGCTCCCACGTTCGCCTCGCCTGAAGGCTAACATCTACACATCAGCTCCCAAACAATAGGACCAAATTGAAGTTTTTAGTCTGTCACACTAAAATATTCAATTCTTCGCCCGATAATTAATAATTCCCAATTTATTTGCACCCTCCTTCCAAGACTTTTGAATTCCCTGAATCTTTGATGTAATCTTTACTATAGTTGATAATTCAACATATGTTAACAATTCAATTGGCCAAATTTAAAGTAAATTACGATTTAAGTAAAAGATTATCATAATCTCTATTTAATATTATTAGGCACAACTCATTTTAATTCTTCATTTCACAAAATCTCAACAATAAGGAGAAAGACAAAGAAAACTACTCAAAACACCTGGGAATAATAACACCGATTTTGGATTTCATTTAAAGTTATAAAATAATAAACAAATATAGTTATCTCAATTTTTCCCCCCAAGCAGATTCCTCAAGTTCCTTTGACTCTTCATTCTTGTACAACACACTTAGAACTCACCAAGAGACTAAACACTAACTCTTACTACAAAAGGAAACACTAATTTGACACTAACTGACACACACTAATACATAAAATCGTCTCTATTTATAGAAGGAGTCAAATTTCCAAAGGTTGCTTAATCACCTCTTCAAAATGCATCCAGATTCATCGTATTTGGCTTGATTCAACTGTCTCACCATCGGCGGGCTTGATCTCGCCATCAGCGGGCTTCTAGAAGCAAGGCTAACCGTTCAGTCTCACTGTCGGCGAGCTCGATCTCACCATCGGCGGGCTCTATTATAATATATTAAAAACTTTCGGGAAAATCTCTCCGTCAACAGCTTAAATCTCGCTGTCGGCGGGACAGTTCAATTTTCATCATTTTTAGTCCTTTTTGCTCTATGTTCGCGTCTTTTTTCTCTTTTCATTTTCAGCACCTATAAATCTTCATTCCTGCAATAAAACACAGAAAATACATTTCTTTAAAGTGTAATTTCATATGAAATTGGTATGAATTTCTCAATATATTTTCTTGTGGTCATCTCTCATTTAAAGTATGCCTTTTTAGGTAATTCATTAACTTTACCTGTTATTATATCTTCTGAATTAACTACAGAACAAGAGATGAAATTGATTGAAGTTTTAAAACTTTATGAAAAAGCTTTTGGATGGAAAATAGCAGATATTAAAGGAATTGTCGGCATATTTTTTAGGTTTGTGTGTTTTATTTTGAAAACGGGTCCCCTACAAAAATTGTGCGGCGAATTTTTTAATTTAATTTAAATAAATAATTTGAAAAGTAGTATTTGATTTTTGAAAATAATTTTAAATTTGAAGATTTTAAGATATGAAATCAAACCGATCTCACATCCCAAATAGTTTATATAAATGAACACCGCACCACAAACCGTGTATCTATCCTAAGGGTAGGCACACTGCTTGATGGTTGGGCTCGATTAAATAAACTAGAAGATTTGTGACATTCGTTTGGTCTGCGAACCAATTTTATAAGCCGACAAATTCCCCTGCTTAATATGAAAGCATTAAACGGGGTTTATATTACTCAGGTTCTTTAAAATTCACTATAAGGGCAAGCCCCTATAGTTAATTACATCTTAAGTGACGGGAATCACCTAAGAAAACTCTTGATAATAATCGATAGTTCTGCTCTCAAGAATTTCAAAGTGTAAGTTTTCAAGGGATTGAATTTTGGAATTTCATTAGGGAATAGATCAAATTTGGAACATTTTGTTTTGGGAATTCAAAGGAAGAAAAGCAGGAGAAATTACAGATTCGAAGCGAACTTCGGTAATTTCCCGACTATCCTATTGTTTGGATCGGATTTAGGAAAGTTCTAATGTTTATTTAATGTTTTGATCTTGCCAATTTTAATTAATTTGGACTTATATTTGTATGGTAAAATCACACAAATAGCCTTGAAGATGTGAGGGTTTATGTCGTATCGGACGACGACCTCGGAGTCCTAAGACCGGTTAGGGCTTAATTTACATGACATGATCATGCAAATGCCTAACAAAAGATTGAGGATTTATGTTGCACTAGGCAAACTACCTCGAAATCCTATGATTTGGTTATTTAATTCTAAAAAAGTTTTGCTGAAGTAGACTCAGGTTTTGCTGATGACGATGGCCGTGCTGCCCACCATGCTCCAAGCTCCTTGTTGTTGCAGAGGTTTAGTTATAGAAGTCATAAATCACGAGATGAGAGAAGTGATTTGGTTTAGAGAAAATCTTAGTTTCCAAGTGTTTTTGAGTTTTAATTAAAACAAATCTTAAAGTTGATTATAACGACACCAGTTAAGATCCCACGGTTCCATCCTTCCGGCATCGTTATTTTTATCGGATTCACTTAGTCGAGATGAATTTGCTAAACTCAACTGAATGAGTTCCACACTTTCATTTAGACCGTGGAAATCCCGTTAGCAACACGTAGGTTACATCATCCGAGGTATTCCCGATCATCCAACAGGACGTTTTTAATTTAGTTGTAATTGTAGTTTTGTGTTCTGTTTGGGATTAAATTTTGAGTTGTTTTATATTTTGAAATGTTGTGGCGGTGAATTTTATCTTGCAATGACTTTTAATTTAGTTTTGCTTTCAGTTTTAGGGACTATCCTAAAGGTGTGGGTTTTCATGCAACAGTTGTTTATAATGCAAGAAAAAGTAAGTGCGATGCAATTAAAGTAATTGCAATAATGTAAATTGCAATAAAATAAAAGCGTACCTGGAGGGTCTTCCCGTCATCCCAAGCTGCACTTAAAACACAATTAGAATATTTAAGCAAGTTCCTAGGTAGAGCTAAGGGAAGGGTTATGGTTTTCTACCAAATTCCTAATCCTATAGCTAGTCATTTCCTATGACGTCTAGGTCCTTGTGTTTTGGTTTGAGGACGATTTTATTCATCAAAGAATAATTAAGTCCAATTGTTCTTATGAGTATACTATCATATTGAGGAAGTGCTTAAGAAGAATCTTAAACATCTTTTCAATATTGATAGGATTGTTTTAAGTCCAAATGAATTTAATCATACAAATGAATTAATCGTCCGGAAATTCAAGTTTTGTTATCTTGCTCAGTGAACTAAGACATTTGAATATCCTATAAGTAAAGTAGCATTTCATTTAACGTTCTGTTTAGGAGTTATGATAACTAAAGCTCTCGAGGGCAAATTGGTGTTCAAATGGTTTGTGATTTAGTTTAAATTCAGTTAAAGGGTTTAAGTTTGGAATAGTGTTCAAGTTGCTTTATATTTAACTTCTTTATGTCTTAGGTGATGTTATTTAATTCAATTTAATTTAACTTTAATTTAATTTAATTTGGTTTAGTTTTAACTTTAATTTAATTCTGATTTAATTCAATTTAGTTTGACTTGATGTTAAATTAATTTAATTTAATTTGATTTAATTTCCTTTAATTTAATTTAATTTGATTTAATTTTAATTTAATTTAATTTAATTTAATTTAATTTAATATGTTTTAATTTAATTTAATTTAATTTAATTTAATATTTTTTTATTTAATTTAGTTTAATTTAATTTATTAATTTAATTTAATTTAATTTAATTTATTTATTTATTTAATTTAATTTAATTTACTTAGTTTGTTTGATTTAATTTAATTTAATCTTTAATTTAATTTTATTTTTAATTTTAATTTAATTGAAAATTTAAAAAAAGTTTAATAATTTAACTTTTTAATTTAATTTAATGATTAAGTCCTTTAACATTTTAAAACTTAAATTTAAATTATCATTTTAATTAAGAATTAAATATTATTGAGATGATTAATTTAGGGTTTTTTTTAAATTAAAGAATAAATCTCTTCCTAATAATATCCCTATTTTAATAATTCTAATTTTATTATTCTTCCAAATTTAATCAATTATTTAATTAAGGTTTATTTTAATTATCTTCAAATTGTTTAATAGGTTTCTACCCTTTAATTATTTAAATTTCAATCATCCAAATCAGATTAAGATCAAATATTTTATTTGTTAATTTTATTAAACCTAAAGTTTTAATTAAAGGTTAATATTTTAATTACTATTTTGCCCTCCAAGCTTAATAATTTCATAACTTACTAAATTGAGCTCAAATGAATTTGAAATTTTTATGTGACTTCACTCATATGTCAATGAAGACATTAGAGGAGAAAATGTGATTTTTCTGTATTTAATTTATTTATGTAATTATTTTTGGTGGAAAATAAGGATTTCCAAGGAAAATTCAATAATATGACCAAGGGAAAGTTTCTGTCCTTAAAAAAATTATGGGACATTCCTAATGACCAGAGGACCACTTGGACCAATTTTGGTGATTTTTTGAAATATATTATTTTTATTATAATTATTTTAAGTTTTGGAGTATTAATTAATTTAAAAATAAAATAAATGTTGAAAAATGAAATTTATATTTTTCAAAAATCTCTCTGATATCAAGGAAATCAGAGAATCAATTTTTGCAATTTTTTTATTTTTCTTTGATTTATTATAATTATTTTAGTGAAAATGCTAGAAAATACATTTTTTTAATTTTAAAATTACCTTAGGGCTTTAAAATTTAATATGTCATTAAATAGACCTAAGAAAAATATGGGGTTTATTCCTAAGTGATTAAAATTTAAAATGTGACATTTTGGTGAATTTTATTATTTTATGATTTTTATTATTTTTTAATTATTAAAATATTAAAATAATACCAAAAAATCAACTTTTTTAGAAAATTGAAATTTTAATTTTCTTAAATTCCCCGATATCGAGAGGCTCCAAAACCAATTTGGTGAATTTTTAAAAAGTATTTTGAAAGTTATGAATTTTTAAAGTTCAAATTGACTAAATGGCTTAATCAACTCATTTAGTAGGGCTAACCAAGTCCAATTGACTTCAAATTTTTATGGTGGGTTCCTCTGATCCTAAAGGTCAGTGGAGAATTGATTTCAAGTCAATTTGATGTATGGTTAACTCTAATTAATTAAGGAGCTATTTTGGGTGTTTAAGCCAATTAGGGTTATTTTAAATGAATGAACTCAAAACCTATTTTCCTAGGGCCCTCTGGTCATAAGAGACATCACCAAATTTTCCTAGAATTTATTTCACAACATGCTAATTATTGGAATTAAAATACTCAAAACAGCAACATGAATTTGAAAAATCAATAACTTCTCATAGAGATGGCCTCTAACTTTGGAAAATTCAGGGAATGTTCCCAAATTCAGAGGCTTCAAAAGCCCTATGGTCTCATGCCATGGTGAATTTCCTATATGCATGTAGAATTAAAATAATGCAGAAGGGAAATAAATCATTAAAAATAAAATACTTGATGAAATTAAATAATTTCTTTTTCACATTATTCTCCTCTGTTCACTGAGCAAGAGGGTATTTTTATTTTATTTTTCTGATTTTCCTACACAAAGTTATGGATTTTTGAAGTTTAGGGTAATTAAATAAATCAAAAATATCCTAATTTTCTATTTATCCACGCGGCGCCGCATCAACCTTGGCAGCTCCGAAAGGCCACGCGGCGTGTTCTGGTTCGACGCCGCCATCTGACTCAGCGCTCCGGGGCCCCGCTGTGTCGTTCCATCTCCTGATTCGACGCGATCCTGGTCGTCCGTCCGTGCGTGTATTAAATGAACGACATCCGTTCATCGTCCCCAAGCGTCCTCATCCGAGAGCCGTCCACACTAAATCCCTAATATATCACTTAATACTCAATGGATTTTCGTGTTCTTATGCTCTATGGATTCGTCTTGAAGAGACGAATACATCTATATGGTGATCATGCATTGAAATTAAAGCATTTGAAATGGAGAATCTCCAGAAGCTCGGGATGAAGAATTAGCTCATACCTTTGCTCAGAGAAGTGTGGCTTCAATCTGAGGGTTGTGTCACCTTCGATTGGATCCCAGCAAGCTCCAGATGAAGTCTCCTGGTCTGATGAATCGCCTAGGTATGATTTCAACCAAGCCCGATCACAAAGCTTGGAGTCTGGAACAGATGGGTGGCCTGGAGAGGGGGCTTTTGCTGGTGTACTCCTTCCCTTGGTCTGGTGAAGGTGTAGGAATAATAAATTTGAGGATTGATCCACTGTGGAGAAGTGTCCTGGTTTTGGGTGGAATTTTGGCTGAGAAATTGAGTTTTGTTGGTGGGGATTAGGGCAAATTGGCACTGGGGATCAACTGCTCTAAGTATGGAGAGTGTTCTGGAATAATTTTCATAGGGTTTCAGTAAGATCTGGTTCAGCACCTCCCATGGCAGAGAGGGGGTGGTGTTTAAATAGGAGAGAGTGGAGGGCCTCCCAGGGAGAGTTAGGGCTTGGGATTAGCTGCTCTTGGCAAGAGAAGAACAGCTGTAATGGCCACTGGGGATGGGGCGACTCGGCAGGTGAGAATTCCAAGTTTGGGCTCACATGTGAGCTCTCGGCCTGGTGGTTTCCGGCGGCCGTGGTGGTCGGCCGGCCGGGGTCGAGTCACCCTCAAGGTCGGGGAGGTCGGGGTTGGGGCTTAGTGCGGTCGATTGGCCATGGACATGCGTAAAGGAGTTGAATTGAAATGGAATGGGGGAGGAGCTAATTTTGTCTTGATTTGGTCAAGTCCACCTTTTGGGCTTGGTTCACCTCCCCATGGCTGATTTGGGCTGAGGGAGGATCAGGTGAATCAACTAGGAAAGGGTAAAGAAGTCACCATCCATGAATATTTTGATTAATCATGGATTAAGGTGAAGCATAAAAGGGTTAAAACCTTTTTAAGGGGGCTTAAAAGAGGCTCCTCCTTTTGCCATTAATGGCTTGATCACATGTCAAACCTTCCATGGCTTCATGTGGCTTGTCCATGGCTTGCATGGCTTGTCTTTGGCTTTGGGAAAAGCTTGGTCAATTTCATGAAAATGGATTTTAGAAATTTTTGGTAATTTGATGGGAATTTGTATGAAGCTTGATTTGGAATGGTTTAATGATGATTTTGAAACTTAGGGTTGATATCAATTAAAGGTATGATGATAAGAAATTGCCATGTGGGCTTTAGGGCCAATTTTGGGCTTTTGTATTTGGTGGAAATGGGCTTTTAAAATGGTTTAGGGAAGTGGGCTTTTGGATTTTAAAATGGATTTTAAGATGAAATTTTGGCAAAGGCTTGGGCCAAATAATTGTTGGGTTTAGATCATAGATGTGTCATGAGTGACTTAGAGCAAATTGGGAGTGATTTGGGTTTGAACTGGGTTGAATTTGGGCTCATTTGGTAAATGGGCCAATATAGGATAAATTGGGCTAACTTGGGCCAATGTTGGGCTAGGATTGAAATTAATGTAAAATTAGTGTTGGGAAATATTTATGGGAGTGTTTCAAAGAGGTTTTGACTTTGGTTGGGCTTTGATTTTGGGGTTTGGGCTCATTTGGGTTAGGTTTGGGTTTAGGTCAAAATAGGGCCTTTTAGCTTTGGGTTGAAGTTGAGTGGGGTTTGGGTCTAAATATTGGGAAAATCATGTTAGTGTTTTGTTTGTGGGAATGTTAAGGAAGATTTGGAAAAGATTTGGGGTTAATTGGAGTTGAATTGGGTGAGTTTGGGTTATGTTTGGGTCATGGGTCCAAATTGGGCTTTAAGGCCAAAAGTGAAATTGGATCCAAATGTCAATCAAATTGGACTTGGATTTGGTCTAGATTGGTGTTGGGATTGTTGAATTGAAGTTTAGAATTGAATTGGACCAGAATTTGGGTCAATTGGGTAGGTTTGGTCTGACATTGGGTTCATTTAGGGTTAAAATGGGTCAAATTGGGGGTTTTGACAAAAGTAGGGTAAATTGACAAAATTGGCGCATGGTACAGTTGAACAAAATGAAATTGGGAATATTTGGGATTTTTTGGAATTTTCTGGGAATTTTCTGAATTTTTGGATTTTTGGGTCAAGAGGGGTATTTTGGGTATTTGGAGGGTATTGGGAGGTATTTTTGGAATTCTTGGTATTTTGGGGTATGGATGATCAATTTGAGTAATGTGGAAATGTTTAGGAATGGTTTTGAGGAATTTTGGGTAATTTAGGTGTCTTTGGAGGATTTCAAGGGTTTTGGGTAGGCTAGGCGGGTGTAGGGTCCCGGGGGTCAAAAATTGAAAATTTGGAAAATTGAAGATTAGGTGAATGTAAGTGGAATGAAATCATTTTGGTTGAGCCATGAAGCCATATCAAGCCCACATGAGCCATGAAGGGACTCATTTGAGGCATCCGCTATGTTGTTCCTAACCCTCTTAGCCAAGGGCTTAGGGGTTAGGGACCATCCATGTGAATCACCTACATGAGTCAGGAGGTCAAGTTGGGTATAGGTGTGTGAAAGTGTAGTGTATAAATGTAGTGTGTGTGTAAGTCAGCCCCTTCACTGCGACTGGGCCACCTGGGGTAGTCCTAAGGCCAAAGAGTCCTATAGGAACCCATCCTTTAAACTTCCACATTTGATTTCAACCCTCTAAGTGATTAGGGGTCTATAGTCAAGTTTGTAGAGTTTGCAGGGAGTTAAGAAGTGGTTTGAATTTCTAAGTGGTGGGTCCCATTTCTAATCCTCTAGGATAGTCAAAGGAAAAGCCTAAGGCTAGATCCTAAGTACTAAAAAGAAGAAGAGAAGACCTCATCAAAAATCAGGTCAACAAATGGACCCCCAATAGGTGTGGTGAGCTAACCAAGCACACCGCGCGTATTGGCGTTGACCGAAGAGATCAATGAAACCAACACAGATGTCCAAGTGACAAACATAGGACGAAGTAGAAGAATTCCCGCTGGGGAGTGTCAAGTACATCTCTGAGACTGGAGATTCCTGAACTCTCGCTGGGGGAAGGAAAATGAGGTAAATCCCAAATCACATGACCTGGGGGAATTTCAATTTAGATTTTATTTTGTTTTAGTTTAAGTTTTGATGTGTGAGCTCAGATTTCAGTTTGAGTTTTAATTTAAATTGAAGTTTTGTCAAAATTAATTTGAAGGGATTTGAACTTGAAATGAAAATTGGAATTTTGTGGTTTTAGATGTAACATCTTCAACCTCAAAAGAAAATTGAACTGATCGGATTGAATCATTGCAACGAGGAGAGATCTCAGAGCAATGCGGTATTGGATGTAAAATCCTTAACTTCAAGAGTTTGATTTTGATGTATTTCATTGCGATAGGGAAAGAATCCTAAAGCAATGCAGTCTCGGATATAAAATCCTGAACCCCAAAAGTTTGATTTTTGATGTATTTCATCGCAATAGAGAAAGAATCCTAAAGCAATACAGTCTCGGATGTAAAATCCTCAACCCCCAAAAGTTTGAATTTGATGTATTTCATTGCAATAGGGAAAGAATCATAAAGCAATGCAGTCTCGGATGTAAAATCATCAACCTCAAAAGTTTGAATTTTAATGTATTTCATTGCGATAGAGAAAGAATCCTAAAGCAATGCAGTCTCGGATTTAAAATCCTCAACCCCAAAAGTTTGAATTTGATTTTAATGTATTTCATTGCAATAGGGAAAGAATCCTAAAGCAATGCAGTCTCGGATGTAAATTCCTCAACCCCAAAAGTTTGAATTTGATGTATTTCATTGAGATAGGGAAAAAATCCTAAAGCAATGTAGTCTCAGATGTAAAATCCTCAACCCCAAGAATTTGATTTTGATGTATTTCATTGCGATAGGGAAAGAATCCTAAAGCAATGCAGTCTCGGATGTAAAATACTCAACCCCAAGAATTTTGAATTTTGATGTATTTCATTGTGATAGGGAAAGAATCCTAAAGCAATGAAGTCTCGGATGTAAAATCCTCAACCCCAAGAATTTTGAATTTTGATGTATTTCATTGCGATAGGGAAAGAATCCTAAAGTAATGCAGTCTCGGATGTAAAATCCTTAACCCCAAGAATTTGATTTTGATGTATTTCATTGCGATAGGGAAAGAATTCTAAAGCAATGCAGTCTCGGATGTAAAATCCTCAACCCCAAGAATTTGATTTTGATGTATTTCATTGCAATAGGGAAAGAATCCTAAAGTAATGCAGTCTCGGATGTAAAATCCTCAACCCCAAAAGTTTGAATTTGATGTATTTCATTGCGATAAGGAAAGAATCCTAAAGCAATGCAGTCTCGGATGTAAAATCCTCAACCCCAAGAATTTTGAATTTTGATGTATTTCATTGCGATAGGGAAAGAATCCTAAGGCAATGTAGTCTCGGATGTAAAATCCTCAACCCCAAGAATTTGATTTTGATGTATTTCATCGCAATAGGTAAAGAATCTTAAAGCAATGCAGTCTCGGATGTAAAATCCTCAACCCCAAAAGTTTGAATTTGATTGAGATTTGATTTGAGATCTGGAAGGTTGAATTTGAATTTTTGATTGAGATTTGATTTGAAATTTATGTTCATTTTGTTTGTCTTTTAACGATTCAAATTTATTTTATCATTTATTTAATGTTCATGTGAATTTGGTGTTCATCATTTTTTTAGATTTTTCTTTTAAAAGAAAGTTTTCTTTTATTCTTTTTGTTTCTTTTCTGTTCTTTGTTCGAAGTTCATTTAACTTTAACGGCGTTTCCAAGTCAATTTGCAGAAAAGAGTTGAAGGCCAAAATGTGACATGGTCACTTTCATTCCAATCACGTCGAAGATACATCATACAACTTGATCTAGAATACATCTCATACAATCCATATAAACTCAAAACGGACTATGTATGATCTTTGCCGATCCATCCAAAAAGGTATCTGTCAGAAATCCATGTCTAAATAGTGAGGTACATGGTCAATAACTTCACCTTCCAAGCCATCCTTGGCAAGGATGCCGTATGGATGTACATTGGAGGTGTGATATTTTCCATGTAGCTCACGGCTCGTAAGGCCGCAGGCTCTCTAGCTCCGGTCCGGTCGGAAATGGTAAGGTGTCTTCCTGTCGTCCATCCTTCCGAAAGTAACCGAGATCCGCTTCACTGGTACTCTCGCTATGCAATGTTTAGCGATATCCGCTCCGTTGCCCTTCGCATCATGACGGAACCTACCGGTAATGGTATCTTCACCGGCCCTCGGAACTCACCCGGGCCTCGCTATCCGGAGGTCAGATCCGAACATGATGTTACACTCGTTCAGGAAAGAGACTGTGCAGAAAGGTCTAACGAAGACGTGGTGATCTATGTGCGGGGGTATGCAGTCACCTTGCTTGTAAATGTTAATAATGCAGCTATTGGGTATGCAATCTGCTGGAAGTACCCTCCATGTTATTAACCTCTTTACCATTCTCTTGATGACTAATGGCATTGGATCCACTTGGCCATGACGGAGTATCCCTGGTGGGTTTCCCTTCCTGTCTTCTGCGAAGTTGTAGCAGCATCCACATTGTATTGTAATTCTTCCTTTCCCCGACATCCATCTCCGGGTTCCGAGTAGGTGTTTTCTCTTAGGCGGCCCACTCGGCCCATTCTTTTCAAATCCCGGATGCGATCCACGATTTGTTGTTGTTCGTATTCCGAGAACACGTCCGTATGTAGCTCGAGGCCTTCTAGTATATTGATCCTCCTCGCCTCTGATTCTTTCGAAGTATTCAAAAGTTTTCTTTTCGACATTCTGCATTCTTTCCAGCTCGTATTTTGGAATAATCTGCAAATGGCGGGGCCTGGTGACGTATTGTGGGATATACAGCTCAATCCCTTCACGTTCTCCTGCATACCTCGGTTCCTCAGGGATGATGTCCGTCGGGACATCCTCCGGGGTTGCTTCTGCAACAAGGTTATGCATTACGGGTGGTTCTATCTGGTGGTGTGGTAGCCTTCTTTCTTCTCGCTCTTCTTGAGATTTCCCCGGTTTCTTCACGTTATCCTAGGAGCTGGCCTCCTTTCTTCAGGTACCTGGTGAACCGGTGTCCTTGAAGTGTGTGTACTGGCAGTAGCAACTGCCTCGTCGCTCTGGTCCACTGCTAGTTTGGTTAACATCTTGCGGATACGGCGATTCTTATTTCTTTGTTGAGTTGCTGTGAGAGTATCTTTTCGTACTTCCTGAATCTCTGTGGGCGCGGAGCTGACAAGCCTGCCCTCTGCTGTAGCGACTACGTACTTGATTTTATTATCTTCTTCGGTGTTTGTTTTTCTTTTCTTGCTCGCCGAATTGGTGGCTTGGGCCACCCACTTTCATCACTCGTCTACCCGGCAGGTTCCTCTCGTCAACCGGGATCCGGCCACTTTCCTCGTACCGTAGGCTCGCCGGTTCGAAGTCCGAGTCAATCTCGATTATCGCTCCATCTTTCACCCTCTTTTCATCGAGTGCAAGGCTTACGCCATTTCTAAAGTTCAGGACCAACCGCCCGTTAGACATTTCCCTGCGAAAAGACAAGGAAAAGGATCAGGGGCTGTACTAAGAACAAGAACATTAAGAAAATGTTTATTAAAGACATTTTTTTATTATTACTTTTTGTATTTTTAAATTTAATAGGAATGAGGTGGGATAAGATCAGGAAAGAGATTTTGATGTGGAAGAGAAAACAAGGAAAGCTTTATTATCATGATTTTATTTATTTTAGCACATTTTTTATTATTTTTGGGTTCGTACCTAGTCATAAGTAATTACTTCACCCGTGCTTCTAAGGATGAAGAATTCATTCTTTCGAAACATCAGGTAGCGTAATATTTCTTCAAGTATCGTCCATTTATCGGAAGCATATGTCATTCTCCTTGGCAATTCACTAGCTGGTAAGAGCCTCCTGAGTATACTGCTTCAACCACAAACGGCCCTTCCCAAGTAGGTTCAAATTTTCCTCCTATCTTGCGGTGTGCAAGAATAGGTCTTTCGAGAACGAGAACTAAGTCACCAACTTTCAAGGTTCTTGGGAGGACCGATCCGTCATGGGCTTGAACCATCTTAGCTTGGTATAGTTCTAAATTCTGCCGTGTCGCAAGTCTTTTCCCTTCCGTGCTTTCTAATTCCTCTAGCCGTAACTCGACATTTTCTTCGTAGTCATTTTGTTTGCAACTGCAATTCGAGTGAAGGAAGCCGAACCTCTAAAGGTAACACTCGCTCGTACCCATACACCGGAGCGTAAGGTGTAGCTTGAGTAGGAGTTCTGAAGGTTGTCTGGTAGGCCCGTAAGGCTTCTAATAACTTCTCGTGCCAATTTCTCTTATTATCGTCAAAGGTTTTCTTTAATATTTGAACGAGAGTTTTATTAAAAGCCTCAGCCAGGCCGTTTGCTCTTGGGTAGTAAATTGTTGAATATCGCCAGTCGACTCTGTGTCTCCTGACAAAATTATTGATTTTTGTGTTTCTGAATGCTGACCCATTATCTGAGATGATCCTGCGCGGCACTCCGAAAATGTAGACAACTTGGTTCTTGAAAAGCCGTAGACTTCGGTGTGCTTTAACTTCTCCGAGTGGAACTGCCTCGCCCACTTGGAAAAGTAATCCGTAGCCGCAAGAATGAAGCGATGTCCTTTCGAAGATGGTGGTTCTATTGGACCCACTATATCCGTGCCCCAACATTCAAATGGCCACGATGCAATTGTCGGATGTAACACATTTGGAGGTCGGTGTAGAACCACTCCGTGCACTTGGCATTGGTGACAGCTCTTGGCGATTTTCATGCAGTCGGTCATCATCGAGGGCCAGTAGTACCCTAGTCTTTTAATTTTCATTTTTATTTTCGGACCCGACTGGTGAGCGCCACATAGTCTTGAATGTATCTCTTTAACAATTTCACGGGCCTCGGACCCGCTTAGGCACCTTAGCCACATTTGATCAAAAGACCTTCTGTACAAGGTGTTGTTTATTAATGCGTAGGACAGAGTTCTTTTCTTGATCTGATGGGCTAGCGACCTATCGTCTGGTAGTTTTCCTGTTTGCGGTGTAGTCTATTAATGGTCGTCGCCAATCTTCTCGTGTTTTCCGTCATCGCTACAACTGATTCTTCTTCTTTTTCTGATTTATGTATTGTGTCTATGTCAAGCTGTGACAGGACCTGACGTTCGTGAACTGACACTTCCACTGACTCATCTTGCAAACAAGCAAATTCTTTTGCGAGGCGAACTAACGCATCTGCTAAAGCATTTTCTTTTCTAGGAATTTTGTAGATCGTCACATTCAGAATTTGTTCCAACAGCTGTATGGCATACTGGAAGTATTGCTCGAGTCTTGGCTTTAAAATTCCGTACCGTCCGACGATCCGTTGAATGATTAATCGTGAATCCCCGTAGATGTTGATGTCCGTTATCCCCATTTGAATAGCTAATTCCAGGTCTCGTTATGAGGGCTTCGTATTCCGCTTCGTTATTTGTACACGGCTCGTCAAGTGGTAGGAGTATCTTAACATCCCCCGCTCCGTGTTATAAAGATTAGTCGATTCCCGCCTTACCGGCACTATCACTTGTGATTCTTCATCTTTGTGTGCTGAAGATGCTCCGTCAACATATAATTCCCAACGTCGATCATCGGGGTCTTCTAAGCTCATTATTTTTTCATCTGGCAGATCATCATTGAGAGGAGATTCTGCTGGCAAATGGTGTGCTGCAAGGAAGTCTGCTAAGACTTGTCCCTTTATGGCATGAAGAGGCACGAAAGTTATATCGAATTGTAATAATATCATTGACCATCTGGCAAGTCTACCGGAAAGCGTTGGACGGGTCATCAAGTATTGCAATGGATTAAATTTTGAGATCAGGTTGACCTTATGAGAAAGCATGTAGTGCCTGAGCTTTTGAGCGGCGAAGATCGTGGCCAAACAATGCTTTTCAATTGCGGGATACCTTATTTCCGTCGGAAGTAAACGACGGCTTAAATAGTAAAGAGCATTTTCTTTACCCTCATCATTTACCTAGGCTAACGAGGCTCGAGAGAGTCGTCTAAAGCCGTGGTATAAAGTATCGACGGTCTACCCGAGACCTGGGGCTGCTAAGACAGGAGGTGTCATTAAATATTGTTTAATGTCCTCGAAGGCCTTCTGGCATTTCTCTTCCCAAATAAATTTGGCATCCTTTTTAACTAGTGTCGAGAAAGGCTGACACCTACCTGACAAGTTTGAGATAAAGCGTCGAAGATATGCCGCCTTCCTTGAAAAGATCGTAGTTGCTTTAAGGTTTTGGGAGGTGGCATTTCTAAGATAGCTTTAATCTTTTCCGGGTCGATTTCAATTCCACGATGTCGGACCACGAATCCTAAGAATTTCCAGGAGGTGACGCCGAAGGCGCATTTTAAGGGATTCATCTTAAGGTTAAATTGTCTTAATCGTTCGAAAATAATTCTCAAATCATACAGGTGGTTGTCCTTTACTTTGCTCTTGATGACCACATCGTCCACGTAGCATTCGTCTTGATTGTGAATGAGATCATCAAAAATTCTTGTCATTGCTCTCTGGTAGGTTGCTCCTGCGTTCTTTAGTCCGAACGGCATCACTGTGTAGCAATATACTCCGATCGGCGTTCTGAATGCTGTAAGCTTTTCATCTTCCGGAGCCATTTTTATCCGGTTGTATCCTGAAGATCCATCCATGAATGAGAATTTTTCATGTGTTGAAGCAATGTCGATCATTAATTCGGGATCGGTAGAGGGAATTCATCTTTTGGACATGCCTTGTTTAAATCTCCGAAGTCCACACAAATTCCGATCCGACCATTCTTCTTTCGATCGGCACCACATTGGCTAACCAAGTCGGGTATTGTTCTTCACGGACAAATTTAGTGTCGATTAGCTTTTTAACTTCGGCTATGACTTGTTGTTTGATTTCTAGACGCATTCTTCCGAGACCTTGTCCGACCGGGACGAAGTAGGATCCACTCCTAGCTTATGGACTGCGACCTCTGGTGCTAATCCTGGCATCTCATCGTAGTTCCAAGCAAAACAGTCTTTAAATTCCATTAATAACTTGATTATTTCTTCGGAGTCTTCTTCATATAGTAAGGAGCTAACAAAGGTAGGTCTAGGCTCTTCACTAGTACCTAAGTTAACTTCCGTTAACTCATCTATTGTAGATTTAATTTCTTCTTCAAATTCTGGTGGAGCGTCTCCAACTTGTGAATCTTCAAATTCTTCTGTGGTTTCCATGCAGTTTTCATTAGACTCGCAAGTGACAACCAAGCAAAATTCAGTATCGTCAACTGATACTACTGTGCCGAATCCGAGACCATGCTTTGAATTGGGTGGACGACCGGAGTTATTCCATAATTTTTCAAAATGTTGTAATTGGCCTTTTATCCATTTTCAAGGTAAGAAACCACGCTGAATTAAATTTTGAACACAGGGAGAGTACCACTCAAAAGGTAATTCCATTAATTCTGATGAAGTGACATCTTCAAATTGTACATTATTTTCAGCTTTGGAGGAAGGAGCACCACGGTAGAATTTGATTGGCTTTGCACCGCCGCTACGTACCTCTTTGACCACCATACCCTCGACCTTATTAGAATGGATCGGGGTTAGGGTCATAGTATGTACATAGTGGTTAATCTTCTCGTACATCGATTTGTATTCTTCGCTCTTCTCATCTTCGAGAGAGATCTTGAATTGCGGCTTCTTCCGACTTATTATCGCTGCTTCTTGTTTGATCTCTTTTTCTTTTTCAAAACTGTCTTCCCAATCAACATTGATGGTTGATTTCCTCTGTCCAATCGTCCTAACGTCTCTGCCACGACCTCGTCCCCGGCCTCGACCTCAGATGCGATTTGTGGAGAAACCTTCACCATCTCGCCGTAAGGGAGTGGTGAGTGACTGTTGGACTAGAACTTCAGGTTCTTCATAGTCCCGAACTTTCTTTGCTTCATTTGTTATGGTATCTCTGGAGAAGGTTGTTTTCTTCAGTGGTGCATAATAAGCTGCATCTTCGTGGATTCCAATTTCATGTACGGAGAATGGTTGTAAGTCACCTTTGATGCATTGTGCCCCTCCATCGTAGTATTTGATGCACTGATGCAGAGATGATGGCACCATCCTGTTTTCATGTATCCATGGTCGGCCCAGTAGAGCGTTGAACGACGTTTCTGAATCAATTATGTGAAATTTTGCGGTTGTCTTTGCCAAGTCACCGGTCTTCATTAGTAGTGTTATTGATCCGAGGGCTCTTTCTCCTTTCTGGTTGAATCCTCTATGTAACATTTTGTCGGCTTCGAGCTCGCGAGCATCGATTTCCAAGTATGCTAGTGTTCGAAGACTCATTATATTGATTGATGCTCTTAGATCCACCAATACTCTGGAGAGTGTAAACTTCCCAATTGTAACTGAAATGTACAACGGTTGGTTGTGGTCTGCTGTCCCAAGTAGTAGGTCATTGTCTGTGAAGGTAACGCCTCGCTGTTCCTTCAACGAGCAAACCTCATTTAAGGAATCTCTGGCCATCTGAGCTAAGCAAATTTCTGGATCAAGTAAGGCCTTGATCAGAGCTTCTCTCATCTCCTTCGATAAGATGAGGGCGTCGTAGATGCTCGGCTGTCGGTAGTTTCCTAAGATGGGCTAGCACGTTGTAGTCCACTTTATTTTCATGTGTCTCGGCTTCTTCCCGAATGGGTATTTCTTCTGCGGGGGTTGGTTCTTCTTGAACAACCACCTGCTTTCCTTTGTCCTTTGGACCCATTCTCGGAGGTAGAACTCTTCCACTTCTTAAGTTAACTTCTGTAATTTCTTCTGAATCTAGTATTGAGTTTGCTAGTGTCTCCTCTTGAATTGGAATGACAGGTTCTTCTGGATTAGCCTCGGAGTCTGAAGGCTCTAACTCTATTGTGACTGGAGCTCCTCGAAACTCGCAGATAGATTCGTTGCTCGTTGAACTCTCGTAGCCTCCTTGATGGATGTCTTCTTCGTCATTGCGATCGTCGAGATTGTGTATGATTTGAGAATTGTCGTTGGTATCGAATTCGATGTCCGGATTGTCGCTAGTTACGTAATCATTAGAAACAGTCAAAACGTAGCCAACGCCATAACCCTTATCATTATAAGATCCCACCGGAGTGAGCAGATAATCATACAGAGTCAGAGGTTCGAGGGATTTCTCCCCCGAATCCGAAACAACTATCCTAGGATAAGCAGCCCCTAGTCTAGCCTTAGGAGCCTCGGTCTTCTCTTCTTCATCAATTTTCTTCTTCTCTTCAATCGTCTCCTGTTGAGGTGGTTCTTCTATCGCAAGTGATAATGCCGACTTAGCAGGTTTCGAACTCTGAATTGATGCTCGCACCGAGGCGGTTTGGATGTTGTCTAAAATCTTCTTCGAAGACCTTGTCCAAGCGGTAGTCCATCCATCGTCAGTTGTATAGGGATCTATCGGAACAATGAGATCGGTCGAGACAACATTGACGGAACATCCTTTTTGGGGTTCCTTCATGTACTCCTTCGGGATTGTTATATTCCCTTTCCAAAGGTTGTCATTGAGCCAACTTTTGAAGGTAATGCAATCTTCTATCTTGTGCCCAAGCATCCGGTGGTAGGGGCAAAAGTTGGGATCACCTTTCTTGTTGACTTCATCTGGTCTCTTAGGCTCTGGCAGCTGGAAATCTGGAGTCTTCATCAGACTACGAAACATTTTTGGCACTGCCTCATTCTTGAATGGATATTCCCGGCTCAGAAGCTCCCTTAATGTACGTTGCGGACGAGGCGGTTGTTCATATTGTGGAGATGACTGATAGCTGTGTCGGGGTTGCTGGTAATTTTGTTGAGGTTGCTGGGGCCGTTCGGATGATATTTGTATCGGTTGCTTGCCTTTGTCGACTGCTGCAATGATCCCGGATTTCTTTTCAAAAGTCTTCGCAGGCTTTTGCTTGTCTGTCTTGTCGGCGAAACTTAATTGCTTCGCCTCCTCTTGCAAGCTCCCGGCCTTGCTTAACAACTTGTCGAAAGTCTTAATAGTAAATCCCTTGAGGAGAAGTGCTATCGGGCCGTGAATGCTTTTAAGTAAGATGCCGATTGCATGTTGTTCTTGTAGTTGTGGTTCACACTTCATACTTAGATTTCTCCATCGAAGTATGTAATCCACCAAAGTTTCGTTCGGCTTCTGCTTCTCTACCACTAAATCACCTATAGTGATGTGGTGTCGAGCTCCGGCGAATCGCTTGATGAAGAGGTTTTCTAGTTACGAGAATGTCTTCACCGAACCATTTGGTAATTCGCATACCAATTAAAGGCGATCCCCGACGAGCTGCCGACGAACGCGTCGGAAGAGTAATGCATCGCTCCCGCCGGCATTGCAACAACCGGCACGAAAGTGTGCAACATGCTCGTCGGGGTTCCCGGTTCCATCAAAGGTCTTGAACAGAGGTGGTACGAAGCCTTTTGGGTATTGGACAGCGTCAAATTCTTCCGGGTAAGGTCTACCCATCCGAATGGATGTCCCGCTCTTTGATTGTGCTAAGGTTTCTTGCACCTGCTGTTCCACCAAGCTCTTGATATCTTTTTTCTGGAATCATACTTTGTGTTGTATCTTTCTTTAACTGATCATCCCCGTTGACGGATGTAATCTTCTTTCCTCCGTCTACAATGTGAATGACCTCTGGGGGTGTCTCTCTTTGGGGTTGCGCTTGACTTTGGAGAGTGGCTAGGGCAACAGCCATCTCTTCCATCCTCTTCGCCATTTGGGTGATCGTATCATCTTTCTCTTGAAGCTGCCTCCTCATCACTTCCGGCTACTCTCTTTCTGCGGCTGCAGGAGCACCTTGTGAAGCTGACGAAGCTCGCGTTTCGACCATGTTGATTTATGCGTACTCATCGTCCATGAATTCCGATGAATCAATCTCGTCTCCAAATTTCTCTTCTCTTTCTTTTGCTAGTCGTCGAATATCAGTCCTCAACTTTTCCATAGCATCCTCCAGCGGTCCTTTCTGCGCATCCTTGCAGTTGTCGTGTGATGGCTGTCGGGTTCCCATCTCATGAGTCCCCTTTACTGCAGTGGCACTTTCTTCAGATTTAAGTCTCCTGACGAGACTTTCCTTCTCGGACTGTTGTTTCAATCTTAATCGTCCAGGTGGTGGGACGTCATACCATCCTTCTAGCGAGAGAAGGTCTAGGACCGGATGGTCCGTCGACCCAAATGCTTGGAAGGTGGTATCCTCCCTAATCCGCAACCACCGAAACAACGATAGGCGGACTAGCCTTCATCCTTTTATTTGGCTTTTCCGTAACGATGGCAGGTTCTACTCGTGGCCCAAGACGGGATTTGACTGGCACCCACCCTATCCTTCTTAGAATCTCAGATACGGGGCATTTCTCTTTCTTTGCTAGCTTCTCGATCATAGTCTGTAGTCGGGCAAATGGTGTGTTCCTAGCCCTTTTCTTTCTGTTGTTGTTGTAGTATGCTGGTTGAGGTAATGTAGAAACAATCCTGCGGACATTTTCCTCGTCAGCTGTGGCGGAAAGGGGATGGAATCTACTTCCTTCCAAAAGGGGTGTATCTTCAGGCAATGGTATGTATTCAGGTAGGGGTGTGTACTCAGGGATTTCTGGGATCTCCTCCAGGAAAGAAACTTCGGCAGCTCTGGCCTCCCTGGCAATTTTCCTACTTCTGTTCCTTCTTTGGGTCCTTGTTAGTGATGGAATTCTTGAGCTGGACCTGATTTCAAAAACAGAAGGTCTCACAGGAAAATCTGTACCCTCCACGGTAACAGGTTCACCATAGTTCTGGATTTCCTTCCCCTTTAATCTGGCAGAAGCCGGGGTAGGTGCAGAGACAACTAGACTAGTGGGGGTAGTAAGAACAGTCCTTCTGCTGACAGCAGTACTCCTCTCAGTCGGGATCTTTTGCAGGGGAGGAAACTCTTAGGTTGACCTAAGGTTGAACTCGATAAATGGCTTCTCAGCTTCAGATACTTTGTTTGTCAGCGCGAAAAGGGAAACGTCGGTGATCTTGACATTTGTGTTCTCGAATCCTCGTCCAAACTGGATGATCCCATTATCGGGCAGCTCATCCTTGTAAACAGCAAAGTCGAGTCCATTGGTGAAGGAAAAAATCAGCTTTGGGGCTTCCATTTCGCGGGGTAGATCCTGATTGTCAGTCCCAAGTTATGCTTCTTCTCATTAGAACGAAAAGAAAGGAATCGAAAAGAGTCCGAACACATTCTTGTTCATGTATTTATAAGAAGGAGTTATTTGTTAAAAGAGTCATTCATTAGAGGGTTTGTTAGTTTAGAACGGAATGTTCAAAGGTGTAGAGAAGGTAATGAATCTGATTCAGAGTTGGAAAGCAAAAGAAAGTCTTATGCAAGACTTCTCGACTCGAAGGATCACTCCTAAACTAACACTTATTGGGGGTCCACCCCACCTCGAAATGAGGTAAAAGGATCTCGGAACCTCTCCGTTTAGGGGTGTGTAAACAGTGGCTCCTAAATCCGAGAGAATGTTGGCTATACTTGTTCAAGGTAGAAATGAACATAGTATTCCAACGGAAAGAAGGGTAGCTTGATCCACAAGGGACATGGATACACTACCGATTTTTGAAAGCAGAATTGTCTGATTAAAATGGAGAGAGGAATTGTCCCCAGCGGAGTCGCCAGAAGTTGTCGGCATATTTTTTAGGTTGTGTGTTTTATTTTGAAAAGGGGTCGCCTACAAAAATTGTACGGTGAATTTTTTAATTTAATTTAAATAAATAATTTGAAAAGTAGTATTTGATTTCTGAAAATAATTTTAAATTTGAAGATTTTAAGATATGAAATCAAACCGATCTCACATCCCAAATAGTTTATATAAACGAACACCGCACCACAAACCGTGTATCTATCCTAAGGGTAGGCACACTGCTTGATGGTGGTGCTCGATTAAATAAACTAGAAGATTTGTGACATTCGTTTGGTCTGCGAACCAATTTTATAAGCCGACAAATTCCCCTGCTTAATATGAAAGCATTAAACATGGTTTATATTACCTGGGTTCTTTAAAATTCCCTATAAGGGCAAGCCCCTATAGTTAATTACATCTTAAGTGACGGGAATCACCTAAGAAAACTCTCGATAATAATCAGTAGTTCTGCTCTCAAGAATTTCAAAGTGTAAGTTTTCAAGGGATTGAATTTTGGAATTTCATTAGGGAATAGATCAAATTTGGAACATTTTGTTTTGGGAATTCAAAGGAAGAAAAGCAGGAGAAATTACAGATTCGAAGCGAACT
This sequence comes from Papilionanthe hookeriana x Papilionanthe teres, assembly GCA_022702705.1. Taxonomy (NCBI): domain Eukaryota; kingdom Viridiplantae; phylum Streptophyta; class Magnoliopsida; order Asparagales; family Orchidaceae; genus Papilionanthe; species Papilionanthe hookeriana x Papilionanthe teres. The sequence continues at coordinate 147,351,224 of CM040428.1, forward strand.
TCGGTAATTTCCCGACTATCCTATTGTTTGGCTCGGATTTAGGAAAGTCCTAATGTTTATTTAATGTTTTGATCTTGCCAATTTTAATTAATTTGGACTTATATTTGTATGGTAAAATCACACAAATAGCCTTGAAGATGTGAGGGTTTATGTCGTATCGGACGACGACCTCGGAGTCCTAAGACCTGTTAGGGCTTAATTTACATGACATGATCATGCAAATTCCTAACAAAAGATTGAGGATTTATGTTGCACTAGGCAAACTACCTCGAAATCCTATGATTTGGTTATTTAATTCTAAAAAAGTTTTGCTGAAGTAGACTCAGGTTTTGCTGATGACGATGGCCGTGCTGCCCACCATGCTCCAATCTCCTTGTCGTTGCAGAGGTTTAGTTATAGAAGTCATAAATCAGGAGATGAGAGAAGTGATTTGGTTTAGAGAAAATCTTAGTTTCCAAGTGTTTTTGTGTTTTAATTAAAACAAATCTTAAAGTTGATTATAACGACACCGGTTAAGATCCCACGGTTCCATCCTTCCGGCATCGTTATTTTTATCGGATTCACTTAGTCCAGATGAATTTGCTAAACTCAACTGAATGAGTTCCACACATTCATTTAGACCGTGGGAAATCCCGTTAGCAACACGTAGGTTACATCATCCGAGGTATTCCCGATCATCCAACAGGACGTTTTTAATTTAGTTGTAATTGTAGTTTTGTGTTCTGTTTGTGATTAAATTTTGAGTTATTTTATATTTTGAAATGTTGTGGCGGTGAATTTTATCTTGCAATGACTTTTAATTTAGATTTGGTTTCAGTTTTAGGGACTATCCTAAAGGTGTGGGTTATCATACAACAGTTGTTTATAATGCAAGAAAAAGTAAGTGCGATGCAATTAAAGAAATTGCAATAATGTAAATTGCAATAAAATAAAAGCGTACCTGGAGGGTCTTCCCGTCATCCCAAGCTGCACTTAAAACACAATTAGAATATTTAAGCAAGTTCCTAGGTAAAGCTAAGGGAAGGGTTATGGTTTTTTACCAAATTCCTAATCCTATAGCTAGTCATTTCCTATGACGTCTAGGTCCTTGTGTTTTGGTTTGAGGAAGATTTTATTCATCAAAGAATAATTAAGTCCAATTGTTCTTATGAGTATACTATCATATTGAGGAAGTGCTTAAGAAGAATCTTAAACATCTTTTCAATATTGATAGGATTGTTTTAAGTCCAAATGAATTTAATCATACAAATGAATTAATCATCCGGGAATTCGAGTTTTGTTATCTTGCTCAGTGAACTAAGACATTTGAATATCCTATAAGTAAAGTAACATTTCATTTAACGTTCTGTTTAGGAGTTATGATAACCAAAGCTCTCGAGGGCAAATTGGTGTTCAAATGGTTTGTGATTTAGTTTAAATTCAGTTAAAGGGTTTAAGTTTGGAATAGTGTTCAAGTTGCTTTATATTTAACTTCTTTATGTCTTAGGTGATGTTATTTAATTCAATTTAATTTAACTTTAATTTAATTTAATTTGGTTTAGTTTTAACTTTAATTTAATTCGATTTAATTCAATTTAGTTTGACTTGATGTTAAATTAATTTAATTTAATTTGATTTAATTTCCTTTAATTTAATTTAATTTGATTTAATTTTAATTTAATTTAATTTAATTTAATTTAATTTAATATGTTTTAATTTAATTTAATTAAATTTAATTTAATTTAATATTTTTTTTATTTAATTTAGTTTAATTTAATTTAATTTAATTTATTTATTTAATTTAATTTAATTTAATTAATTTATTTATTTAATTTAATTTAATTTACTTACTTTGTTTGATTTAATTTAATTTAATCTTTAATTTAATTTTATTTTAAATTTTAATTTAATTGAAAATTTAAAAAAAGTTTAATTATTTAACTTTTTAATTTAATTTAATGATTAAGTCCTTTAACATTTTAAAACTTAAATTTAAATTATCATTTTAATTAAGAATTAAATATTATTAAGATGATTAATTTAGGGATTTTTTTAAATTAAAGAATAAATCTCTTCCTAATAATATCCCTATTTTAATAATTCCAATTTTATTATTCTTCCAAATTTAATCAATTATTTAATTAAGGTTTATTTTAATTATCTTCAAATTGTTTAATAGGTTTCTACCCTTTAATTATTTAAATTTCAATCATCCAAATTAGATTAAGATCAAATATTTTATTTGTTAATTTTATTAAACCTAAAGTTTTAATTAAAGGTTAATATTTTATTTACTATTTTGCCCTTCAAGCTTAATAATTTCATAACTTACTAAATTGTGCTCAAATGAATTTGAAATTTTTATGTGACTTCACTCATATGTCAATGAAGACATTAGAGGAGAAAATGTGATTTTTCTGTATTTAATTTATTTATGTAATTATTTTTGGTGGAAAATAGGGATTTCCAAGGAAAATTCAATAATATGACCAAGGGAAAGTTTCTGTCCTTAAGAAAATTATGGAACATTCCTAATGACTAGAGTACCACTTAGACCAATTTTGGTGATTTTTTGAATTATATTATTTTTATTATAATTATTTTAAGTTTTGGAGTATTAATTAATTTAAAAATAAAATAAAGGTTGAAAAATGAAATTTATATTTTTCAAAAATCTCTTTGATATCAAGGAAATCAGAGAATCAATTTTTACAATTTTCTGATTTTTCTTTGATTTATTATAATTATTTTAGTGAAAATGCTAGAAAATACATTTTTTTAATTTTTAAATTACCTTAGGGCTTCAAAATTTAATATGTCATTAAATAGACCTAAGAAAAATATGGGGTTTATTCATAAGTGATTAAAATTCAAAATGTGACATTTTGGTGAATTTTATTATTTTGTGATTTTTATTATTTTTTAATTATTAAAATATTAAAATAATACCAAAAAATCAACTTTTTTAGAAAATTGAAATTTTAATTTTCTTCAATTCCCCTGATATCGAGAGAGGCTCCAAAACCAATATGGTGAATTTTTAAAAAGTATTTTGAAAGTTATGAATTTTTAAAGTTCAAAAAGACTAAATGGCTTAATCAACTCATTTAGTAGGGCTAACCAAGCCCAATTGACTTCAAATTTTTATGGTGGGTTCCTCTGATCCTAAAGGTCAGTGGAGAATTGATTTCAAGTTAATTTGATGTATGGTTAACTCTAATTAATTAAGGAGCTATTTTGGGTGTTTAAGCCAATTAGGGTTATTTTAAATGAATGAACTCAAAACCTATTTTTCCTAGGGTCCTCTGGTCATAAGAGACATCACCAAATTTTCCTAGAATTTATTTCACAACATGCTAATTATTGGAATTAAAATACTCAAAACAGCAACATGAATTTGAAAATTCAATAACTTCTCATAGGGATGGCCTCTGACTTTGGAAAATTCAAGGAATGTTCCCAAATTCAGAGGCTTCAAAAGCCCTATGGTCTCATGCCATGGTGAATTTCCAATATGCATGGAGAATTAAAACAATGCAGAAGGGAAATAAATCATTAAAAATAATATACTTGATGAAATTAAATAATTTCTTTTCCACATTATTCTCCTCTGTTCACTGAGCAAGAGGGTATTTTTATTTTATTTTTCTGATTTTCCTACACAAAGTTATGGATTTTTGAAGTTTAGGGGAATTAAATAAATCAAAAATACCCTAATTTTCTATTTATCCACGTGGCGCCGCGTCAACCTCGGCAGCTCCGAAAGGCCACGCGGCGTGTTCTGGTTCGACGCCGCCATCTGACTCAGCGCTCCGATGCCCCGCTGTGTCGTTCCATCTCCTGATCCGACGCGATCCTGGCCGTCCGTCCGCGCGTATATTAAATAAACGGCATCCGTTCATCGTCCCCAAGCGTCCTCACCCGAGAGCCGTCCACACTAAATCCCTAATATCTCACTCAATACTCAATGGATTTTCGTGTTCTTATGCTCTATGGATTCGTCTTGAAGAGACGAATACATCTATACGGTGATCATGCATTGAAATTAAAGCATTTGACATGGAGAATCTCCGAAGCTCGGGATGAAGAATTAGCTCATACCTTTGCTCAGAGAAGTGTGGCTTCAATCTGAGGGTTGTGTCACCTTCGATTGGATCCCAGCAAGCTCCAGATGAAGTCTCCTGGTCTGATGAATCGCCTAGGTATGATTTCGACCAAGCCCGATCACAAAGCTTGGAGTCTGGAACAGATGGGTGGCCTGGAGAGGGGGCTTTTGCTGGTGGACTCCTTCCCTTGGTCCGGTGAAGGTGTAGGAATAATCAATTTGAGGATTGATCCACTGTGGAGAAGTGTCCCGGTTTTGGGTGGAATTTTGGTCGAGAAATTGAGTTCTGTTGGTGGGGATTAGGGCAAATTGGCACTGGGGATCAACTGCTCTAAGTATGGAGAGTGTTCTGGAACAATTTTGGCAGGGTTTCAGTAAGATCTGGTTCAGCACCTCCCATGGCCGAGAGGGGGTGGTGTTTAAATAGGAGAGGGTGGAGGGCCTCTCCCAGGGAGAGTTAGGGCTTGGGATTAGCTGCTCTTGGCAAGAGAAGAACAACTGCAATGGCCACTGGGGATGGGGCAGCTCAGCAGGTGAGAATTCCAAGTTTGGGCTCACATGTGAGCTCTATGCCTGGTGATTTCCGACGGCCGTGGTGGCCGGCCGGCCGAGGTCGGGTCACCCTCGAGGTCGGGGAGGTCGGGTCGGGGCTTAGTGCGATCGATTGGCCATGGACATGTCTAAAGGAGTTGAATTGAAATGGAATGGGAGAGGAGCTAATTTTGGCTTGATTTGGTCAAGTCCACCTTTTGGGCTTGGTTCACCTCCCCATGGCCGATTTGGGCCGAGGGAGGATCGAGTGAATCGGCTAGGAAAGGTTAGAGAAGTCACCATCCATGAATATTTTAATTAATCATGGATTAAGGTGAAGCATAAAAAGAGTTAAAACCTTTTTAAGGGGGCTTAAAAGAGGCTCCTCCTTTTTCCATTAATGGCTTGATCGCATGTCAAACCTTCCATGGCTTCATGTGGCTTGTCCATGGCTTGCATGGCTTGTCTTTGGCTTGAGGAAAAGCTTGGTCAATTTCATGAAAATGGATTTTAGAAATTTTTGGTAATTTGATGGGAATTTGTATGAAGCTTTATTTGGAATGGTTTAATGATGATTTTGAAACTTAGGGGTGATATCAATTAAAGGTATGATGAGAAGAAATTGCCATGTGGGCTTTAGGGCCAATTTTGGGCTTTTGTATTTGGTGGAAATGGGCTTTTAAAATGGTTTAGGGAAGTGGGCTTTTGGATTTTAAAATGGATTTTAGGATGAAATTTTGGCAAAGTCTTGGGACAAATAATTGTTGGGTTTAGCTCATAAATGTGTCATGAGTGACTTGGAGCAAATTGGGAGTGATTTGGGTTTGAATTGGGTTGAATTTGGGCTCCTTTGGTGAATGGGCCAATATAGGTCAAATTGGGCTATCTTGGGCCAATGTTGGGCTAGGGTTGAAATTGATGTAAAATTAATGTTGGGAAATGTTTATGGGAGTGTTTCAAAGAGGTTTTGACTTTGGTTGGGCTTTGATTTTGGGGTTTGGGCTCATTTGGGTTAGGTTTGGGTTTAGGTCAAAATAGGGCCTTTTAGCTTTGGGTTGAAGTTGAGTGGGGTTTGGGTCTAAATGTTGGGCAAATAATGTTAGTATTTTGTTTGTGGGAATGTTAAGGAAGATTTGGAAAAGATTTGGGGTTAATTGGAGTTGAATTAGGTGAGTTTGGGTTGTGTTTGGGTCATGGGTCCAAATTGGGCTTTAAGGCCAAAAGTGAAATTGGATCCAAATGTCAATCAAATTGGACTTGGATTTGGTCTATATTGGTGTTGGGATTGTTGAATTGAAGTTTAGAATTGAATTGGACCAGAATTTGGGTCAATTGGGTAGGTTTGGTCTGACATTGGGTTCACTTAGGGTTAAAATGGGTCAAATTGGGGGTTTTGACAAAAGTAGGGTAAATTGACAAAATTGGCCCATGGTGTAGTTGAACAAAATGAAATTGAGAATATTTGGGATTTTCTTGAATTTTCTGGGAATTTTTTGAATTTTTGGATTTTTGGGTCAAGAGGGGTATTTTGGGTATTTGGAGGGTATTGGGAGGTATTTTTGGAATTCTTGGTATTTTTGGGTATGGATGATCAATTTGAGTAATGTGGAAATGTTTAGGAATGGTTTTGAGGAATTTTGGGTAATTTAGGTGTTTTTGGAGGATTTCAAGGGTTTTAGGTAGGCTAGGCGGGTGTAGGGTCCCAGGGGTCAAAAATTAAAAATTTGGAAAATTGAAGATTAGGTGAATGTAAGTGGAATGAAATCATTTTGGTTGTGCCATGAAGTCATATCAAGCCCACATGAGCCATGAAGGGACTCATTTGAGGCATCCGCTATGTTGTTCCTAACCCTCTTGCCGAGGGCTTAGGGGTTAGGGACCATCCATGTGAATCACCTACATGAGTCGGGAGGTCAAGTTGGGTATAGGTGTGTGAAAGTGTAGTGTATAAATGTAGTGTGTGTGTAAGTCAGCCCCTTCACTGGACTGGGCCACCTGGGGTAGTCCTAAGGCCAAAGAGTCCTATAGGAACCCATCCTTTAAACTTCCACATTTGATTTCAACCCTCTAGGTGATTAGGGGTCTATAGTCAAGTTTGTAGAGTTTGCAGGGAGTTAAGAAGTGGTTTGAATTTCTAAGTGGTGGGTCCCATTTCTAATCCTCTAGGATAATCAAAGGAAAAGCCTAAGGCTAGATCCTAAGTACTAAAAAGAAGAAGAGAAGAGCTCATAAAAAATGAGGTCAACAGGAATTATCCCATCAATTTGTATGCACCAAATATTATTGGTTGATGACAGTAAACCCAGTATTGAACCTCAAAGGAGATTAAACCCAGTTATGAAAGATGCTGTTAAAAGAGAAATTTTGAAATGGTTAGATGTTGGAATTATTTAGCCAATATCAGATAACCCTTAGTTAGTCATATTCATTGTATTCCAAAGAAAGGAGGAGTGACTGTTGTTGAAAATGAAAATAATGAATTAATTCTTACAAGACAAGTGACTGGTTGGTGGATCTGTATTGATTACAGAAAACTAAATGTTGCCACCAGGAAAGATCATTTTCCTCTTTCATTCTTAGATCAAATGCTGGATAGATTAGCAGGACATTCATATTTTTTCTTTTTGGATGGATATTCTGGTTATCATCAAATACCTATAACTCCTAAGGATCAAGAAAAGGCTACGTTTACAAGTCCTTATGGAACAATTTCTTTTCGAAGAATGTCTTTTAGGTTATGTAATGCACCTGCTACTTTTCAAAGTTTTATGATGGTTATTTTTTGTGACTTAATTGAAAAAGGATATGAAGTTTTTATGGATGATTTCTCTATATTTGGAACTTCTTTTGATTCTTGCTTACATAATTTGACTAAAGTGTTAAAGCGCTGTCAAGAAATAAATGTTATTCTGAATTGGGAGAAGTGTCAATTTATGGCCACTGAAGGAATTGTACTGGGTCATAGAATTTCTAAAAATAGGATGGAAGTTGATCAAACAAAAATCCAAATTATTGTTGGATTACAACCCCCAAATTATGTAACGGGTATAAGAAGTTTTATTGGACATGCTGGATTTTATAGAAGATATATTAAAGATTTTTCCAATATTCCTAAACCTTTATGCCATCTTTAGAAAAAGCTATAAAATTCGAAATTGATGAAAATTTCCTAAAAGCCTTTAATTTTTTAAAAGAAAACTTAATCACAACACTAATCATTGTTGCACCTAATTGGCAAAAACCATTTGAGTTAATGTGCGATGCGAGTGATTACGCTATAGGGGTAGCTTTAGGATAAAGATATGATAAGATGTTTAAGTTTATATATTATACCAGTAAAACTCTTAATGAAGATTAAATTAATTACACTACTGCTAAAAAAGAGCTATTGATTATAGTATATGCTTTTAACAAATTTCAATCGTATTTACTTGGGAATAAATGTATAGTTCATACAAATCATTTAGTTATTAAATATCTGATATCTAAAAAAAAAAACTAAACCCAGATTGATTAGATGGATTCTTCTTTTACAAAAATTTGACTTTCAAATAGTTGATAGAAAAGGGTCTGATAATCAAATTGCTGATCGTCTATCAAGAATTGAAAATAATAAGGAAATGAATGATATGGAAGAAATAAATGAATTTTTTCCTGATGAACAACTTTATACTGTTTATGATGGATTAATCCCATGGTATGCTAATATAGTTAATTATTTAGCTAGTAACATTATACTTTATGGATTAGATCATCACAAAAAAAAGAAATTCTTACATGATGTGAAATTTTATTTTTAGGATAAACCCTTTCTATTAAACACTATAAGGATTCTATAATACGAAGATGTGTTCATTATCAAGAAACTTACGAGATTATTAAAAATTTACAACTCTAAATTTGGCGGGCATTTCAGCATTGATAAAACTGCTTTTAAAATTTTAAAATCCGGATTTTATTGGCCTACATTATTTAGGGATGTTAACAGTTTTTTTAAATCCTATGATCGATGTCAACGTATAAGCAATATTTCTAGGAGAGATGAAATGCCTCTAAATTTTAGTTTGTAAGTGGAAATTTTTAATGTCTGGGATTTAGATTTCATGAGACCATTTATACATTCTTCAGGAACAATTTATATTTTATTGGTTGTTGATAATGTTTCAAAATAAATTAAAGCAAAAGCTTTACCTCATTGTGATGCCAAAAATGTTGAAAAATTTTTAACTGAAAATATTTTTACTTGATTCAGAATGCCACAAATACATATCACTAATGTGTCAAGAATTTTATGATTCAGAGACTACTGAGTAAATTTGGGATTGAACATAGAATTTTAATAGCTTATCATCCCCAAACTAGTGGATTAGCTGAGGTTTCAAATCGTAAGATCAGAAGAATTTCAAAGAAAATAGTTAACCCAAAACGAACTAATTGGGCTGATAGACTCGATGATGCTTTATAGGCTTATAGAACTGCTTATAAAACTTCTATTGGAATGTCACCATATAGACTCATCTATGAAAAACCATTTCATTTTCCTGTTGAATCAGAGCATAAAGCTTATTGGGAGTTTAAAGATTTTAACTACAAATTAAGTGATGCTGGAGATAACGATTATTGCAATTGAATGAACTTGAAGAAATTAGAAATGATTCATATGAGAATGCTCGAATCTATAAATAGAAAATGAAGAAAATGCATGATAAAATAATTTTAAAAAAGACGTTTGAGCATGGACAAGTTTTACTATACAGTTCTAGATTTAAATAGTTTCCAGGAAAATTAAGAACCAAATGGATGGGGCTTTTTATTATTAGGAAAGTTTATCCTTATGGAGCAGTTGATAAAATAGATCAGAAAAAAGATTTTGTAATTAAAGTAAACGGACAAAGATTGAAGCCCTATATTGGAGGAAGTTTGCCATCTTTTAAGTGTGTTATATTTAACTCATTTGGAGTAAATAATTGGTTATGTTGGGCTGACGACATTAAACCAAGTGCTTTGTGGGAGGCAACCCATAGTATGATTTGATTTCTTTTGATATTGAGAGTGCATTATATTTAACTTCACATAGTTGCATATCTTTTGACCTACATTTTTGAACCCTAATTAGGTGTGAAACTTATGAAAAATTTGACAAAGGGCGAACCTGAGATTTTCACGATTTTGGCATTTAGATGCCAAAAGTGGTGCCTAAGTGCCAGACATCTGAAATCCTGGTACCTAAGCGCCAAAATTGGTGCCTAAGCGCCAAAATTGGCACCTAGGCGCCACGATTCTGTATGGTGGAAAAACTGCCCCATAACAGTTTTTACCCTTTGAAATCCCTATAAATAACCACTTCTTCATCCCCAAACGTCAAGCCATCAGCTTTTCAACCTAAAACTATAATATTGAGAGAGAAGAGAGATTTTATTGCTTCCATGGAGAGAATAAATATAGAGAATTGAGGGAAAGCCAAGTTTGTGCACAAGAATTCACAAACTTATTTTAATGGCTACCTAGCCATGACGTTGGAGAAGCTATTTGGTCAACTTGAGAAGATTTAAGGAGAATTGGTGCATATTGGAGAAAGTTTGCATGAAATGTACCATCAATATGAGCATATGGAATGACAAATGAAGGTTAAATCTAATCATTTTTCAGCCTTTGAAGACTATCTGGTAACCAGGTATGCTAAGAACAATTAGATCGATGAAAAGATGGTTTGGAATTTCCTCATATCCCTTTCTTCCATTCCTTTATTCGTCTTAAATTACCTTGTGGAACTAATGAAGGTTCTGATGTGAATCCGTGAAATTAAGGTAAATTTATGTTGAGAAATTGATTGTAATAGTAAAGTGTTAAGTGATTTACTTGATGTTTTGTGTAAGTAATTTGTGTGATTGTTATGTGTTGTTGTGAGACTTGAGAAGTTGTTTATTTGTATTTTTTGTAATTTTTGAACCTTATCTTAAAGATCTGAAATGGAATGAAGTAAAATTTGAGTTTGGAATGTATCAAGTTGTGTTTGGAATGTATCTTAAATTTGGAATCTATTTTGGACATAAATATTTTCTGGGAGATTTTTTATGAAGTTTATTATGTGATTTTAAGTCTACAGATATTAGAATACCTAAATTACAAAATGTAAAAACTTAAGAATTTTTTGTAATTTTTTGCGATTTTGGCGGCTAGGCGCCAGAATTGGCGCCTAAGCGCTGGTCCACCTGAACCAATTTTTTGGCCTTAAAACCGAGCCCATCACCATTAACACGCCTAAGCATCATCTTCTTCCCCAAAAGTCGTGAAAACCAATCCTAGGGTTCCATTTTGTGCTTGATTCGTGAAGTTTCGAAGCTTAAAACACCATAAAATTGGAACCCTAAACCCTAAACCCTAAACCTCCTACTACAGACTACTTCTATGATGTTTTTGCTCCGTCTGAAGGAGAGCTTGATGAGATTTTAGCCTACCTGACTGATGGAAGAGGACCTTGGAAAATCTGAAATAATAAACGGGTAAATTTTTCCTCTTCTATGCTTAATGCTACTTCTAAAGCCTGGCACTACTTTATTTCTGCTCGTATTCTTCCATCAAATCACCTGAGTGAAGTGACGAAAGAATGAGCTATTTTCAATTATTACATTCAAGAATTGAAGCCAATAGATGTGGGAGCCATTATATATGATGTAATCAACACTTCAGCTAGAGGAAGTGTTATTTCTGGTTTAGGCTTCCCGTCTCTCATTTTCTCGATTTGTAAGAATTCTGGTATTACTTACTCTCATTCTGAACAGATACTTAAGCCACTGAAGTTAACTGGAAAATCTCATGTGGATATTTATGGTAAAATAAAAAGTCAAGGTTTTGGAGCATTTACTTCTTCTATACCTTCTACTTCTGCACCCAGGCCTTCCACTTCTACTTCTGAGCCTTCACCTGATGGGTGGAATACTGTTTGTCAGAGGTACTTAGAGCATCAAAGTGATATATTCTTGATGCATTGTAGAGTAGATGATATGGATAGTAAGATCGATCATGTGTCTGATTATATACAGAGGAAGAACTATGATGAGGAATATAGTGAAGCTCTTATGAAATTTTTGAAGGGTGATAAGAATATCGAATTTCCTACATGTGCTAAATTCACCTCATGGATTAATCCCAGAAGTCTTATTCCTGATGATTCCTTCGATGATGATGAGGAGACTGAGGATGATTATACTTTGTTTCTGCTTTGCTTTAGTAATGTGCCTATTATGTGTGTGTTTACCTTTTCAGTATTATTGCACTGTTTTAGTACTTTCTAGTCACTCAGTTATATTTCTATTGTCAGAATGCTTAGAACTTAATCCTATTTATGCTCCTGTTGTTTTTAATGTTTAAAATTGTAAAAGAGTGTTAGTTTTCATTTGTTACTTACTTTGCTAATCTTTTATATTGTTGCGTATATATGTATTACTCTACTGTTTTAAATACCTTAAATGTTGTATCTTTTTCTTCCTACTTAGTTTAAAATTTCATATTGTAAAATGTTTAAACCTTATTAAAAGAACTATGTTTGGGGAAGTGAAAAGAACATAAATTTGAACTTTACTTGTCCTTAGTAAGCAATATTTTCAAAATTAATAACATAACCTATGAAAGAAAAGTTAAATTAAGATAGACATGCTATTAATTTCACGAATATTATAATAAACTTATAAAAGTATTTTTTTATATAACAAGGGATAATTCTAAAAATTGTAATTATTTAATAAAAGAGTGTAAGAATTTTGATTCAAATATCTAAATTAAAATATTGTATTTTTGAAAGTATTAAGGAATCTAGATGTTTACTTGAGAATATAAAATTAAAACTCTATGATAAATATTTTTGCTAAACACATATTCATTAAGTGAAAAATTTGTTAAGTATTTAAATATAAGTTAAGGATAGTGAAGTTCAAAATCATTAACATGCTATCCCGATATAGTAATACTCACTTAAAAAAAAAAAGAAAAAAAGAAAGGATTGAAAACAATCCCTAAAAAGAAAACAAATATATATATATATATATATATATATATATATATATATATATATATATATATATGATTTAAGAACAATCCAAATATGAGTGTTGACCTCATTTTTGATGGGGTCTTTTCTCTTCTCTCTCCTTAGTACTTAGGATCTAGCCTTAGGTTTTCCCTTTGACTCTTAGAGGACTAGAAATGGAACCCACCACTTAGAAGTCCAAACACCTCTTAACTCCCTGCAAACCCCATAAGTTTGATTGTAAACCCCTAAGTCACTTAGAGGGTTAAGATCAAATGTGGAGGTTTAAAGGATGAGTTCCCTATAGGACTCTTTGGCCTTAGGACTACCCTGGGTGGGCTGGTCTAGTGGGGGTTGACCTGCACACATTACACTTTCACCTCATCATCCCTTTGATTTAAATCACCCCCTAAGTTTCAAATTCATCATTAAACTTTTCTAAACTAAGCCATGTGCCAAATTACCCCTAAATATCCAAAATCAATAAAGCCCACTTTCATGAAACCAAGCCAAGCCATCCCTAAGCCATGGGCAAGCCATAGGCTAGCCATGAAGCCATCCTTAAGCCCCATGCAAGCCATGTGCGTGGTGTTCATGTGACCATACCATATTGGGCAAAAGAAGGAGCCTCTTTCTTGATTCCCATCAAGTGATTAAGCACTCCCATGTTTTCCCTAAACCATGCTTAAACATAAATACGCTTAGATGGAGACTTTTCCCCACTAAGCTAGCTGACTCACCTAATCTCCCTCAGCCCAAACCAAAGCTTGGAGAGGTGAACCCAACCCATTTGCATGACTTGACCCATTTGGATCCAAAATCCCCCTCTCCCCATACCACTTAAAGCTAAACTCTTTACACATGTCCATGGCTAATTGACTGCGCCATTGCCAACATCTGACCCTCCTGATCGAGATGGTGACCTGACCCTGCCGGCCAGCCGCCTGGGTCTCTGGAAAATGCCATGGCTAAGAGCTCCATGTGAACCAAACTCCAAAATTCTCCCTGGCTGAGTTGTTCCATGCCCAATGGCCACTATGGCTATTCTTCCCTTGACCAAGGCAGATGATCCCAAGCCTCAACTCCCCCTGGGAGGCCCTCCGGCCATGCCTATTTAAACCCACCACCTTCTCAGCCAAACAAGGTGATGAACCAGACCTAAACAAAACTCTACCAAAATTGCTCCAGGACCTTCTCCTAACCTAGAGCAATTGAACCCCACTATTCTCCTGCCCTAAACCCCATTGATTGAGCTCAATTTTGGAGCTCAATTCTCAGCCCGAGAACCAGGACATCTGCGAAACCTCCACAAAAATCAAATTAAACTCACCCACACTCGCAGAGGACCAAGAGAAGGAGTTCCCCGGTGGAAGCCCCCTCACCAGGCCAGTCATTCTCTCTATCGACCAAGCTTTGAAATTGGGCTTGGTGGAAGTTGTACCTAAGCAATTCCCCAGAGCCAGAGACTTCATCTGGAGCTTCCTTGGGTGCAATCGAAGGTGCCACAACACTCTGATTGAAGCTTCACATCTCAGAGCCAAGGTATAGACCTCTCCTTCCTCCCGAGCTTCTAGAGATTCTCCATTTTGATTTACTTAATTTCATAGCATGTAAACCATATGGATGTGCTTGTCTCCTCAAGACGAATCCAAAGAGCATAAGAACACAAAAATCCATTGAGAAATGAGAGATTTCTTAAGGTTTTAGTGTGGATGGTCACGGGTGCACACCAGTCGTAGACGACGACCAGGCGCCGTCTGATCAAGCGTGCATCAGTTGAACGGCTCAGATTGCATCAGATCAGAGGAAGGAGCGGAACAGCGGGACGCGTGGCGGCTGACTCAGATGGCGGCGTCAAATAAGAGCGCGCCGCGTGGTCTTTCAATCCACCATAGGTTGACACGGCGCTGAGTCGGATAAGTAGATAAATAGGAATTTTCTATTTATTTAAATACCCAGAACTTAGAAAATCCATATCTTTGTGTAGAAAAATCACAAAAATAAACTAAAAATACCCTCTTGCTCAGTGAACAAAGGAGAATAATGTGGAAAAGAAATCAAGTTATTTTGATGAGTATTTTATTTTTAATTAATTATTTACTCATTTTAGTATTTTGATTCTCCATTTGCATAGACAATTCATCATGGCATAAGACCATAGCGCTTTCGAAGCCTCTGATCTTGGAAACATTCCTGGAATTTTTCAAGGTCAGAAACCATCTATATGGTAAGTTATGTATTTTTCAAGTTTATGTCACTTTTTTGGTATTTTAATTTCATTAATTAGCATATTGCTTAGAAAATTCTAGAAAAAGTTGGGGAAGTTTCTTAAGACCAAAGGACCCTAGGATAATTATATTTTGAGTTAATTCATTAAGAATAACCCTAATTGGCCTAATTACTCAAAAATAAACTTATATTAATTTGGGTTAACCACACATCAAAAGAACTTGAAAACAATTCTCCACTGATCTTTAGGATTAGAGGGACCACACATAAAAATTTGGAATCAATTGGAAACGTTTAACCCCACTAAATGGAGTAATTAAGTCACATAATTAAAATTAAAATTAAAAAATTCATAACTCCAAAAATACACATTATAAATTTACCAAATTGGTTTTGGGGCCTCTCTGGTATCAGAGGAGCCTTAGAAAATTAAAATTAAAATTTTCTAAAAATCTTCATTTTTTATCATATTTTGATATTTTAAATAATTAAAAAATAATAAAATCACAAAAATATTAAAAATGATAAAAGGGTCATATTTTGACTCCTAATCACTTAGGAACAAACCAAAAATTTTTCCCAAGTCTCAAAGTAAAGATATTGAATTTTAAATACTTAAAACAATTTTTGAATAAAAAAAATGAATTTTCCAACTTTTTCACTAAATTAATTCTTATAAATCAAAGAAAAATCAGAAAAGTATAAAATTTCTTTCTCTGAACTCCTTGAGGTTAGAAAGATTTAATAAAAATATAAAATTCATTTTTCAACATTTATTTTATTTTATAATTAATTAACACTCCAAAAGTAAAAATAATTATAATAAATAAAATATAATTCAAAAAATCACCAAAATTGGTCCAAGTGGTCCTCTAGTCAGTAGAAACATCCCATAATTTTCTTAAGGATAGAAATCTTACATTGGTCATGTTGTTGAATTTTCATTGAAAAGCCTTATTTTTCACAAAAATAATTATATAAATTAAATTAAATTCAAGAAAATCACATTTTCCCCTCTAATGTCTTAATTGACATATGAGTGAAGTGACATAAAAATTTTAAGTTCATTTGAGCTTAATTTGATGAGTTATGAAATAAATTAGCTTAAAGGGGTATAAAGGTAATTAAAGGATTTTAACCCTAAATAATATTTAGGTCTAATCAAAGGGAGGGTAAAATATCTGATCTTAACTTTTCTCATAGATGATTGAAACCTAGGGAATTAAGGGGTAGAAACCCACTAATTATCTTGAAAATATTTGAAGTGAACTTTAATTAATTAAATAATTTAAATTTTGGAAGAATAGATTAAAAATTTGGATTATTAAGGTTAGGGATATGACCTAAGAAGATATCAATTCTTTAATTTAAAATCCCCAAATGAATCATTTTAATAATATTTAAGTTGTAATTAAATTTAAAGTGATAGTTAAAATAAATAATTAAATAATTAAAAGGAAAATAAACGTTAATTAAATTGAAACTTAAAACATTGAATAACTTGATAATCAAATTGAAATAAATTTATAATATGAAAATTAATTTGAAAACACTTAAAAAATAAATCAAAAAAAAAATTTGAAACATTAAAGAAAATCAACCTTAAGACAATTCATAATTTAAAAAAAAACATAAAAAAAAAACAAATCAATTAAAAATTAACCTAAAATATTTCGATTAAATTAAAATTAAATCATTAAAATTTAAATTGAATAATCTAAACACCTCTCTTAACCCAAATTAATCTAATACATTCAGATTATTAAAGATGTAAAGATTTAATTAAATTAAAACAACTTGAACACTATTCCAAACCTAAAATTATTAAAATTGCATAACTAAATTAAACCACTTTAAATCACCAACCCCAATTTTAAATCATTAAATTCTTTAACAGACCGATTTGCCCCCTAAAGGTTTTCATTATTATAACTCTTAAGTAAAGCATCAAGTGAAATGTCACTTTACTTATGGGATAATCAAACATCCTAATTCACTGAGCAGAAAACAAAACTTAATTAAAATCTTGGATGATTGATTCACTTAAACAAAGAAATTCATTTGGACTCAAAAAAATCTCAGAAGTATTGAAATGATGTTTAGGACTCGTCCTAAGCACTTTCTTAATATGATGAGATGTTCTAGAAGAAGAATTAAATTTAATTGTTCTTTGGTGAAGAAAATCATCCATAAAACACAGAACCTAGACGTCATAGGAAATGACTAGCAATAGGATTAGGGATTTGGTAGACAATCAAAACCATCCCTTAGCTTTACCTAGGTACTTGTTATAAATATTTAAATGCCTTAACATGTGTTTTAAGTGCAGCTTGGAATGACGAGAAGACCCTCCAGGTACGCTCTTATTTTATTGCAATTTACTTTATTGCAATTTATTTATATGAGCTACACTTTACTCTTCTTGCATGTTAAACAAGATTGTTGCATGAAAACTGAAACTTTTAGGATAGCCACAAAACTAAAACCCAAAACTAAATTAAAATCAACACAAGATAAAATTCACCGCCACAACATTTCAAAATATAAAACAACACAAAATTTAATAACAAACAGAACACAAAACTACAATTGCAATTAAATTAAAACATCTCGTTGGATGATCGGGAATACCTCGGATGATGTAACGTACGTGTTGCTAACGGGATTTCCCACGGTCTAAATGAAATTTTGGAACTCATTCAGTTGAGCTTAGCAAATTCATTGGGACTAAGTGAATCCAATGAAAATAACAGTGCCGGAATGATGGAACCATGGGATCTTAACTAGTGTTGTTATAATCAACTTTAAGATTCCCCTAATAAAACACTAAGATTTTTGAACCTTAAAACTCTTCTAAACTGAAACACTTCTTTCATCTCCTGATTTTCACCTTCTAAAACTAAACCTCTGCAACAACAAGGAGCTCGGAGCATGGTGGGCAGCACGACCATCTTCGTCAGCAAAACTTGTGTCTACTCCAGCTAAACTTTTCTTAGTTTTAAATAACCAAGCCATAAAATTTCGAGGTAGTTTGCTTAGTGCAACATAAATCCTCAACTTTTAGTTAGGCATTTGCATAGTTTTGTTATGCAAATTAAGCCCTAACCGGTCTTAGGACTCCGAGGTAGTCGTTTGGTACGACATAAGCGCTCACATCATCGAGGCTATTTTTATGATCATATCATACAAATATAAGTCCTAATTAATTAAAATATGCAGGATTATAACATTAAATAAACTCTTAAATTGAAGCCCAACATTAGGATAGTTTGGGAAGTCACCGAAGTTCACTTCGGGTCTGTCACATCCCCTAATTCTCTTCCATTGGACTCTTAAAATAAACTGTTCCAAATTTGAGCTAATCCCTTTTGGAATTTCCAAAATCTAATCATTTGAAAACCTTATACTTTGAAATTCTTGAGAGCAAAACTACTGATCATTATCGAGAGTTTTCTTAAATGATTCCCCGTCATTTAATATGTAATTAACTATAGGGGCTTGCCCTTATAGGGAACTTTAAGAACCTGAGTAATATAAACTACGCTTAATTCTTTTATATTAAGCGGGGAACTTGTCGGCTTATAAAATTGGTTCGCAGACCAAACGGATGTCACAAATCTTCTAGTTTATTTAATCGAGCCCCATCATCAAGCAGTGTGTCTATTCATCGGGATAGATACACGGTTTGTGGTGCCTTGTTCATTTATATAAACTATTTGGGATGTGAGATCGATTTGATTTCATATCTTAAAATTCTCAAACTTAAAAATTATTTTCAAAAATCAAATGCTACTTTTCAAATTATATATATATTTAAATTAAACATAAAATTTAAAATTCGCCGACAACTTCTGTAGGTGACCCCCTTTTTAAAATTAAACTTACAACCTAAAAATATGCCGACAACTTCTGGCGACTCCGCTGGGGACTAGTTCCTCTCTTCATTTCTATCAGATGGTTTTGCTTTCATAAATCGATAGTGAGTCCATATCCCTAGTGAACAAAAACTATCCTTCTTTCGTTGACATACCACGTTCATTTCTTTCTTGAACAAGTATAGTCAACTTCTCTCGGATTTAGGAGCCACTGTTTAGACACCCCTAAACAGAGAGGTTCTGAAATCCTTTTACCTCTTTTCTGAGGTGGGGTGGACCCCCAATAGGTGTTAGCTTAGGAATAGTCCTTCGGGTTGAGAAGTTTTGCGAAACTTTCTCTTCCTTTCCAATTCCAAACTGGGTCCCTTCTTTTTTCTATAAACTCTGTTCTTTAAACATTTCATTCCTAACAAATAAATTCTCTAATAAACAACCCTTTAAACAAACTCTTTTAACTCGCAAATACAGTAAGATAAACAAAAATGTGTTCGGACTCTTTCTTTTTCGTCCTAAGTTTTGCGACAAAAGGAAGCATAATTAGGGACTAATACTCAGAATCTACCGTGCATAAAATGACTGCGCCAAAGTAAATTTTCTCCTTCACCAATGGAATAGACTTCGCCGTCTATAAGGATGAACTGCCCGACAATGGAATCATCCGTTTAGGACAAGGATTCGATAATACAGATATCAAGTTCACTAACGTCACTCTCTTCGCACTAATGGACAAATTGCCAGAAACTAAAGAGCCCGTAATTGAATTCAACCTGAAGTCGACTCAAGAATTCCCTCCCCTGCAAAGGGTTCTAGCTGAAAGAAGTACTACTATTCATAGAAGGACTGTTATCTCTACCCCCACCGGTCTAGTCATCTCTGCACCTACCCCGGCTTCTGCCAAACTGAATGGGAAGGAAATCCAAGTCTATGATCAGCCTGTTAGCGTGGAGGGTAAAAATTTTGCTACAATACCATCTGTTTTCGAGATTAGGTCCTGTTCAAGAGTTACACCCCTAACTTGGACTCAAAGGAGAAATAGAGGCAGGAAGATCACCATGATTGAAAAGCCAAAGCCACTGAAGTTGCTTTTCTAGAAGAAATTCCCGAGGAAAGAGAAGAACTGCCTGAGTATATACCTCTGTTGGAAGGGAGTAGGTTTCACCCCATCTCTGCTGCATCGGATGAAGAAGACGTCCGAAGGATTGCCGCTACATTACCCCGACCTGCATACTATGGTAACTACAAAAGAAAAAGGGTTAAGACTATGTCATTTGCTCGGCTACAAGCTGTGATGGAAAAATTGGCAAAGAAAGAAAGATGCCCGTGTCAGAAATCCTAAGAAGAATGGGACGAGAGCCAGCTAGATCCCGCCTTAAACTGTGAGTAGAGCCTGTCACTGCCGTAGAGAAACCAAGGAAGAAAATAAGAGCTAGTTCACCTGTTGTTGTATCGTGCCATCATATTATGGAGGACACCACCTACCAGCATATAGCCGACAGATCGTCCGGTCCTAGGCCTTCTGCTGCAAGAAGGATAGTGTGGCGACCTATTATTACCGAGCCGAGACCAACACAAAGACCTGAGAAGAAAAGCCTCGTCGAAGAGCCTGAATCAGAAGAAAGTGCTACTGCAATAAAAGAAACTCCCGGAAAAGAGGTTCAACAGCCATCACACAACAACAGCTAGACCGTCTGGAAGAGACCCCTCGAGGATGCTATAGGAAAGCTAAGGACGGATATCCGACGGTCGGCAAAAGAAAGAGGAGAAAAGTTGGAAATGAAGTTGATTCATCAGAGTTCATGGGTGAGGAATATGCCGAGATCAACAAGGTTGAAACATGAGCATTGTCAGCCTCGCAGGGTGCCCCGACAGCTGCGAAAAGAGATGAACTGGAAGTGATGAGAGCACAGCATCGGGAAAGTGATGACACAATTTCCTAGATGGCAAGGAGGATGGAAGAGATGGCTGCTGCTTTAGCCACTCTCCAGAGTAAGGTGCTACCTCAGAAAGAAACACCCCCAGAAATCATCCATATTGCAGATGGAGGAAAAGAGATCACATCCGTCAATGGAGATGAGCCACCAAAGAAGGATTCTACACAGAGCATGATTCCCGAAAAAGACAATAAAAACATGGTAGAACAGCAGTGTGAGAAGCTTTAGCACAATCCAAGAGTGGAGCATCTATTCAAACGGGTAGGCCTTACCCCAAAAAATTTGATGTTGTTCAATACCCAAAAGGCTTCGTACCACCTTTGTTTAAGACTTTTGATGGAACTGGAACCCCCCGGCAGCATGTCGCACATTTTCGTGCTATTGTTGCAATGCCGATGGGAGCGACGCTTTACTCTTCAGTCAGTTCATCAGCAGTTTGTCAGGGATTGCCTTCGACTGGTACGCAGAATTACCAAATGGCTCAGTTAAGACCTTTTCAGAATTGGAAAACCTATTCGTTAAGCGGTTTGTCGGGGCTCAGCACCACATCACTATCGGTGATCTAGTGGTGGAGCACCAGAAACAGAACGAGACTTTAGTGGATTACATAGTTCGATGGAGAAACTTAAGCATGAAGTGTGAGCCACAGCTACAGGAACAGCATGCGATTGGTATTTTGCTGAAAAGCATCCATGGCCTGATAGCACTTCTCCTTAAAGGATTTACAATCAAGACTTTCGAGAAGCTGCTTAGCAAGTCCGGAAGCTTACAAGAGGAAGCAAAGCAGCTAAGTTTTGTGGACATGATCGATAAATAGAAACCAGTAAAAACATTTGAAAAGAAGTCTGGAATCATCGCGGCAGTAGATAAGGGCAAGCAGCCACTACAGATACAGCCAGAGTGGCCACAGCCTAGCTGTCAACCACCGCAATGTACTTACCAACAACCTCAGTAGGGTTATCAACCACCTCATCCACAGGGTACCCTGAAAGATTTTCTGAATAAGGAATATCCATTCAAAATGAAGCAGTAGCGAAAATTTTCTGCAGTTTAATGAAAACACCAAATTTTCAGCTATCAGAGCCCAAGAGGCCGGAAGAAGTCAATAAGAAAGATCATCCAAATTATTTCCCTTACCACCGGATGCTCAAGCATAAGATAGAGGATTGAATAACTTTCAAGATTTGGCTTGACGATAATCTCCGGAAAGGGAACATAACGATCCCGAATGAATACATGAAGGAACCCCAAAAGGGAGGTTCTGTCAATGTTATTTCAACGGATCCCATTGTTCCAATAGACCCTTACACGACCCATGATAAATGGAGTACCGCCCGGACAAAGTCTTTAAAGAAAATTTTGGATCACATCCAAACCACTTCGGTGCGCGCTTCAACTTAGAGTTTGAAAGCTGTCGAGCCGGCACTATCACTTGAGATTGAAGAACCGCCCTAGAAGGAGGAGAAGATCGTGGAAGAAAAGAAGACCGAGGTTCCAATGAGTAGACTAGGGGCTGCTTATCCTAGGATAGTTTTTTCCGATTCAGGGGAGAAATTCCTCGAACCTCTGACTTTGTATGATTATTTGCTCGCCCCGGCAGGATCTGATAATGATAAGAGTTTTGGTGTTGGCTACATTTTGACTGTTTCTAAAGATTACATAACTATGAAAACCAACCTAATCCGGATCTCGATTCTGATATAAGTAACGATTCTCAAATCAGACTAAACCTTAATGACCACGGCAAAGGAGAAGACGTTCACGAGGATGGCTACGAAAGCTCAACAAGAAACGAGTCTATTTGTGAATTTAGAGGAGCTCCGATTACAATAGAATTAGAGTCATCAGATTTCGAAGCAACACCAGAAGAGCTAGTAGTTCCAATTCAAGAGGATACACCGGCAGATTCAACACCAGATTCAAAAGAAATAGCTGAAGTCAATTTAAGAAGCGGAATAGTCCTACCCCCAAGAATGGGTCCAAAAGATAAAGGAAATCAGGTGGTTCCTCAGGAAAAGCCAACCCCAGCAGAGGAACTGCTCATTCGGGAAGAAAATGAAGAACATGGTAATAAAGTGGATTATAATGTGCTAGCCCATCTTAGGAAACTACCAGCCAAACTAAGCATATACGACGCTCTGATCCTGTCAAAGGCGATGAGAGAAACTCTGATCAAGGCCCTACTTGATCCAGAGATTTGTTTAGCTTAAATGGCCATTAATTCCTTAGGTCAGGTTTGCTCGTTAAAAGAACAGCGAGGTGTTACCTTCACGGACAATGATCTACTACTCGAAACGGCTGATCATAACTGATCATTGTACATTTCAGTCACTATTGGAAAGTTTACGCTCTCCAGAGTGTTGGTTGATCCGGAAGCATCAATCAACATAATGAGCCTTCGAATGTTAGCATATTTTAAAATTGATGCTCGCAAACTTGAAGCGGACAAGATGTTATTAAGAGGGTTAAATCAGAAAGGAGAAAGAACACTCGGATCAATAACACTGTTAATGAAGACCGATGATTTGGCAAAGACAACCGCAAAATTCCATATAATTGATTCTGAAACATCATTCAACGCTCTACTGGGTCGGCCATGGATCCATGAGAACCGGATGGTACCGTCGTCTCTGCACTAGTGCATAAAGTATTATGAAGGAGGAGAACAATGTATCAAAGGTGACTTGCAACCATTCTCCATGCATGAAATTGGAATTCATGAAGATGCAGCCTACTACGCACCTCCGAAGAAAACAATCTTCTCCAGAAACACCATACCAAATGAAGCAAAAGAAGTGCAAGACGATGAAGAGCCTGAAATTCTAGCCCAATAGTTACTCACCACTCCCTTACGGCGAGATGGTGAAGGTTTCTCCAGAACTCGCACCCGAGGTGGAGGCCAGGGACGAGGTCGAGAAAGAAACTTGGAATAGTTGGACAGAAGAAACTAGTCATCAACGTAGATTGGGAGACCAGTTCTGAAGAAGAAGAAATCAAGAAAGAAGCAGCAACAGTAAATTAAAAGAAACCCCAGTTCAAGATCTCTCTCGAAGATAAAAAGAATGAAGAATATAAATCAATGTACGAGAAGATAAACCACATATTATGACCCTGACCCCAATCCATTCTAATAAGATCGAGGGTATGGTGGTCAAGGAAATACGTGGTGGTACTAAACCGATCAAATTCTACCGTGGTGCTTCTTCTTCCAATACTGAAAAAGATGTACAATTTGAAGATGTTACTTCTTCTGAATTAATGGAATTGCCTTTTGAGTGGTACTCTCCCTGTGTTCAAAATTTAATTCAACGTGGTGTCTTACCTAAACAATGGACAAAAGGTCGATCACAACACTTTGAAAAATTATGGAACAATGCCAGTCGGCCTCCCAATTCAAAGCATGGTCTGAGATTCGGCACAATAGGATCAGTTTACGATACGAGATTTTGCTTGGTTGTCACTTGTGAGCCTGATGAAGACTGCTTGGAAGCTTCAGAAGATCTCGAAGATCTACCAATCAGAGATGCTCAGCCAGAATTCGAAGAAGAAATGAAATCTACAATAGACGAGTTAATGGAAGTTAACTTAGGTACTAGTGAAGAGCCTAGGCCGACCTTTGTTAGCTCCTTACTCAATAAAGAAGACTCCGAAGAGATAATCAAGTTATTAATGGAGTTCAAGGACTGTTTTTCTTGGAGTTATGATGAAATGCCAGGATTAGCTCTAGAGGTCACAGTTCACAAGCTAGGAGTGGATCCCACTATCGTTACAGTTAGATAAGCTCCGAGAAGAATGCATCTAGAAATTGAACAACAAGTTATAGCTGAAGTTAAGAAGCTAATAGACGCTAAATTTTCCATGAGGAATAGTATCCAACTTTGTTAGCCAATGTGGTACCAGTTAAAAAGAAGAATGGTCAGATCAGAATCTGCCTGGATTTTAGAGATTTGAGCAAAGCATGTCCAAAGGACGAATTCCCGCTACCCATTCCAGAATTGATGATCGACATTGCTTCAACACATGAAGTCTTCTCATTGATGGATGGATCATCAGGATACAACCAGATAAAGATGGCACCAGAAGATGAAAAGCTTATAGCCTTCAGAACACCGATCAGGGTATACTGCTACACAGTGATGACGTTTGGATTAAAGAACGCAGGAGCAACTTATCAAAGAGCAATAACAAGGATTTTGATGATCTCATTCACAACCAAGTCGAGTGCTACGTGGATGATGTGGTCATCAAGAGCAAACTAAAAGAAGGTCATTTGTATGATTTGAGAATTGTTTTCGAGTAGTTAAGACAATATAACCTTAAGAAGAATCCATTGAAATGCGCATTCGGCGTCACCTCTAGGAAATTCTTAGGATTTGTTGTTCGACATCGTGGAATTGAAATCGATCCGGAAAAGATTAAAGCTATCTTAGAAATGCCGCCTCCCAAAACCTTGACACAACAACGATCCTTTCAAGGAAAGCTGGAAAATCTTCGACGCTTTATCTCGAATTTGTCAGGAAGGTGTCAGTCATTTTTCTGCTTTGGTTAAGAAGGATGCCAAGTTTACTTGGGACTCCAAATATCAACATGCTTTCGATGACATCAATTAGTATTTAATGACATCTCCTATTTTAGCAGCCTAAGTCTCAGGTAGACCGTTGATACTTTATATCGCAGCTCTAGACGACTCTCTCGAAGCACTGTTAGCCCAGGTCAATGATGAGGGAAAAGAAAATGCTCTCTACTACTTAAGTCGTCATCTAATTTTGACACAAGTAAAGTATCCTTCGATTGAGAAGCATTGTTTGGCCCTGATCTTCGCCGCTCAAAAGCTCAGGCATTACATGCTTTCCCATAAAGTCAGCCTTATTTTGAAGTTCAATCCATTGCAATATTTGATGACCCGACCGATGCTTTCCGGCAGACTTGCCAGGTGGTCGATGATACTATTGTAATTCGATAAAACTTTCATGCCGCTTCGTGCCGTAAAGGGACAAGTCCTAGCAGAATTCCTCGCAGCGCACCCTTTACTGGCAGAATTGCCTCTCAACGATGACTTGCTAGATGTGCAGATAATGAGCCTAGAAGACCCCGATGATCAGCATTGGGAACTGTACTTCGACAGAGCATCTTCAGCACAGAAAGATAAAGAATCGTAAAGAATAGTGTCAGGTAAGGCAGGAATTGGACTAATCTTTATAACACCGGAGCGGGGGATATTAAGATACTCCTATCACTTAACAGAACAGTGTACAAACAACGAGGCAGAATACGAAGCCCTTATAACTGGACTGGAATTAACCATTCAGATGGGGATAATGGATATCAACATCTATGGGGATTCTCAGTTGATAATTAAACAAGTCGCAGGACAATACAAAATTCTAAAGCCAAGAATGGAGCAGTACTTTCAGTACGCAATGAAATTGCTAGAGCAGATTCCAAATGTAACGATCTACAAGATTCCCAGAAGAGAAAATGCTCTCGCGGATGCATTAGCTCGCCTTGCAAAGGAATTTGCCTGCTTCCAGGATGAGTCAGTTGAAGTGTCAGTTCAGGGACGTCAGGTTCTATCGCAGCTCGACATGGATATAATACACAAATCAGAAGGAAAAGAAAAAGAATTAGTTACAGCAGTAATAAAAGTTACAGAAGATTGGCGGCAACCATTAATAGATTACTTGCAAACAGGAAACCTACCGGACGATAAGTCGTTAGCAAGAAAAGAACTCTGTCTTATGCATTAATAAACAACAAGTTATACAGAAGGTCTTTTGATCAGATGTGGCTAAGATGCCTGAGTGGGTCTGAGGCTCGTGAAATTATCAAAGAAGTACACTCAGGACTTTGTGGTGCTCATTAGTCGGGTCCGAAAATGAAAATGAATATTAAAAGACTAGGGTACTACTGGCCCAAAATGATGACCGATTGCATGAAGACTGTCAAAAGTTGTCACCAGTGCCAAGTGCATGGAGTGGTTCTACATCAACCTCCAAATGTGCTACACCTGACAATTGCATCGTGGCCGTTTGACTGTTGGGGCACAGATACTGTGGGTCCGATAGAACCACCTTCTTCAAGAGGACATCGCTTCATTCTTGCAGCTACGGATTACTTTTCTTAGTGGGCAGAGGCAGTGCCGCTTAGAGAAGTAAAGGAACATCATGTGTCGCAGTTCTTTAAGAATCAAGTCATCTACCATTTCGGAGTACCGCGCAGAATCATTTCAGATAATGGCACCGCGTTCAAGAGCACGAAGATCAACAATTTTGTTAGAAGACATGGGATCAACTGGCGCTATTCAATAATCTACTACCCAAGAGAGAACGGATTGGCCGAGGCTTTTAATAAAACTCTCGTCCAAATCCTAAAGAAAACTTTGGACGACAACAAAATAAATTGGCATGAGAAGTTGTTAGAAGCCTTATGGGCCTACAGGATGACTTTCAGAACTCCCACCCAGTCTACGCCTTACGCCTTAGTGTACGGGTCTGAGGTCGTTCTACCCTTAGAGTTTCAACTTCCTTCTCTCAGAATTGCAGTTGCAAACAAGATCACTACAGAAGAAAATCTCAAACTACGACTTGAAGATTTGGAAAGCTTAGAAGGAAAAAGACTTTCAGCACAACAAAATTTGGAACTGTATCAAGCCAAGATGATCCAGGCCCATGATAAATTGGTCCGTCTAAGGAAATTCAAAGTTGGTGACTTGGTTTTGGTTCTCAGAAGACCTATTCTTGCACATCGCAAGATAGGTGGTAAATTTGAGCTGACTTTGGAAGGGTCATTCGTGGTTGAGACAGTCTACTCAGGAGGTTCCTACCAGCTTGTAAATTGTCATGGAGAACGACCTATGCTTCCAATTAATGGACGATATCTAAAGAAGTATTACACAACCTGATGTTTCGAAGGATGAATCCTCATTCCTAGAAGCACGGGCAGAGTAATTACTTATGACTGGGTCCGAACCCAAAAATATAAAAGAGTGGATGATAAAGAAAATCGTAAAAAAAATGTTAAAAGAAAACATGTGAAATCATGATAATAAAGTCTTTATCCTTCCTTTCAAATCGAGACTCACTCTTGATCTTTCTTCATCTTTTCCTACTCCTATTCAAATTTGAAATAAATGAATAAAACCTCTTCATTAATAAACAAATAAATTTTTCTACTGTTCTTGTTCTTAGTACAACCCCTGATCTTTCCTTATTTTTTCGCAGAGAAATGTCGAACGGGCGGTTGGTTCTGAACTTTAAGAATGGCATGAGTCTAGCACTTGATGAAAAGAGGGTGAGGGATGGAGCCGTGATCGAGATTGACTCTGACTTCGCACCAGTCGGGCTACAATATGAAGAAAATGATTGGACCCTAATTGATCGGGAAGATATCCACAGTCAGACAGTGATGAAATTGGGTGGCTCACATCAACCATCTACCAGAGCCGTGATCGAGATTGACTTTGACTTCACACCAGCCGGGCTACAATATGAAGAAAATGATTGGACCCTGATTGATTGGGAAGAATTCCACAGTCAGACAGTGATGAAATTGGGTGGCTCACATCAACCATCTACCAGCAATAAGAGGAAAGTAAATACCGCTCATGCAACAGGAGAAGACAAGAGAGTTAAGTCTGTGGTTGCTACAGTAAAAGGCAGGCTCGTCAACGCCATGCCCACAGAAATCCAAGGGGTAAGGAGAGCTACTCTCACTGCCACTCAGCAGAGGAACAAGAATCGCCGCATTCGCAAGATGTTAACCAAATTAGCAGTAGATCAACATGAAGAGACAGTTGCTACCGTCAATTCAAATACTCCAAAGAAATTGGTTCGACAGGAACCGGAAAGAAGAGATCAATTCCAAGGAAAGCAGAATAGATAAAGGAAATTCCTATAAGAGCAGAAATAGAATCAGTGCCTCGATGCCAGATAAATGCATCAGTTTAAAAAGTCTTGTTGCGAAAGCAACCCCGGAGGACGTCCTGACAGAGACTACCCCCGAGGAGCCAAGACACGCAGGAGAGCGTGCCGAGGTTGAACCATACATTCCCCAGTACGTTACTAGACCTCGTCAGTTATAGATAATTCCAGAATATGAGTTGGAAAGAATGCAGAATGTTGAAAAGAAGACTTTTGAATACTTTGAGAGAATTGGAGGCAAGAGGATCAATATCTTAGAAGGCCTCGAGCTACATACAGATGTATTCTCAGATTACGAGCAACTGCAAATTGTAGACTGCATTTTTGAACTCCACAAAATGGGCCAAGCTGGTCGTCTGAGAGAAAAGACCTATTCAGAACCCCGAAGATGGATGTCAAGGAAAGCAAGAGTTACGATCTAGTGTGGATTTTGCTACAACTTCACGGTAGACAGAGAAGGAAATCCACCAAGGATACTCCGTCGTAGTGAGGTGGATCCGATGCCGAATATTATTAAAAGAATGGTAAAGAGGATGATAACATGGAAGGTATTACCTGCAGATTGCATACCCAACAGCTGCATCATTAACATCTATAAGGAGGGCGACTGCATACCTCCATACATAGACCATCATGATTTCGTTAGACCTTTCTGCATAGTGTCTTTTGTTAACGAGTGCAATATCATGTTCGGATCTAACCTCAGGATAGCAGGCCCCAGAGAATTCCGAGGGCCAGTGTAGATACAACTACCGGTAGGTTCCGTCATGGTGTTAAAAGGGAATGGAGTGGACATCGCAAAGCATTGCATTCCAGGAGTGCCTGTTAAGCGAATCTCTGTTACTTTCAGGAGGATGGACGACAGAAAAATGCCTTTCCACTTCCAGCCAGACCCAGAGTTAGAGAGCCTCCGACCTTACGAGTTGTGAGTTACATGGGAGATATCACACCTCCAATGCACATCCATACGGCATTCCTGCCAAGGATGACTTGGAAGGTGATGTTACTGTCCATGTATCTCACTATTCAGACATGGATTTTCACAGATGCTTTTAAAAGAAACTTGAAAAATCTTACACAATCTATTTTGGATTTATATGGATTGTATGAGATATTAAATTCTCAAAGAAAATATCATGTTTTGGATCAAGATGTATGATGTACTTTCAACAAGATTGGAATGAAAGTGACCATGTCATGTTTTGCCTTCACCTCTTTTTTGTGCAAATTGATTGCACAATACCATTAAATTAAAAAGAACTTCGAGCAAAGAACAAAGGAAAAATAAAAATAAATAAGAACTCTTTAAAAAAAAATTTTGAATGTCAAAACAAACTACAAATAAACACGAATTCTAAATAAATGTGAACCCTAAATTGAAAATCAAGATAAAATCAAATTACAACAAGCAACTAAGACAAAATCTAAAATCCCCAGCCTTTGGCTATTCTTAAATCTCTTTTTAACTCTCCATATTTCATTCCCTCTTTTGAGAAGGTCGACTGAATCTACTGACACAGAACCACGAAAATTTTCGATTTGATTCTGATGGCATAGATTCTTATCCTTCACCAAATAATCAGACTTTGATCGATCCTCGTGTGATGTAAAACACTTTGACGTTTCATTCCAAACCTGTCGCTAAACTCAAAATCTCCACAGCAAATTTCAATTCTTTAGACCTTTGAGATTGGAACCAGATTCCATTTCTCTTTAAACCTTCGAGACTAGAACCAGATTCCAGTTCTCTTTAAAACTTCAAGATTGGAACCAGTTTCCATTTCTCTTTAAACCTTCGAGAGTGAAACCAGATTACATTTCTCTTTAAACCTTTGACACTGGAACCAGATTCCAGTTCTCTTTAAACCTTCGAGATTGGAACCAATTTCCATTTCTCTTTAAACCTTCAAGATTAGAACCAGTTTCCATTTCTCTTTAAACCTTCGAGAGTGGAACCAGTTTCCATTTCTCTATAAACCTTCGAGATTGGAACCAGTTTCCATTTCTATTTAAACCATCGAGATTGAAATGAGTTTACATTTCTCTTTAAACCTTCGAGAGTGGAACCAGATTCCATTTCTCTTTAAACCTTCGAGACTGGAACCAGATTCCAGTTCTCTTTAAACCTTCAAGATTGGAACCAGTTTCCATTTCTCTTTAAACCTTCGAGAGTGGAACCAGTTTCCATTTCTCTTTAAACCTTCGAGAGTGGTACCAGTTTCCATTTCTCTTTAAACCTTCGAGATTGGAACCAGTTTTGATTTCTCTTTAAACCTTTGAGATTGGAACCGGTTTCCATTTCTCTTTAAACCTTCGAGATTAGAACCAGTTTCTATTTCTCTCTAAACCTTCGAGAGTGGAACCAGATTCCATTTCTCTTTAAACCTTCTAGATTGGAACCAGATTCCAGTTCTCTTTAAAGCTTCGAGATTGGACCCAGTTTCCATTTCTCTTTAAACCTTTGAGATTGGAACCAGTTACCATTTCTCTTTAAACCTTCGAGAGTGGAACCAGTTTCCATTTCTCTTTAAACCTTCGAGATTGGGACCAGATTCCAGTTCTCATTAAACCTTCGAGACTGGAACACGATTCCAGTTCTCTTTAAACTTTCGAGATTAGTGCCTAAATTCTGATTCTCATCCTTTTCAATCGATACTTAAACTCCGATTCTCACTCTCAGGCTGGTACCTAAATTCCAGTTGTCTTCACAATCCCGAGGTTGGAACCTAGGTTCCAATTCACATTTCAAATCCAGATTTCCTTAAATTGATTTTAAATTAAACCTCAACCTAAATTGAAACTCAGAATAAATTGAAATCTAAACTTTCACATTAAAAAAAAACTTGGAATAGAAAATGAAATGAAATCTAAATCAAATTTCCCCAAATCTTATGATCAGGAATTCACCTCCTTTTCTTTTCCCTAGAGAAAGTTTAGGATCTCCAGTCTTGGAGATGTACTCGATACTCCCCAGCGGAAATTTGTTTCCACTCTGTTCTAAGTGTGTCACTTAGACTTCTGTGTTGGTTTTGTTGATCTCTTCGATCAACACCATGTCGGCATATTTTTAAGTTGAGTGTTGTATTTTTGAAAAGGGGTCACCTACAGAAATTATCGGCGAATTTTAAATTTTAAATTTAATTTAAATATATATAATTTAGAAAGTAGTATTTGATTTTGAATATAATTTTAAATTTGAAAATTTTAAGATATGAAATCAAACCAATCTCACATCCCAAATAGTTTATATAAACGAACACCGCATCACAAACCGTGTATCTATCCCGAAAAATAGACACACTACTTGATGATGGGGCTCGGTTAAATAAACTAGAAGATTTGTGACATTCGTTTGGTCTACGAACCAATTTTATAAGTCGACGAGTTCTCTCGCTTAATACAAAGAAATTAAGCGGGGTTTATATTACCCAGGTTCTTAAAGTTCCCTATAAGGAGCGAAGCCCCTATAGTTAATTACATCTTAAATGACGGGAATCATTTAAGAAAACTCTCGATAATGATCAGTGGTTTTGCTCTCAAGAATTTCAAAGTTTAAGGTTTTCAAATGAATTGAATTTTGGAGATTTCAATAGGGAATGGATCAAATTTGGAACAGTTTATTTCAAGAATCCAAAGGAAGAGAAGTAGGAGAAGTTGAGGATCCAAGTAGAATCTTGGAAACTTCCCAAGCTATCCTATTGTTTGGCTTCAATTTAGGAATTTATTTAATGTTTCAATCTTGCCAATTTTAATTTATTAGGACTTATGTTTGTATGACATAATCATACAAATAACCTCGAAGATGTGAGGGTTTATGCAGTACCGAACGACTACCTCAGAGTCCTAAGACCGGTTAGGGCTTAATTTACATAATCATAATCATGCAAATGCCTAACGAAGAGTTGAGGATTTATGTTGCGCTATGCAAACTACCTCAAAGTCCTATGGCTTGGTTATTTAATTCTAAGAAAGGTTTTGCTGAAGTAGACCCGAGTTTTGTTGATTACGATGGTTGTGCTGCCCACCATGCTCCGAGCTCCTTGTTATTGTAGAGGTTTAGTTTTAGAAGGTGAAAATTAGGAGATGAGAGAAGTGTTTTGGTTTATGAATCTTACATTCCAAATATTTTTAATATTTTAATTAAAACAAATCTTAAAGTTGTTTAAACAGAACCGATTAAGATCCCACGGTTCCGTCATCCGGGCACCGTTATTTTCATCGGATTCACTTAGTCCAGATGAATTTGCTAAACTCAACTAAATGAGTTCCACACTTTCATTTAGACCGTGGGAAATCTCGTTAGCAACACGTGGATTACATCATCCTAGGTATTCCCGCTCATTCATTGAGATATTTTAATTTAGTTGCAATTGTAGTTTTGTTGTTCTGTTTGTGATTAAATTTTGAGTTGTTTTATTTTTTGGAATGTTGTGGCGGTGAATTTTATCTTGTGATGACTTTTAATTTAGTTTTGGTTTCAGTTTTGTGGCTATCCTAAAGGTTTTGGTTTTCATGCAACAGTCTTGTTTAACATGCAATAAAAAGTAAAGTACAGTGCCTGCAAGTAATTTGCAATAAATTAAATTGCAATAAAATAAAAGTGTACCTGGAGGGTCTTCCCGTCATCCCAAGCTGTACTTACAACACATGTTAAGGCATTTAAATATTTGCAACAATTACCTAGGTAAAGCTGAGTGAAAGTTTTGGTTGTCTGCCAAAGTCCTAATTCTATTGCTAGTCATCTCCTATGACGTCTAAGTTCTTGTGCTTTTTTAAGGATGATTTTCTTCATCAAAGAATAATTAAATTCATTTTTTTCTTCTAAAACATCTCATCATATTGAGAAAGTGCTTAGGACGAGTCCTAAACATCTTTTCAACATTTCCGAGATTATTTTGAGTCCAAGTAAATTTAGTTGCACAGGTGAATTAATTATCCAGGAGTTTAGTTAAGCTTTGTCTCTTGCTTAGTGAACTTGGGCATTTGATTACCTGGTGAATGAAATGACATCTCACTTAATACTCTATTTAAGTGTTATAATAATTAAAGCCTTTATGGGCAAGTTGGTCTGTTGAGAATTTTAATCATTCTTAATTTGAAGTTTGAGTTAATGGCTTAAAGTGATTTAGTTTAATTATAAGGTTTTAATTAATAATTTTAAGTTTAGAATAGTGTTCAAATTATATTTTGGTTTAAATCCTTATACTTTTGGTGATCTTAATATTTTAAATTCATTTTACTTTTATTATTAAATTATGTTAACTTAATTTAGTTTAAATTTGATTTAATTTAATTTAAATATTTTTTAATTTAACTTAACTTAATTTTTAAAATGTTAATTTAATTTAATTTTAATTTTAATTTAATTTTTACTTAATTTAATTTAATTTAATTGTTAAACCACTTAATATTTTGAGCTTTCCTTTGATTTAAGGGTTATTTTAATTTTTTTAATTTTTTGATTTACTTAGTTTAGATTATCATTTTAATCTTGATTAAGAGTTACATATTATTGAAGTGATTTATTTAGGGATTTTTAATTAAAGAATTAATATCCTCTCAAATTATATCCCTATTTTTAATAATTCAAATTTTCATTAATCTTCCAAAATTTAAATTTGTTTAAATAATTAAAGTTTCATTTTTGGTTTATTAAGAGTGATTAATGGGTTCCTACCCTTTTAATCTCCCAAAGTTTCAATTATCCAAGAAAGATAAAATTAAATATTTTACCCTCCATTTTAATTAAACCTAAAATTCTAATAAAGGGGTTTAAATTATGTAATTACCTTTATGCCCTTTCAGGCTTATTAATTTCATAACTCACTAAATTGAGTTCAAATGAACTTGAAATTTTTATGTCGAATCACTCATATGTCAATTAAGACATTAGAGGAGAAAATGTGAATTTTCTGAATTTAATTTATTTATATAATTATTTTTAATGAAAAATAAGGGTTTTCAATAGAAATTCAACAACATGACCAAAGTAAGGTTTCTATCCTTAATAAAATTATGGGATCTTCCTAATGACCAGAGGACCACTGCACCAATTTTGGTGATTTTTTAATTATATTTTATTTATTATAATTATTTTGAGTTTTGGAGTATTAATTAATTATAAAATAAAGTAAAGGTTGAAAATTAAATTTTATATTTTTCTTAAATCTCTCTAACCTCAAGGAGTTCAGAGAAAGAAATTTTAAAATTTTTTGATTTTTTTTAGTTATTATAATTAATTTAGGGAAAGGAAAATTCATTTTTTAATTCAAAAATTGTTTTAAGCATTTAAAATTCAATATCTTTAGTTTGAGAATTGGAAAAATATTTGGTTTGTTCCTAAGTAATTAAGAGTAATAATGTCACATTTTTATGATTTTTAATATTTTTGTGATTTTTATTATTTTTTAATTATTTAAATATCAAAAATATCATTAAAAATGAAAAAATTTAGAAAATTCCAATTTTAATTTTTGTATACTCCTCTGATATTAGAGAGCCCACGAAACCAATTTGGTGAATTTTTGAAATGTATTTTTGGAGTTATGAATTTTTAAAGTTTAATTTTGATCATTTGGCTTAATTAATCCATTTAGTGGGGTTAAATATTTCCAATTGACTTCAAATTTTTATGTGAGTTCCCTCTAATCCTAACGATCAGTGGAGAATTGCTTTTAAGTTATTTTAATGTGTGGTTAACCCTAATTAATTAAAGTTTAGTTTTGAGTAGTTAGGCCAGTTAGGATTATTCTTAATGAATTAACTCAAAATATAATTATCCTAGGGTTCTCTAGTCCTAAGAAACTTCCCCAAATTTTCCTAGAATTTATTGAATAATATGCTAATTATTGGACTTAAAATACCAAAAACAGTGACATAAACTAGAAAAATACATAACTTTCCATAGAGATGGTCTTTGACCTTGAAAAATTTAGGGAAAGTTTCTAAGATCAAAGGCTTCAAAAACCCTATGGTCTCATGCCATGGTCAATTGTCTATGCAAATGAAGAATCAAAATACTAAAATACGTAAATAATTAATTAAAAATAAAATACTCATCAAAATAACTTGATTTCTTTTTCACATTATTCTCCTCTGTTCACTGAGCAAGGGGGTATTTTTATTTTATTTTTATGTTTTTTCAACACAAAGATATGGATTTTCTAAGTTCTAGGTATTCAAATAAATAGAAAAAATCCTATTTTTCTAATTATCCATGTGGCGTCGCGTGAACCTCGCCAGCTCCGAAAGCCCAAGCGTCACGCTCCCATTCGACGCCACCATCTGACTCAGCGCTCCAGGGGCCCGCGGTTCATGTAACGTTCTGCGGTACGGCGCGATCCGGACCATCCACTCGATACACGCTCGATCGGACAGCGTCTGGTCATCGTCTACGACTGGTGTGCACCCGTGACCGTCCACACTAAAACCCTAAGAACTCTCTCATTTCTCAACAGATTGTTGTGTTCTTATGCTCTATGGATTCGTCTCGAAGAGAAGAACACATCTATATGGTTTACATGCTATGAAATTAAGTAAAAGAAAATGGAGAATCGTTGGAAGATCGGAAGGAAGGAATGATCCATACCTTTGCTCTGAGAAGTGTAGCTTCAATCAGAGAGTTGTGTCACCTTTGATGCACCAAAAAAAGCTCCAGATGAAGTCTCTGGCTCTAGGTAATTTTCTAGGTATGAAAGTGTCCACAGCCGATTTCAAAGCTTGGAGGCTAGAGCAACTGGGTGGCCTAGAGAGAGGGCTTTCTCTGGGGAACTCCTTTTCTTGGTCCTGTGTAGGTGTGGGTGAGTTTAATTTGGATTTGGTGGAGGTTTGGGAGATGTCCTGGCTCTGGGCTGAGAATTAAGCTCAATCAATGTGGTTTAGGGCAGGAGAGCAATGGGGATCAATTGCTCTAGGTGAGGAGAAGGTCCTGGAGAAATTTTGGTAGAGTTTTGTTTAGGTCTGGTTCATCACCTTCTTTGGCCGAGAGGGTGGTGGGTTTAAATAGAAATGGCTGGAGGGCTTCCCAAGGGGTTTGAGGCTTGGGATCAGCTTCTTTATGCAAGAGAAGAACAACCATGGTGTTCAATTGCATTGGGACAACTCAGCAAGGAAGAATTGAAAATTTTGGCTCACATGGAGCTCTCAGCCATGGTGCTTTCCGACGACCCATGCTGCTGGCCGGCAGGGTTAGGTCACCATCTGGCTCAGTGGGGTCAGGGGTGGAAGTTGGTGAGTTCAATTGAGGCTTGACATGTGTAAAGGAGTTTGATTTAAGTGGTAAGGGGGAAGGGTCATTTTGAGCTTAATTTGGTCAAACCATGGAAATGGGTTGGATTCACCCACCAAGAGTTTGATTTGGGCTGAAATGAATCATTTGGCTCAGCTTACTTTAAGTGGAGAAGTCTTTATCCCAAGAATTTTGATTAAGCATGGGTTAGAGTGTAACATAAAAGGGGTTAAAAAGGCTTAAGAAGGAGTTTGGAAAGGGGTTCCCTCTCTAGCCATAAATTGTTTGGTGATGTGGAAAGTGGCTTCCAAGGCTTGCATATGGTTTATACATGGCTCCATGGCTCCATGTGGCTTGGAGCAAAGCTTGGTCAATTACATGAAAAAGGGTTTTGAATTTTTAGACATTTTGATGGAAAATTTTCATGGGGCCACATTTGGTTTGTTGAAATGATGAAATAAAACTTAGGGGGTGATTTTATCAAATGGATGACTAATGAAGATGTCATATGGGTTTTGAAATAGGTTTTGGGCCTTTGAAATTGTTTTGGATGGGCTTTTAAAGTGTCTTAAAAAAGGTGGGCTTTTAGGTTTTAAAACAAGTTAGTGGATGAAAGTTTTGTAAAAGATTGTGCTAAATAAGTGTTGGGTTTAGTTTAGGGATGTGTCATGAGTTATTTGGAACAAATTTGAAGTGATTTTGATTTGAATTGGGTTTAATGTGGATTTTTTTAGTAAAGGGGCCAAAGTGGGTCAAATTGGGCTAACTTGATTTAATGTTGGGCTAAGGTTGGATTTGATCTAAAATTAATGTTGAGAAATTTTCATGGGAGTGTCACAAAGAGTTTTCAACTTTGGTTGGGCATTGATTTTGGGATTTGGGCCCATTTGGGTTAGGTTTGGGTTTAGGCAAAAAATGGAGATTTTGACTTTGGTTTAGGTTTGGGTGGAGTTTAGGTTCAAATTTGGTGCAAATCTTGTTATTTTTTTTGTTTGTGGGGATATTAGGAAGGTTTAGAAAAAGATTTGGGGTTAATTAGAGTTGAATTTGGTTGGTTTAAGCTAGGTTTAGGTCATGGGCCAAAATTGGGCTTTAAGCTTCAAATTGAAACTGGATCCAAATGTCAATCAAATTGGGCTTAGATTTGGTCTAAATTGACATTGGGGATATTGAATTGAAGTTTAGAATTGAATTGGACCAAAATTGAGGTCAATTGGGTTGGTTTAGTGGGACATTGGGTCCACTTGGGTTAAGAATGAGTCAAATTGGGGGTTTTGGTAAAAGTTGGTTAAATTGACAAAATTGGCTTATGGTGTAGTTGAACAAAATGAAATTGGGAATATTTGAGATTTTTTAGAAGTTTCTGGGAATTTTTGGAATTTATGGAATTTTTTGTTAAGAAGGGTATTTTGGGTATTTGGAGGGTATTGGGGGGTATTTTTGGAATTTTTGGTATAGTTGGTTAAGGATGATCAATTTGAGTGGGGGGAAATCTTTAGGATTGGTTTTGAGAAATTTTCAGTAATTTAGGCAATTTTGCTAAATTTGGGCAATTTCGAGAGTATTTGGTAGGTTTAGAGGGTCTAGGGCCCCAGGGGTCAAAAATTGAAATTTTGGAAAAATGAAGATTGATCAAGCTTGAGTAAAATGGAATCACTTTGGTTGAGCCATGAAGCCATATCAAGCCCATAAGAACCATGAGAGGACTCATTTGAGGCATTCACTATGTTGTTCCATATGAATTACCTACATGAGTCAGGAAGTGAAGCTAGGCATGAATGGTTTTAGAATTGGAATGTGTGTGAAAGTGTAATGTGTGTGCAAGTCAACCCTCACCAGACCAGACCACACAGGGTAGTCCTAAGGATAAAGAGTCCTATAGGGAACTCATCTTTTAAACCTCCACATTTGATTTTAACCCTCCAAATGACTTGGGGTTTACAATCAAACTTATGGGGTTTGCATGGAGTTTAAAAGGTGTTTAAATTTCTAAGTGGTGGGTTCCATTTCTAGTCCTCTAAGATAGTCAAAGGGAAAGCCTAAGGCTAGATCCTAAGTACTAAGGAGAGAGAAGATAAGAGACCTCATCAAAAATGAGGTCAACAAATGGACCCCCAATAGGTGTGGTGTGCTAATCAAGCACACCGCGCATATTGGTGTTGACCGAAGAGATCAACAAAACCAACACAGACGTCTAAGTGACACACTTAGAATGGAGTAGAAACAAATTTCCGCTGTGGAGTATCGAGTATATCTCCAAGACTCGAGATCCCCGAACTCTCACTGGGGATAAGAGAAGGAGGTGAATTCCAGATCATAAGGTCTGGGGAAATTTGATTTAGATTTCATTTCATTTTCTGTTTTAAGTTTTAATGTGTGAGTTTAGATTTTGATTTGTTCTGAGTTTCAATTTCGATTGAGGTTTAATTTAGAATCAATTCAAGGAAATCTGGATTTGAAATGAGAATTGGAACCTAGGTTCCAACCTCGGGATTGCGAAGAGAACTGGAATTTAGGTGCCAGCCTCGGAGTGAGAATTAGAGTTTAACTATCGATTGAAAAGGATGAGAGTCAGAATCTAGGTACTGATCTCGAAAGTTTAAAGAGAACTACAATCGGGTTCCAGCCTCCAAGTTCTAAAGAGAACTGGAATTTGGTTCCAGTCTCGAAGGTTTAATGAGAAATAGAGATTGGTTCCAATCTCGAAGATTTAATAAGAATTGGAAACCGGTTCCAATCTCGAAGATTTAATGAGAAATGGAAACTGGTTCCGATCTCGAAGATTGGAAACTGGTTCCAATCTCGAGGATTTATTGAGAAATGGAAATTGGTTCCAATCTCGAAGATTTAATGAGAATTGGAAACTGGTTCCAATCTCGAAGATTTAATGAGAAATGGAAATTGGTTCCAATCTCGAAGATTTATCTGTATGAAGAGGGACCCAATCCCATGCCATCAGAACCAAATCGAACAAAGTTTGTGGCTCCGTGTCAATAGAACTAGTCGATCCTCTAACACACAGAGAAAATATTTAAAAAGAACTGGTAAGTGAACCAAGTTGAAAAGACTCGACCTGGTGACAAGTCGAGGAAAAGATTTGAATTTCAGAAGAGTTTCAAACAAATTTCGTTTTGAAGAATAATTGAAGGATTCAGATCAAAGAATTCAGATTGAGATTCAAATTTATTTCATTCATTTTGGTGATTCAATTTTAAAAATATTTAGAATTCGTATCAGTTTAGAATTCATTTTGACATTTAGATTCTTAAAAAAAAAGGTTCTCGTTTATTTTCATTTTCCCTTTGTTCTTTGCTCAAAGTTCTTT
This sequence comes from Papilionanthe hookeriana x Papilionanthe teres, assembly GCA_022702705.1. NCBI lineage: Eukaryota > Viridiplantae > Streptophyta > Magnoliopsida > Asparagales > Orchidaceae > Papilionanthe > Papilionanthe hookeriana x Papilionanthe teres. The sequence goes on from CM040428.1 coordinate 147,391,371, forward strand.
TAATTTAATGACATTTCTCAGTCAATTCGCACAAAAAGAGGTGAAGGCAAAACATGACATGGTCACTTTCATTCCAAACTTGTTGAAAATACATCATACGTCTTGATCCAAAACATGATGATATTTTCTTTGAGAATTTAATATCTCATACAATCCATATAAATTCAAAACGGATTGCGTAAGATTCTTTAAGTTTCTTCTAAAAGCAGCTGTCAAAATCCATGTCTGAATAGTGAGATACATGGACAATAACATCACCTTCCAAGTCATCCTTGGCAGGAATGCCGTATGGATGTGCATTGGAGGTGTCCTATCTACTATGTAACTCACAGCTCGTAAGGCCGGAGATTCTCTAACTCTGGATCTGGCTGGAAGTGGAAAGGCATTTTTCTATCGTCCATCCTCCTTAAAGTAACAGAGATCCGCTCAACAGGCACCCCCTGGAATGTAATGTTTTGCGAGGTCTGCTCCATTCCCTTTTAATACTAAGACGGAACCTACAGGTAGTGGTATCTCCACCGTCCCTCAAAACTCATCGAGGCCTGCTATCCAGAGGTCAGATCCGAACATGATATTGCACTGGTTAACAAAAGACAACGCATGCGAAGGGTCTATCGAAATCATGATGATACTGTCCGTGGAGGTATGCGATCACGCGTCCTTGAAGATGTTAATGATGCAGCTGTTGGGTATGCAATCTGCAGGCAATACCCTCCATGTTATCATCCTCTTTACCATACTTTTAATAACATTCGGCATCAGATACACCTCACTACGACGGAGTATCCCTAGTGGATTTCCTTTTCTGTCTACCGCGAAGTTGTAGCAACATCCGCACTGGATCGTAACTCTTCCTTTCCCTGGCATCCATCTCCGGGGTTCTGAATAAGTCTTTTCCCTCAAACGACCAGCTCGGCCCATTTTCTGGAGTTCAAGTATGCAGTCTACAATTTGTTGTTGTTCGTAATCTGAGAACACATCTGTATGCAGCTCGAGGCCTTCTAAGACATTGATCCTCTTGCCTCCAATTCTCTCAAAATATTCAAAAGTTCTCTTTTTCAACATTCTTCATTCTTTCCAACTCATACTCTGGAATTATCTGTAACCGGCGAGGTCTAGTAACGTACTGGGGAATGTATGGTTTCACCCCAACACGCTCTCCTGCATGTCTTAGCTCCTCGGGGATAGTCTCTGTCGGGACATCCTCTGGGGTTGCTTTCGCAACAAGACTCTTCAGAACTGGTGCATCTGTCTGGCGTCGTGGTACTATCTCCATTTCTATTTTCCTCAGGATTTCTTTCATCCTTTTTGCTGTACTTGGAAGTGACTTCCTCCTTTCTGGTTCCTGACGAACTAATCTCTTCGAATCATCTGTACTGACGGTAGCGACTGTATCTTCATGCTGATCTGCTGCCAGCTTAGTCAACATCTTGCAAATGCAACGGTTCTTGTTTCTTCGCTGAGTGGCTGTGAGAGTAGCTCTCCTTACCCCTTGGATTTTTGTGGGCACGGTACTGACAAGCCTGCCCTTTCTTTGTAGCAACAACAGACTTAACTTTTTTATCTTCTCCTGTTGCATGAGTGGCGTTTGCTTGTCTCTTTTTGCTGGTAGATGGTTGATTTTCTTTATCATCATAAGTAATTACTATGCCCGTGCTTCTAGGAATGAGGATTCGCCCTTCGAAACATCAGGTTGTGTAATACTTCTTTAAATATCGTCCATTAATTGGAAGCATAGGTTGCTCTCCACGGCAATTTACAAGCTGGTATGAACCTCCTGAGTAAACTGTCTCGACCACGAATGGCCCTTCCCATGTCGGTTTAAATTTACTACCTATTTTGCGATGTGCAAGAATAGGTCTTCTGAGAACTAGAACCAAGTCACCGACTTTGAATGTCCTTGAATGTACCAATTTATCATGGGCCTGGATCATCTTGGCTTGATACAGTTCCAAATTCTGTTGTGCTGAAAGTCATTTCCCTTCCAAGCTTTCTAACTCTTGTAGTCGTAGTTTGGCATTTTCTTCTGTAGTGATTTTGTTCGCAACTGCAATTCTGAGTAACAGAAGATGAACCTTTAAGGGTAAAACGGCCTCGGACCCGTACACTATGGCGTAAGGCGTAGACTTGGTGCGAGTTCTGAAAGTCGTCTTGGATACCCATAAGGCTTCTATCAACTTCTCGTGCCAATTTCTTTTTTTGTCATCCAAAGTTTTCTTTAGGATTTGGATGAGAGTTTTATTAAAAGCCTCGGCCAAGCCGTTCGCTCTTGGGCAGTAGATTGTTGAATAGTGCCAGTCGATACCATGTCTTCTGACAAAATTGTTGATCTTTGTACTCTTGAACGCGAACTCGTTATCTGAGATAATTCTGTGCGGTACCCCAAAATGGTAGACAACTTGATTCTTGTAGAATTGCAGTACAAGATGTGCTTTCACTTCTCTAAGCGGTACCGCTTCTGCCCACTTAGAAAAGTAATTTGTAGCTGCAAGAATGAAGTGATGTCCTCTTGAAGAAGGCGGCTCTATTGGACCCACGATATATGTGCCCCAACACTCAAATGGCCACGACGCGATTGTCGGATGTAGCACATTTGGAGGTTGATGTAGAACCACTCCATGCACTTGGCACTGGTGATAACTTTTGTCAATCTTCATGCAATCGGTCATCATTGATGGCCAATAGTACCCTAGTCTTTTAATCTTCATTTTCATTTTCGGACCTGACTGATGAGCGCCACAAAGTCTTAAGTGTACTTCTTTGACAATTTCAGGAGCCTCAGACCCGCTCAGGCATCTTAGCCACAACTGATCAAAAGACCTTCTGTATAACGTGTTGTTTATGAATGCGTAAGACAGAGTTCTTTTTTTGATTTGATGGGCTATCGACTTATCGTCTGGTAAGTTTCTTGTTTGCAAGTAGTTTATCAGTGGCTACCACCAGTCTTTTATATTTTCTGTCACTGCTGCAATTGTTTCTTCTGCTTTTTCTATCGATTTGTGTATTGTATCCATGTCGAGCTGTGATAGGACCTGTCGTCCTTGAACTGACACTTCAACTAACTCGTCTTGCAAGAAAGCAAATTCCTTTACAAGGCGGGCTAACGCATCTGCGAGAGCATTTTCTCTTCTGAGAATCTTGTAGATCGTTACATTTGGAATCTGCTCCAACAGTTTCATGGCATACTGAAAGTACTGCTCGAGTCTTGGCTTTAGAATTTTGTATTGTCCGGCGACTTGTTGAATGATCAACTGAGAATCCCCATAGATGTTGATATCCGTTATCCCCATCTGAATGGTTAATTCCAATCAGGTTATGAGGGCTTCATATTCTGCCTCGTTGTTTATACACGGTTCTGTTACGTGGTAGGAGTATCTTAACATTCCCCGCTCTGGCGTTATAAAGATTAGTCTGATTCCTGCCTTATCGGGCACTATCGTGTGTGATTCTTTATCTTTTTGTGCTAAGGATGCTCCATCGAAGTACAGTTCTCAACACTGATCATCGGGGTCTTCTAGGCTCATTATCTGCTGGTCTGGCAAGTCGTTATTAAGAGGCGATTCTGCCAGTAAAGGGTGTGATGTGAGGAAGTTTGCTAGGACTTGTCCCTTTACGGCACAAAGAGGAATGAAAGTTATATCGAATTGCAATAGTATCATTGACCACCTGGCATAAATTATGCTTCCAATATCAATCGGCTTCCCATGCTGAATACAATGGTTCAACACTGCTCTTTCTCTCGTCACTTTACTAGTGTCACTTGAAGGTAACAACTTAGATGAGATAAAATAATGTCATGCCTTAGAAATGGCATTCAATTTGGAAGCAGGAAAGTTCACTCTTCTATCATTTGTAATTTTCCATAATCCTCTTTCATCAGTCAAAAACTCCATAATCTCATCTAATTCTCCTTCTGAAACATGAACTCATGAGAACACTAACATAACACATTAAGACACTAAATAGATACAAACAAAACACATTTAATTCCACTCTCCATTAGGCGACATATAACCAGGACCACTATTATTCTCATTCGGGCGATCATTGTTCATTCTTATATCATCTTCTTCAATTCATTTATTTTTCACAAACATCGCTTTATCTATTTCTTCCACATACCTCGAATGATTGAAATTGCATCTTGAGTTGCCATCCCATGTGATCCAGATGTAAGGTAATATCATTAATTTTTGCTTCCATTAAAGTCACTCGGGCTTCAATTTTTGCAATCATCTCTGCTATACCTTGAATACTAACTACCAGATATCCATTAAATAACTCATTAGCACTATCACTAATGAACTTACTTTTATCAGAATCTTGCTTCTTCTTCATCTCGTTCTCCCAGGAAGACATGGTGCTCTTCAAAATTTTGTTCTTAGACTTTAGAAATGAAATTTCGACTTAGGCTAAGTGTTTCTATCAAGTCTAGTCCTTTTTATAGACTTGGGAAATGCTAGAATATTCCCCTAGATGCTTAGAATCTTCTAAAGAACTCCCAAAACTTCTCACCCACGATCTAGGCTTCTAGGTCCACATTTTTCACATTTTTTATAACTGTGGCGCCTAAGCACCAACTAGTCGGTGATTAGCCACCAGTGCACTTTTTAACACAGGTCCGATAAGTGTCCAAATTTTCATTCTGACTTCACCTAATCATCAATTAAGGTCGAATAAACTCCACTTAAGTTTAAAAACTCCAAATTACTACCACTAAAAACATAAAAATAAACCAAACAAAGCAAACAAAACACATAAAACAAACATGGGTTGCCTCCCACAAAGTGCTTGTTTTAACATCTTCAGCCTGACATACCCTGAACTCATTCTGAGTGACCCAACATTAAATTCTCATCAGATTTAGATTTATTGACTGAAAAGTAGGGTTTAAGTTTATGTTCGTTAACTTTAAATATTTTTCCACTCTTTGGATCTTGAATATCTACAACTCCATAAGAATAAAACTTTTATCACAATGAATGGACCCATCTACTTGGACTTAAGTTTTCTAGAAAATATTCTTAATCTAGCATTATACAACAATACTTGTTGTCCTGGTACAAGATTTTTGGTAAGAATCCTCCGATCATGCCATAATTTCATCTTTTCCTTATAAATCTTAGCATTTTCATAAGATTCATTCCTTATTTCTTCAAACTCATTCAATTGCAAAAATCTCTTTTTAGCAGCATCTTTCAAATTATAATTGAACTCTTTAATAGCCCAATAAGCTTTATGCTCAAGTTCAAAAGGTAAATGAAAAGCTTTTCCAAAAATCAGCCTATATGTGGACATTCCTATAGATGTTCTGTAAGTAGTCCTATAGGCCCACGAAGCATATTCCAGTTTAATTGACCAATCTTTTCTATTTGGATTAACAATTTTTTCCAATATTATTTTAATTTCACGATTGGATAATTCTACCAAACCACTTGTCTGCGGTTGATAAGCAGTAGCAATGTGATGATTAATATGATATTTCTTTGCTGACTTCCCAATAATCGCATTTCTAAAATGACTTCCTCCATCAGTTATGATTACTCTTGGTATTCCAAATCAGCAAAATATTTTATTTTCTAAAAACTTTGCAACACTTTGAGCATCACATCGAGGTAAAGCAATAGCTACAATCCATTTGGAAACATAATCTACTGCTATCAAAATATCACATTTCCTAAAGATGGTGTAAATGGTCCCATAAAATCAGATCCCCAATCATCAAATATTTCAACTTCCAACATATAATTGAGGGGCATCTCATTTCTTCTAGAAATATTGCCTACACGCTGACATCTATCACAATTTTTAATATAATCATTCACATCCTTAAAAATTGTAGGCCGATAAAATCTCGATTGTAATATTTTATATACAGTTTTATCACTTCCAAAATGTCCCCCATAATCAGAATCATGACATTTTTGAATAATTTCATAAGTCTCTTCCAAAGGTACACATCTTCGAATTATAAGATTCTTTCCTTGTTTATATAAAATGAGTCATCCCAAAAATAAGTCTTAGCATCAGATAGAAATTTCTTCTTTTCATGATATGTCAAACCATAGGGTATAATATTACTAACAATAAAGTATATTATGTCTGCATACCACGGAACATTCCTTTCTTTAACAGTAAATAGTTTTTCATCAGGAAAATGTTCATTAATTTCTTCAATATCACAAAGAGATTTTTCAATTTCAAGCCTGGACAAATGATCAGCAATTTGATTATCAGAACCCTTCCTATCTACTATTTCAAAATCAAATTCTTGCGAAAGAAGAATCCATCTTATCAGTCTCAATTTTGCATCATTTTTCTTCATTGAGTATTTAATAGCAGAATGATCAATATGCACAACACCATTAGTTCCAATTAAATATGATCAAAATTTATCAAAGGCAAATACTATAGCTAATAACTCTTTCTCAGTAGTGGTATAATTAATTTGAGCTTCATTAAGAATTTCACTAGCATAATAAACTACTTTAAAAATTTTATCATATTTCTAACCCAAAACAGCACCAATAGCATAATCACTAGCATCACACATTAATTCAAAAGGTTTTTTCCAATTTGGTGAAATTATTACAGGTGCAGTGATTAATTTTTCTTTTAATGTTTCAAAGGCTTTACGACAGTTATCATCAAAATTAAAAATTGCATCCTTTTCTAGTAAACGGCATAAAGGTTTTGTAATCTTTTAAAAGTATTTAATGTAATGCCTGTAGAATCCAGCATGTCCTAAAAAACTTCTAATTCCCCTTACATTGGTTAGGCAAGGTAAATTAGATATAACTTGAATTTTTACAGGATCTACCTCCAAACCTTTTTCAAAAATCTGAGGTCCCAAAACAATTCCTCCTACTACTATAAATTGGCATTTTTCCTAATTAAGGACCAAATTAGTTTCTTCACAGCGTTTTAGAACTTTAGATAGATGTTCTAAACATGATTCAAACGAAATTCCAAATACTGAAAAGTCATCCATAAAAATTTCAATCCCTTTTTCAATAAAATCGCAAAAAATAACAATCATACATCTCTGAAAATGAAGCAGGGGCATTACATAAACCAAAGGGCATTCTTCTAAAAGAAAACATACCATAAAGTCTGATAAACTTAGTTTTCTCTTGATCCTCGGGAGCAATTTGAATTTAGTGGTAACTAGTATATTCATCCAGAAAACAAAAGTATTTATGCCCAGCCAGTCTATCCAACATTTGATCTAGAAAAGGGAGTGGAAAATGATCTTTCCTTGTGGCAAGGTTTAATTTTCTATAATCAATGCATATTCGCCACCCCGTAACTTATCTTGATGGTATCATTTCATTCTTTTCATTAACGATCACGATTACGCCTCCTTTCTTAGGAACACGAGTGAATAGGACTAACCCATGCACTATCCGAAATAGGGTAGATAATTCCAGCATCCAACCACTTTAAAATTTCTTTCTTAACAACTTCTTTCATAATAGGATTTAATCTCCTTTGGGGATCAACCCGCGGTATGCAATTATCTTCCATAAGAATTCTGTGCATACAAATTGAAGGATTGATTCCTTTAATATCAGTAATTGTCCATCCAAAGGCTTTCTTGTACTTCTTCAAAATATCAAGTAAACTCTCTTCTTCTTTTTTAGTTAATTGAGAGGACATTATAACAGGCAAGGTTGAGGATTCACCTAGAAAAGCATACTTCAAATTTTTAGGAAGCATTTTTAGCTCAAGTTCAGGAGGTTTTTCAATTGATGGACCATATGATTTATCTCAGTTATATCCAAAAATTCAAAATTTTCATGAACATACTTTAAATCTTCCTCTTGAAAATCCTCTGAATCAAATAACTCCTCTTCTTGCTTATATTCAAATTCTTCTCTTTCAACATTCTCTTCATAAGTTGATTTGAAATGACATTCACTTAAATAATCAATGACATCCATCCTATAACACTCATCTTCTTTACCTCTTGCGGGATATTTCATCGATTTTGAAATATTAAATGTAACGATCGATCATTAACCCTCATCGTTAATTCCCCTTTTTGCACATCTATCATGGCTCGCACGTAGCTAGAAAAGGTCTCCCCAAAATTATGGGTATCTCTTTATCTTCCTCCATATCTAACACAATGAAATCCACAGGAAAATAAATTGATCCACTTTTACAAAAACATCTTCCATAACTCCTTTAAGATATGTGATTGAACGATCTGCTAATTGCAGAGTTATAGTAGTTGGGGTTATTTCTCCTAGACCCAGTATTTTGAATGTTGATAGAGGCATAAGGTTAATTCTTGCACCCAAATCACATAAAGCTTTTCCACAAAATATTTCTCCAATTGCACATGGAATTGTGAAACTACCAGGATCTTTAAGTTTTTAAAGAAGCTTTTTCTGAATTATCACACTGCACTCCTCACTAAGTGCAACAGTCTCATTTTCTTTAAACTTCCTCTTTTTATTAAGAATATCCTTCATAAATTTTGCATAGCTTGGCATTTTTCTAAGGCTTCAGCAAATTGAATATTAATGGTAAGCTTCTTTAATAACTCCAAGAATTTTGAAAATTGCTTATCCAACTTTTGTTGATGAAGTCTCTGAGGAAATCGATGTAGTGGTTTTTCTAAATCAACCTTAGGTGGAGAAATAGGTCTTTCAAAACCTTTTGGAGCATCCTCTTTAGGTCTTTCAATGTCTTCTTTCTCTACTTCAGTTTCTTTTTAAACTCTACCTTCCAATTCTTTTGCACTTCTCAGTTGAATTGCTTTGACTTGTTCTTTATTCTTTTCTCTTGAATTCACTTCAGTATTACTTAGAAGCATTCCTTAGGATCTATTACTTAAGTCATTTGCAATTTGTCCCAATTTATTTTCAATATTTCTGATGGTTTCTCCTTTAATTTTTAATTGATTTCCCCTATGTGATACAACTTCTTCCATAGACAACATCTTCTCTTTATATTGTAAAGCATTGTTATAATTAGAAGGATAAGTTAATCTATTATTATTACTACCTAGGTTGTTACAATTCCCCAATGGGTTTACTTGGTGGTTCCCCCATTGTTAATTAACACCACCCTGATTATTGTTATTCCAGTTAAAATTTGGATGATTCTTCCAACCTGGATTATAATAATTGGAATATGGGTTTTTAGGTTTGATTATAACTTTCACAGTTTCTGGTGAAGAATTAGAATCAACCATTTGGCCTAATGAATTTTCTTCAATCATGAGATTTGGCTGACAAAAATTCATCCCAAATTGGTCTATCTTCCTTAATATAGCAGCCACTTGATTTGCTAGCATTGTGTTGACCTCATTTTTGATGAGGAATTGTCTTTTCTCTCTTCTTAGTCCTTAGGATCTAGCCTTAGGCTTTTCCTTTGACTAATCCTAGAGGACTAGAAATGTGACCCACCACTTAGAAATTCCAAACACTTATTGATTCCCTTCAAACCCCACATGTTTGATTGTAAACCCCTAGGCCACTTGGAGGGTTAAGACCAATATGTGGAGGTTTAAAGGATGAGTTTCCTATAGGACTCTTTGGCCTTAGGAGTACCCCGGATGGTACGGTACGGTGAGGTCTAGCTTACACACACCACACTCTCACACACATTTTATACCCTAAACCCACCAAAATACCCCAATACCCTCCAAATAACCTCCAAATACCCAAAATACCCTTTTTAACCAAAAATTCCAAAAATTCCAAAAATTCCAAAAATTCCCAGAAAATTCCATAAAATCATAAAGATTCCCAATTTCATTTTGTTCAACTACACCATAGCCCAATTTTGTCAATTTAAGCCGATTTCATCAAAAACCCCAATTTTGACCTAAGCACCTACTGAGCTCGATTTGACCCAAATTGACCCGACGCTAGCCATTTTCTTCTCAATTTAAATTTTAAGCGCTTCGACACACTCCCCTCAATCGAATGCAACATTCGATCGCTACCGGTTCAACCTTGAATTTCAACCAAATCGATTTAATCGCGAAATCCCCAATTTGACCTTTTTTTACTGTTTTGATAACGAGGCTGTCCAAACGGCCCCGGATGATGAAACGGACTGCGTCGTTGCATCCGGAACTTCGAGATTACCTAGGAAAGACACTAATTTTGATATAGTTTCGTGCGGGGTCGAAATTTATCTGAATCGGCCAAAAATTTGAATAAAACATTGTTTTAAATTAAAATAATAACAATAAAAAAGAAATGAAAAGAAAAATTCCTAAATCCCTAATTCTAAACCCACGCATCACTCTCCCTCACGCAGCACTCATGCCCGATCCCCTCTCCCATTCGCGAATGGAGCCCGACCGAGCCCCTTCTCCTCGCCGAGCCCCTCTTCCTCCTCGCGAAGCTTCGGCTTCGGTCCCCCCTCCTCGTACACGTGCCTGGCCAAAAGCTTCCTCCCCTGGCAAAAGCTTCTCCACGCCTCCTGCTCTCTGCCGCGATTTTCTTGTCGCTTCCTGCCCTTGTCGCTGATGGCTTCAACTCACCGTCCAGGTAAGCCAAAGTAAGTCTCTTTTCCTTCTTGGCCTATAAAAACCCCACTTGGGGAACTCTCGGGTTGGCTGAAATTTTGGTGTGAGGGGGAGGTTCTGCCAAAATTTCTGCTTGGCTAAGACTTGGTGCTTGAAGGGTTGGTTGACTGTGTTTATGTTTGCGAGAGGTTGGCTGGCTTGGTGTTTGAGCTAGCCAAGTTTCCTGGAGCTAGGGAGTGCTGTTGGACTGCTTTGTGGTTTCCTCTATCCCTCTTGCGCATTCTAGCACAGCCGATAAACCTTTTTTTTCTCTTCATTTCTTTTAGTTGCACGTTCGTTGCTAGCATGGAGGAATGTCCGTGTGCTTACTGTTGATTTATGTAAATGTTTAAGTGGGATGTAGTGCTCCCCCCACCTAATGGCATGATAGTTTTCCTTTAAAAAAAAGAACAAGGAGGAATGTTCAGATGATTTGGAAAAAGGTGCTCTTTTAATAAGTCTTGCTGGCTTCATTTTAAAAGGTAGATTTAAAAAATATGGCAAGTGTGGGGTATTCATCCTTGTCGATATGAATCGGCTTAATAATCTAATCTTTTGACTATAGTATTATGCCTATAAATCTCCTTTTGATTCAATTCTTGCTTTGGATAATATCTTAGCTCTGAACTTCTTATGGAATTGCTTTAAGTGATTCTTTAATAGGACTGTAATATCTCCAGTTCTGCTCTCTTAAAACCATGCGTTAATGGCATGCTCTCTTTGCATTGCAATGGTTCTGACTTGCAATTAAATTGAGTTCTGCCTTTAACGGCAACAAAAGACAAATGCAGTTCAGTTGAAAGCTGTAAGTGGCTCAACTTATTGCCAAGTAAAGGAATACAAGCTTTGTCCCACTTTTTACATTTATACCACCGATTCTTTCAAATTTTGCAAATAAAAAAATAAGCATATGGACTTCTTCATGCATGATTAAGATGACAGGTATGTGAAATTTGAGTTTAAGTGCCCTATATGTAAGTGTATGAGAATGGGATGGTATGGGTATAAGCAACTCTTCTATCTCTTTAGATAGAGCGCGGCGTCTCGTAAAGAGGATAATATGAATGGTGGAATTGAAAATCTGGATGTTATATGAAGTAAGCAATAAGGGATTCCCTGGAGACATGAAATCCTTTGGCGGGAAATTTTGGTAACTTGTTGATTTCGAAACTTTATTGCAGGAGGTATGTTAAGGGATTTTATATATATATATATATACATGCTGATTTTGGTTTCTTTCTCACAAGTCACGGTATTTGAGAAACCTTTTAAGTTTTCGGATTTAGATATTTCTTGTTGAGAGTTATGCATTGAAGAAACTTTATAAATTTGCCTATATAAATTGAATGGATGAACCATAACATTCTGCGTATATCGGTGGCTTATTTGAGACTCTCACTTGCTTCTCATAATTAAGAATTGGTTTATTTACGTCGTTATGCTGCCCGATTTTTCTTGGATGGTTTCGTTCTTTTTTACTTCATTTCTACTTCACTCCACTTTACTTTCCCTTCCTGTGGCTGTTTTATGTTTCCCTTTTCTTTGCCATTACTTGAGTGTCATGGGGATGGGTTTAGCACCACCCTAGAGGCCTAGGTCAATTCACGAGCGTGGAGGCACTTTTAGGTCTTTCCTTTAGGACGAGTGAGGATTGTCGGGAGTCCGGGGTAATTGACTTGAGTTGATTGATTTTAAGAACCTATTCACCTCGTTTTATGATTTTGTCTTAGGTGAATTGTTTTCTCCTCTCTCCTTTCATTGATCCCACGTCCCTTGATTTTCTCCTTGCTTCTTGGTTCAATATCCACACCTACAAGGGACATGTAGGTGTGCACATATAGCCCCTTTAGGCTATATGTGGGGCCATCAAGCAAGGCTGTAAGTGCGGTGGGGACACTGATAATGCTGCATAGGGAAGGTTACGAGAAAATTAGAGAATGGCGTCGCCTGACTCAGAGACTCTGTAGAGAGTAGAGCAGGAATCACGGCACCATTCGCCCGTCCTTGGGGTTTCTATTGCCGGCTGTCTAAAGAAATTAGTAGTCCAAGTTCCATTAGGGTAGTCGACCTGTGGACTAAAATATTTCAAAACAAAATACATAAATTTGAAAAATACAAAAATTACCTCCACCACGACACAGCCTACTTACCTACAATTTTTTACTTGCATGCAAACCCAAAATGAAATGTGTGAAAATTTACAAAGGTCCACGGTCGGCTACTTGACTCGGGTTAGGGCTGCCTTCTGCAGAAAGTCGGTCTAGTAGTCTGCACCTAAGGTGGGACATATAGCACAGCTCTGAGTCCTTAAAACCACCGCGCTTACGGGCCCTTTTCCAGATGCCCCGTGGCTTCCTTACGGTTCACCGTGAGTTTAGCGGGACATCTGTGTGTTTCTTTTCCTGTGTTTTGCGGATTTCACTACGACTTTGTTTTGCTTTCATTCGTTATTTTCTTCGAGGTTTTCTACGGACGCTCTTTTCTTTCTTTCTCAATTTTCTTGGTTTTCTTTTACGACTTTCTTCGCTCTCCTGTCGTCTTTCTTTTGTTTTACTGTCGGGCTTTCACACTTTGCTTCCTTTGCACGTACAGTAGTCCTCCTGCTTAGTTAGGTCTGCCATACTACGTTTATTCTTGTTCTTTTTCTTCCACTAATGCTTTTTCTGCAGGAAAACAATAAACAGGTAATAATGCGCTGCGGTAGTCAACACTTACGGTACACTTATAGCATTGTCATTTCTTTTATTTACTGCATTACATGCTTTATTTTTAGCGTACATACCTGCTAGCTTAGCTTGTTTACTTTCCTTAGTACTTGCTTTAGTTAGTATAGCATGCATTACTTTTTCAGCACATACTCCTACTAGTCTAGCCTGTTTACTTTCAGTTTATACCTGTTTAGCATGTTTACTTTTCAGCATATATCCCTGCTAGGCTAGTTTGCTTACTTTCAGTACACATACTTGCTTAGCATGTTTTACTTGTCGTAGCATGTTATTCCTGCTTTGTTTAGCATGTTTCCTGCTTAGCTTAGCATACTCTATTTGTGATAGGTGCTTTATGTTATTCACTATAGCACGCTCCTGTTTACTGCTCCCTTTTACTACTGCTCCTGTCACTGTAGTACACACTCACTCTTGCAAAGAAAATGAAAACGATAATAATAATAAAATGAAATAAAACGATTTGCATGTTCACTTTAACTTAAGATTTAAACCTAAACTATAACTTTGCTACGACGTGGAGCACGGAGCACGACTTCGAGGGCAGCATGGCCATCGTCAACAGCAAAACCTGTGTCGACATCAGCAAAACCATTCTTTAGTTTAAATAACAAGCCGTAGGACTTCGAGGTAGTCCGCCTAGCGCGACAAAAATCCACACTTGTTCTCTTAGGCCTTTTCATAGCCTTGTTGTGCAATATAAGCCCTAACTCGCTTAGGATTCCGAGGTCGCCATCCGATGCGGTGTAAATCCTCTTATCTTTCAGGTTATTTGTTTAATCAGGTGATTATGTAAATGTAATTCCTATAATTAATTGGCAGGACTGAAATACTAAATAATTCTCCCTAAATTGAAGCCAAACAATAGGATAGTCGGGAAGTTTCCAAGATTCCTCTTGGATCCTCAACTTCCCCTACTCCTCTTCCTTTGGACCCCTAAAATAAAATGTTCCAAATTTGAGCTATTCCCTATTGAAATTTCCAAAATCCAATTGTTTGAAAACCTTAAACTTTGAAATTCTTGAGAGCAAAACCACTGATCATTATCGAGAGTTTTCTTAAGTGATTCCCGTCACTTAGGATGTAATTAGCTATAGAGGCTTGCCCTTATAGGGAACTTTAAGAACCCGAGTAATATAAACCACCGCTTAATTTCTTTATATTAAGTAGGGAACTTGTCGACTTATAAAATTGGTTCGCGGACCAAAAGAATGTCATCAAATCTCCTAGTTTATTTAATCGAGCCCCATCATCGAGCGAGTGTGTCTATTCTTCGGGATAGATACACGGTTTACGGTGCGGTGCTCGTTTATATAAGCTATTTGGGATGTGAGATCGGTTTGATTTCATATCTTAAAACTTTTAAACTTAAAATTGCTTTCAAAATCAAATGTTATCTTTTGAACTATATATATATTTAAATTAAATTTAAAATATGAAAATTCGCCGACAATTTCTATAGGCGACCCCCTTTTCAAAACACATAACCTAAAAATATGCCGACAACTTCTGGCGACTCCGCTGGGGAATAGTTCCTCTCTCCATTTTGATTAGATGGTTTTTCTTTCATAAATTGGTAGCAAGTCCATTTCTCTAGTGGACCAAGCTACCATTCTTCCGTTGAAATTCCACATTCATTTCTGTCTTGAACGGGTATAGTCAACTCTCTTGGATTTTGGAGCCACTGCTTAGACACCCCTAAACAGAGAGGTTCCGGAATCCTCCCACCTCTCTAAAGAGGCGAGGTAGACCCCCAATAGGTGTGTTGGAATAGGAGCGATCTATTCACATGATTTCAAAGTGAATTTGACCTCCTCTAAATCTCGAACTGGGTCTGATACTTTATTCCACTTTAGGTTTGACTCGTTGTAAACATGTCAAAGCTCTAACAACCTTCCAATAAACTCTAAACAAAATAAAAGTTTGTTAAAATTTCAATTCAAAATAAAATTCTCAAAACCCATCGAATACACAATAATAAAACAAAATGCAAAATTTTGAGATAAAAAAAAATTCACATGAATAAATTTTAAAGGATGCCCAGTTTACAGGACAAGTACGTTAACTTGAGTATTACTGCTGAAATTACAAGGCAAAGGATGTCATTGACTTCTGAATGTTCTTCAATAGATGATCTACTCATTCACCGAAGGAATGTCCCGCGACGAAGCTGCAAACAAGTTCAAATGCCATGGATTAACAATCAAAATGGATAGAAGGATAAAAGAAAGTGGGTCCCGACCCTCCCACCACAAAACAGTAACCAAAAGACAACAACTCGACGATGGGTCATGGGTCCCGACCCTCCCACCACAGCAAAAATATAAAAAAAAAATAATATACTCAAGGACGTTCAATGTTTAGCAGAAAGATAATCAAGAAGGGGTGAGACACTATGAAACTTCAACATTTTAATAAGAATATGACTTCAGGAAAGAATGAAATTAATGCTCTAATAACTGAGTCGTTTACTTTAAGGAATTTGGACTGAGTCCTAAGTAAATTTTGGAATTAAGTAGTGTGGTTGAAATACGTGTAATTGACTCGAGATATCATAGCCTTTTAAATCCCGCCAAGTGACTGGGTCCGGACTTTCAGAAAAGTTATAATATCCTAGGATTCACGTTAAGGAACATTTCAGATTTATTAATTAGGGGAGTTTTAACATTCAAAATCTTTAACAGAAATATGTCTTACCAGATACAGTAATTCTCAGAAAACAAAAGGAGCAATAAAAAAAAATGTTCCTGAGGAGAAGCTTGAGGTGGGCACAAAATCAAAAATTGGTGTCTCAATCAAGACATTCAAAATCTTTAACATGTGCTCCACCAGATATAGTAATCCTCGATAAAAAAGAGTGAAAAGCTCAATAAAAAAAAGAAAGAAAAAGAAAAAGAATGCTCCCTGAGAAGAAGCTTGAGGCAAGCATATAATCAAAAATTGGTGTCTTAATCATCCCCTGATTAATAAAGCTTGAAAGACTACCTTAAGATGTTTCCTCCGATATTATGCTTTGAAAAGAGTCAGGTGATTTCATGCCTTTTGGTCGGTCATTAATTGGCTCAGAAATATCTTGGGCAATGAAAAATATTTTACTCACTTGAACATAAATTTTGAAATCTGTTTAGGCCTGGGAAGGAAGAATTAAAGAAAGGGTCACATTGTTGGCAATTAATGGAAATTCGACCCTGAAGTCGTATCCTTCAGCACCCAGCAAATACAACTCCAACTTCAACTCGAAGAATTTCAGAAAGATTTCTCAAAGACAACTTCAACAAATTTTACAGAATCTGCAACAAATCAAATGATGACTGTTACAAACAAAGCTGTGATATTACAGCCACTTCAGCTGTGGCATCCTTAGAGATAACACACCTTTATAGGTACTTGAAAGAATATAATTCTGATAGCACCTTAAAGAGTGAGTTATTTTCTAGCACTAGTCCTTAGTCAGTGAACAATTCCTCAAGAAGTGCTGCGCATCGTGATGTTTCAGAGACAAATTCTTGTCCTACGAAGCACCGATGTTGCACTTGTCTAAAACTGGATCTAAATCGTAAAACAAATGCAACTAAATAAAACTCTGCATCAAACAAAATAAAAGTCAACATTTGAGCAAAACAAAAGAACTCTGCACATTGTAAATTTTTTTAAAAAAAAAAAAATCTCTGCACAGACATTTCAATAAAATTATGCACTGCATGAACTTCTACAAACATTCTCTGCACTTTACAAAATATTTTTATAATCTCTGCATCCATAAATATCAGCAATATCTTCAATCTCTGCATTGATAAATCTTAGCAATATCCTCAGTCTCTGCATTCATAAACCTCTGCATTCCTAAATATCAACAAAATCTTTCTGAATCTCTACATAAATACATCTCAACAAAATTCTTCACGATCTATGCACCTGTGAATTCTCAACAATTCTCAACATTTCTCATCAATTCTCAGCATTTCTCGGCAGTTCTCAGCAATCCTCAGCAATTCTCAATATTTCTTAGCAATTCTCAGCATATTCTCAGCACTCGGGATAGGCTTCTGCCCGACTCCCTTCTCAACAATTCTCAGCACTCGGGATAGGTTTCCGCCCTACTCCCTTCTCAGCAATTCTCAGCACTCGGGATAGGCTTCCGCCGTACTCCCATCTCAGCATATTCTCTGCAGTTATCAACACTCGGAATAGGCTTCCGCCCTACTCCCTTCTCATCAATTCTCATCACTCGGGATAGGCTTCCACTCTACTCCCTTCTCAGCAATTCTCAGCACTCGGGATAGGCTTCTGCCCTACTCCCTTCTCAGCAATTCTCAGCAATTCTCATCACTCGGGATAGGCTTTCGCCCTACTCCCTTCTCAGCAATTCTCAGCACTCTGGATAGGCTTCCGCCCTACTCCCTTCTCAGCAATTCTCAGCAATTCTCAGCACTCGGGATAGGCTTCCGCCGTACTCCCATCTCAGCATATTCTCTGCAATTCTCAGCACTCGGGATAGGCTTCCGCGTTACTCCCATCTCAGCATATTCTCTGCAATTCTCAGCACTCGGGATAGGCTTCCGCCGTACTCCCATCTCAGTATATTCTCAGCAATTCTCAGCACTCGGGATAGGCTTCCGCCGTACTCCCATCTCTGCAATTCTCAGCACTCGGAATAGGCTTCCGCCGTACTCCCATCTCAGCATATTCTCTGCAATTCTCAGCTCTCGGGATAGGCTTCCACCCTACTCCCTTCTCAGCAATTCTCAGTACTCGGGATAGGCACAGTCCTACTCCTTTCTCAGTAATCTCAAAATTTGATCCTCTCAGCAAGAAATTGAAATTAAAGCACTCTGTATTTCGGATAGGCTTTGTCCAATTCTTCCTCAGCATTTGGGATAGGCTCACTCCTAATCCTTCTCAACATACACATTTGGGATAGGATCAGTCTTAATCCTTCTCAGCATACACATATGGAATAGGTTCAGTCCTGCTTCCTTCTTAGCATACAAATGCATTCGGGAGGGCCTTAGCCCTACTCTTTTCTTCTCATAAAACCAAAATTGAAACTCAAAGCGAAATTCAAACTCATAATTAAAACTTAAAATAAAAAATGAAACGAATCTAAAATCCAATCTCTTAAAATCTTGTGATCTAAAATTCACCTCCTTTTTCCCCAGCGAGAGTTCTGGAATCTTCAGTCTTGGAAATATACCTCGTACTCCCTAGCGGAAATTTTTCTACTTCGTCCTAAGTTTGTCACTTGGACATCTGTGTTGGTTTTGTTGATCTCTTCGGTTAACGCCAATACGCGTGGAGTTCTTGGTCAGCACAGCACACCTATTGGGGGTCCATTTTTTAACCTCATTTTTGATGAGGTATTGTCTTTTCTCTCTTCTTAGTCCTTAGGATCTAGCCTTAGGCTTTTCCTTTTACTAATCCTAGAGGACTAGAAATGGGACCCACCACATAGAAATTCCAAACACTTCTTGATTCCCTTGAACCCCACATGTTTGATTGTAAACCCCAGAGCCACTTGGAGGGTTAAGACCAATATGTAGAGGTTTAAAGGAAGAGTTTCCTATAGGACTCTTTGGCCTTAGGAGTACCCTGAATGGTCTGGTCTGGTGAGGTCTAGCTTGCACACACCACACTCTCACACACATTCTAAGCCCCAAACCCACCAAAATACCCCAATACCCTCCAAATAACCTCCAAATACCAAAAATACCCTTTTTAACCCAAAATTCCAAAAATTCCCAGAAAATCCCAAAAAATCCCAAATATTCCCAATTTCATTTTGTTCAACTACCACAGCCCAATTTTGTCAATTTAAGCTGATTTCATCAAAAACCCCAATTTTGACCTAAGCCCGACCTAGGCTCCGATTTGACCCAAATTGACCCGATGCTAGCCATTTTCTTCTCAATTTAAATTTTAAACGCTTTGACACACTCCTCTAAACTGAATGCAACATTCGATTACTACCAGTTCAACCTTAAATTTCAACCAAATCTGATTTAATCACGAAATCTCCAAATTTGACTTTTTTTTTACCTGTTTTGATAATGAGGTTGTCGAAACGGCTCCGGATTACGAAACGGACTGCGTCGTTGCGTCCAGAATGTTGAGATTACCTAAGAAGGACTCTAATTTTGATATAGTTTCGTGCAGGGTCGAAATTTATCTGAATCGGCCAAAAATTTGAATAAAACATTGTTTTAAATTAAAATAATAAAAAAAGAAATGAAAAGAAAATTTCCTAAATCCCTAATTCTAAACCCACGCATCACTCTCCCTCATGCAGCACTCACGCCCGATCCCCTCTCCCATTCGTGAATGGAGCCCGATCGAGCCACTTCTCCTCGCCGAGCCCCTCTTCCTCCTCGCGAAGCTTCGGCTTCGGTCCCCCCTCCTCATACGCGTGTCTGGCCAAAAGCTTCCTCCCCTAGCAAAAGCATCTCCACACCTCCTACTCTCTGCCACGATTTTCTTGTCGCTTCTTCCCCTTGTCGCCGATGGCTTCAACTCACCGCCCATGTAAGCCAAAGTAAGTCTCTTCTCCTTCTTGGCCTATAAAAACCCCACTTGGGGAACTCTCTGGGGTTGGCTGAAATTTTGGTGTGAGGGGGAGGTTCTGCCAAAATTTCTGCTCGGCTAAGACTTGGTGCTTGAAGGGTTGGTTGACTGTTTTTATGTTTGCGAGAGGTTGGCTTGCTTGGAGTTTGAGCTAGCCAAGTTTCCTGGAGCTAGGGAGTGTTGTTGGACTGCTTCTTGGTTTCCTCTATCCCTCTTGCGCATTCTAGCACAGCCGGTAAACCTTTTTTTCTCTTCATTTCTTTTAGTTGCACTTTCGTTGCTAGCTTGGAGGAATGTCCGTGTGCTTACTGTTGATTTATTTACGTGTTTAAGTGGGATGTAGTGCTCCCCCTCCTAATGGCATGATAGTTTTCCTAAAAAAAATAGAATGAGGAGGAATGTTCAAATGAATTGGAAAAAGGTGCTCTTTTAATAAGTCTTGCTGGCTTCATTTTAAAAGGTAGATTTGAGAAATATGGCAAGTGTGGGGTATTCATCCTTGCTGATATGAATCTGGCTTAATAATCTAATCTTTTGACTATAGTATTATGCCTATAAATCTCCTTTTGATTCAATTGATGCTTTGGATAATATCTTAGCCTGAACTTCTTATGGAATTGCTTTAAGTGGTTCTTTAATGGGTTTGTAATATCTCCAGTTCTGCTCTCTTAAAACCATGCGTTAATGGCATGCTCTCTTTGCATTGCAATGGTTCTGACTTGGAATTAAATTGAGTTACGCCTTTAACGGCAACAAAAGACAAATGCAGTTCAGTTGAAAGCTGTAAGTGGCTCAACTTGTTGCCGAGTAAAGGAATACAAGCTTTGCCCCACTTTTTACATTTATACCACCGATTCTTTCAAATTTTGCAAATAAAAAAAATATGCATATGGACTTCTTCATGCATGATTAAGATGGCAGGTATGTGAAGTTTGAGTTTAAGTGCTCTATATGTAAGTGTATGAGAATGGGATGGTATGGGTATAAGCAACTCTTCTATCTCTTTAGATGGAGCGCGACGTCTCGTAAAGAGGATAATATGAATGGTGGAATTGAAAATCTGGATCTTATATGAAGTAAGCAATAAGGAATTCCCTGGAGACATGAAATCCGTTGGCAGGAAATTTTGGTAACTTGTTGATTTCGAAATTTTATTGCAGGAGGTATGTTAAGGGATTTTATATATATATATATATATATATATACTTGCTGATTTTGGTTTCTTTCTCACAAGTCACGGTATTTGGGAAACCTTTTAAGTTTTCGGATTTAGATATTTCTTGTTGAGAGACATGCATTGAAGAAACTTTATAAATTTGCCTATATAAATTGAATGGATGAACCATAACATTCTGTGTATATCGGTGGCTTATTTGAGACTTGCACTTGCTTCTCATAATTAAGAATTGGGTTATTTACATGCATAAATTCTTACTTCAGTTAGTTGGCATGTAAATGTTGATCTCTTGAAATTGTATGGATGGTAAGGTTGGTTAAACCTTGACGATTTGTTTGGCGGCAAGGCGGGGAATTGGATAAAGATATATGCATAATTTGATAAGCCACTCAGTTCATATGGTTGTTTCTATATGTGGCAGGATTATGTTTGTACGGCATACCACATAGTTCTTATACACCTACATATCTAACACCTAAACTTCTAAATTTTATTTTATGTCACGTAACCTATGCATGATGAGAGTTCAAAGATGGCTAGTTACCTTTTTTTATCATTGCTACAACTAGAAATATGTTAAGCATGTATAGGAGTACTTCGGAATCCTCTTGCTAGCATGGTTTGAAAGTTGTTTTGAGGATTTGGGCTCTCTTAGCTAGCCCCCGAACTTAAACAAGCATGCTTTATAAAAAAATATCTTTCCTCCTCTTTCATATACAATATGTACATGCTTGGGATGGATGGAAACATTGGTTGTTACATATACATGTTTGCGGCATTTCTTTTTATTCAAATTGCAGGTGTGGAAAATTCTTTTTACGCCGTTATGCTGCCCGATTTTTCTTAGATGGTTTCATTCTTTTTTACTTCATTTCTACTTCACTCAACTTTACTTTCCCTTCCTGCGGCTGTTTTATGTTTCCCTTTTCTTTGCCATTACTTGAGTGTCATGGGGATGGGTTTAGCACCACCCTAGAGGCCTAGGTCACTTCACGAGCGTGGCGGCACTTTTAGGTCTTTCCTTTAGGACGAGTGAGGATTGTCGGGAGTCCGGGGTGATTGACTTGAGTTGATTGATTTTGAGAACCAATTCACCTCGTTTTACGATTTTGTGTTAGGTGAATTGTTTTCTCCTCTCTCCTTTCATTGATCCCTCGTCCCTTGATTTTCTCCTTGCTTCTTGGTTCAATATCCACACCTACAGGGGACGTGTAGGTGTGCACATATAGCCCCTTTAGGCTATATGTGGGGCCATCAAGCTAGGTTGTAAGTGCGGTAGGGACACTGATAATACTACATAGGGAAGGTTACGAGAAAATTATAGAATGGTGTCACCTGACTCAGAGACTCTGTAGAGAGTAGAGCAGGAATCACGGCACCATTCGCCCGTTCTTGGGGTTTCTACTGCCGGCTGTCTAAAGACGTTAGTAGTCCTAGTCCGATTAGGGTAGTCGACCTGTGGACTAAAATATTTTAAAACAAAATACCTACATTTGAAAAATACAAAAATTACTTCCACCACGACACAGTCTACTTACCTACAATTTTTACTTGCATGCAAACCCAAAAAGAAATGTGTGAAAATTTACAAAGGTCCACGGTTGGCTACTTGAGTCGGGTTAGGGCTTCCTTCTGCAGAAAGTCGGTCTAGTAGTCAGCACCTAAGGTGGGACATATAGCACAGCTCTGAGTCCTTAACACCGCCGCGCTTACGGGCCCTTTTCCAGATGCCCCATGGATTCCTTACGGTTAGCCGTGAGTTTAGCGGGACATCTGTGTGTTTCTTTTCCGGTGTTTTGCGGTTTTCACTATGACTTTGTTTTGCTTTCGTTCGTGATTTTCGTCGAGGTTTTCTAAGGACGCTCTTTTCTTTCTTTCTTGGTTTTCTTGGTTTTCTTTTACAACTTTCTTCGCTCTCCTGTCGTCTTTCTTTTGTTTTACTGTCGGGTTTTCATACGTTGCTTCCTTTGCACGTATAGTAGTCCTCCTGCTTAGTTAGGTCTGCCCTACTACGTTTACTCTTGTTCTTTTTCTTGCACTAATGCTTTTTCTGTAGGAAAACAATAAAATGAAAACAATAAACAAGTAATAATGCGTTGCGGTAGTCAACACCTACGGTACACTTATAGCACTATCATTTCTTTTATTTACTGCATTACATGCTTTATTTTTAGCGTACATACCTGCTAGCTTAGCTTGTTTACTTTCCTTAGTACTTGCTTTAGTTAGTATAGCATGCATTACTTTTCAGCACATACTCCTGCTAGTCTAGCCTGTTTACTTTCAGTTTATACCTGTTTAGCATGTTTACTTTTCAACATATATCCCTGCTAGGCTAGTTTGCTTACTTTCAGTACACATACTTGCTTAGCATGTTTTACTTGTGTTGACCTCATTTTTTATGAGGACTTCTCTTCCCTCTTTAGTGCTTAGGATCTAGCCTTAGGTTTTTCCTTTGACTATCTTAGAGGACTAGAATTGGGACCCATCCTTTAGAAATTTGAACCACTTCTTGCCTCTCTACAAACCCCACAAGCTTGATTGTAGACCCCTAATCACCTAGAGGGTTGGAATCAAATGTGAAGGTTTAACGGATGAGTTCCCTATAGGACTCTTTGGCCTTAGGACCACCCTGGGTGGCTTGGTCTGGTGAAGGTTGACTTACACACTCACTACACTCACACTCTACACTCTCACGCACACAATCCAAATCCTAAAACCACACCCATACCCAACTTGACCCCTTGACTCATGTAGGTAATTCATATGGATGGACCTTAACCCCTAAGCCCCTGGTTGAGAGGGTTAGGAACAACAAAGTGAATGCCTCAAATGAGTCCTATCATGGCTTATATAGGCTTAATATGACTTCATGGATCAACCAAAGTGCTTCCATTTCACTCATATTTGAACAATCTTCTTTTTTCAAAATTTCAATTTTTGACCCCGCGGACCCTACACCTATCAAACCTACCAAAAACCCTTAAAATTACCCAAATCCTCCAAAATTTCCAAATCACCCAAAATTCCCCAAAATTAACCTTGAACAATTCCTCTCCAATCAAATTGATCATCCATAGCCAAAAATACCAAAAATTCCAAAAGTACCCCCCAATACCCTCCAAATACCCAAAATGCCCCTCTTAGCCAAAAAATCCAAAAATTCAGAAACTTCCTAGAAAATTCTAAAAAATCCCAAATATTCCCAATTTCATTTTGTCCAACTACAGCATGGGCCAATTTTGTCAATTTACCCCACTTTTACCAAAACCCCCAATTTAGCCCATTTTTAACCCAAGTGAACCCAATGTCAAACCAAACCTACCCAATTGACCCCGATTTTGGTCCAATTCAATTCTAAACTTCAATTTAATATCCACAATATCAATCTAGACCAAATCTAAGTCCAATTTGATTGACATTTGGGTCCAATTTCACTTTTGACTTTAAAGCCCAATTTGGACCCATGACCCAAACTTAGCCCAAACCAAACCAATTCAACTTCAATTGATCCCAAACCTTTTCTTAACCTTCCCTAACATCCCCATAAACAAAACACTAACATAATTTGCCCAAAATTTGGACCCAAACCCCACTCAAATTCAACCCAAAATCAAAAAGCCCAATTTTGACCTAAACCCAAACCTAACCCAAATAAGCCCAAGTCCCAAAACCAAAACCCAACCAAAGTTGAAACCTCTTTAAAACACTCCCATAAACATTTCACAACATTAATTTTACATCAATTTCAACCCTAGCCCAACATTGGCCCAAGTTAGCCAAATTTGACCTACATTGGCCCATTTACCAAAGAAACCCAAATTCAACCCAATTCAAACCCAAACCACCTCAAACTTGTCTCAAATCACTCATGACACATCCTTAAACTAAACCCAACATTTATTTGGCATGGCCCTTTGCAAAATTTTCATCTAAAAGCCCACTTCTAAAGGACATTCAAAAGCCCATTCCTAACCAAACTCAAAAGCCCAAGCCCATCCTAAAGCCCGCATTACAATCTCATCTCATCCTCACTTAATTAAAATCATTCCTAAGTCCTAAATCAGCAATCAAATCTTTCTAAACAAAGCCATATGACAAACCATCCAAATTTTACACCAAAATACCAAAATTCCTTAAACCCATTTCCATGAAACCAAGCCAACTTTTCCCAAGCCAAATATGAGCCATAAAGCCATTCTTAAGCTACATGCAAGCCATGTGAGTTATTTACATGTGACCTTACCACATTGGGCAAAAGGAGGAGGTCATTTAAGCACTTCCTAAAAGCCATTAACCTTACTTATGATTCCCCTTAACCCAAATTTAATCTAAATATTCTTGGATGGAGACTTCTCCACTTAAGACCAGCTGACCCAACTGATTCACCCAGCCCAAAACCAGGTCATTGGAGGGGGTGAACCCAACCCATTTTCATGGGTTGACCAATTTGAGCCCAAAATGAGCCCTTACCCTTTCCATTTAAAGCCATCCTCTTTACACATGGCAAAGCTTAATTGCCTGCACAAACCTCCAGCCCCGACCCACTGGACACGAGGGTGACCCATGCCTGCCGGCCAGCCGCCTGGATCACCGGAAAACACCATGGCCGAGACCTTGGGAGGAGCCAAACTTTTCAATTCTGCCTTATTGAGTTGTCCCAGCCTAATTGAACACCATGGTTGTTCTTCTCTTGCATGGAGTAGCTGATCCCAAGCCTTAAACCCCCCTGGGAAGCCCTCCACCCTCTCCTATTTAAACACCACCTCCTCTCGGCCATGAGAGGTGCTGAACCAAAACTTACTGAAACCCTGCCAAAATCATCCCAGATCACTCTCTACACATAGAGAACTTGATCCCCACTGAAATCCCCCTGCCATTTCCTCTCTATGAGCTCAATTTCAGAGTTGAAATTCAAGCCCAAAACTAGGACACTTCACCACAGTGAGCCAATCTCCAAATTGATTGGTCCTACACCTTCACCAGACCAAGAGGAGAAGTTTCCCAACAAAAGCCCCCTCACCAGACTAGCCATTGCTTCCAGCCTCCAAGCTTTGTGATCGGGCTTGGTCGAAATCATACCTAAACAATTCACCGAGCCGAGGGACTTCATCCGGAGCTTGCTTGGACCCAATCAAACGTGACACAACTCTCGGATCGAAGCTTCACTTCTCCGAGCAAAGGTATGGACTCACTCTTCCTCCTGAGCTTCCAGAGATTCTCAATTTAGTTTGGGTCAATTTCAATGCATGTTTACCATATGGATGTGTTCGTCTCTTCAAGATGAATCCATAGAGCATAAAAACTCAAAAATCCATTGAGAATCGAGTGAGAAATTAGGGTTAGAAGGTTGACGGTCACTAGTTCACACTAGTCGTAGACGATGACTGGGAACCGTTGGATCGCGCGTGTATTGAGCGGACGGCCAGGATCGCGCCGGACGGAGCAATGAGACATGAACCGCGGGCCCCTGGAGCACTGAGTCGGATGGCGGTGCCGAATCAGGAGACGACGCGTGGAGCTTCGGAGCTGCCGAGGTTGACGCGGCGCCGCGTGGATAAGTAGGAAAATAGAGATTTTTCTTATTTATTAAATACCCAGAACTTCAAAAATTCATAACTTTGTGTAGAAAAATCCTAAAAATAAAATAAAAATACCCACTTGCTTAGTGAACAGAGGAAAATAATGTGGAAAAGAAATCAAGTAATTTCATTAAGTATTTTATTTTTAATGATTTATTTACTCTCTGCACTATTTCAATTCTCCATGCATATAGGAAATTCACCATGGCATGAGACCATAGGGCTTTTGAAGCCTCTGAACTTGGGAACATTCCTTGAATTTTCCAAGGTCAGAGGCCATCCCTATGAGAAGTTATTGATTTTTTGAGTGCATGTTACTGTTTTGAGTGTTTTAATTCCAATAATTAGCATGTTGAGAAATAAATTCTAGAAAAAGTTGGTGATGTTTCTAATGACCAGAGGGACCTAGGAAAAATAATTTTTGAGCTAATTCAGTTTGAACAACCCTAATTGGCCTAAACACCCAAAATTGAACTTTAATTAATTAGGGTTAACCATTCATCAAATTAACTTAAAAACAACCCTCCACTGTCCTCTAAGGATAGGAGAACACCATATAAAAATTTGAGATCAATTGGACTTGGTTAGCCCCACCAAATGGGTTAATTAAGCCCCATGAATCAAATAAAACTTTAAAAATTCATAACTCACAAAATACTTTTCAAAAATTCACAAAATTGGTTTTGGAGCTTCTCTGATATCAGAGGAACTTAGGAAAATTAAAATTATAATTTTCTAAAAAAGTTAATTTTTATCATTATTTTAATATTTTTAATAATTAAAAAATAATAAAAATCACAAAAATATTAAAAATCACCAAAATGTCATATTTTGAATTCTAAACACTTAGGAACAAACCAAATATTTTTTTTAAGTTCCTAGGATAAGATATTGAATTTTGAAGGTTTAATGTGATTTTTAATATTAAAAATGTATTTTTCAACCTTTTCACTAAAATAATTCTAATAAAACAAAGAAAAAGCAGAAAATTATAAAAATTGGTTTTCTGGTTCCTCTGATATTAGAGAGATTTTTCAAAAATATAAAATTCATTTTTCAACCTTTATTTTATTTTTAAATTAATTAATGCTCCAAAACTCAAAATAATTATAATAAATAAAATAAAATTCAAAAAATCACCAAAATTTTTCCAAATGGTCCTCTAGTCATTAGGAGTGCCCCATAATTTTCTTAAGGATAGAAAATTTTCCTTGGTCATCTTATTGAATTTTCCTTGAAAATCCCTATTTTCCACAAAAAATAATTATATAAATAAATTAAATACAGAAACATCACATTTTCTCCTCTAGAGTCTTAATTGACATATAAGTGAAGTCACATAAAAATTTCAAATTCATTTAAGCTCAATTTAGTGATTTATAGAATTATTAAGCTTGAAGGACAAAATGGTAATTAAAATTTTAACCCTTAATTAAAACTTTAGGCTTAATAAAATGAAATAGTAAAATATTTGATCCTAATCTGATTTGGATGATTGAAATTTAAATAATTAAAGGGTAGAAACCCATCAATCATTTTTAAGAAAAAACCTTAATCAATTAATTAATTAAATTTGGAAGATTAGTAAAAATTGAAATTATTAAAATAGGAATATTATTTAGAAGACATTTGTTCTTTAATTTAAGAATCCCTAAATTAATCACCTCAATAATACTTAATTCCTAATTAAAATGATAATTCAAACTCAAGATTTAAAATACTAAAAGACTTAATCATTAAATTAAATTAAAATTAAAACATTTAAATTAAATCCTTCCAAAATTTCAAATAAATTAATACTTTAACAATTAAATTAAATCACCTTTAAAACACCAAAAATAAAATATTGAATTAAAATTAAAAAAAATTAAATTAAAATTTAAATTAAATTAAAGTTAAAATTAAATTAAATAAAATTAAATTAAATTAAATTAAATTAAATTGAAACATATTAAATTAAATTAAATTAAATAAAAAATAAAAAATAAAATTAAAATAAAATTAAAATTAAATTAAAATAAAATTTAAGTTAAAACTAAACCAAATTAAATTAAATTAAATTAAATTAAATTAAATTAAATTAAATTTAACATCACTTAAGACATAAAAGAATTCAAAATAAATCTAAAACAACTTGAACACTATTCCAAACTTAAATCCATTAATCAAAAATTAAATTAAAACACAAATCACTAAAACATCAATTTGCCCTTAAAAGCTCTTGTTATCATAACTCCTAAATGGAGCATTAAGTAAAGTGTTACTTCACTTATAGGATATTCAAACGTCCTAGTTCACTGAGCAAAAGAATAAAACTTAAACTCCTGGATGATTAATTCACTTGTATAATTAAATTCTCTTGGTTTTAAAACAATCCTAGAAGTATTGAAAAGATGTTTAAGACTCGTCTTAAGAACTTCCTCAATATGATAGGATGTTTATAAGAACAATTGAACTTAATTGTTCTTTGATGAAGAAAATCATCCTTAAACCAAAATACAAGAACCTAGACGTCATAGGAGATGACTAGCTATAGGATTAGGACTTTGGTAGACAACCAAAAACTTTCCGTTAGCTTTACCTAGGTACTTGTTGGAATGCTTAAATGCTCTGATACGTGTTTCAAGTGCAGCTTGGGATGACGGGAAGACCGTCCAGGTACACTTTTATTTTATTGCAATTTACCTTCTCGCAATTTAATTAATCGTAATGCACTTTACTTTTCTTGCATGATAAACAACTGTTGCATGAAAATCAATACCTTTAGGATAGTCCCTAAACTGAAACCAAAATTAAATTAAAAATCATTATAAGATAAAATTCACCGCCAAAATATTTAAAAATATAAAACAACTCAAAATTTAATCACAAACAGAATACAAAACTACAATTGCAACTAAATTAAAACGTTTCGTTGAATGATCGGGAATACCTCGGATGATGTAACACACGTGTTGCTAACGGGATTTCCCACTGTCTAAAAGAAGGTGTGGAACTCATTCAGTTGAGTTTAGCAAATTCATCTGGACTAAGTGAATTCTATGAAAATAACGGTGCCGGGATGACGGAACCGTGGGATCTTAATCGGTTCTGTTTAAACAACTTTAAGATTTATTTTAATTAAAATATTAAAAAAACTTGGATTTTAAGATTTCTAAACCAAAATACATCTCTCATCTCCTGATTTATGACTTCTAAAACTAAACCTCTGCAACAACAAGGAGCTTGGAGCACGGTGGGCAGCACGGCCATCTTCGTCAGCAAAACTCGGGTCTACTCCAACAAAACCTTTCCTAGTTTTAAACAACAAAGCCATAGGATTTCGAGGTAGCTTGCCTAGTGCAACAAAAATCGTCAACTCTTCGTTAGGCATTTGCATGATCATGTCATGTAAATTAAGCCCTAACCAGTCTTAGGACTCCGAGGTAGTCGTTTGGTACGACATAAACCCTCACATCTTAGAGGCTATTTGTATGATTTTATCATACAAATATAAGTCCAAATTAATTAAAATTGGCAAGATTGAAATATCAGATAATATTAAGATTTTCTTAAACTCGAAGCCAAACAAAAGGATAGTTTGGGAAGTTGCCAAGATTCTTCTTGGATCCTCAGCTTCTCCTAATTCTCTTCCTTTTGAACTTCAGAAAACAAACTGTTCCAAACTTGATCTAATCCCTTTTGAAATTTCAAAAATCCAATCCTTTGAAAATCCTAAACTTTGAAATTCTTGAGAGCAAAACCACTTATCATTATCGAGAGTTTTCTTAAATGATTCATTTCATTTAAGATGTAATTAACTATAGGGGCTTGCCCTTATAAGGAACTTTAAGAACCCAGGTAATATAAACCCTGCTTAATTCATTTATATTAAGCAGGGGAACTTGTCGGCTTATAAAATTGGTTCGCAGACCAAACGGATTTCACAAATCTTCTAGTTTATTTAATCAAGCTCCATTATCAAGCAATGTGTCTATTCTTCGGGATAGATACACGGTTTGTGATGTGGTGCTCGTTTATATAAACTATTTGGGATGTGAGATCGGTTTGATTTCATATCTTAAAACTTTTAAACTTAAAATTACTTTCAAAATCAAATGTTATCTTTTAAACTATATATATATATATTTAAATTAAATTTAAAATATGAAAATTCACCGACAATTTCTGTAGGCGACCCCCTTTTCAAAACACATAACCTAAAAATATGCCGACAACTTCTGGCGACTCCGCTGGGGAATAGTTCCTCTCTCCATTTTGATCAGACGGCTTTGCTTTCATAAATCGGTAGTGAGCCCATGCCCCTAGTGGACCAAACTACCATTCTTCCGTTGGAATACCCTGTTCATTTCTATCTTGAACGAGTATAGCCATCTCCTCTCGGATTTAGGAGCCACTGTTTAGACACCCCTAAACGGAGAGGTTCTCAGATCCTTTTACCTCTTTTCTGAGGTGGGGTGGACCCCCAATAGGTGTTAGTTTAGGAGCAGTCCTCGAGTCGAGAAGTCTTGCATAAGACTTTCTCTTCTTTTCCAATTCTGAATCGGATTCCTTACCTTCTCTACACCTTTGAACATTACGTTCCTAATAAACAAACCCTCTAATGAATGACTCTTTTAACAAATAACTCCTTTTATAAATACATGAACAAAAATGTGCTCTGACTCTTTTCGATTCTTTTCTTTTCGTCCTGATGAGAAGAAGCATAACTTGGGACTGACAATCAGAATCTACCTTGCAGCAAATGTCTGCCCCAAAGCTGATTTTCTCCTTCAACAATGGACTGGACTTCATCGTTTACAAGGATGAGCTACCCGACAATGGGATCATCCGTTTCGGACAAGGATTCGAGAACACAAATGTCAAGATCACTGACGTTACCCTTTTCACACTTACAGACAAAGTGTCTGAAGTCGAAAGACCTTTGATCGAGTTCGACCTTAAGTCAACTCAAGAGTTCCCTCCCCTGCAAAGGGTTCCAGCTGAGAAGAATACTACTGTCCGCAGGAGGACCGTTATCTCTACCCCCATCTGGTCCAGTCGTCTCCGCACCTACCCGGCTTCCTCCAAACTGAAGGGGAAGTTCAAATTTGTAACGAGCATGTTACCGTGGAGGGTACAGATTTTCGTGCAAGACCTTTTGTTTTCAAAAATGGGTCCAGCTCAAGGGTTCCACCCATAACACGGACTCAGAGAAGAAACAGAGGTAGGAAGATTGCCAGAAAGGCCAGGGCTACTGAAGTCACTTTCTTAGAAGAAATCGATGAGTACACACCACTACCTGCATACCATTGCCTGAGTATACACCGCTTTTGGAAGGAAGTAGATTCCATCCCCTCTCCGCCGCAGCTGACGAGGAAAATGCCTGCAAGATTTCTTCTGCATTACCTCGACCCGCATACTATAGCGATAGCCGAAAGAAAAGGGCTAGGATTACACCATTTACCCGACTACAGATCGTGATAGAGAAGTTAGCAAAGAAAGAGAAATGTCCTGTATCAGAGATTTTAAGAAGAATAGGGCGGGTGCCAGCCAAGTCCCGTCTTGGGCCGCGAGTAGAACCCGTTATCACCACAGAAAAGCCGAATAAGAAGATGAAGTCTAGTCCACCTGTTGTTGTTTCAGGTTTACAGATCAGGGAGGATACCACCTTCCAGCATTCGGCTCGACGGACCATCCGGTCCTAGATCTTCTGTCTGCTAGAAGGATGGTATGGCGTCCTACTATGCGGCGATTAAGACCAAAACAACGACCCGAAAAGGAAAGTCTCGTCGGGAGACTCGAGTCCGAAGAGAGCGCCACGACAATGAAGGGGACTCCCAAGAAGGAAATCCAACAGCCATCGCATGATAACTGCGAAACCGCATGAAAAAGACCATTGGAGGACGCTATGGAAAAGCTAAGAATCGACATTCAATGATTAGCAAGAGAAAGAGAAGAAAAGTTTTGAGATGAAGTTGACTCGTCGGAGTTCATGGATGACGAATATGTGGAGATCAACATGGTTGAGACATGAGCATCGTCAGCTTCGCAAGGTGCCCCGGCAGTTGCGGAGAGAGATGAACCGGAAGCATTAAGAACATAAATTCAAGAAAAAGATGATACAATCTCTCAAATGGTAAAAAGAATGGAAGAGATGGCTGCAGCCCTAGCCACTCTTCAGAGTCAGGCTCAACCCCCAAGAGAAACTCCTCCAGAAGTTATTCATATTACAGACGGAGGAAAAGAGATTACATCCGTTAACGAAGACGATCAGCCGAAGAAAGACTCTACTCGAATATGATTCCGGAGAAGGACATCAAGAACATGGTAGAACAGCCGAGGTGCGAGAAGCCTTAGTACACTCTAAGAGCGGAGCATCTATTCGGACGGAGTAGACCTTACCGAAGAATTTGATGCGATACTGATACCCAAAGGCTTCGTACCACCTCTGTTCAAGACTTTTGATGGTACCGGAAATCCTCGACAGCATGTTGTACATTTTCGCGCTAGTTGTTGCAACGCCAGTGGAAGTGACACCTTACTCTTCCGACAATTCGTCAGCAGCCTGTCAAGGATAGCCTTCGATTGGTATGCAGAGTTACCGAACTGTTCGTTAAAGACATTTTCAGAATTAGAAAACCTCTTCGTGAAATGGTTTGCCGAAGCTCGGCACCATATCACCATCGGTGACTTAGTGGTGGAGAAACGAGAACCGAACGAAACTTTAGTGGACTACATACTTCGATGGAGAAATCTAAGCATGAAGTGTGAGCCACAGCTACAAGAGCAGCATGTAGTCGGTATCTTGCTTAAAAGCATTCACGGCCCGATAGCACTTCTCCTTAAGGGATTTACAATTAAGACTTTCGAGAAGTTGTTAAGCAAGGCCGGGAGCTTGCAAGAGGAAGCGAAGCAACTAAGTTTCGTCTAAAAAACAGATAAACAGAAGCCTATGAAGACATTTGAAAAGAAATTTGGGATCGTCGCGGCAGTCGATAAGGGCGAGCGACGATGCAAAACGGCGGAGCGACCGCGGTCCGGCTATCAACAACCTCGACGGAACTACCAACAACCTCGACTCGGTTATTAGCCAACTCAACAACATGAGCAACCAACTCGCCCACAGCGCACGTTAAAGGAGCTTATAAATAGAGAATATCCATTCAAGAATGAGCCAGTGCCAAAGATGTTCCGCAGTTTGATGAAGACTTCGGATTTTTGATTGCTAGAACCCTAGAAGCCAGAAGAAGTTAATAAGAAGGACCATCCCAACTACTGCCCTTACCACCAGATGCTCGGACATAAGATAGAGGACTGCATCACCTTCAAGAGTTGGCTTGACAACAATCTCCGAAAGGGGAACATAACAATCCCGAAGGAATACATGAAAGAACCCCAGAAATGAGGTTTTGTCATTGTTATTTCAACGGATCCCATTGTTCCGATGGACCCTTACATAACTGATGATGGATGGAGTACCGCTTGGACGAAGTCATCAAAGAAAATTTTCGATTGCATCTAGGCCGCTTCGGCACGTTCTTCAACTCAAAGCTTGAAACCTGTCAAGCCGGCGCTATCGCTTGCAATTGAAGAAACACCCCAGGAAGAAAAGATCATAGAAAAGAAAGAGATTGTAGAAGAAGAAAGGACCGAGGCTCCTAAGGCTAGACTAGGGGCTGCTTATCCTAGGATGGTTGTTTCCGATTCGGGGGAAAAATTCCTCGAACCTCTGACTCTGTATGATTATTTGCTGGCTCCGGCGGGATCTTATAATGATAAGTGTTATGGAGTTGGCTACGTTTTGACTGTTTCTAACGATTACGTAACTAACGACAAGCAATTTAATCCGGATCCTAATTTCGATACCAATAACAATTCTCAAATCATACATAACCTCAACAATCACGATGACAAAGGAGACATTCACCAAGAAGGCTACGAAAGTTCAACAAGCAATGAATCTATTTGTGAATTCCAAGGAACTCCAATCACAATAGAGTTAGAGCTTTCGGATTCCGAAGCGACTCCGAGAAAACCTGTCATGCCGATTCGAAAGGAGATACCGGTAAACTCGATGCAGTTCGGAAGAAATCACGAAGTCAATTTAAGCGGCGGAAGGGTTCTACCTCCGAGAATGGGTCCAAAAGACAAAGGAAAGCGGGTGGTTGTTCGGGAAGAATCAACCCGGCGGAAGAATTGCCCATTCGGAAGAAGCCGAGACACATGGTAACAAAGTGGACTATAACGTGCTAGCCCATCTTAGGAAACTACCGACAGGCTGAGCATCTACGACACTCTCATCTTATCAAAATAAATGAGGGAAGCTCTGATCAAGGCCTTACTTGATCCAGAGATTTGTTTAGCTCAGATGGTCGGAGATTCCTTGGACGAGGTTTGCTCGTTAAAGGAACAGCGAGGTGTTACCTTCACGGACAGTGATCTACTACTTGGGACGGCCAATCACAACCGACCATTGTACATTTCGGCTACAATCGAAAAATTTATGCTCTCCAGAGTATTGGTGGATCCAGGAGCATCGATCAACATAATGAATCTTCGGACGCTAGCATACTTGGAAATTGATGCTCGCGAGCTTGAAGTGGATAAGATGTTACTAAGAGAATTCAACCAGAAAGGAGAAAG
This sequence comes from Papilionanthe hookeriana x Papilionanthe teres, assembly GCA_022702705.1. Classification (NCBI taxonomy): domain Eukaryota; kingdom Viridiplantae; phylum Streptophyta; class Magnoliopsida; order Asparagales; family Orchidaceae; genus Papilionanthe; species Papilionanthe hookeriana x Papilionanthe teres. The sequence continues at coordinate 147,426,567 of CM040428.1, forward strand.
AGCCCTTGGATCAATAACACTATTAATGAAGACCGGTGACTTAGCAAAGACAACCGTAAAATTCCATATAATTGATTTTGAAACATCGTTCAACGTGCTACTGGGCCGACCGTGGATCCATGAAAACCGGATGGTACCATCGTCTCTGCATCAGTGCATAAAATACTACGAAGGAGGAGAATAGTGTATTAAAGGTGATTTGCAACCTTTCTCTGTACATGAGATTGGAATCCATGAAGATGCAACTTATTACGCACCTCCGAAGAAGACGATCTTCTGTAGAAACACCATGCCAAACGAAGCAAAATAAATTCAAGACGATGAAGAACCTGAAGTTCTAGTCCAACAGTCACTCACCACTCCCTTACGGAGAGATGGTGAAGGTTTCTCTAGAACTCGCATCCGAGATCGAGGCCGGGAACGAGGTCGTGGAAGAGACATTGGGACAGTTGGACGGAAAAAGCCGATGATCAACGTTGATTGGGAGAACAGCTCTGAGAAGAACGAAGAATACAAATCGATGTACGAGAAGATTAACCACTATGTACACACCATGAATCTAACCCCGATCCAGTCTAATAAGATCGAGGGTTTGGTGGTCAAGGAAGTACATAGCAGCGGTGCAAAGCCAATCAAATTTTACCGTGGCACTTCTTCTTCCAATACAGAAAATGATGTACAATTTGAAGATGTCACTTCTTCCGAATTAATGGAATTACCTTTTGAGTGGTACTCTCCCTATGTTCAAAATTTAATTCAGTGTGATGTCTTACCTCGACAATGGACAAAAGGTCAATCACAACACTTCAAAAAATTATGGAATAACGTCGGTCGGCCTCCCAATTCAAAGCATGGTCTCGGATTCGGTACGAGTAGGATCGGTTGACGATACGGAATTTTGCTTGGTTGTCACTTGTGAATCTAATGAAGAGCGCTTGGAAACTACGGAAGAGCTTGAAGATCCGCAAGTGGAGACGCTCCACCGGAGTTTGAAGAAGAAATAAAATCTACGATAGACGAGTTAATAGAAGTTAACTTAGGTGTCGGCGAAGAGCCTAGACCAACCTTTGTTAGCTCCTTACTCGATAAAGAAGATTCCGAGGAAATGATCAAGCTATTAATGGAATTCAAGGATTGTTTTGCTTGGAGTTACGACGAAATGCCGAGATTAGCTCCGAAGTTGCAGTTCACGGGCTAGGAGTAGATCCTACTTCCGTTCCGATCGGACGAGTGTCGGTATATTTTTAGGTTGTGTGTTTTATTTTGAAAAGGGGTCGCCTAACAGAAATTGTCGGCGAATTTTTAATTTAATTTAAATAAATAATTTGAAAAGTAGTATTTGATTTTGAAAATAATTTTAAATTTGAAAATTTTAAGATATGAAATCAAACCGATCTCACATCCCAAATAGTTTTATAAACGAGCACCGCATCACAAACCATGTATCTACCCCTGTTGACCTCATTTTTGATGAGGTCTTCCCTTCTTCTTTTTAGTGCTTAGGATCTAGCCTTAGGCTTTTCCTTTGACTATCTTAGAGGACTAGAATTGGGACCCGCCTTTTAGAAATTCAAACCACTTCTAAACTCCCTGCAAACTCCACAAACTTGACTATAGACCCCTAATCACCTAGAGGGTTGAAATCAAATGTGGAAGTTTAAAGGATGAGTTCCTATAGGACTCTTTGGCCTTGAGACCGCCACAGGTGGCTCGGTCCAGTGAAGGGGCTGACTTACACATACACTTACATACACACTACACTTACACACTACATTTCCACACACTTCCTAAAACCACACCCATACCCAACTTAACCTCCTGACTCATGTAGGTGATTCGCATGGATGGTCCTTAACCCCTAAGCTCTTGGCTAAGAGGGTTAGGAACAACATAGTGAATGCCTCAAATGAGTCCTTTCATGGCTCATATGGGCTTGAAATGGCTTCATGGCTCAACCAAAATGATTTCTTCCCACTTAAATTCACCCAATCTTCAATTTCCCAAATTTTCGATTTTTGACCCCGGGACCCTACACCTACTAAACCTACCCAAAACCTCGAAATTACCCAAATTTTTGCAAAATTTCCAAATTACCCAAAATTTTCCAAAATCAATCCCAAACATCTCCACATCACTCAAATTGATCATCCATACCCAAAAATACCAAAGATTCCAAAAATACCCCCCAATACCCTCCAAATACCCAAAATACCCTTCTTGGCCTAAAAATCCAAAAATTCAGAAAATTCCCAGAAAATTCCAGAAAATCCTAAATATTCCCAATTTCATTTTGTCCAACTACACCATGGGCCAATTTTGTCAATTTACCCTACTTTTGTCAAAACCCCTAATTTCACCCATTTTAACCCAAAGTGAACCCAATGTCAAACCAAACCTATCCAATTGACCCAAATTCTGGTCTAATTCAATTCTAAACTTCAATTCAACATTCCCAATACCAATCTAGACCAAATCCAAGTCCAATTTGATTGACATTTGGATCCAATCTCACTTTTGGCCTTAAAGCCCAATTTGGACCCATGACCCAAACTTAACCCAAACTCACCCAATTCAACTCCAATTAACCTCAAATCTTTTCTAAATCCTCCTTAACATCCCCAAAAACAAAACCCTAGCATGATTTGCCCAAAATTTGAACCCAACCCCCACTTAAACTCAACCCAAGGTTAAAAGGCCCATTTTTGACCTAAGCCCAAACCTAACCCAAATTCAACCCAATTCAAATCCAAATCACCCCCAATTTGTTTCAAATCACTCATGACACATCCATGAGCTAAACCCAACAATTATTTGGCCCAACCTCTTTACAAAATTCCCATCCATAAATTCATTTTTAAACTTAAGGGCCCATTCCTTAAACCATTTTAAAAGCCCACTTCCACCAAATCCAAAACCCCAAAAATTCTTCCAAAGCCCATATGACATTTCCCCTCATCATACTTTCAATTAAAATCATCCCTAAGTCCTAAACCAATGATCAAATATTTCTAAATGAAGCTTCATCCAAATTTCCACAAAATTATCCAAAATCCTTAAAATCCTTTTTTATGAAATTGACCAAACTTTTTGCCAAGCCAAAGGTGAGCCATGAAGCCATGCATGAGCCACATGTGAGCCATGAGAGCTTTGGACACTCCACCATGCCATATTGGGTAAGAAGAGGGGGGCTTTCCTTAATCCCTAAAGCTCATTAGCCTTAATCATGTTTCACCTAAACTTAAATTTAATCCAAATATATTTGGATGGAGACTTCTCCATGCCAAACCGGATGATCCCTTTGATCCCCCACAGCATCCAAAGCCACCTTGAAGGGTGCACCAAGCCCAAATGGGTGGATTGACCCATTTAGACTCAAAACTAGCCATGCCCCATTCTACTTTGATTCAACCACTTTACACATGGCATTTGCCAATTGCTACACTAAACCCCGGCCACGACCCACCCGACCAAGATGGTGACCATTGCTCGGCCGGCCGGCCACCGGGCCGCCGGAAAACACCATGGCCGAGAGCTCACATGTGAGCCAACATTGAAATTCTCACTTGCCGAGCTGCCCCATGCCTAGTGGTCACCATGGTCGTTCTTCTCCTCACCGAGCGAGTCGATCCCAAGCCCTAACTCCCCCGGGAGGCCCCCAGCCCGACTCTATTTAAACTCCACCCCTCTCGGCCATGGAAAGAGAAAAGCATAAACCTTGCCAAAACTGCGCCAAAATTGTTCCGGACCCTCCTCCACCCTTAGAGCACTTGATCCCCGGTGAAATTCCCCTGCCATTTCTCCTCCGTAAGCTCAATTTCGAGTTGAAATTCCACCCAAAACCGGGACACTTCCCCACGGTGAGCCAATTCCCAAATTGATTGGCTCTACACCTTCACTGGACCGAGGGAAGGTGTCCACCATCAAAAGCCCCATCTCCGAGCCACCCGGTTGCTCCGGCCTCCAAGCTTTGTGATCGGGCTTGGTCGAAATCATATCCGGACAATTCACCGGACCGGGAGACTTCATCCGGAGCTTGTCGGGACCCAATCGAAGGTGCAACAACTCTCGGATTGAAGCCACACTTCTGCGAGCCAAGGTATGAGCTAACTCTCCATCCCGAGCTTCGGAGATTCTCCATTTCAAATGCTTTAGTTTCGATGCATGTTAACCGTATAGATGTGTTCGTCTCTTCAAGACGAATCCATAGAGTATAAGAACGTAAAAATCCATCGAGAATCGAGTGAGATCTTAGGGATTTAGTGTGGACGGCTCTCGGGTGAGAACACTTGGGGACGATGAACGGATGCCGTCCATTCAATACACGCGCGGACGGACGGCTCAGATGGCGTCGGACCGGGAGACGGTACGAGAACCGCGGGGCCCGGGCTGCTGACTCAAGTGGCGGCGTCGAATGGGAGCGCGCCACGTGGCCTTTCGGAGCTGCCGAGGATGCGTTGGCGCTGACTCGGATAAGTAGAAAATTAGGGATTTTCTGATTTATTTAATTCCCTAAACTTCAAAAATTCATATCTCTGTGTAGAAAAATCAGAAAAATAAAATAAAAATACCCTCTTGCTCGGTGAAGAGAGAGAATAATGTGGAAAAGAAATCACTTAATTTCATCAAATATTTTATTTTTTATAATTTATTTACTCTCTGCATTGTTTTAATTCTCCATGCATGCATACAATTCACCATGGCATGAGACCATAGGGCTTTTGAAGCCTCCGAATTTGGGAACATTCCCCGAATTTTCCAAAGTCGGAGGCCATCCCTATGAAGTGTTCTTGATTTTTCAAGTTCGAGTCACTGTTTTGAGTATTTTAATTCCAGTAAATAGCATGTTGTGAAATAAATTCTAGGAAAATTTGGTGATGTTCCTTATGACCAGAGAACCCTAGGAAAAATAGGTTTTGACTTAGTTCATTTAAAACAACCCTAATTGGCTTAAACACCCAAAATAGGTCTTTAATTAATTAGAATTAACCAGGCATCAAATTGACTTGAAATCAATTCTCCACTGACCTTTAGGATCAGAGGAACCCACCATAAAAATTTGAGGTCAATTGGACTTGGTTAGCCCCACTAATTGGGTTGATTAAGTCACTTAGCCATTTTAAACTTTAAAAATTCATAACTTTTAAAATACTTTTCAAAAATTCACCAAATTGGTTTTGGAGCCTCTCTGATATCAGGGGAACCTAAGAAAATTAAAATTTCAATTTTCTAAAAAAGTTGATTTTTAATAATATTTTAATATTTTTAATAATTAAAAAATAATAAAAATCACAAAAATAATAAAATTCACCAAAATGTCACATTTTGAATTTTAATCACACAGGAACAAATCCCACATTTTTCCTAGGCCTATTTAGTGAAATATTAAATTTTAAAGCTTTAGGATATTTTAAAATTAAAAAAAATGTATTTTCTAGCATTTTCACCAAAATAATTATAATAAATCATAGAGAAATCAGAAAATTGCAAAATTTGCTTCTCTGGTTTCCTTGATATCAGAGAGATTTTTTAAAAATATAAAACCCATTTTTCAACATTTATTTTATTTTTAAATTAATTAACACTCCAAAACTCAAAATAATTATAATAAAAATAATATAATTCAAAAAATCACCAAAATTGGTCTAAGTGCTTCTCTGGTCATTAGGAATGTCCCCTAATTTTCTTAAGGACAGAAACTTTCCTTCGGTCATGTTATCAAATTTTCCTTGAAAATCTCTATTTTCCACCAAAAATAATTAGATAAATAAATTAAATACAGAAAAATCACATTTTCTCCTCTCATGTCTTTATTGACATATGAGTGAAGTCACATAAAAATTTCAAGTTCATTTGGGTTCAATTTAGTGAGTTATGAAATTATTAAGCTTAAGGGGTAAAATGGTAATTAAACTTTTAACCCTTAATTAAAACTTTAGGTTTAATAAAAAAATTAACAAGTAAAATATTTGATCTTAATCTGATTTGGATGATTGAAATTTAAATAATTAAAGGGTAGAAACCCATTAAATAATTTTTAAAATGATTAAACTTTAATTAAATAATAGATTAAATTTGGAAGAATAATAAAATTGGAATTATTAAAATAAGGGATATTTATTAGGAAGAGATTTATTCTTTAATTTAAAAATCCCTAAACTAATTATATCATTAACACTTAACTCTTAATTAAAATGATAACTCAAATTTAAAATATTAAAAGACTTAATTAAATCATTAAACTCTTTTAAAATCTCAATTAAAATTATAAATTAAATTAAATTAAAATTAAATTAAATAAAATTAAATTAAATTAAAAAATTAAATTAAATTAAATTAAATTAAATTAAATAATTAAATTAAATTAAATTAAACAATTAAATTAAATTAAATTAAATTAAATTAAATTAAATAATTAAATTAAATTAAATTAAACAATTAAATTAAATTAAATTAAATTAAATTAAATTAAATAATTAAATTAAGTTAAATCAAATCAAATTAATTAAACATCAAAATCAAATTAAATTAAATTAAGTTAAATTAAAACTCAATTAAATTAAATTGAATTAAATATAACATCACCTAAGACATAAAAGAAATTAAATATAAAACGACTTGAACACTATTCCAAATTTAAACCCTTTAACTTAAATCAAATCATTTGAATACTAATTTACCCTAGAAAGCTTTGATTATTATAACTCCTAAATGAAACATTAAATGAAGTGTCACTCCACTCATAAGAAATTCAAATGTCTTAATTCACTGGGCAAGTTAACAAAACTTGAAAACCTCGGACGATTGATCCATTTATATAATTAAATTCATTTGGACTTAAAACAATCCTAAAAATATTGAAAAGATGTTTAAGATTCTTCTTAAGCACTTCCTCAATATGATAGGATATTTATAAGAACAATTGGACTTAATTGTTCTTTGATGAAGAAAATCGTCCTCAAACAAAAACACAAAGAACCTAGACGTCATAGGAGATGACTAGCTATAGGATTAGGAATTTGGTAGAAAACCATAACCTTTCCCTTAGCTTTACCTAGGAACTTGCTTAAATATTCTAATTGTGTTTTAAGTGTAGCTTGGGATGACGGGAAGACCCTCCAGGTACGCTTTTATTTTATTGCGATTCACTCTCTTGCAATTTACTTTCGCAATTTACCTTCCTCGTAATTTACTTTATTACGAATGCACTTTACTTTTCTTGCATGATAAGACAACTGTTGCATGAAAACCCACACCTTTAGGATAGTCCTAAAGCTGAAACCAAAACTAAGTTAAAAGTCATTGCAAGATAAAATTCATCGCCACAACATTTCAAAATATAAAACAACTCGAAAATTTAATCACAAACGTAACACAAAACTACGATTGCAACTAAATTAAAACGTCTGTTGGATGATCGGGAATACCTCGGATGATGTAACCTACGTGTTGTTAACGGGATTTCCCGCGGTCTAAATGAAAGTGTGGAACTCATTCGATTGAGTTTAGCAAATTCATCCGGACTAAGTGAATCCGATAAAAATAATGATGCGGAAGGATGGAACCGTGGGATCTTAACCGGTGTCGTTATAATCAACTTTAAGATTTGTTTTAATCAAAATACAAAACACTCGGAAATTAAGACTTCTCTAAGCCAAAACACTTTTCTCATCTCCCGATTTATGATTTCTAAAACTAAACCTCTGCAACAACAAGGAGCTTGGAGCATGGTGGGCGACACGGCCATCGTCGTCAGCAAAACTTGAACCTACTTCGAGCAAAACCTTCTTAGAATTAAACAACAAGCCATAGGACTTCGAGGTAGCTTGCCTAGTGCAACATAAATCCTCAACCTCTTCGTTAGGCATTTGCATTGCAAATTAAGCCCTAACCGATCTTAGGATTCCGAGGTAGTCGTCCGATACGACAATAAACCCTCACATCTTCTAAAGCTATTTGTTTGATTTTATCATACAAATATAAGCCCTAATTAATTAAAATTGGCAAGATTGAAATACTAAATAAACATTAGGACTTTCCTAAATTCAAGCCAAACAATAGGATAGTCGGGAAATTACCGAAGTTCACTTCGAATCGGTGATTTCTCCTACCTTTCTTCCTTTGGATTCACAAAACAAAATGTTCCAAATTTGATCCATTCCCTATTGAAATTCCAAAATTCAATCTTTGAAAACCTTAAACTTTGAAATTCTTGAGAGCGGAATTATTGGTTATTAATCGAGAGTTTTCTTAGGTGATTCCCGTCACTTAAGATGTAATTAACTATAGGGGCTTGCCCTTATAGGGAATTTTAAAGAACCTGAGGTAATATAAACCCCGTTTAATACTTTCATATTAAGCGAGGAATTTATCGGCTTATAAAATTGGTTCGCGGACCAAACGGATGTCACAAAACTTCTAGTTTACTTAATCGAGCCCTACCCTCAAGCTGTGTGTCTATCCTTAGGGATAGATACACGGTTTGTGGTGCGGTGCCCGTTTATATAAACTATTTGGGATGTGAGATCGGTTTAATCTCATATCTTAAAACTTTCAAATTTAAAATTATTTTCAAAGTCAAATACTATTTTCTAAATTATATATATATATTTAAATCAAATTTAAAATTTAAACTCGCCGACAACTTCTGTTAGGCGACCCCTTTTAAAAATACAACACAACCTAAAAATATGCCGACAACCCCGAAGAATAGACACACTGCTTAATGATAGGGCTCGATTAAATAAACTAAAAGATTTGTGGCATTCGTTTGGTTTGCGAACCAATTTTATAAGCCGACAAATTCTCCTGCTTAATATGAAAGCATTAAACAGGGTTTATATTACCTGGGTTCTTAAAACTCCCTATAAGGGCAAGCCCCTATAGTTAATTACATCTTAAGTGACGGGAATCACCTAATAAAACTCTCGATAATAATCAATAATTCTGCTCTCAAGAATCTCAAAGTTTAAGTTTTCAAGGGATTGAATTTTGGAATTTCAATAAGGAATGGATCAAATTTGGAACATTTTGTTTTGGGAATTCAAAGGAAGAAAAATAGGAGAAATTACAGATTCAAAGCGAACTTCGGTAATTTCCCGACTATCCTATTGCTTGGCTTGAATTTAGGAAGGCCCTACTATTTATTTAATGTTTTGATCTTGCCAAGTTTAATTAATTTGGAATTATATTTGTATGGTAAAATCACACAAATAGCCTTGAAGATGTGAGGGTTTATGTCGTATCGGACGACTACCTCGGAGTCGTAAGACCGGTTAGGGCTTAATTTACATGACATGATCATCCAAATGCCTAACGAAGAGTTGAGGATTTATGTTGCACTAGGCAAACTACCTCGAAATCCTTTAGATTGGTTATTTAATTCTAAGAATGGTTTTGCTGATGTAGATTCAAGTTTTGTTGACGAAGATGGCCATGCTGCCCACCGTGCTCCAAGCTCCTTGTTGTTGCAGAGGTTTAGTTTTAGAAGTCATAAATCAGGAGATGAGAGAAGTGTTCTGGTTTAGAGAAAATCTTAAAATCCAGGTGTTTTTTAATATTTTAATTAAACAAATCTTAAAGTTGATTATAACAACACCGGTTAAGATCCCATGGTTCCATCCTTCCGACATCGTTATTTTTATCGGATTCACTTAGTCCAGATGAATTTGCTAAACTCAATTGAATGAGTTCCACACTTTCATTTAGACCGTGGCAAATCCCGTTAGCAACACGTAGATTACATCATCGGAGATATTCCCGATCATCCAACAAGACGTTTTAATTTAGTTGTAATTGTAGTTTTGTATTCTGTTTGGGATTAAATTTTGAGTTGTTTTATATTTTGAAATGTTGTGGCGGTGAATTTTATCTTGCAATGACTTTTAATTTAGTTTTGGTTTCGATTTTAGGGACTATCCTAAAAGTGTGGGTTTTCATGCAACGATTGTTTATCATGCAAGAAAAGTAAGTGCGATGCGATTAAATAAATTGCAATAACGTAAATTGCAACAAAATAAAAGCGTACCTGGAGGGTCTTCCCGTCATCCCAAGCTGCACTTAAACACAATTTAGAATATTTAAGCAAGTTCCTAGGTAAAGCTAAGGGAAGGGTTATGGTTTTCTACCAAATTTCTAATCCTATAGCTAGTCATTTCCTATGACGTCTAGTGTTCTCGTGTTTTGGTTTGAGGACGATTTTCTTCATCAAAGAACAATTAAGTTCAATTGTTCTTATAAATATCCTATCATATTGAGGAAGTGCTTAAGAAGAATCTTAAACATCTTTTCAATATTACTAGAATTGTTTTAAGTCCAAATGAATTTAATTATACGAATGAATTAATCGTCCGGGAATTCAAGTTTTGTTGTTATCTTACTCAGTGAACTAGGACATTTGAATATCCTATAAGGGAAGTAACATTTCATTTAACGTTCTGTTTAGGAGTTATGATAACAAAAGCTTTCGAGGGCAAATTGATGTTCAAATGGTTTGTGATTTAATTTAATTTCAGTTAACATATTTAAATTTGGAATAGTTGTTCAAGTTGCTTCATATTTATTTTTGAATTTCTTTATGTCTTAGGTGATGTTATTTTTAATTCAATTTAATTTAACTTTAATTTAATTTAATTTGGTTTAGTTTTAATTTTAATTTAATTTAATTTGATTTTAATTTTAACTTGATTCTATTATATAATTTAATTTAATTCAATTTAATTTAATTTGGTTTGATATGATTTAATTTAATTTAATTTGATTTAATTTAATTTAATTTAATTTGATTAAATTTGATTAAATTTAATTTAATTTAATTTAAATTAATTTAATTTAATTTAATTTAATATGATTTAATTTAATTTTAATTTAATTTGATTTAATTTAATTTTAATTTGTTTTAATTTAATTTTATTTAATTCAATTTAATTTAAATTTTAATTTAATTTTATTTTTAATTTTAATTTAATTGAAATTTTAAAAGGGTTTAATTTAAATAATTTAACTTTAATTTAATTTAATGATTAAGTCTTTTAACATTTTAAATCTTAAATTTGGATTATCATTTTAATTAGGAATTAAATATTATTGAGATGATTAATTTAGGGATCCTTAAATTAAAGAACAAATCTCTTCCTAATAATATCCCTATTTTAATAATTCCAATTTTATTATTCTTCCAAATTTAATCAATTATTTAATTAAGGTTTATTTTAATTATTTTTAAATTGTTTAGTAGGTTTTTACCCTTTAATTATTTAAATTTCAATCATCCAAATCAGATTAGGATCAAATATTTTACTCTTTAATTTTATTAAGCCTAAAGTTTTAATTAAAGGTTAAAATTTTAATTACCATTTTGCCCTTCAAGCTTAATAATTTCATAACTCACTAAATTGAGCTTAAATAAACTTGAAATTTTTATGTGACTTCACTCATATTTCAATAAAGACATGAGAGGAGAAAATGTGATTTTCCTGTATTTAATTTATTTATGTAATTATTTTTGATGGAAAATAGAGATTTCCAAGGAAAATTTAATAATATGACCAAGGTAAAGTTTCTGTCCTTAACAAAATTATGGGACATTTCTAATGACCAGAGAACCACTTGAACCAATTTTGGTAATTTTTTTAATTATATTCTTTTTATTATAATTATTTTAAGTTTTGGAGTATTAATTAATTTAAAAATAAAATAAAGGTTGAAAAATAAATTTTATATTTTTAAAAAATCTCTCTGAAATCAAGGAAATCAGAAAATCAATTTTTATAATTTTCTGATTTTTCTTTGATTTATTAGAATTATTTTAGTGGAAATGCTAAAAAAAATACATTTTTTAATTTTAAAATTACCTTAGGGCTTTAAAATTTAATATCTCATTATAGAGACTTAAGAAAAATATGAGGTTTGTTCCTAAGTGATTAAAATTCAAAATATAACATTTTGATGAATTTTATTATTTTTGTGATTTTTATTATTTTTTATTTATTAAAATATTAAAATATTAAAATAATGCAAAAAAATCAACTTTTTTAGAAAATTACAATTTTAATTTTCTTAAATTCTCCTAATATCGAGAGGCTCCAAAACCAATTTGGTGAATTTTTGAAAAGTATTTTGCAAGTTATGAATTTTTAAAGTTTAAATTGGCTAAATCGGCTTAATCAACCCATTTAGTAGGGTTAACCAAGTCCAATTGACTTCAAATTTTTATGGTGGGTTCCTCTGATCCTAAAGGTCAGTGTAGAATTGATTTCAAGTCAGTTTGATGTGTGATTAGCTCTGATTAATTAGGGACCTATTTTGGGTGTTTAAGCCAATTAGGATTATTCCAAGTGGATTAACTCAAAACCTATTTTTCCTAGAGTCCTCTGGTCATAAAAAATATCACCAAATTTTTCTAGAATTTATTTCACAACATGCTAATTATTGGATTTAAAATACTCGAAACAGCAACATGAATTTGAAAAATCAATAACTTCTCATAGGGATGGCCTCTGACCTTAGAAAATTCAGGGAATATTCCCAAGTTCAGAGGCTTCAAAAGCCCTATGGTCTCATGCCATGGTGAATTTCCTATATGCATGGACAATTAAAATAATGCATAGGGTAAATAAATCATTAAAAATAAAATACTTGATGAAATTAAATGATTTCTTTTCCACATTATTGTCCTCTATTCACTGAGCAAGAGGGTATTTTTATTTTATTTTTCCAATTTTCCTACACAAAGTTATGCATTTTTGAAGTTTAGGGAATTAAATAAATAGAAAAATAACCTATTTTTCTACTTGTCCACGCGGTGCCAACTCAACCTAGGCATCTCCGAAGCACCGCGTGTCGTCTTCTGATTCGGCGCGGCCATCCAACTCAGTGCTCCGGGGGCCCGCTGTATCTTTCCGTCTCCTCATCAGGCACGATCCTGGCCGTCCATCCGCACGTGTATTAAATGAACGACATTCGTTCATCGTCCTCAAGCCTCCTAGCCCGAGAACCGTCCACACTAAATCCCTAATATCTCACTCAATACTTAACGGATTTTCGTGTTCTTGTGCTCTATGGATTCGTCTTGAAGAGACGAATACATCTATATGGTGATCATGCATTGAAATTAAGGCATTTGAAATGGAGAATCTCCAAAAGCTCGGGATAAAGATTTAGCTCTTACTTTTGCTCAGAGAAGTGTGGCTTCAATCTAAGGGTTGTGTCACCTTCGATTGGGTCCCGGCAAGCTCCAAATGAAGTCTCCGGTCCAGTGAATCGTCTCAGGTATGATTTCGACCAAGCCCGATCACAAAGCTTGGAGTCCGGAACGGATGGGTGGCTCTGGAGAGGGGGCTTTTGCGGTGGACTTCTTCCCTCGAGTCCAGTGAAGGTGTAGGACCAATCAATTTGAGGATTGGTCCACCGTGAAGAAGTGTCCTGGTTTTTGTGCTGAAATTTGAACTCGAAATCGAGCTCGGCTAGAGGGAATTAGGCTGGAATCCGAGTGGGGATCAAGTGCTCTATGTGTAGAGAGTGGTCCGGATCGATTTTGGCGGAGTTTCCTTAAGGTTGGTTCAGCACACCTTCCATGGCCGAGAGAGGGGGTGTTTAAATAGAGTCGGTGGAGGCTCTCCAGGGGGAGTTAGGGCTTGGGATCGAGCCTGCTCGGTGAGGAGAAGAACGAGCCATGGTGGCCATCGGGCATTGGGGCGGCTCAACGAGGTGGAATTTCAAAGTTTGGCTCACATGTGAGCTCTCGGGTGTGGTGTTTTCCGGCGACCTGGTAGTGCGGCCGGCCGATCATTGGTCACCATCTTGTTCGAGTGGGTCGTAGTCGGGCTTAGTGCAGTCAATTGGCCATGGACATGTGTAAAGGAATTGAATTGAAATGGAATGGGGGGAAGGCTATTTTGGGTTCAAATGAGTCAACCCATGGTTTTGGGCTAGGTTCACCACCTAAGGCCTGGTTTTAGGCTGAAAAGAGTCACTTGGGTCAGCCAAGAGAAAATGGTGTGGTCTCCATCCATAGTGAGGTGGCTAAGCATGGTTTAGTGTGTGACATGCTTAAGGTAAAAAAGGGTTTAAGAAAGGGGTCCCCTCTCTTGCCATTAATGGTTTGGTGAGGTGGAAAGTAGATTCCATGGCTCTCATGGCTCCCATGGGGCTCATGCATGGCTTCATGGCTTGCCTATGGCTTAGGATGGCTTGGCTTGATTTCATGGAAGTAGGATTTGGAAATTTTGGTACTTTGGTGGAGAATT